>JAYKKI010000035.1:7410000-8090000 GCA_039881145.1 Druceiella hillmani
CGTAGCATAATTGTTTTCTTATACATAACTAATAGTCTTTTATACAAGAAAATATATATTAATCATACAAGTGTGGAAAATGTCAAGTAATTATATAAACTCCCAACAGTTTCTGAAAAATCACTGTCAAAATTGCTATAATTTTCTTACCTTCTTTTTTTTCATTTTCTGCTTTTTATCACAAAGGTGATATTAAGAAATGTAATACCAATCAACATTTACTTAATTTCGTAGCATAATTGTTTTCTTATACATAACAAATACTCTTTTATACAAGAAAATATGTATTAATCATACAAGTGTGGAAAATGTCAAGTAACTATATAAATACCCAACAATTTCTGAAAAATCACTATCAAAGTAGCTATTTCGGGAAAAAAAGCTATTTTGTCTGTCAAGTACATACAACACTGTGAGATTTTCGTACACTTTTCACAACGTAAATATGTTGTCTAACTATATCTTTAACAGACGGAAAAACAAGGTAATTATAAAAATGTATAAATCCACATAGAAATGGAAATCATTAATTTTTGGATTTTTTTATTTGACCTGCGTCATTAGACGATTTCAAGACTGTAGGTCGACCGGAAGTAACCTATAATTTGTATTGATTAGTGAGTAAAACTAGTGCATGAATAAAAAAAATACACTTTAAAGGGCCATGTCTTTTCGTTGTATGAAACAAAAAACTTGAAATTTAAAAAGTTTGTTTAACACACGAACTAACAACCAAATAATCCTTGAAGATTTTGGTTTTTCCCCATTTTTGGGGATGTAACTCTAAAAGTTAACATATTTTACAGAAACACTTCAAATCAGTTTGACCCAAAGAATCGCCTATGTGATTCTTTGAGTCAAATATAGATACTTCTTTGTATACGTATGTCTAGTATATTATTTACATTTATTTTTTATTATTTAAAACGATGTAGATGAATTTAAGATATCGGCAACCAATGTCCAAAAACATTAATGGTATCTCACAAGGATATAATAGAATTTAGGATTTTATAAAAATTCAATTAAAATTGTCGTAAACACAAAAGTAATATTAGGAACGGACATAATATTTAGTAAAAATCTAGCGAATAGAAGCATAGAGTCTATTGGTTAAATGTTTTTCTATAACACGGCCAAAAGTGGTAGGTTTCATAAATTATTAAAAAAAATTGTGCGTGTCAGCTCCGATGCGGCTGGAGTTTACTCCTTAAGTACGATCGTCTTGGAATGTATAAAATGGGTAACACTGTAAATAAATATAAATATTAATATCACTAAATGTAAATGGAAAATTCTTCAATAAAAAAATGCTGACAATATAATTATTTTCAAATAAAACACAAATAAACGAGATCAAATTTATACAACAAAATTAAAAACATTTAGTAACTTCAGACTAAGAAGTTAAAATTAAAAGAGACTTCAATTTTGTAGGATAGAAGACTCCAAATATTCACACATAATGACATTTAACGATTACATCTTGATATAAGCGAACGATAGTAAACTATGTGTGTCACACTCCGTCATTGCGATTACGCCATAAGAAAATGCCAATATGTATATCCCACTCCTTTATTACGACTACGCCATAAGAAAGTGCCAAATAAACATATTGATATCTCTCACTCTAAAGATACGCAGAAATGTTGCACGGAGAGGACACCTAAAGTTTACATTTTTTTAACGCTCTGAACTTCGTACGATCAAAACCTAACGCTTACATTTTTTTTAACGCTCTAAACTTCTAATTTACTACTACGCACTAAGTACTGAACTTTGAACTTCTAATTTTACTCCTCATAACACTTCATCGCTTCAACTTCACGCTATATCCAATCTTAATGAGTAAACACCAAACACATGAATTTTTACGCACACTGAATATAGCAAGCCAAATATGAGCCCAATAGATTTTATTATTATCAAACATTACCAAAAACGCAAAACCATTTGCTATTTGCTATAAGAATATCTAAAATAAAAACTGGACCCTGTATGAGACATTTAGCAACTTATCTGCTTATCTTAGCAATTTGTCAAAATTATTGGGTACTAATGACCTTATGGCATGTGTCGCGACAAATGACTAGAATGGACAGGTTGTTAGGTCCTGTTATCATCGAGCGCGTGCCGTGGCGATAAGACGAAACGTGACAAACCAATCACATTTTAAAAACTAATATTAAGAGATTTTTAGAGTGGACTGTCATTAAACTAAAATTATTAGACTATATTATTTGAAAAGTTTGCTGATGTTAAATTAAAAACAAGTACCACTAACAACACTTGCGAGCTGCATATATACTAATCGGCATAAACATTTCGTTACCGCAATATAAATTATTAAACATTTCGTTAGCGCGATATAAATTAAACATTTCGTTAGCGCGATATAAATTACTATATATACTAATCGGCATAAACATTTCGTTAGCGCGATATAAATTATTACTATTGCAGACGTCATGAAGTGGAAAACTTAGTTTGAGATGAACTTTAGGAGAATAACAGGGTATACTGATAACAAGTATCTATTTGAAAGTAAGTATAAGCGCTCTAGAAAGCAAATAATGAGAAATAATCTCAAGTAAAACTTTTACTAACAGTGTTTATATCTAAAATTTGCAAATGTGGCTAAATTGGTCCATCGTCGGGTGGCAACTCGACAAATTTTAACTTCGGATCGAATCTTAATACCGTGATTTTTTAGGTTATCCTTGTTAACACAAATAAAAAGTATTATTTATTTAAAATAATCAAATAAAGAATGTTTTATGTCATTTTTACTATTTTGTTTAAATTAAATTAATTTTATACCGGCACTATAGTTTATTATCTCTACTTCACCTGTCTTATATCCGTCAAATATGTTTGTGACAGTGCTAGAATCGATTTGCAGCGTAACAGGATATAGGAAACCTATAACTAATAATGAAACATTATGTTTTTATTTTGTTTTCAATTTTTGATATTACAATTTGCAATCGGTAATTTTAAAAATAAGAAATGGGAAGGTGGAAAAATTATGTCCAAACAAACGATAGAGTTTCAGCACAAGGATTCCATTTGGGGTTCTCTACCTCAAAGGGAAAAAACAGAACCATTATAGGACCACTAACGTGTTCATCCATTTATCTGTCTATCGCAGTCGTTTTTTGCAAAAAAACTTTGGAAGCTTAAACTTTAAATGGATGTAGCGATAAAGTATATTAATCCAAAGATATCACAACTACTAGTAGGTAGAAATATTTTCATAGATGTTTTTAAGAGACACGTGGTGTACTAGGAGAGTGGATCACAAAGTTCGCTGAATGAAGGGGAGGACGTGGGATGCTTAGTTATCTAGGGGTGAAGTGAGGAGTATTTATTTATATAAATACTAAAGAGAGACTCATTACAAAGATACGTACCAAATTTGAGTCTAATTGTGTCATTTACCTCGGAACTATGATCCATCAAATAACTCATCCTGGAAAAAGCACTGGCTATCGAGAAAATCGAATTTTAAACTGTCACCTTGATGACACATAAAGTAAAGAAAGACACCGTAAGACATATTAAATAAGATATTATCCGTTTACGGGGAAAAATTTCCTAGTAAAGCCATGAATTACAAGTGACACAATCTCTTCAAACAAGGCACAGGTTCGATCGAAGACGACTCTCTCTCAGGACGGCCGATAGGGATCACCTCCCCGTACATTTTTGAAAAAGTTAAAAAACTTGTATAGGCCGATATAAATAAAGACAAAGAAAATATAAGAAAAGATAAAGAAGAAGCAGTTGGAAGAAATGATTTGAGTATCTTCTATAACCATTTTAAATCTTCTTTTGTGGCACGTCAAATCAGCGCAAGATGGATACAGAGAATGCTCATGCCGCCACAAAAGCAACAATGTGTTGAGTGTTCACACGACTTTCCAGATCTCTGTAGAGAGGATAAGGATGGAATTGTCATACTATTTAGAAGCACTACATGAAGGGCAAAGTGGAAAGTACGAGACCATGTAGGAGAGCACTGATGATAGGAATAGATATAAAATTATATCAATCCAGCCATGGATGTTCCGCTACATAAATGCAGCCGGAAAATAGCTGATGAGAGAAATGGTGATATATACTGTGGCACATCATCCATCTGCGCCATACTTGGCATGATAACCATGACCATTCTGCAAAAATGTAACCACTAAAAGAACCATTTGAAAGAGCAAGATGTAAGGACCCCATGACCCTTTTTCAGAATTTTACATAAAATAATCCATATTTATTAGTGAAATTGTTCACAAAAACCTGTGTACAACTTAATTGCGCAGAACTTATCCTCAAGTTTTTTTTCATTTAAGCTTTAAGTTGAATGCTAATCCAAGTTAAATAAAGATATATTCACGAAAATCCCTTGATCCACAAACAATGAGCAAAGAATTCTCAAAAATCTTTGAAGAGCCATCATTTTATCTTCCAACTGCCTCACAGTACAGATGACATCGTTTACATGTAAATGTATTTGACCGAATGAAAAATAACTTCCATAATGCGTAACAAATAACTTAATTACTGCCACAGTATTCCAATTCTCGTGATGGCCTTGCAAGCCGTTACTTTTGGCCGTACGTTCCATGACAAGCTGTGGAAAAAATAGATAACAAGAGTGTCTTAATACTAATCCTACGACCAAATATTCATAACAGCATTATTGGGGCTCCACAGACGGAATTTTACAACGCGCCAACAAAAAACGACATAACGAGAGCACGACAAACAAAAAATGTTGATACACTGATGTGGTCCGAAAGTCCGCTAACTGATTCTCTTTCCATGGAATGTGAAGAGCAATACGATATATTTTTAAAAGCTAAAAAACCTTATTTTTGAACTTATTAATACGGCAGATTATGATGCGCATAAGAATACGGTGAAATAGTGCCATTTTACGAAATTCCTAAGTGACATTATTCATGTCTTTCGACGTAGGTGGTTGATGACGTCTATGGAATGAGAAAAGTTATGTGATGTATTTCTGAAAACAAAGAACCTTTATTGTCAAATTTATTAATACGCCAGATCATAATGCGCCTAAGAATATGGTGAGATAGTGCCATTTTACGAAATTTTTAACTGAAGTTATTCATGTCGGTCAACGTAGGTCGTTTGAAGATGTCCATGGAATGGGAAAAATATGTGATGTGCTTCTAAAAGCTGAAAACTTCATTTTTAAATTTTTTAATACGGCAGATCATGATGCTCCTAAGAATGCGGTGAAATAGTACCATTTTACGAAATTTGTAACTGACGTTGTTCATGCCGTTCGACGTAGGTCGTTAGATGACATTCATGGAATGAGAAAAAATATATGATGTATTTCTGAGAGCAAAAAAACTTTATTTTCAAACTTATTAATACGGCAGATCATGATGCGCATAAGAAAACGGTCATTTCTATGCGCATCAGAATACGGTCATTTTACGAAATTCCTGAATAACGTTATAAATGTCGTACGACGTAGGTCGTTGATGTTATAAATTTCTGAATGAAATGAAACCGAAAAACCTTTATTGAAAATAAAGTTTTCAAATGGCAGATTGTAATGCGCCCAGGGACATCTTGAAAAAGTGCCATTTTACGAAATTCCTAAGTGGCGTTATTCATGTCGCTCGACGTAGATGATGAGGTTTGATGACGTCCGTGGAATGGAAAAGGTAGGTGATGTAATTTTGAAACCAAAAAAACTTTATTTTCAAACTTTTAATATGGCAGATAGTAATATGCCTAGGGACATCGTGAAACAGTGCCATTTTACGAAATCCCTAAGTAACATTATTCATGTCGCTCGACGTAGATGATGATATTTGATGACGTCCGTAGAATGAGAAAGATAGGTGATGTATTTTTGAAAGCTAACAAAGCTATATTTTCAAACTTTTAACATGGCAGATTGTAATGCGCCTAGGAACATCGTGAAACAGTGACATTTTACGAAATTCTTAAGTGACGTTATTCATGTCGCTCGACGTAGATGATGAGGTTTGATGACCTCTACAGTATGAGAAAGGTAGGTGATGTATTTCTTAAACCGAAAAAACTTTATTTTCAAACTGTTAATATGACAGATTGTAATGCGCCTTGGGACGTCGTGAAATAGTGCCATTTTACGAAATTCCTAAGTGGCGATATTCATGTCGCTCGACGTAGATGACGAGGTTTGATGACGTCCATGGAATAAGAAAGGTAGGTGATGTATTTCTGAAAGTAAAAAACCTTTATTTTCAAACTTATTAATACGCTAGATCATGATGCGCATAAGAATACGTTGAAATAGTGCCATTTTACAAAATTCCTAACTGACGTTATTCATGTGGTTCGACGTAGGTCGCTTGATGGTTTAGTTAATCATCTTTATTATCACACAATAGGTTATTTGCAACATATATTAACAAAAATATATGTAATGACGTATTCATTCATTTGGGGTTAAAAATAAAGATAATATTTAACAGCAATAAATTTGCTATATATTAAATTTGGTATATATAAAAATATTTTTATTCAATTATTGAAATCAAAAGTAATATTATGTTTTAAAATTCTCAATTAAACGCCGCAAATCAGAACGCTGACAACAAAATACACCACGCTGGTCGTAATGTACTAATATATAGCCAACTAATTAAAGGCATTTGTGTGAGCAAGATAGCGCATTCCCATAATTTGAATTCCATAAATAGTATTTATTTGTCACGATGGAATGACGAAGTATGTGAAGTAGATAGAATCTCCCCATTTTAATTGATTGTTTGGAGCATCGTGACGTCATGGAATTTACATATCACGTGACTAAGTGTTGTATATAGTAAACACACACTTAATAACTTAGTCCAGGTACATGTCTAGAGGTGCGTAAGGAGATGGAAAATGAAAGAAAATGGAAAATGAAAGTCGCCCATGCGTCCCAATATCCCCTCGAGCTTGTCTGATCTATTTAGTTATTTATTTACATAACCGGACTTACATGTTCATTTATTATAAACCCAGCTATTATGGCACATCCTATTTTTGGGCAAAAACCGCCCTTGACTATGTCAATTTTTCATATTCTTATGCTATTATTGACCAAAATGGATCCGCGAATTCTACTTGATCATCTTTTTAGCTTAAAGTGGTCTTTTTTCTGGTGCTTGTTATAGTTGGGACATCACTCGGTGATTGTCCAGGTTCATCGGGTGTCTCTTACTTGCATTATGTGATCCGCCCAATCCCATTCTGCATTTAATCCAACTTTCGAAAAGCTTCTGTTCTCATTTTCTCTTTTATTTCCTCTGTTTTATATTTGTCATTAGTCTGATTTTTAAAATGATGCTTATCATTTTCCTACGGACGATTTTTCATTTTTTTATAGCCTTTTTTATTGAGGGCCCATGTCTAGCATCTATATTTTGAAGGTTGAACCCTTCATTTTATATTCAACGATAATTGTATTTTTCGATGTATGTAATAAACCTAATTTGTTACTCTCTTTGATTATTTTTTCTTGGGAACCAATTCAGTTGTTTCTCCTTCCAAAGAAAACAATATCTGGTGTAAGTTTAAAGATTTCTAGAAGATATCTGGATGCTTTCTGTACCTACTCCAAACAAACAAGTATAATAATAACTATTTACTATTATATATGTGTATATTACTATATATATGTATATATATATATATATATATATATACATATATATATATATATATATATACATATATATATATATATATATATATATATATATATATATATATATATATAATGGCATAGTACTCGTAGTCCTCACCCGGTCAAACTAGATGGTGTTGCAATGTATTGTTATTCATTAGGCAATGTACTTTGACGGGTAGCTATATCTAGATATTTAAAGATTATGGTTAAATAAAATAAAAATACATTTACGAATTTATGTTATAGGCTATTTTTACATGAGTTCTTCTTGTACTTGTCTCATTTCGTCAATATTCTATACTTCTAAAGCTAAATTGTGCATTGCAATTAATGCATTTTTTTGACAAGCAAACACTCTACTAAAAAATTCTCGTAAGATTCCTTATTAATTTTTAGGGTTTCGTCACAAAATGAAAAAAAAGCAGAACACATACACACTTGGTTTCCCTTCGTCCGTCTGCTGTCACAGCCCTTTTTTTTCAGAGACGACTTAAAATATCAAGTTCAAATTATTATTTTGTAGTGATGCCTATAGCTTTATATTGCTGTAATTCAAGTTTTTTAGTTGACGTAATAAAATATATTATATAGATATAGATATAGCCATAGCTATATATATATATATATATATATATATATATATATATATATAAATGTAGAAGACAGCAACAGATCGTGAATGGAAATGCAGAAAAACAGTTAAAACCATAAACATAAGTATTTAAAAAAAAATAATTGGCAAAATGAAGGAGCGGCACAGTATTTAATAGGAAAAAACAGGGAGGAAACCATAGGGAAAAACCAGGGGAAATACTTAAAGAATTTTCTCAGGCAACTTCGAATGCGTGAATTGATGGCGCTCTCCTACTCTCCTACTTGTTCCATCATTTGATAGCATGATTAGTAATTAAATATTCATGGAAACAGATATTAGGTTTGGGGGATGAGCAAGGAGGAAGATTTTCAGGGTGAAATCCGAAGCTATGTTCATCTACAGCTGGGAGTCTGGAAATATTATAACAAGTTATTAAATTCATGAAAATATTTACAATTTTTCAAATTTATTGATTACACTTACCACTTATTTATTCTAATTCGACTAATTTCTATTAATTTCAAATGATAATTTGCTACCTGCGTTTTTTTTCAAACTTTTCATTCGATTATTTTACGTGATACAAGGACGTTCGTTTAATACAAAAAAAATTTAGTAACTTTTTATTTTATTTAATTTTCAAAATAAAAAGTTCCCAATTCGCATTACTTTTTTAAATTGAGTTGTATTTTACAAAAAATAATTTCTTCTGTTGTAAAAATTACTTTTTAATTTGAATATCACATTTTATTCGCTTTCATCTGATTCGGTTAAAAATTACCCATAATGTAGTGTTTAGGGTTAATTTTTATGGTCATTACGCGTAAATACTACATTAAATTATTTATATGTATTCATGATTATGGTAATTACCTGTAAATACTACATTAAATGATTTACATGTATTCATGATTATGGTAATTACACGTAAATACCACATTAAATTAGTAACTTGTATTCATGATCACTGTAATTACCCGTAAATACTACATTAAACTATTTACATGTATTCATGATTATGGTAATTACACGTAAATACTACATTAAATTAGTAACTTGTATTCATGATCACTGTAATTACCCGTAAATACTACATTAAATTATTTACATGTATTCATGATTATGGTAATTACACGTAAATACTACATTAAATTATTAACTTGTATTCATGATTACGGTAATTACCCGTAAATACTACATTGAATTATTTACATGTATCTATGATTATGGTAATTACACGTAAATACCACATTAAATTAGTAACTTGTATTCATGATCACTGTAATTACCCGTAAATACTACATTAAACTATTTACATGTATTCATGATTATGGTAATTACACGTAAATACTACATTAAATTAGAAACTTGTATTCATGATCACTGTAATTACCCGTAAATACTACATTAAATTATTTACATGTATCTATGATTATGGTAATTACACGTAAATACCACATTAAATTAGTAACTTGTATTCATGATCACTGTAATTACCCGTAAATACTACATTAAACTATTTACATGTATTCATGATTATGGTAATTACACGTAAATACTACATTAAATTAGTAACTTGTATTCATGATCACTGTAATTACCCGTAAATACTACATTAAATTATTTACATGTATTCATGATTATGGTAATTACACGTAAATACTACATTAAATTATTAACTTGTATTCATGATTACGGTAATTACCCGTAAATACTACATTGAATTATTTACATATATCTATGATTATGGTAATTACACGTAAATACCACATTAAATTAGTAACTTGTATTCATGATCACTGTAATTACCCGTAAATACTACATTAAACTATTTACATGTATTCATGATTATGGTAATTACACGTAAATACTACATTAAATTAGTAACTTGTATTCATGATCACTGTAATTACCCGTAAATACTACATTAAATTATTTACATGTATTCATGATTATGGTAATTACACGTAAATACTACATTAAATTATTAACTTGTATTCATGATTACGGTAATTACCCGTAAATACTACATTGAATTATTTACATGTATTTATGATTATGGTAATTACCCGTAAATACCACATTAAATTAGTAACTTGTATTAAAAAAGTATAGTTCGAGACGGTTTCAAATAAGTTCCACTTTCTTTTCCCTCTGGAGAAATTGTTCCAAAAACCGTAAACTCGTTATCTGTAATAAATATTTTGTTACTACCCAGGTATCGTTCGATGGTCGCATCTGACCTATTGACATCTTAACCCTCAAATCGCTAACTGTGTATTTTAAAAAGAGCCGCCTGTCAATAATGATATGCACCAATGCAGTTTTGATTCAACCTGACATGTCTATAGCAAGGTTAGATCAAATTATTCTATACATATAATAAAATTGTAACAGAGTAAATTCTGTACATGGAAATATTATACATAGAATGATTGATATAGCATAAAGAATGATAATAGGAGCCAGAAAACTTGCTCATCTCTTCATACTTTGTAAACAAGGGCTAGTTTACAAATAGTTTGGCCCTATATACTTGAAAACATATCATCTAAATGAGTCAACATTTTTTAATGTACCTATATCACTTGAGGTTCGAAAGTAGCACTATTATAAAAAAATCTCTTTACATTTTGTAAGCAAGCCCTTACAAATAATTTGCCCCTTATACTTTAAAACATATCATCTAAATGAGTCAACATTTTTTAATGTACCTATATCACTTGAGGTTCGAAAGTAGCACTATTATAAAAAAAATCTCTTTACATTTTGTAAGCAAGCCCTTGCAAATAATTTGCCCCTTATACTTTAAAACATATCTTCTAAATGAGTCAACATTTTTTAATGTACCTATATCACTTGAGGTTCGAAAGTAGCACTATTATAAAAAAATCTCTTTACATTTTGTAAGCAAGCCCTTACAAATAATTTGCCCCTTATACTTTAAAACATATCTTCTAAATGAGTCAACATTTTTTAATGTACCTATATCACTTGAGGTTCGAAAGTAGCACTATTATAAAAAAAAATCTCTTTACATTTTGTAAGCAAGCCCTTACAAATAATTTGCCCCTTATACTTTAAAACATATATTCTAAATGAGTCAACATTTTTTAATGTACCTATATCACTTGAGGTTCGAAAGTAGCACTATTATAAAAAAAAATCTCTTTACATTTTGTAAGCAAGCCCTTACAAATAATTTGCCCCTTATACTTTAAAACATATCTTCTAAATGAGTCAACATTTTTTAATGTACCTATATCACTTGAGGTTCGAAAGTAGCACTATTATAAAAAAATCTCTTTACATTTTGTAAGCAAGCCCTTACAAATAATTTGCCCCTTATACTTTAAAACATATCTTCTAAATGAGTCAACATTTTTTAATGTACCTATATCACTTGAGGTTCGAAAGTAGCACTATTATAAAAAAAAATCTCTTTACATTTTGTAAGCCAGCCCTTACAAATAATTTGCCCCTTATACTTTAAAACATATCTTCTAAATGAGTCAACATTTTTTAATGTACCTATATCACTTGAGGTTCGAAAGTAGCACTATTATAAAAAAATCTCTTTACATTTTGTAAGCAAGCCCTTACAAATAATTTGCCCCTTATACTTTAAAACATATCTTCTAAATGAGTCAACATTTTTTAATGTACCTATATCACTTGAGGTTCGAAAGTAGCACTATTATAAAAAAAAATCTCTTTACATTTTGTAAGCAAGCCCTTACAAATAATTTGCCCCTTATACTTTAAAACATATATTCTAAATGAGTCAACATTTTTTAATGTACCTATATCACTTGAGGTTCGAAAGTAGCACTATTATAAAAAAAAATCTCTTTACATTTTGTAAGCAAGCCCTTACAAATAATTTGCCCCTTATACTTTAAAACATATCTTCTAAATGAGTCAACATTTTTAATGTACATCTAATGCATTACGTTTCAAAGTACCACTTTTATAAACAAGTTGTCTATTTACATTTTGTGACCAAGGGCTTGTTTACAAATAATTTGCCCCTTATACTTTAAAACATATCTTCTAAATGAGTTAACATTTTTTAATGTACCTATATCACTTGAGGTTCGAAAGTAGCACTATTATAAAAAAAATCTCTTTACATTTTGTAAGCAAGCCCTTACAAATAATTTGCCCCTTATACTTTAAAACATATCTTCTAAATGAGTCAACATTTTTAATGTACATCTAATGCATTACGTTTAAAAGTACCACTTTTATAAACAAGTTGTCTATTTACATTTTGTGAACAAGGGCTTGTTTACAAATAATTTGCCCCTTTATACTCTAAAACGTATCGTTTAATGAGTTAATAGTTTTTTTTAATGTACCTAAATCACTTGAGGTTTAAAAATAGCACTTGTATAAACAGGCCTTCTCTTTATATTTTGTAAACAAGGGCTTGCTTATAAATAATGTCCCTCTTTATACTTTAAAACGTATCATATAAATGAGTCATTTTTTTAAAAATATACCTGTTTATTTCACTTGAGGTTTAATCAGTTGTACTGATAAATACAAGTACCTTTAATATCATCTATAAGAAAGAAAAGGGAAAATCCAAAAATCATTTTTGTATAATTCTATGTGGAGTTTTCCCCATTTGTTATATACCTTTGAAATATATAGTAGGCAATATAATTACGTCTTAAAAGTTCAAGATTAAATTTCTCTAAATAGTTTAATAGAAATATTACGTACCATTATGTTTTTATAAATACCTAAACGCGTAGGAAAAACTTATAGAGCAAGTTTGACTCGTGTTTGACCGGTCTTTTTTTAATTATATTAAAAAATTAGAGGTAGGAGACATATTATACCATGTAAATTTGAAACTTAACAATTCGTAAAAGAGGTGTCAAAATGAAAAATTGTAAACCAAATCTCAATTTAGTGTTAAAAGAACCTTCCAATGGAACTCCGCTCAGTGATATGTGCTTAATTTTTTTAGCTCACCTTTACATCTAACATACTTTTACTATACCATTTTTTTAACACTTTGCTAAATTGTATTCTCTCACTACTCTAGACATATTCGCTAGCTTATTGTTCCTATACAAACAGTCAATACTAGACGACCATTAGTCGTTTGAAAGCATTGACATTACATTCTCTTTTTTTCAAATTCATATTATAATAAATATAATTTTTATTTCAATAATATTAAATATTTATTAAGCAATAAACCAATATTACATGTTTATATTCTAATTTAATATATTATGCAAATGTTTATATTGGATTCATGTCAGAAATATTTATATAAGACATATGTTCATTATTCCAATACAAGCAGTCAATTAAACGGATACTATACGACCATTAGTCGTTTGAAAGCATTGACATTACATTCTCTTTTTTTTCAAATCCATATTATAATTAATATAATTATTATTTCAATATAGTTAAATATTTATTAAGCAATAAACCAATATTACATGTTCATATTTTAATTTACAAATACAAATATTTAAATAGGATTCAAATAAGAAATATTTGTGTAAAACATGTGTTCATTATTCCAATACAAGTAGTCTATTATACGGATACTATACAACCATTAATCTTTTGAAAGCGTAGACATTACATTCTCTTTTTTTTCAAATCCGTATTATAATAAATATAATTATTATTTCAATAAGGTTAAATATTTATTAAACAATAAACCAATATTACACGTTTATATTTTAATTTAATATATTATGCAAATATTTATACGGGTTTCATATAAGAAATATTTATATAAGACGTAAGCTCATTATTCCAATACAAGCAGTCAATTAAACGGATACTATACAACCATTAGTCGTTTGAAACATTGATATTACAGTCTCATTTTTTTTAAATCCATATTATAATAAATATAATTATTATTTCAATATAATTAAATATTTATTAAGCAATAAACCAATATTACATGTTTATATTTTAATTTACATATACAAATATTTATATAGGATTCACATAAGAAATATTTATGTAAAACATGTGTTCATTATTCCAATACAAGTAGTATATTATACGGATACTATACAACCATTAATCTTTTGAAAGCATTGACATTACATTCTCTTTTTTTTTCAATTTAATATTATAATAAACATAATTATTATTTCAATAATGTTAAATATTTATAAAATCATAAACTAATATTATATGTTTATATTTTAATTTTATATATTATACAGATATTTACATAGGATTCATATAAGAAATATATACATAAGATATATACTCATTATTCCAATATAAGCAGTCAATTAAACGGATACTATACAACCATTAGTCGTTTCAAAACATTGACATTACATTCTCTTTTTTTCAAATTCATATTATAATAAATATAATTATTATTTTAATAATGTTAAATATTTATTAAACAATAAACCAATATTACATGTTTATATTTTAATTTAATATATTATGCAAATATTTATATGGGATTCTATAAGAAATATTTATATAAGACGTAAGCAGTCAATTAAACGGATACTATACAACCATTAGTCGTTTCAAAACATTGACATTACATTCTCTTTTTTTCAAATTCATATTATAATAAATATAATTATTATTTTAATAATGTTAAATATTTATTAAACAATAAACCAATATTACATGTTTATATTTTAATTTAATATATTATGCAAATATTTATATGGGATTCTATAAGAAATATTTATATAAGACGTAAGCAGTCAATTAAACGGATACTATACAACCATTAGTCGTTTGAAAGCGTTGATATCACATTTTCTTTTTTTTTAATCTATATTATTACTATGTTTAATACTGTTACTTATTGTAATTATTATAATGTTTTTATATGGAGGATTGATTTAAATTATTTAAAATAATTATTGTTTGTTTACCAATATTACATGTTTTATGGTTTAATTTAATTTATTATACAATTTCTGCGTATTTAATTAATTATACAAATATTTATGTAAGATCAAGATATATTTACGCAGAATGTCATTTTGATGTGGGAATGTTAGGATACAAGTTAACCTAATACTTGAAAGGCTCGTTGTACCTCAATATGATTTGTATCTGTGTTTCCCCATAGGTGATTAATAAATAAATAAAATGAAATGTCATCTCTATGCTGAGTGTATCCTTGCAATAATCCATTTATATAGTGTCTACAAGTAGATCTCAAGTGCGATCTCTGGTTCCACAGATTCAGAGATCGCAGAGGAATCCTTAAAAGAAATCCTTTATACCGACAATTCTGCTCATAAGCTAATAACTGTTGTTACAGATATCACGGTTAGACGTATTCACGTAAACAAACCCAATTACAGTCCTAAATACTAGTATTATCAACCCTATTTTTCTTAAACTACCTTACATAATGTCATGATGCCAGTTTTTACTGGACATAACCTGTGGATACAGTTTCTATAACATGGAACGGTATCTTAAATTTCTAATATAGTTATGGTGGGCATCTGAGTCGTTTATATCGAATAAAGCAAGGTCGAGCATGGTACGTAGAGTAGAGTCGAGTACTACACATTGTAGAAACAATAAGTGTCTCACAGAAGGAGAATCGGACAGACATATCGACATACGTTTATAATTAATAGATATGTATGTTTTCTCTTTAAACAAGTATATAAATTTAATCAAAAAATTAACTTTTAAAAATTAATACGTATGCAATGAATAGTTAAATTTATTAAAATAGTCTAAATAAAGTTTAATTAATAAATAAAATAAATTAATATACTAAAAATGTATTGTAATTTATTAATTTTAAATATTTAATATATGAAAATGTAATAATTAATAACGCAAATAAATACGTACCAAAACTTAACCTCGCTTAGAGAAATGCACAATATATTTAAAAAATGAGTGTGCTTTAGACCACACGACTGAAGGAAAACTTCAAATTCACAAAATATGAACTTTAAAATGAATTTAATGTATTGAAATTAATTAGTATATTTAATGTACTGAACAAAATAATAATTTATAAAATTGTTCAGGAACGAAATGAAATTACAAAATAATCAAAAAAATCATCGTTCGCGTAACGCTACGATGATTTTTTGATCTGGCCTGACACTGGCTATGACAGGAAGAGAGAAAGAAAATGTGCGCGCGCACTGCTCTCTCTTGCTCCCACAGTGTGATACAGACAATAGGCTTGCACTGTGTCTTAGATATACAAAACATAACTAGCTATGAGAGAAAGAGAGAAAGAAAATGTGTGCTCGCACCTCTCTCTCTCTCTTGTCCCTACAGTAATATACGAAACGTAACTCTCTCTCTTTCTGTATATCTCCCTCTCAACTTCCGTTCGCCTCGCCCGATCACATTTTTCGTAACGCTCTCGTCACGCATTCACCAGCTTACTCCCCAAGTCAAGCGTGCGTAAAGAAGTTTTACTTCAAAAAATGTATAAGCACTGTTTCTGTCACGAATAATCACAATAAATATTTTTTTTCCACAATAAATAATTATATGAGCCACTATTAAATTTTAATTACTTAAAAATATTATTTAACAGCGCAGATATAGCTTAGATTTGTTTGAACATAAGACAGATTTTGTGTATTACGTACATTTTTCAAGCAGAAAATTAATAGGATTCTAGCCAGGAATATGAGATGTCGTCATGTACTTCAATATAATATATACAGAAATGAGTATTGTCAACGTTTAAGAAAGTCGAAAGTGGATATAGATGATATAAGTATGATTTCAGCGACCGCTGCGCTCCTTAAATTTCCCATTCAGAAATAGGATGGCAGACAAAAAGTAAGGGAATAAAAAAAAAATTTTTCTTTCAAATAATTCGTATAAGGAAACACGTATCGCGAGAAAACCCATCAACTCCATAAGCAGTTAATAGATTTTATGTCATGCTTAAATATTTCCGTGCAAAATAAAATGTTATTCATCCATTGTTTTCTAAGAAACCAAAGTGTTTATTTGTTCAACTCCATGCTGCTCCGCCTGTATCCAACCTTGGATGGTACCATGTTTTCCGCAACCCACCTGCAGATACGCGATCCGCAAGTTTGCCCTGAGCAAGTTAGCACCATCCATTTTGGGACATTTAACTTTGCCGATTCCACGAATAAGTTGGGTCCCACTCGCTATTTGTGTAGTACATTTGAACGAGATGATAATTAAAATTATTAACAATTGCGTGATAGGGACCTTGGTCTTTAATGAGAGGTGCTTTAAGAGTTTGTGCTCCCCAATGAGGCGATTCTTTCAAAACACTCCTATCTCAATCCATTATAATTGATAAGTTGATAACTATAAATACATCACTTTTTTCAGCAAATTCGGGACTATTATAGGAACTTTTTGAACATATCTGATAGAGTATGTTTAGATAAAGAAGTAGCGTTCGCCTTTCTGTTCGATTAGCAACTGAATCGGCGAGTAAAATAGAAATAACATTTTAGAAAGAGAACTTGAGTGTTCTCGCTTCATGAATATCTATATATACACAATGGTGTAAATTTCTGAAAGAGCCAAGCCTTGGTTCCAAAGTTATAAAGAAGATAATGTTGATGTTTCTCATAATCCTTATCCAGGTCCATCTATTATATGAAGAAAAACCTTTTTAAAATGGATTACAGATTAAGTTTGTGCTATCTATCAGAAATATATTTGTGCATTCATGTTGCAATAGAAAAACAGTTTCATGCTTTAGGGTAGATGAGGACAGAATATTTTCATATTGTTTTTGGCTATCGCATAAGCTGATGCCCCTTTTATTCCGGAAGAGGTGCGCTGTGTGCATGGTGCTATTGTGTAATCCCCGTACCAATTATGAAATAATGTATTTTATTATCCATTTTTCCTTATGGGTATTCTTCAGACCTCATGCCCTCCTACTTTTAACTATTTCGCTTACTGTCGAATATTTACGCCATAAAAAAATGTAAGATTCTGACCATCTTGACTTATTCAATTGTTTCATCATCTAAAAGCCCAAAGAATTTGTAAATAAAGAATTTATTCGTACATCTTTACTCACACGCTAATGACATGTCACAGATGAGGAAGGCGATTGAATTAATTGAAGATTAATTTTATTAATTGCATATAAAAAATAAAATTAATTTGTAAACTGGGAAGACACGTTTATTAAATGCTAACCTAGTATTATTTTATGGTTTTATGGATTGTAAGGCTGCGATTTTAGTGAAGATCGCTTAAATCAATTAGAGAAACTTCAAAATTGGTGTGCTTGCTTTAATAGAATCAAACCTGGAATAAACCAGGCTATGACAATACTTTAGCATATGAACAAAATGCAGATAATACGTAGAGTGCACTACGCACCTATCTCTAACGAGTTAAATTGCCTTATAATAAAAAAAAAATGGAGTTATTTTCTGGGGCTGAAACCAGTGGTACAATCTATGCATTATCTCCATTTTCATGTGCTGGATAATTGTCGTAGCCTGGTTTATTTCAGGTTTGATTCCGTTTAAGGTTGATTCTGGAATTCGCTCTAATAGTCTCCACAGTTTTGTTATTCCCAAGCATCATACTTTAGTATATCAATATTCCTATGTACATTACTAAAAATTTTGAGAGTAAAATTTTACGATGCGCGCATGCGCATGTACTGTAACAAACATCGACAGGATGAATTTGGTCACGATGCGTGCGCACTATGCAACAAAAATCGACAGGATAAAGTACCTCACTAAACATATATTTACATATATTTACTGCCATCCTATTTCTGAATGGGAAATTTAAGGAGCGCAGCGGTCGCTGAAATCATACCTATATCACATATATCCACTTTCGACTTTCTTAAACGTTGACAATACTCATTTCTGTATATATTATATTGAAGTACATGACCACATCTCATATTCCTGGCTAGAATCCTATTAATTTTCTGCTTGAAAAATGTACGGTTATAATTTCCTAATGCACAAGTGTACACTATAAAAATGTACCCCCTATATATGTATATGTATTTGCTGAAGTAATCCTCTCCTAATCAAAGTATTTTTCAATTAGTTGAGCAGCTATTGGTATCAAAGATATTAAAATTAACCGGATCGACTAAAAGGACTTGACAAAAATATTAAGGGGTAACCAGAGCGTATTACAGACAGTGTCTCTATTATAAAGATAATCAAAATTATAATTTTGCGTACCCAAGAAGTGGCTAAAGTGATCCTCTCCTGATCAAAGTATTTTTCAATTAGTTGAGCAGCTATTGGTATCAAAGATATTAAAATTAACCGGATCGACTAAAAGGACTTGACAAAAATATTAAGGAGTAACCAGAGCGTATTATAGACAGTGTCTCTATTATAAAGATAATCAAAATTATAATTTTATGTACCCAAGAAATGGCTAAAGTAATACTCCCCTAATCAAAGCATTTTTCAAAAAGTTTAACAGCTACTAGTATCAAAGATTATTACTTGCAAGACTTGTCACAAACATTATAGGTAACCAGGGCATATTACAGAAAGTGTCTTTATCATAAAGATAATCAAAACAACAATTTTATATATACCTGAATTTGCTCTTAATCAAAGCATTTTTTTAATAAGTTGAGCAACTGTTAGGTATCAAAGATTAGATTAATCAGATTGAATTACAAGTCTTAATAAAAAGGAAAACGAACTATATCATGCACCTTGCATTGATTTGAAGAAGACCTTTGAGTCTATCCACAGTCAAGTAATTTTGATGTGTTTCTGGTTTGCTTAATTAACTTTAGTATATGCTTCACTCAAATGATCATCATCACCATATGGACCACTTAGACGTTTTTGTGAATTAATATACGTATCAAGTACCGATTTTCTAACATTTTTTTTGTGATTAGCGAAACATTATTATGCTTAGTTGATGAAAATCGAAGCACATTAAAAAAATCAGCATTGTATATAATTATTAATAATTTGGAAGATATGTGTACATACATATGTGAGTATTTATTAATAGCTCAAAAGACTTAATCGCAAATTGAATTGAATTAATTTCTGTCACATTCATAATCATCTAAAAACAACGTTTAACTGTCACATTTGGTTTATTGAAGATGCTCTGTTTGCTAATATTACTTACAGAATTTGCTTGACAGACAATAGTCAGAGCCAAGTACTTGCTGTATGGGATAGAATGAACTTCTTCGATTTTCCCCAAATCTTATGCTGTTGACTATAAAGTTTGGAGAGTGCTCGCTGGGTAAATTGCAAACTGAAACTCCGGGTCGACCGTAATGTAATTGGTTTTATTAATATTTTACAATAATGTTTACAAATAAGACTATCGTTTAAATTGTATCGATCTGTCAAAATGAACTGATGCTCGAACAGAACTATGTCTTCTATTCTTTTTAATCTCTGTGCGGCCGTCGGTTCCCGCGCTTGTGGTTACGAGCTCGCGACTTCTCATTCAGCGCACTGGTTTACACCATGTATCGTCTCTCAAAGTCTTGTATCACTTGAATCATATTATTACTGGAGGAGGATGACAGAAAGCTAAGAAAACTAGGTGCGCCTGGATAGGTGGCCGGTACGAAGAACTTCCGCAGTGTGTACCATGGTAGTGTGCTGTCTATAATAAGGACTACATCACTAATCTTTAGGACTGAGTCGTATCTATGGAGCTGCCGCTGGTGCTGTTGTTCAGGAAGGTATTCTTCA
Organism: Druceiella hillmani; assembly: GCA_039881145.1. Taxonomy (NCBI): domain Eukaryota; kingdom Metazoa; phylum Arthropoda; class Insecta; order Lepidoptera; family Hepialidae; genus Druceiella; species Druceiella hillmani. The sequence continues at coordinate 7,430,993 of JAYKKI010000035.1, forward strand.
AGCCACCAAGACTAGAAAAGCCATTGAAAAGTCCGCCAGTGGATGCGACCATTGAGATTTTTATCAATGAAGACTCCAGGCGTCTGGAGTCGAGCTAATCTTCCAAATAAGAACAGGATTCGGCTTGATTGACTCAAGATGTTTAGTGTTCACAAACTCGTATGGCAGAGGACGGCTTTTCATCGTGTTTTTCATTTTGATTTAGAAGGTGGTGAGAACCTCTTCTGTGAGATGATATCTATGCAGTGCCAAGTCATGCGTTATCTTTTTTGTTCTCACCAGTATTCCCAGGTCCCTCCAATTACCGAGACCAATATAGTTGTGTCCAAGAACAGTTCTAATATTCATTCAGGATTCCGTGCTTAAAATTTCAATTTATTTGTGGCCTGACAAATACATAACCAAACAATACGTACAGAATAATATGGATGTTTCAATGAAACTTAGTATATTTGGATATATACTGCATGAACACTAGATACGTTCTTTATTTTCACCACCATACAGACGAGTTATGTTGGAAGCAAAAAGCTAGTAAACAAAAAGGGGATGGCTGTGTTGTCGATATAAAGCCATAACCCCCCCCCCTCCCCACTTCTTTATGATCTTTCCACCAGCGGATGTTGTAACACTCCGTGAAACAATATTGCCCAATGAATAACATTAATATAAATATATATATATATATATATTCATTCTGATACAATACAATTTTGATACCATCCCTGGGCATGGTAAATAAGTTTCTTAACGCAAACTTTTTGGACATTCTAGCCTGCGGAGTGAGACAATGTAAACTGTAAGTGATAAACGAGTGATACGTCAGGGATAAAAATTAATCAGGAAGACTAGCTGACCCGTGCGAGGTCTTCGCACTATATCGCCATCTAGCGTGTTCCAAGTATACAATTTGGCTAAGATATTTGATGTGTCGCCCACAGATGGCGCTCATGCCAATTGTTATAAAAATTAATTTTTTTTTTAACAAAAAGATTGTTTTCGAATTTTTTTATATTTTTCGCCCAAAGTAGAAAACATAAGCTTTAAGTGGGTATTTTTTTTATTTTTTTTGGTGCAGTAGTTAAAGAGATCGAGCCGCTCGACCAAAAACACCTTTTAGAAATAATATATTTAGATAGTTGGGACGCGCGTCAGATGTGAAACTTCTTTATATACTGTTGATATTTTAAAAGTAAATAAAATTATTATTATAAAAAACTCATATTTAAGCACAATACTTTTAATTTCATGATGGTCTTTTAGTAAATGGTATAAAATTACTTATTAATCGTTTCATGATATGTCTTAATATAAAAATCGAAATCATAAATGTAAATTAGGTCAACCTGCCTGAAAATGTGGTAAAAAAACGGACGGAAAAAGTGACATGAAAATATAGCAAAAAAAGAAGAAAAAATTAGTATAATATGCATTCATATTTGAAATTATTAATTTAATTATTTATTTAGATTTTAACATTTTTATTGAATATATTTAGCGTTAATTTTGTAGAAATTAATTATAATTATTTTTTTTCCAACTAAATGAAACTACGTGATGTAGTATTTATATATACTTTATTTAAATTCTTTACCACGATCTAGATTTCATTGTATGACAACATCCTCAAGTGGGCAATTTGCAGAAATAATACTACTTTACGTAGTTTCATTTAGTGGGCAAAAAATTTAATTATAACATTAATTATCACGGAAGTTCATGGAGAAAGGAAAAGTTTTTTATGCAGGCCTGCATCCTGAGATTATAAGACTGACAACACATCAATTGTGACCACCCTAGTGTCATACAGTTCTCGGCTTCCTACAAACTCGGACTTATAGTCACCATCTAATTAGAAGTAAAGTTCACTTCAATACAAATTAAGAAAACCGATACCCAATAACACCACTACAATACGTTTAGGAATTTGATTAACTATCTTCAATCACCATAATCAGATAAGCTCCATACCCTAATATTATACTGTCATCAGAACTACAGATTTTTGCAAAATTTCCATTCAATCAATAAACCGAAAATGGGTGAAAATTCGAATACAAGATTTAATAAAATATATAAAAGGAAGGTGATTCTGAAGTGAGCTTTTTTGCCCTGTTTCCCGTGGCTTCACTCGCGTGAAATTATTTTTTGCTGCAGGTTTAGAAAAAATGTACCTCATATTTCTCTCCATCAGAAAGGCTATACCTTTGCCAAATTACTTGAAAATCGGTTGAGTAATTGAGCCGTGAAAGTAGAACAAACATAGTCTTAAACATACGAAACCAATTTTGCATTAATTATATTATTATATATAAAGATGGATATAAGCTTTACTAAGACATAGAGAAAAAATAGGAATAAGTCGGATTCATGAGCTGAATGACTGACAATGGATAGAGAAGCTATATCTATCGCTCGCTGGCTCTCATTATGGATAGTTTCACTTTTCGTTACGATTTTATTTTTTCAACAAAGAACTTATACCCCATGGCAAAGGAACTGTCACGTTCAAGAAATTATTTCATCCATTAGAAGATTATAATTTCTAACACCGCATGAAAGTTGGCGTAAATCTTTCTTAATCAAGTCTACGAATGTTCAGCTTACAGAATAATATGGTTCTTCCAATTAACCGAGAACTACTTCCAGGATGGACATCAACTAATCCTATAAGATTTATATTTTATAGCTTCTGAATAAGCTCTAAAAATGACAGTTGAAACAGTTCCTATAATATCCACTTCTAACATGACGACGCCATTTCTCGAGGTATTAGACTAGACACGCGGCTGGCGCCAGCCGCGAGCATCCATTTTATGCCACAAAAAACTGGTTAATTATTAAAAAGGTAGAACTAGTTACTCTACATACCTGTTACTCACAACATGTTACTTGAGAGCTGTCTTGGAGAGACGTGACGCATGGATTTCCCATCCATATTTAAATGGATAAGTTTCGTTAACATGTCCTTAAATGATATGGTTAAACATTATGTAGTGAGTTCACTTATTGAATCATTTACCACTATACTCTTCTTCAAAAAAAATATTGTTTCGTTTATTTGAGTTAACAATATCACATTATAATCGTATTTAATTGAATATTTTTTAAATCTACTTATTTCTCTTTGTTATTTGTGGAAATGTTAGAAAACAAGCTTATTTAGTGTTTAGCTTTCATAGAACATTTCAAATAGTTTTTGTTTGTTTTTTCTTTTAAAAGAAATGAAAAAAAACAGATGCCCAACGTGATGACGGTCAAAAATGTGAAAAGTTTATTCAACCGCAAATCTGTCGAAGGTCGACCCCGATTTTTGCGCTTTCAATCGTGTATTGAGTTTGGTGTGATATAATACAAAAAAAAACGAAAAAAAACTGAAGCCCCAAGTGATGACGGTCAAAAATGTGAAAAGTTCATTCAAAAACTAATATGTCGAAGGATCGCCAGGCCGACCCTAATTTTTGCCCTTTCAATCGTGCATTTAGTTTTGTGTGTGATATAATTCAAACATTATAAATGTATATTACAACAGTGCAATACAATAACTCAATAAAACTATAATTCTAGTCAATCCAGTGTTAGAAAATGAACTTACTTCGAAGTTACTAATGGGCTAACATTAATGGTTAAAAAGGTTTCATATCATACGTGAGCTTATATGCGTTTGGTTTACATCTTCTTTTACTCTTTAAATTTATTTGTGATTCTTATTTATAATTACTATATACATTATTTAGTGTTTAATGTTCATAGAATATTTCAAATAGTTTTTGTTTGTTTTTCCCTTATAAACAAGGAAAAAAACAGATGCCCAACGTGATGACGGTCAAAAATATGAAGAGTTTATTCAGCCGCTAATCTGTGGAAGGCCGACCCCGATTTTTGTGCTTTCAGTCGTGTATTTAGTTTTGTGTGTAATATAATGCAAACATTATAAATGCATATTACAACAGTACAATACAATAACTTAGTTAAACTACAATTCTAATCAGAGCAGTGAGATAAAAAGGTACTTACTTCAAAGTTACTAATGGGCTAACATTAATTGTTAAAGAGGTTTCATATCATACGTGAGCTTATATGCGTTTAGTTTACATCTTCTCTTACTCTTTAAATTTATTTGTGATTTTAATGTATTTTAATTTATTTTTTATTTATAATATACTGTATACATTGACACAAAATGTTGACAATTTTATTTTCACGTCGCAGCATCTAAACAGATTTCATTTTAATTTTTAGGATATAAAATAGTGTGGTGTAGCTTGATACTAAATTAAACTAAGCCAAAACCCGAAGAAACTGATGGCTATGTGTACTTATACAAAATGACACATGCACTCACCCGCCGTTCAAAAGCCTACAGCAAAATATGGCAATACTATTGACTTCGACAAATTAGCGATGTGGCTAAGTAGTAATACAAAGAAACACGAGGTCACATATAACTATTTATTCAAACACAGAGTGTCTTAAAAAAGAGCTGTGGTTAAGCCCATAACAAAACTTGTCATGAAAAAGGTAAAGTTCATATATATATATATATATATATATATATATATATATATATATATATATATATATAAATGAATGTATGTATATATACTCCCTCATTATCATTTACTGCTGACCATAGACATCCCTCATAAATTCCCATAAAGAGCAAATCAGTCTTGTACCGCTTGCATTAAACAGCTTCCCGCAACCTTTCCGGAGTAACCTGTCCACCTTGCGGGAAGATGTCCACTCTACGCCTTCCAGTACGTGGCCGTCATTCGAGACCCACCTTTCCTAATTGTCGTGTGGCCTGCCCATTGTCACCCCAATCTGCTAATCATACAAACTATGTCAATAAATATAGTTCTTGACATACATCGGCTCCTAAGATCTCCCAATTATCATATTTTGTAGGGAAATTCCAAGCATAGTCTTTTCCATAGCTCGCCGAGTGACTTAGAGTCTCTTTTCAGACGCTGACTTAAGACTACCATCCTCCACCACCATACCTCCACCGCGCGCAATGCGTCACTGTTCTCGCTTATCGTAATGAATTCTTTGATCCTTTAGCTATCCAGTGGTTTAATTTAATTTTTGATATAGAGGATAGATTCGAAACTGTAACGCCACACTGTATCCCCCTATTTTGTTATCGTTAGGTTTTTTGGATTGCCCCCGTATGGTAGCAAATTTAAAGACGTATTCACGTCAAAAGTAAGTACGTGATCGTAACGTATCGGCTCGAACTGTAAATGGCAAAGCACTTTTTGTGTCGTCTGCTTTAGATCAAAGCCTCTCATGTATTTCAAACATGGAATTTGTATAATATTTGCTAACAAATTCTGTATTCCCACTATAAGAATATAATGAAAAATAATCTAATTGGTTACTCATTAAATATCTTGTTTTCGATATAGTTTCAAAGCATTTAATTTGTTTAAATTCTTTACTACGACCTAGGTTTCGTTGTATTACAACATTTTAAGGTGGGCGATTAGTGCAGATAATTGCCCACCCGAAGATGCTAATTACCCACCTGAAGATGTTGTCATACAACGAAACCTAGATCGTGGTAAAAAATTTAAATAAAGTAGAAATAATACTACATCATGTAGTTTCATTAAGTTGTGAATAATGGATTTCTACAAAATTAACGCCAAATATATTCAATACATTTACTTTCTACTTCAATTCACCGATATCCATCGTTATATTTACGATGGATAAAAATGAAATAAAAATGCCACAACTGTCCGTCATTGTTTTGAACACTTAACCTGATATTGATGCAAAAGATGGTCATAGTAATTTCATAATAAAAATGCAAAAGGTGGTCATAATAATTTCATAATAAAAATGCCACAACTGTCCGTCATTGCTTTGAACAATTGATGTCCGTCATTGCTTTGATGCAAAAGATGGTCATAGTAATTTCATAATAAAAATGCCACAACTGTCCGTCATTGCTTTGAACAATTAACCTGATGTTGATGCAAAAGATGGTCATAGTAATTTCATATTTGTCTTGACAATACCTTCAACCTTGCGTGATATCCATGGTTGGATAATGGTTCAGAAAGATACCAATTTAGAACCACTTCTCTTTATCCAATTTTGTTGAAAATGTGTACACATATATAGTTTCTATGAAAATCTAATATTATAATATTACCAAGCTGGTGATGGTTTCGGAAAGTATTCTTAATAACTTCATAACAGTATAACCATTCTTAGCAATACCTTTAGTCTCACTTCACGTCCATGGTCTGATTTTAGTTGAGAAAATGGTTTCATGAACTCCTTACTGGTCAACAGAAAACTTGGACATTGTCATATTTGGACATTAAATGTGTATCGGTCTTTGATCTTGTGTGATGTCCAGGATCTGATGCTCGTGTCAAAAGATGGTTTTAGTTACACAATAACGGTCGGTGGCAGACGTATCGTGTTTTGGCTCCTATTCTTCGTTATTCTCATAAGTGGTATGGTGATATTATGGTCATGCCATATGCTCAACCTGATGTTGACGCTTTTGATCAAGCGCGCGATCGATCTTCTACTTTCTACGGAAATAGTTCTCGTGTAGATGTTTAATTTTCTTGTTGTTAAAATTGTTTAAACACTATTTTAATCTTAACTAATTAAGTTAAAAATTTCAAAGTAGTGTGTTTATTTGTTTTTTTGTCTTGTATTCACGCGTCAACTGATCTCGTGAAATTTTATATGCATGGCGATGAATGTTGTCAGGGACATGAATTATTTTGCAATCAAAAATTTCTCCTCATTAAGAAAAATAGACTAAGAATATCAACCTACCATCACCTACTTCAGGGTGCAGACTTCTTTTTCACGCCATTTCTTCGACTCTGTGCATCACACACTATTTTACCATTTCCAATATTAATCTAAAAACTGACTAGGTGCAAATCGAGGATATCAAGGTTTCTGTACATCGTCTGAAGTTAAATTAATTAATTTATCATAATTCATAACTAATATGGACTTTTTAGCCCCATAAATGTTTAGTAATATCTAATATAATTAAATTGGGGCGACGTATATATTATTCTGAAACATGGTCTGAAGTGAAATTAATTTATTTATCATAGTTCATAACTAATAGGGACTTTTTAGCTCGATAAATGTTTAGTAATATCTAATATAATTAAATTGGGGCGACGTATATATTATCCTGAAACATGGTCTGAAGTGAAATTAATTTATTTATCATAGTTCATAACTAATATGGACTTTTTAGCTCGATAAATGTTTAGTAATATCTAATATAATTAAATTGGGGCGACGTATATATTATCCTGAAACATGGTCTGAAGTCAAATTAATTTATTTATCATAGTTCATAACTAATATGGACTTTTTAGCTCGATAAATGTTTAGTAATATCTAATATAATTAAATTGGGGCGACGTATATATTATCCTGAAACATCGTCTGAAGTCAAATAAATTTATTTGTCATAGTTCATAACTAATATGGACTTTTTAGCTCAATAAATGTTTAATAATATCTAATATAATTAAATTTGGGCGACGTATATATTATCCTGAAACATCGTCAGAAGTCAAATTAATTTATTTATCATAGTTCATAACTAATATGGACTTTTTAGCTCGATAAATGTTTAGTAATATCTAATATAATTAAATTGGGGTGACGTATATATTATCCTGAAACATGGTATGAAGTCAAATTAATTTATTTGTCATAGTTCATAACTAATATGGACTTTTTAGCTCAATAAATGTTTAATAATATCTAATATAATTAAATTTGGGCGACGTATATATTATTCTGAAACATCGCCTGAAGTCAAATTAATTTATTTATCATAGTTCATAACTAATATGAACTTTTTAGCCCGATAAATGTTTAGTAATATCTAATGTAATTAAATTGGGGCGACGTATATATTATTCTGAAACATCGCCTGAAATCAAATTAATTTATTTATCATAGTTCATAACTAATATCAAATTTTTAGCCCGATAAATGTTTAGTAATATTTGAAAACTTTATAACTAGCCCTTTCACACAATACTCCACAGTATATTAAGGATTGAAATTTAGGATAGATTAATCAAACCAGCTACCTTAACCATTATAGTTACGGGAAAACTGTCTTAGAAGACTGCTTAAGAATTTTGAAGATTTCTCGATCGGCATTCTCAGATTTAAAAAAAAATATTCAGCCAGCAATATAAAAGACAATTTTTAAAAACCTGTTTTTTTTCATGCCACTCGATCCTTTTTCTCTATGATAAAATTCTCTATGAGACCTAATAAGGTAAGAATAGTATAAATGTCAGAAATCTTAAAAAACATTTCCATTTGAAGAACGGATTAAAAGGCCAAGAATTAAACCACTATCTTTCCCATTTTACTGATCAAGCATAAGCATCTTATGCTGGCCATCGCCAGTTTATAAATCCAAGTCTGTGTTGAAACCTAGTATATGATCAAAGACATTGTTTATAAATACTGGCCTCTTATTACACTCGTTGCTATTTCCAACTCTATCCGTGTTGCATATAAATGATTATACTGGTGAGACTTGGCGAGCTGCCAGCATTAGTATGCTACTGGACGGAAGGAAGCGCTGTCACGCGTCTGAGCTCAACGGCATGCAAGTTGATAAGGATCACTTTAGTTCAGTTCAGTATAGTTATACATACATATGTTAGTGTTGTCGTGTTAATAAATGTATAACATAACCTAGAAAATGGATTATTAGATAAGTGTATACTATAAGATTTTACCACATTTGTAGTCGTTGATTTGTTTCGGTATTAAATTATTTGGAATCTACGATTATAGTAAAATTTAATTAAGAAATTTATTATTGAAAATTATTATAGAAAATTTAGTATTTTACTCTTTACTGGTAAAGTCTTAATGGTAAAAAGAATAACATTTCAAAATTATTCACGGCCTCGTCGTTTGTTAGTCTGTTTTGAAAACACTAATAAAGATATTTTAAATAACTAATGTCATTGGTCGCGCATACGAATTCATCCGCGTTCCTTTCGTATTTGTTTAGAAAGATTTAAAAAAAAATTAGTTTATTAGTACACGTGAAGAAGTGAAACTTCTTTAAAGATCTATATATCGATTTGTTAGTATATAGTAAGGGGTAAAACAGCAGAAAGAAAGAGCGTGGAAAATGTTCTAAATCACTTATAGTATTTATAGGATTTAAGGGTGGTATTTGAAGGATGAAAGTTAGAACAATATAAACAAAATATCAGATACATTTCTGAATTTATTTCCTCGATATTTGCAGTATCATCTGGTAATATTTGTCTTGGTGAAGATGACACTGTAAGGTTATGGTAACCAAAATAAGAAATTCTTAGGTTTATCACTTTCCAGATATCAGGTAAAAACTATTATAGTTTCAGATTTTGTTGTTCTATCTTAGGATCATTATCATATTTATATTAAATTATTCACGCAGAAAGTTAATTAATTGTATCGAATCATAGGATTCAATAAATTGACAAATCTTTGACAGTTTTCTTTTGACACACATATCGTACAAAACAGCTGATAGCAGTAGTAAGCGCCATCTTTTACTTTTGACACACATAACGCACAAAATAGCTGACAGCAGTAGTGAGCGCCATTTTTCTTTGTTTTCGCGCATGAGTACACTTTTCTCGTTCTATCATGTTCATCTATCCCTCTCTGTTGTTGGCTATGTAACTTTTTTCTATCTTTGTTATGATATATTCGTCTCATTCAGATGTTACAACAAAACGTTACATTAAATTTGACCTTGACATGTTACTCTTACCAAAGAAGTTTTCATCGACAAATTTCATCAAAGAATCGGTTGATCATCGAGAGTTCTGCTCTTTCGCCATAGATAGAAAATATGTATGTCAATTAATGTCATTATGTATGTCAAAATACATATAGAATAAAGTAATTATGTGATTCCATACAAACGAAGGTTTCTAGATTCCACTGTATTTTAATGCCTATTTTAATTGTAGTTACAAAAGAATGTGCTACATAATGCATATATGTAAGTACCACAGCCTCAAAAAGTAAGAATGTATAGATATCCTTCACGAAAACCAATATCAACATTATCATAACTTAGGAACCATTGGAGATATCACATCGTAACAAAAATTAAACTGATCACAGTGTCACTTCTAGAATCTGTGTAAAATATCAATACCCCTGTGATTTTCTACTTAGATCAGTATATATAGAGAAGCAGATAGTTTTTCTTTTTCATTAGATTTATTTTAGTAATTAAATATGCAATTTAAAAAGTATTTAAAAGCCGAAAATTAAAAAACCTATTCTACTAAACTTCTATTTTATTTAATAGTATTGATTGGCTTGAAGTGCTGGGTAAGAGTTTATAAATATTATTACGGTATCTATGTCGTGATTGTATGTTCGTGTACGTGTGTCTCTCTCTCATTATGTGTCCGCGTGTGTGCGTGTGTTTGTGTGTGCGTGCGTACGTGCATACGCGCGCGCGTGTGTTTGTGTGTGTGTGTATGTGTGTGTGTGCGTATGCGCATATGTAATATACTGTGTAATATAGAATATTTTTATGTGCTTATGTGAGTGCGTGTGTGTTCGCGCATACGTAAAAACTGCTGAACCGAAGTTAATAACGCTTTAACTTATCATTCTTTTTGGATTAAGGTCAATGTACATCATTATATTTTGGAAACAACCTACTTTTCTAGGGTATTGATGACTTTTAAATTGCATTATAACGATTATTATTTTTTTAACTTAATAAGACGTTTAATGAACCAAGTCGTTTTTAAAAATCTTCCTAAACAATTGAGATAATAGTTAATTATCTCATGCATATGACCGAATCATCTTTTTGCTAGTGCACTAACCATATTTTCTTGAGCTCATATTATTTACGATCATAAGCTACTTAAAATTTACATAGGCTGTGTTTATCTATGGAGTCAGAGCAATAAGCTACATTTTTATATACGCAAATGGATAAATTCCTGCTCACTCTCCCTTAGCTCATAATTATTCGCTATCTGATTTGAGATATTTAAAGTAACTTCAGTCAAGATCTGGACGTACTTATAATAATTGGCTTATATTTCCCCACATTGACTCTGTTCATCTATGGAGTCTGAGCAATAAGCTACATTTTTATATACGCAAGTGAATAAATTCCTGCTCACTCTCCCTTCACTCATAATTATTCGCTATCTGATTTGAGATATTTAAAGTAACTTCAGTCAAGACCTGGACGTACTTACAATAATTGGCTTATATTTCCCGACATTGACTCTGTTTATCTGTGGAGTCTGAGCAATAAGCTACATTTTTATATATGCAATGTTGACAAATTCCCGCTCACTCTCCCGTCACTCATAATTATTCGTTATCTGATTTGAGATATTTAAAGTAACTTCAGTCAAGACCTGGACGTACTTATAATAATTGGCTTATATTTCCCGACATTGACTCTGTTTATCTGTGGAGTCTGAGCAATAAGCTACATTTTTATATATGCAATGTTGACAAATTCCCGCTCACTCTCCCGTCACTCATAATTATTCGCTATCTGATTTGAGATATTTAAAGTAACTTCAGTCAAGACCTGGACGTACTTATAATAATTGGCTTATATTTCCCGACATTGACTCTGTTTATCTGTGGAGTCTGAGCAATAAGCTACATTTTTATATATGCAATGTTGACAAATTCCCGCTCACTCTCCCGTCACTCATAATTATTCGCTATCTGATTTGAGATATTTAAAGTAACTTCAGTCAAGACCTGGACGTACTTATAATAATTGGCTTATATTTCCCGACATTGACTCTGTTTATCTGTGGAGTCTGAGCAATAAGCTACATTTTTATATATGCAATGTTGACAAATTCCCGCTCACTCTCCCGTCACTCATAATTATTCGCTATCTGATTTGAGATATTTAAAGTAACTTCAGTCAAGACCTGGACGTACTTATAATAATTGGCTTATATTTCCCGACATTGACTCTGTTTATCTGTGGAGTCTGAGCAATAAGCTACATTTTTATATATACAATGTTGACAAATTCCCGCTCACTCTCCCGTCACTCATAATTATTCGCTATCTGATTTGAGATATTTAAAGTAACTTCAGTCAAGACCTGGACGTACTTATAATAATTGGCTTATATTTCCCGACATTGACTCTGTTTATCTGTGGAGTCTGAGCAATAAGCTACATTTTTATATATACAATGTTGACAAATTCCCGGTCACTCTCCCGTCACTCATAATTATTCGTTATCTGATTTGAGATATTTAAGGTAACTTCAGTCAAGATCTGGACGTACTTATAATAATTGGCTTATATTTCCCGACATTGACTCTGTTTATCTGTGGAGTCTGAGCAATAAGCTACATTTTTATACAGGTAAACGTGCGGTGTCGGCATATTCCCACTAACACTCCCATCAACCATAATTTAATTAATTGCTATCCGATTTGAGTTTATTTCAAGTAATTTCAGTAAAAGATCTAGGCTTACTTACAATAATCGGTTTATATTTCCTGATATTAATTCTGTTTATCTGTGGAGTCTGAGCAAAAAACTACAATTTCATATGTAAATGTACAATCTCGACATATTCCCTTTCACCATCTCATCACCCATAACCATTCACTATCTGGTTTGAGATATTGTCAAGTAACTTCGGGACAAGATCTAAGCATACTAATGATAATCGGCTTATATTTCCCAATATTAACTCAGTTTATCTGTGGAGTCTGAGCAATAAATTACATTTCTCATAAGTAAATGTACAATGTCGATATATTCCTCCCACCTCCATCATCACCCATAATTATTTGCTATCTGATTTGAGATTATGTCAAGTAACTTCAGGACAAGATCTAAGTATACTTATGATAATCGGCTTATACTTCCCAATATTAACTCAGTTTACCTGTGGAGTCTGAGCAATAAATTACATTTCTCAAAAGTAAATGTACAATGTCGATATATTCCTCCCACCCCCTCATCCCCCATAATTATTCGCTATCTGGTTTGAAATAATTTCAAGTAAGTTCGGTACAAGATGTAGGCGTACTTATAATAATCGGCTTATATTTCACAATCATACAACTGGATATTTTTCCATAAAAGTTTCTCGCGTTATTTATTAGGCGTTTTATGGACTTCACCTACATTGACTAGATCAGGAGTTTCCAACCAGTGGGGCGTGCCTCCCAAGGGGGGCATAGAGAGATGTCAAGGGGGGCGGAAAGCGTTTGCATTTTAGAAAGAAAAAACAAAAAAATATACAAACAACATTAACAAATAACATTACAGTGTAATGTTTAATTTACATGCATAAAATTAATGAAATTAAATATCATATTCACTATTATTATCACAAACTTGCGAAAAATTTGACGTTTTGGTGTACATTTTTTGTTTAGAAATCAATTTGAGTGTGTAAAATTATTGTGTCTCACTGTTAAAAGGTAAGTTTGTGTATTTACAAACTTCAGTTACCATTTTTATTTAATTTACTAAATCAAAGGGGGGCATGAAAAAGTAAAGGGGGGGCATGAAAAAGTAAAGGGGGGCATGAAAATATAATTTATAGTCCGAGGAGCCTCAACAAAAAAAAGGTTGGGAAACCCTGGACTAGATAAAGATACTCTCCGACGTTATCTTTAGGAATAAGTTTGAGAAGTAAGTAGCCACCCGATTTCTTTATGAGGACATGCACATATATTCTCCAGTTAAAAGACCTTAAAACATTCATAATATATTTACATCTCAACTTATACGATTATTATCATTATCTTATTCTTTGCTATTAATTTTGTAACACTTTCGACCTCGCACTTTACAAAACTAAATACGTTCTAGTTCGCTCGATAATATCTAGATAACATACAGCCTCCATAAGTAATAAAAATGAATCGCTTAAATGCAATTTAGATTTAAAGGTTTTTGAAGTGAACATTTCTTTAGGCGCATCTGCACATTTTTTTTTGAGTAGTGAACGAAACTGAGTCGTCAGGTTTGGGTCAGAGACACTGAATGGGGTAAACTCGGCTCCCTTCTGCATTGAACAAGCGAGTTCACTGTATATCCCTTAAAAAATTACGTTCTATTTTTGAATAAAATTTTATTTGAGTATAATTTAATATAATATGCGCATATTATTGTATATAATCAGTTTAATATTTTAAGTGTATACAGTTAGTGTTTAGAATTTTATTTGAGTGTAGTTTAATATGATATGCATATATTATTGTATTTTAAAACAATAATCTCGCATTGTTCCTGATTTGCGAACTAATGGCCATCATATAATATCAAATATAATTTTTCATCAACCCATGTTCTTTACCGTTAAACTTTTCTTTAAACACTGGCAGGCGTCCTCCTAGTGCTCGCCGCCAGAAGCATAAAAATAAATTAATATCAAATGACATTTCGCGAATCGGTTCGTTTTAAATTTTGAAACTTAAATGACATTTATAAATTTTAAGTTATACAAACATAATCTTTTATAAGTAGTTTATGTTTTAACATAAATATATATATATATATATATATATATATATATATATAATAATTGAGTATTTGACTAATTTTTTTTATTTCATTAATAATAATTTCAAGGTACAAGCTGATGAAGAGTGAACAATTTTTTTAATAATCTTAAAAATTGACCGAGTTATAAAAGCTTAAATTTAACCTTTAGAGAAGGACGGCAATACTGTGTTGTGAGATCATTTTTAATATTGCACATTATATTCTACGAGAGGAAAAGAGACAGGGATATACCCAACTCTATCCGTGTCTTCAAATTTAGAACCCTACAGCTGGCTTATTTTCAACAAGCAATTTTTGAATTTTTTTCAAGACTGTTTTTTAATTAACTTATATTTCACAATATTGTACGAAAAATTTCAAAATTTAGAATGAGTCAACTACCGTATTATAATATTGTGTAAACAAATAATGTTCATTATACTTAATTATTTACTTAAATAATATTCTTTCGCTTATTCATAAAAACATTCTAGACATTTAATTAGATTTAAATATAAAATATTTATAGTATATTTCAGTTTCCATAAAACTATAGCTTAATTCTTAGAATGTCTATGAAAAAATCTAATCATAGTCCAAAATTCTACTGAATAATTAGTTCATAAATACAATTATATATTTTGTAACTACCATTACTTCATGAACTTCATGAGTATACACATAGCAATGTAATTATTATACATATACATATATATATATATATATATATATATTGAAAAATAGAATTTCACTTCTATCGTGTGGTCATAAGCACACATCAGAATTTTTTTATTGTTTATATCGCGTTTAAGAAATTCGCTTTGTGAAGATTTCATACGTAATAAGTTTATCTTGGTCTGAACATTGTGTAGTATACTCGCTATTGGCATTATGAATCCAAAAGTTGGTTTGTCTGTTTGTTACCTAATAAATCTGTAACCAAGCATCGAATCGCTACCTAATTTGGCAAACGTATATTTCGTTGAAGGAAATATTATTAATTATGTATGATGTGCGATTTTGCTGAGGCCCATATTTCAATAGCTAAGACTAGAAAGCTTTTACATGGATTTTTTTAGATAAGAGAAAGTGGGGGGAGGGGTGTTCAAATTAAAAAAAAATTGTGCTCCAAATTTTTTTTTAATTCCATCATTTGATAAGTTCAATAATAATATATTTTTTTCATAATAGGCGGTTTCCACTAAGAATAAATCAGTTGGGTTGTAATTTCTAATGATTAATTTTGATATGGAGATATCAAAAAACATAATTATTCATTATTAAAACTAAAGTTTATTTTTATTTTTAAAAAATAAATTCGGCAAAATTACGAATTCAGTCACGTAACGATGAACACCAATCAGAAAACTTTACATCACATGTCCGAAAAACCATTGCTTTTGACATTTTAATATACAGAACAGGTTATTTGAATAATTTTTCGTTTTTAACAATTTTTCTGAAGTTGATACAGTTGTCCACTACTATACTACACCTTAAAAGTATAGTAGTGGACAAACTTCCATACTACACCTTAAAAGGCAAGTGCGATTCGCAAGTTTTAACAAAGCAAACGGTAGTTATTTGCCCAAAATTGACGCTTGAATAAAGATTTTTTACGTCAAACAGTGAATTCTGTTTATCAGAATTTCAGAATGTTAAAACGTCTATGTTACTTACATTGTTTATTACACCAGTGTAAAATATGTATTATAAGTTGAAACCTCAGTTTCGTAATGTATTATAAGTAGATATCTCAGTTTCGTAATGTATTATAAGTTGATATCTCAGTTTCGTAATGTATTATAAGTTGATATCTCAGTTTCGTAATGTATTATAAGTTGAAGTCTCAGTTTCGTAATGTATTATAAGTTGAAATCTCAGTTTCATAATATATTATAAGTTGAAATCTCAGTTTCGTAATGTATTATAAGTTGATATCTCAGTTTCGTAATGTGTTATAAGTTGAAATCTCAGTTTCGTAATGTATTATAAGTTGAAATCTCAGTTTCGTAATGTATTATAAGTTGATATCTCAGTTTCGTAATGTGTTATAAGTTGAAATCTCTGTTTCATAATGTATTATAAGTTGATGTCTCAGTTTCGTAATGGGTTATAAGTTGAAATCTCAGTTTCGTAATGTATTATAAGTTGAAATCTCAGTTTCATAATATATTATAAGTTGAAATCTCAGTTTCGTAATGTATTATAAGTTGATATCTCAGTTTCGTAATGTGTTATAAGTTGAAATCTCAGTTTCGTAATGTATTATAAGTTGAAATCTCAGTTTCGTAATGTATTATAAGTTGATATCTCAGTTTCGTAATGTGTTATAAGTTGAAATCTCTGTTTCATAATGTATTATAAGTTGATGTCTCAGTTTCGTAATGTGTTATAAGTTGAAATCTCAGTTTCGTAATGTATTATAAGTTGAAATCTCAGTTTCGTAATGTATTATAAGTTGATATCTCAGTTTCGTAATGTGTTATAAGTTGAAATCTCTGTTTCATAATGTATTATAAGTTGATATCTCAGTTTCGTAATGTGTTATAAGTTGAAATCTCAGTTTCGTAATGTATTATAAGTTGAAATCTCAGTTTTTCGTAATCAGTAAGCGTTTGTTTTTACACACGTATTGTGTGGTAACTTATAATGTTAAATTTGCGAAGTATAAACAACTGAACCTCGACTCACACGTTATTATTATATCAAGAAACTTGTAAAAATAATGACTGCAAAATTCATCAATATTACACAACTAAATGAAACTACGTGATGTAGTATTATTTCTACTTTCTTTAAGTTCTTTATCACGACCTTGGTTTCGTTGTATTACATCTTCAGGTGGGCTGTTAGCAAAGATCTTTGCTAATAGGATTTTGTAATACAACGAAACCTAATTATAAAAAATAGCCTTTGCCCGCGGTTTCACCTGTGTGTATTATCGGTCAAGGCGGTGAGTATTTTCTCCTGGAAACAGGATTAGATTTGTCCCTTTAGTCTCATAGGACTAAAGACTATCATAACACCTATTTATATTTAGTGCTTTTTTAAATTTGCGAAGTATAAACAACTGAACCTCGACTCACACGTTATTATTATATCAAGAAACTTGTAAAAATAATGACTGCAAAATTCATCAATATTACACAACTAAATGAAACTACGTGATGTAGTATTATTTCTACTTTCTTTAAGTTCTTTATCACGACCTTGGTTTCGTTGTATTACATCTTCAGGTGGGCTGTTAGCAAAGATCTTTGCTAATAGGATTTTGTAATACAACGAAACCTAGGTCGTGGCAAAGAACTTAAAGAAAGTAGAAATAATACTACATCACGTAGTTTCATTTAATTGTGTATAAAGAATTTCTACAAACGCCAAAATATTCAATCATCAGTATTACTTTAGATTTAGATATAGATTGTGTGTGAGTCATATTAATTTGTTCGTTTGTAATCAACTGTATTGGTTCAAAGCTTCGTTCGATATTTTAATATTTTTCTATGGAAAACACAATCGCGAGACATTGTTTAAGATAGGACCATTATCACAATTATTTTGTAACAAAAACACAATGTATTGAATATGTACTTAAACTGCAAATAAATACTTACATCAAAATCATCTTCACGAAAACATATTCTTGAATCTGTAAATGAATTGCAAGCTCATTGCATGTTTTATCCACTTTTTCCGTGTTTGTTTATTGTTTGGAATATATATAAATATAATTTATTTGGCATTTTAATATTTGTACTTTTACACCGGAGCACTACACAATACTTGTAATAAGACGAATTCATTTTTAATGAAACAAAAGAAGCAACTGCCGTACAGAGATACTATTGTTTCAATTTGTTTCACGAGTAGTGAAGTCATTCAAGGCGCAGTCTCGAGCGTTTCCGAGGTAAATTTAAATCGGTCTTTTAAAACGCAAGATACATAATATAAACGTTTGATTTTTAGGAAAATATATTTTTTTAGGTTAAATAGATATTAAATATTAAACACTTTTCCCAATTTAGTCAAGTAACCTATTTTACGTAGTGTTCTTCAGAAATATACTGAAAAATATGCAAAACAAAATTATTCCAAAAACTGATCAAACTGAAATTATGAAAAAATATTGTTTCTAAAACCCTATGCAAATTTTGTAGAAAAATTACAGCATTTATCCTGGATCTTTATTTTTTTATAAATAAGCACAATTTTTGTAACGCCTGTGAAATATATTTACATTCTGAAAAAAAGTTATTTGCAAATAGTTTAATATAAATATTATATACTATTGAGTATTTATAGGCCTACACGGCAAAACGTTTAGCACTAAATATAAATAGGTGTTATGATAGTCTTTAGTCCTATGAGACTAAAGGGACAAATCTAATCCTGTTTCCAGGAGAAAATACTCACCGCCTTGACCGATAATAGGCACAGGTACCGCGGGCCGAAGGCAAAGCGGGCAAAGGCTTTTTTTTATAATTATCCAATTTGGTCTTTACGTATACATGATTTAAATTATATTGAATGGCTTTTGTTTACGTTTTTTTACGACTTCGTTTGTTTACAACTGTTGCAGAAACGAAACACTTTTGTTTATACTATGACTTAGGTAATTACACAAATATACCTACATATACAAAAACGTTAATTACAAAATCAGTAAAAAAACATAAAAAAACAACAGTTAATTGTGACAAATTTGACTAGCAAATCAAATTTAAAATTCTTTTTTTAATGGACGTTCTGAAAATCTGTTGCTTATTGCTTGTTTTTATATGTTTAATAGCTCACTAACAAAAATTGCTTTATTTATGTTTAAAATAATATCAAACGAAATATACACTCATTGGTCAATTGCTATTAATTTAATTAGCTCAGCACCAGGAATTGAATTTCGGAACAGCCCGTATCACAGAGATAATTGTCGGCCCAAAATGGCTGTAATTTAGATATAATGATTGAAAAGTTGTTGGAAAAACCACAGTCGCACATCATGAGCTTTTCTATTGTTTATTAAATAAACAACTATAAGAAAAATATCAGAAAGCAGAGAGACCGGAAACAGCTGCCGGTGCTTATAAAAATTCAGCTATTTGACTTCTTTTCCTTCTTTTGAACTTCTTTTCCGATAGTTAACCAATCGACAGAAAAAGAAATAACCAAAACCTGTCAACGATTACAATCTGTAGTGTGTCCTCATACGTGCATGCGTACAGACCAGCGGACGGATACGCGTGTCGTTTTTCAAAAGCAAATTTAGATCACCTAAACATATAATAAAATTGTATGAGAATAAATTCTGTACGTTGAATATATTTTAAAAGGAATGATTGATTTAGCGTAAAGAATGATAATAGAAGCAGGAAAATCTTCTTTTAGATTTTTGTCTGTCTGTCTGTATGTTATTTTGCGCGTCAATCACGCAAAATCTACTGGACTGATTTTGATGAAATTTGGTTTGGTAATAGTTTATAACCAAGAACAACACATGAGAGAAAAAATATTATTATTCCGAATTGCAAGCAATCGAAACCGTGAGACACAGATAGTAATAAATATATAAAAAAAACAGAAAAAATAGTATAATTTTTAGAGGATCTTTCTCCAAATCGATCTTCCTTTTCTTTCCTTTTAACGAAAGAAGTAATTATAACAGTCATAATATTATAATTACTTTTATCATCAAAACTCCAGGGTTATAACAGAAAACTTGACGATTTTTTGAAAAGTATTTCAAATTCTTGGAAAGATAATTAATAAACCTATAATTGTAATACTTTTTAACAAAAAAAACATGTTTAAGCCAAAAAAATAAACATTTATTGCATTCCTGCAAAGCTTCGCGCCAAAACATTAAATCATACGATATATAAACTTCATGACGTCACAATGTCGAACAAATAATGAAATTGAAAAGAAGAAGTCCTACCTCTTTCACACACCTCGTCATTCCATAGCGACCAATAAATATTGTGTACGAAATTCAAATTATGGGATCGCGCTGTCTTTTTCACACAATTACTTGAAGTTGGCCATCTATTAGTCGTGTGACATTTTTTTGTTTGTTTGGCAGCGTTGGCCGCAAATTTTAAAACACAATGTTATATTTTATTTCAGCCATCTATTAAAAATTATTATACCCAATAAATAAAATTACTTTTACCCAATTTATTGAATTTAAACATCGTTAATCATTATTGTTAACATTAATCAGATATTTATTGTTATACATGTTGCAAACACCATATTACCTCTGTCGTCAAAACACAAAGCTGGCGCGAATTCCATCTGCTTTGTGAGGAAAAGCATTTTAAAAGTCAAAATCATGCACAGGCGAGTCCGGAAACCAAAATATACTTTATTTACTTTGATTAATTAAAAAATAATGTTTGACAGCTAGTGGGTACTTTATAAAATAAATAACTAACTGTTATACTTTCACAATTGAAATTGACATAAAAATGTAATATGAATGAGTTAAATTAAGAGTAGCGAATATACATCGAGTTGCGGCAGCTGATCTGGAGACTACGGTTGAATAGTGAACTGGCTGGCTGAAGGACCTTTTATATAGCCAGGATGTTGTTTTTTGGAGACATTAACTTTAAAGATCATCCTGCTGTCTGAATATGGAGAATGCAAGCTGTAGTCAGCAGTTCTGATTAGCATAATACGTACCAGTTGATTATAAAGTTTTAAAACTTTCGTCGTTCAAATTGTTTCAATCTATTGGAATATATTATACTGAAAATGGTAGGTACCCCAAACTTTTTCCCGTTAATATTTGCTGACAAATTTGGGATTTTCTTATTCACATATTAAACTTGTTGGTTACAGGACAACCATTACAATAAATTAAACCTTACATCGGCATCAAGGGAATTTTGAAAATAAAAAAATATCAACGAAGATACGTTATTAATTAAAGATTACCTTAAATTGGCTGTTATTCGCGGCTTTGCTCGCGTGATCAACGTAATGGTATAGTCTATATACTTCATTAGACTTTTATTGTAGTTTTTATTTCTTATTAGCAATATCTGATATATTAAAATGTAAACATAAGCGCGTTTATGAAGATAGCATTTTTTGTTTCATGTTATGGTTACAAAGTGTATTTTCTTTTTTGCTTGTTAACCGTTGAATTGTTTAAGATAAAAACGTATCAGGCACGAGTGGAACTCGCACTACGGAGGTTGCGTATACGTTTAGGCATTTATAACCATTTTGATGGTGCATAAACATTTAGGCATTTATAACCATTTAATGGAACATAACCATTTAGGCATTTATAATTTTTTAACGGTACATAATATTCCTGTTAAACTATTTACAAAATTTTAATTTTTTAGATTGAACATATATTGCCTACAATATCTTTCGCAGGCGCATATTTAATATAATGTCTTATATATATTTATGTATATATATATATATATATATATATATATATATATTTATAATGTCTTATTTATATTATATCATATAACTATAAATTAGCGATTTTTCCTTTATTTGTGCCGTAAGACTGCTTTTTGCCAAATTTCACGATTCTAGGTCAACGGGAAGTACCCTATAGGTTTTGATTTATTTGCGAATGTCAAAATTAAAACTCCATGTGACATAAATGGGCCTATTTTCAGAGATCTTCTTGACTGCGTTGACTTACAGCTCTAAGGGTCTGTAGACATAAGCATTTGATATTAATATCAACTTGATACCTCCACGCGTTCCTGAGAAAAAGGGTCTTGACAACAGGCGGACAATGAAGTGATCCCATATGAGTTTCTTTTTTTCCTTTTAGGGTACGGGACCCTAAAAAGATCAGCTTTAAAAAAAATAGATTCTATTTTTGTGACGCTAGAACCATTGTTTGCAGGTCTTGTCTTGCAAGTAGATACCCGATATGGAAATGTTGAGTAATGTGTTTCATAGTATTATTAACAGGGTTTCGTTCCTCAAAATGAAAAAAATGGAACCCTTATAGGATCACTTGAGTGTCCGCCCGTTCGTCAGTCTGTCAAAACCGTTTTTCTCAGAAACGGTTTAAGATATCAAGTTGAAATTAGTATTATATGCTGAAGCCTGCAGCTTTATATTGTTGTAAACATTTCAAATGTTTTGTTTCGTGCAACGAGAAATATGGATTTTAATCGTTTTTTTTTGTTTCATTCATGCAATAGTCTCACCAGCTGATCATCAAAACATATAGGGTACTTCTGGTCAACCTATAATCTTGAAGGTCGGAATAATAGAAGATCTTATATCACAAGTAAAAGCAAAAATCAAAAAATCAAGGTAGGTAAATAGTTGTAGTAACTAAATATGTACGGAACCTTCGCAGTGCGAGTTCTATTCATACTTGACAGGTTTCTTAACATGCAAAATGGACAAGAAAAATGTCCATGTTAACATTCTGAGATTCCATTTATATTCTTTTTCAGTTTTAAGGTCTGTTTGAACATAATTACGATTTAAAATGACATACAAAATCTAAATTATACAAATATGTTTTTTGTGTAATTTAAGTTTTTTACTCCATTAAATTATACGAATATATAAACATATTATATGGCTAAACGTTGTAACATAATTTTTATTTATATAATTTGTGCAAGATTTTGGTGAAAATTCACCTTTGCATTTATTTACAATAAAAACATTAAATGATTCGTATGAAAACAAAAACGAGTGTGCTTTAGACCACACGACTGAAGTAAAACTTCAAATTCACAAAATATGAACTTTAAAATGAATTTACAATTTTATTTACTTTAAACGTAGAATATTTAATGTATTGAACAAAATAATAATTTATAAAATTTTTCAAGAACGAAATGAACTTACAAAATAATCAAGAAATCATTCGCGTAACGCTAGCAAACTCGCATATATATATATATATATATATATATATATATATATATATACATATATATACATACATATATATATATATACATATATATATAATATATATATATATATATATATATATATATATATATATATATATATTTCATGCACTAGCTCTGAGAGGAAGAGAGCTCTTACTCCTACAGTGTGATACAGGCTTGCACTGTGTCTCAGATATACGAAACATAACTGGCTATGAGAGAAAGAGAGAAAGAAAATGTATGCTCGCACCTCTCTCTCTTGTCCCTACAGTAATATACGAAACGTAACTCTCTTTCTGTCTTCACTAACTTATATCTCCTTCTCAACTTCCGTTCGCCCCGCCTGACCACACTTTTCGTAACGCTCTCGTCATGCATTCACCAGCTCACTCCCTAAGTCAAGTTTTACTTCAAAAACATCTCAGCTTAGGTAAAATGCTCGCCACGTGCCCCATGATATTTTCGGAATTAATGAACAATTTTATATTATGTTAGGATCACATATTACATACCGCAGTTGCTTTATTTATTACTGTCATATTTAGAATTGAAAGCCATTATTTAATTCAAAAACATATAAAAAATAAGGACAATGAACCCTCAGCACGTAAACACCGTTCATACTTGACCGCGTTTTTTTAATACGTACAAAATTGCAAATCATAACTTTTTGCATAACCTTTCGGTCAGTGTTATTTTCCTGCTAATTGTGCAACTGTTATGTTATTGGTATGTTGGTTAGCTTTGTCATTGTAGGTTTCAATCCGAAAATGATTGCTAAAATTATCTATGGATTACACGTTGTGGTGTTGTTTCTTTTAAATATAAAGGAATTGAATATTCCATGGCTATCATAAAAGATTACTTGATTATCGAACTCGCTCAAATTTTTGCGTTAAGCACAGCTTTTGTTTTAAAATGTTTCATGTTTTGTAATCAAAAGAGTCAGCAACAATAGTCAGTATCCGTGTTCAGCATGATCAACAGTAATCAATATCCATGTTCATTGTGAGCAGCAGTAGTCATTATCTATTCATAAGTTTAGTTCAGCATGATGAACAACTATGTCTATGTTCAGCATGATGAACAATAGTCAGTATCCATATTCTGCATGAAACGAAGTAGTGAGTATTCGTGTTCAGCATGATCAACAGTGTTAATAAACTACTGTTGATAATGGTGAACATGGATACTGACTATTGCTGCTCACGCTGAACAAGGATACTGACTTCTATTGTTCATGATAAATATGAATACTAACTACTGCTGATCATACTGAACATGGATAATAACTACTTCTGATAATTCTGAACAGGGATATTGACTGCTGCTAATCAAGTTAAGCATGGATACTGATTACTTCTGCTCAGACTGAACACGTATACTGACTGAACATGTATACTACTGCTGATCGTGCTGCGCATTGATATTAACTACTCCTAATCATGTAACATGGAACGTTCTTCCTACACTAACTCTCGCCCCATAAAGAAATCCACCCATCTACAACACTACCGCCCTTATCTATAAACAGACGTGAGTGACCCGGGATTGGGTAACCCGCTCATTGGTGATTTTGAATATGACGCGTCATATTGTTAAGTACATAAATCCATTGAACAATATTAATTAATTTTGTTTGAAATAGTTTGTGAAATGAGTAGGTTTTAGTTGGGAGGTTAACAATACACGGGTTAAAAAATGTCTGCCAAACACAAGTAGGACTCGCACGATGAGAGTTCTATACCTACATTTATACTCCTGTCCATTTCAAAATAGAATGTTTGTAAAAAACCAGTTTGACAAAAGTATGGTTGCCACAAATATAAATTCAGTCAGTCGACAATTATTCAGGAAACTCATTGTATTTCACCTATAATATAAGTTCCTATAGCATTCTATTAAATTATTTACGGCGACTGAAATTTAATTTTTCCCATATACATATATTGATTACCTGGTATAAATCACATAGGCGTGAAAATATGGTGAATATCTCAGAAACTATGAAAAACAGAAACATTGCTATATTTTTCCTTTAATTTTCTAGTAAAATTCGATCAACCCTTTTCTCCTAATTTTTGGTTGAATAGTGTTGGAAATTGGGAGGTGAGGTGGCCGAAATACACTTTTTTTGCTATTTTGGTGCACATTGCAGAGGGTGTACCATTTAAAATTCAGACATTTCTGAGTTCCTTATACCTAGCCCTTAAAAGTTATAAATATTTAGAACATTTCATTTGTACCTTCTAAAATTACGAGTTGCTATGATTTTTTAGATATTACTTCAAGTTTATGGGTACTGTTATATCCTGTACTTGCTAGCAGTAATGCTTACACAGAACCTGTTTCATGATTCTCGTATCAACATGATAAGAGCATCCGGCTGCCAGAGTATTGCATTACCATGAAAACTCTGTTCCCAGGCCCGTCAGCAAACTCCACTCCCAGATGCATCAGCATTTCTTATCCTTTATAAACCCTGGACCGAAGCTTTACGAGGTTCAGATAATCACAGTTTAATCCAGACCTTAGTCCGCGTCAGTCGTAATCCAGATACAAGCGCGATCAAAGTCTAACTAAATATTTTATAAAATATAATAATTGTAATAATTCGATAAATAATAATATCTAGAAATAATTTTTTTTTATATTAAATATTGAAGTCGTCATAACAATACGTAAAACGGTTTTTCAGAAAATGTGCAGTAACACACAGATACATAAGTGACTTTTTAATTTTTCCGTTTTTCCTTTTGAGGATCACTTAAAATTTTGTTTTCAGATTAAATATTGCGGATGATATTTATATAATCCATATTTTAAGTAAATTAATAATTTATTTTCGTAAAAATTTTACAAATTTATTTAAAATTTGATTGATCACTAAATTTAAAACTATTTTACAGTTTATTAAAGTGTTGGCCAACCAACGGTGTACACTTGAGGGTTTCACAATTTAGAAACGTGGTTTCAAAATAAAAAATGGCTAGCGTAACCTTTTCAAAAACTTTTCCGATTACTGTTCCGCTCGATGTAGTGCTTTAGTAAAAAAAATTGCCGCTATTTCGCGTATATAAGAAAATATGTCTTTTTGAATTGAAAACTTCTTTAGGCACACCTGACCACTTTTTCTGAGCAGTGAACGTAACTTTAGATTCGGGTTAGGTTTGGTGACACTGAATCGGGTAAACTCGGCTCCCTCCGGCACGAGCCGAGCGAGTTCTAAATTCAAAAATTATTAAATGTGATCAACTGAATGTGCAGTGTATTGTTCGGGTAAACTCGGGTCCCATCGATAACGGCCGAGCGAGTTCCAAATTCAAAAATGATTAAATGTGATCGTCGGAATATGCAGTGCATTGTTCGGATAAACTCGGGTCCCCTCGACAACGGCCGAACGAGTTCCAAATTCAAAAAATATTAAATATAATTGTCGGAATGTGCAGTGCATTGTTCGGATAAACTCGGGTCCCCTCGACAACGGCCGAGCGAGTTCCAAATTAAAAAATTATTAAATGTGATCGTCGGAATGTGCAGTGTATTGTTCGGATAAACTCGGGTCCCCTCGACAACGGCCGAACGAGTTCCAAATTCAAAAAATATTAAATGTAATTGTCGGAATGTGCAGTGCATTGTTCGGATAAACTCGGGTCCCCTCAACAACGGCCGATCGAGTTCCAAATTCGAAAATTATTAAATGTGATCGACGGAATGTGCAGCGTATTGCTCGAATAAACTCGTGGCCCCTTGACAACGGCCGAGTGAGTTCCAAATCCAAAAATTATTAAATGTGATCAACTGAATGTACAGTGTATCGTTCGGGTAAACTCGGCTCCCTTCGACATTGGCCGAGCGAGTTCCAAATTCAAAAATGATTAAATGTGATCAATTGAATGTGCAGTGTAATGTTCGGGTAACTCGGCTCCCTTCGACGTCGGCTGAGCGAGTACACTGTCTAACACGGAATGCATCCTTTTAAGATTACTTTCTATTTTTCAATAATATTCTATTTGGGAATAATTTAATATAATACGCTTATATAACTTTTGTTTTATTAAATTGTCGTTTTGAACTTTAAATTGTTTGTCAAAAGTTGTCGACACATTAAAATTAGTTACTGAATCGATAGAATATATAAGATATTACATGTCCTACTTATATCAGGTTGGGTAAAGAATGTATGTCACATTCATTATGCTTGGGCTTTTCGTTTACTTTGCCTAACCTTATTACTACCGACGTAAAATTGTTTCTTCTGGGCTCACTGTGTGTCTAGTAATAGCTTCATATAACAATTATAATAATGCATAATATATACACATATATATATATATATATATATATATATATATATATATATATAAAGATATAAAATAAACGTAGTCGTTAGAGATAGAGAAGTTTTGTCGTAGTCATTAGAGTTAGGGAAGTTTTGTCGTTATATACACGGTGTCCCGCAATAAGTGTCGGACAAAGAAAGACGCTTCTCGTTGGCTATAAAGGAATAAATTGTTATTGAAATAAAACGTAAAACACACCCTTTTTCTAATTGAGTGTAAAAAAATATTACACATAACTCTTTTTAACACATCCAATACTTGCTTGGAGCACGGTGCTTGCCGGGCAGCTAGATGTCTTCCTTGTTTCTTGCTGGTTATTCGCCTGAACGACGCTAAATAATGTGCACAAGTATCGTGTGTATGAAAAAGATGACAAATAATTATGAATTCAATTTTCTGATAAAAAATCATCTTTTAAATTTTATTTTAACGACAATCAACTATTTTTCAGTTAACGAATAACGTCTTTCTTTGTCCGACACTTATTCCCGGACACCGTGTATATAGTTTACCACTGGAGTTGCTCAAAATGATTTGGATTTTAGGGTGGCGGTAAGTTAAGAATTCGAAAAAATTATATTAATGTTATATGTCGTTTTAAAGGAACAAAAGTCTTAAAATATATATTTTTTTATAATTTTAAATAATATTTTGTAGAAATAGATAACTGAAAGAGTTGCAAACAAATTAAACTCTGTGTGTGTGTGTGTGTGTGTGTTTGTGTATTAAGCATTTATTATGCTAGGAAGTAAATATTATTGATGATTTAAGACAAATAAAGTAATTTAATTTCAAACAAGGTAAAGAAACTTCTATGCGCATACCAAACTCTCATTTGACCTCTTTTCGTTTATTTCGAAATTAGATCCAAAGGAAATTGCGGAACAAGTTCATTTTAGCAAAAATGAAATTTCTAATTTTTTTTTGTTTTAAATAAAAGAACATATGTAAAAAACGAAGTATCAACCAAAAGTAGGGCTCGGTCGCGATTATATTATTAAAAAAAGTGGTTTGAAAAAAAGTTCATAAAAACTGCACTTTGTCAAGGAAGTATTATTTATAAGTTTTTCGATTTAATTGCCATTCTTAGTAAGACTAAACACAGAATTTACAAATACAGGAAGGAATCGATATTAAAAAAAAAACAAACCAAAGGTGAATGAAAAATGATATTAAAAAACAAACCCAAAAAATTCAAAAAAATTAAAATTCGCAAAAAGGATCGCATGAAGTGATGTAATATTTCATTACATCACTATGTTTGACAACCAATTGACAACACCTTCTTCACGAGAAGAGCATTTTTGAAATCATTTTTTATAATGAAATAATCGTGTCCAAGCCCTAATTTTTTATAATATTTCGTTTTTTTATGTATATTCTTTCATTTAGAATAAAAAAGGGGAATTTTACATTTTTGCTAAACTAAACTCGTACCAAAATTGCAAATGATTTTAAAGTAAACTCTTACAAAAATATATATATAAAATTTGGATAACTTACAAACAATATATAATCTTCAAATAAGTACCTGTATATCTATATCTAAATATTATCAATTATTCGTTACAGACGTTTCAATACTACAAAATTGGATGGTACAATTTTTTACTAGACTAAAGTGCTAAATAACTTATTAAACCATTCCCAAGTATTATAATAAAACGGTTAAAGTTAAAGCATAGATCGATATTTGCCCGGCAATGTCGGGACGAGCAGCTAGTATATAATAGAGAAAAAGTGAAAAAAACCGGATCCCCGACATTAACGACCTTGTGCTTGTCAATCAAGCTACAATGACTAGCAGAAAATAAATAACCGAATTAGATTAAAAACATTTTTTTCTTACAAATAATTTTCTTTTTTTTCTTTGGCTTCATTAAAAAACGATTATTTACTTCATTTATCCAAACTAATTAAGGTAACTATACAAGTGATATGCAACAAATTCATTGAAGGAAGAAAAAAAACGAAATCAAATGCAAAACATACAGCTTAACTGCCTATCGGTTTTTTGTACACTTTAATTATTGAAGTTTGTTCTGTAGGCAACGGTTTCATCAAAGTTTTTTTTTTGCTAGTCGATTACAATTTTTTTCTGTAGTTATTTTTCGATCTTACCATCATAATTTTATTGCCAGTCATTATTAAGTATCCATTAATGTGTTTAAAAAAATTAGTAAATTCAGAATACAAAATATGTACATAACATAAAACGCGTATGTATTTATTAAAACTTAAAAAAACTACTTGATTATTTAAAAAAACAATGTCATTAAAATAAAGTCATAACAAAAAAAATATTTAAGCAAACATGATGAGGCATTTTTCGCACCATAAGCCAAATTCATATCTCAGTAGCCTAAATGAAAATGCTTTGCAATTTTAAGAATTATATAGTTTTTTAATAACAGTTAACGCATCAAGATATAGATAACAAGTAGCGACATCTACTAGCAACTATAACTAACGTGCGTGAGTTACGAAATTTAAGTCATTTTATTGCAATCACGCACGGCATTATATATATAAATATACATATATATATATATATATATATATATATACATATATGTGTGTGTGTGTGTGTATATATATATATATATATATATATATATATATATATTCATTCACTTAGGTATTATCCCAATTTCTCAATACCCACTAACATTAACAGACGTGCGTTTGGTTCTGTTTTAAAAATTATGTAATAACAGATTGTTTAATCACTTTCATCTATTTGCTCTTAATTTATTTATTTATTTATATATGGCGGACTTATTTCTACGTGAGCAATATCTTACAGCCAACCAGAACATTATGGTGGAAAAAAATCCAACGACTATCTTTGGATACTTGGGCACAAATTTAGCCTGTTGCGTAAAAAATATCCAAAAATAATCACACAGACTTATATTTAAATTCTATGAAGCAAACGAAATAATATATAATAAAATATTTACTAATAATAAAGAATCCAAGAGTAGAGGATTCATCATAGAGTTAAGAATACACTATAGTGTCTAGGATCCAGTCAAGTAAAAGATTAACCATAGTGTATAAAGGATTCAATGGTAATAGTCAGTAGAATATTCTGTTCTTCAGAACGTGGTTTAAGAACGCATTGGCGTATAATGAAATCTAGATCGGAAATATGATTGAGTACGAGTATTATTAAAAACCGGCTTTAGCACGTGGCTTCACCCGGGTTTATTTCTGTTTAAGGAGACAGAATTCATCCTCTACCAGGTTATACCAGTTCCACATTACTGCATAATTAATATTAAGCATTTTGTCACTTTTGTATACACGTAGCGTCATCTGTTGAATTGTGTAATAATTAACATTGTATCATACGAAAATTGTATCATACGTTTTTTTTTGTTTTAAGAAAAAATCTTTTAAATCTATTTATGAACTAATTTTATACCAAATTATATCAATCCATCCAGTCATTTAGGTGTAATTGATTAATAAACATACAAAAACATATTTTCAAAGCATTACTCGCAAACGACGTCGCGGGTAATAATCAGCGTGTTATTCTACCACATAAACTATAGAAATAGAATATAATTTTTAAAGGAGCTGGTATTGTTTAGTTTGTAAAAATTAAACCATTCAGCGACTAAAAACCAGAAAAGAGCAAGAAATAAAGTAAAAAACAATCATTGTACAAAGTAATGAAAGGCTCTCTCCATAAATGCCTGTAAAGGTATTACGTTTTTAGTATATTAAGTATTTAAAAAAAATTAATATACCAATAGAAACGTAATGGAGTACATAATATTTTTTTTAGAAACTATTACAGAAATAACCAGTATCGTGTTTTTCAACATTTAATCACGCTCTACATTGTAATATTTTGTATATATATATATATATATATATATATATATATATATATATATATATATACATAATATTTATCGAGTAAGCTCGGCTCCCTTTGACGTCGGCCGAGCGAGTACCAAATTCAAAAATTATTAAATGTGATCAACTGAATGTGCAGTGTATTTTTCTGATAAATTCGAGGTCAAGGTCGACGTCGGCCGAGCGAGTTCCAAATTCAAAAATTATTAAATGTGATCAACTGAATGTGCAGTGTATTTTTCGGGTAAATTCGAGGTCAAGGTCGACGTCGGCCGAGCGAGTTCCAAATTCAAAAATTATTAAATGTGATCAACTGAATGTGCAGTGTATTTTTCGGGTAAATTCGAGGTCAAGGTCGACGTCGGCTGAGCGAGTACACTGTCACACGGAATGCATCCTTTTAAGATTACTTTCTATTTTTCAATAATATTCTATTTGGGTATAATTCAATATAATACGCGTATGTTACTTTTGCTTTTTTTTAATTTTCGTATTGAACATTTCCAGTACAACAGTATGGTTATATTGATTGTCAAAGTGTTCACTTCTGCATTACAGTCTTAAGAAAGTGAAATATATATATATATATATATATATATATATATATATATATATTGCATAAACGATAAAAAGATTCTGTTACAATCCACATCCTTAACTTATGCTCTGAAACTTAAGTCAACATGTAAGACTTATGGTAATAAACTTTACAAATTAAAACAACAGTAAAATAAATTTCAACTTCCGGACAAACCCCTATTTCTAAAGCCCCGACAATTAAAAAAATCCCCGGATGGCTCTTAAAAAGACGACAGTGCCCGGATAAAAGATGACAGATGGTAACCCTATGTGTATGTGGAGGTACGTTCAACAAATTGAGATTTCCAAATGAAGCATCTGCTTGCAAAATTGCATTTATATAAGTCTAACAATTTGGAAGCCACAAGGGCGTGACAGACAAACAGACGGACACAAAGGAATATAAGGATACCCTTTATTCCATTTGACTCTAGAATCTCAAAATCGGTAACTTTGACTCATATAGTTTTTATTTTTTTTTAACAATACACAAAACGCCTTGGAAGAGAAACATTTATTTTTTCATATAAATTCATATCCATATGTAAGCTTTCAAAGGTGTAAGCCTTTGCAGTGTATTTAGAATATAAATAATTTAAATCGTTAGTAAAACCAAAAATGGACGGACGGCGTTTTTTTTATTTCGTATACGTCCCTTCTCCATCATCAGATCCCTTCGGTTACTATTCGTTATCAAAGGACTGATTAAACAAATTCAAATAAACTTAATTTTGACGAATTTACTGTTAGCAATCGACAAATTCCCAGGACCCATTCCCATTCTTCACCCATCTGATCGACCCAGTTTAAATATGTAAACAAAAAACTGAGCTAAGGTGAAGACAAATGAAACAAATCCAAACTCGTTGGTTTGGACTCGTTCGATCGTCGGGTTTACTGTTAGCCATTGAGAAGATCCCATGGCCACCTTTTTCATCCATCACCACATGGTCATAGCATGTAACCAAAATACTCATTGAGACAAATGAGACGGGTCCAAACTCCGTGGATTTACTTTCAGGCACTGATAAATTTCCATGACCATCTACTACTTTCGTTATCAGATCCTCCTGGTTATAATATGTAAGCAAAAGACTCGCTGAGACAAATAAAACGAGCCTAAACTCGATGGGTTTACTTTCAGCCATTAAGAAGTTCCCACTACCCCTTCTTTTCGCCATTATTAGATCCTCCTGTTTATGACATATAACCAAAAGACTCATCGAGACAAATGAGACTAGTCCAAACTAGATGAATTTATTTTTGGCCCTTGAGAAATTCCCATGACCACCTCCTTCCTCCATCATCAGATCCCCCTGGTTATAATATGTAAGCAAAAGACTCACTGAGACAAATCAAATAAGCCAAAACTCTATGAATTTACTTTTAGCTATTGAAAAGTACTCATGACCACCTCCTTCCTCCATCATCAGATCCTACCGCTTACAAAATATAATCCAAGTACTCATTATGACAAATCAAACGAGCAAAAACTCGATGGTTTTACTGCTAACAATTGCGAACTTTCCATGGCCTCCTCCTTTCTCCATCACCAGGTCATCCTCGTTATAATATTTTACCAAAAGACACATCGAGACAAATAAAACGAGCTCAAAGTCAATGGGTTTACGCTTAGCCAATGAGAGGTTCTCATGACCACCTTCCTCCTCTATCATCATATAACCTCGATGGTACCGTTTTATTGGATTGTCATTACAATTGCGTAAGTTTGCAAAGTTTGAAGTCGATACGACATTTAGAGGTGGCTGAAAAACGACTTGCTAAAGTTTATATCCATACGAGTGACGCTAGTAAAAGCTTATCCAAAATGAAAATACTTCGGTTAACCCAAAACAACCGTAACACGTTTAAAAAGAAAATATTTAGTTAACAAATAACGATTACCAACAAGAAATTTGCGGTGCTGCTCTGATATATGTTTTTCATTATCTTTTCATGAATTTTCACAGCAACCTTTGGTGACCTCTGTAATTTGGATTTTATGAAGGGAAATTCCCTTATAATTAATAGCCAAAACGTTGACGGATGCTGACACTATCATAACACCATCTGTCGACAAATTTATGTAAACATTGTCTGCATAATTTACAAAGTACGGACATTATCGTCCATGACATAACTTGTATATTAATATTTCGCGTGTAAACCCCTAAAACGACATTGATGATTTGGGATATTTTTTTAAAATACATTTAAAACCAAGTCGCCGTGGTGTGTTGGGTTAATCACAGAGCATACGGCCTTTGACGACGCGCATCGTGGGGACCCGGGCTCGATTCCCTGCCGTTCGTCAAACGGGGCTAGACTGATGTTTTGGTTGGCTTTAAAAGATTATTCTCGTAGCAATAAATCCACCATACATATATATATACATATATATATATATATATATATATATATATATATATATATTTCATGCACTGGCTATGAGAGAAAGAGAGAAAGAAAATGTATGCTCGCACCTCTCTCTCTTATCCCTACAGTAATATACGAAACGTAACTCTCTCTCTTTCTGTCTTCACTAACTTATATCTCCCTCTCAACTTCCGTTCGCCTTGCGCACACACACTTTTCGTAACGCTTTCGCCACACATTCACCAGCTTACTCCCCAAGTCAAACGTGCGCAAAGAAGTTTTACTTCAATAAGATATATATAATTAATAAACAGTAATATTTAAATAGATATTGGTTCGTACTTGTAATATTTTTCAACGAGGTGTGCCTACGACTTCGTTCCCGTGTAAATAGGAAAAAATGCTTTTATTTTTTTTACTTATATATTGCTCCTGGGTATATACTATTACCATACCAAATTTCATCAAAATCCGTCTAGTAGATGTTGCGTGACACCCGCACAAATTAACATACAGAAAGACAAAAAATTTAATAAAAGTTTTTCTGGCTTGTTTTATCATTCTATATGCGAAATCAATCAGTTGTTTTAAATATTTTCAATGTACAGAAATCAGTGTTACAAATTTATTATACGTATAGAATATATTTGTAGAAAAAAACCCATCAATTGCGAGTCTGATTGAAATTATTTTATTTGTCATAAAGTAATCACTATTATGGACTTGTTAACGCAATAAATATCTAATAACATTTAACACGACTTTAGTTTCAGTGGGTCAGGAAATGGGCGGCTGGGTAACATATTTTTTGTATAATTTTCTGTATATTTCTAAGAATTTAAACAATAATTTCATTGTCCTGAATAAAAATCCCGCCGTACAGGAAGTTTTCAAAATTTCTCCACTAAAATTTCTACATATATATATATATATATATATATATATATATATATATATGTATGTATATAT
The DNA here is from genome assembly GCA_039881145.1 of Druceiella hillmani. Classification (NCBI taxonomy): domain Eukaryota; kingdom Metazoa; phylum Arthropoda; class Insecta; order Lepidoptera; family Hepialidae; genus Druceiella; species Druceiella hillmani. The sequence goes on from JAYKKI010000035.1 coordinate 7,466,604, forward strand.
ATATATATAAAAAAAAAAATATATATATATATATATATATATATATATATATATATATATATATATATATATTTATATTAGAGTCTTTTTCCACATATTTTAGGTTCGCCTGTTTTGGAAGTGATAATGGTTTTTTAAATATCGCTGAAAATATGATATCTAAAATTATGAAATGAAATATTTTTCTGATCTTTATAACAAACTTTTCCGAATGAAAACTCACACGATATATGGAATTGAATTTTTTTTCGAGTACTTAATATATTTTTTCTAAAATTTCCATAGAAATATTTTGAGTGTTATTTGTTTATACATGAGCTGGTTTAATATGATTTATTACTATTCCAAATTTCAAATTTCTATGTCAAGCGGTTTCTGAGAAAAGCTCAGCTCCTGTGACAGGTGCACAAACGAACACATGAGTGGTAGCGTAAGGGTTGTAACCCTTATGCGACCACTACTTATTCCTTTTGAGATACGAAACCTTAAAAAATTAATTATTATAAAATTTCTATATCCACGATCGATTTTCTTGCTCGTATTGCAATAAATAATTTCTGGTCTTTATTAAAATCGTTCTTAAATATCATTTTACTTTATGGTCATTCGATTTCTTCACTGTCTATGTTCACATAGTGACAGGTAAATGTCAGATGGAAAACGGCAAACGGTAAAGCCGAAACCGGTCGTCGAACGACGACGTCATTGACATTATAAAACCGACAACAATTGTTCATTGAGCTTCAACCAGCGACGCTCATGCATATAATAGGTCCGACGTGCAAGCCAAATATCGGAACAGGTTTCGAAACATCTCAATCACATGATTAGGAAGAACCCGTTTCATCACAAGACACGTCGACAAACCTGAAGGGGACTCCCCGCCACGCCAAAGTTTAAAATATACAAACATACGCACACCTACACATATTTTTGAAGTGTGAAGGCGCCATTACGTAAACGCCGTAGGGTTGTGACAAGTATTCATGTCAACGATAGATATCGATGTTTAAAAATACATATCTGATTACAAATGTATCAAATGAGATGATGATTCTCTATATTATATATGCACCAATAGATTTTTGGACCTAGTGGTATAAATACACAGAGTGGAATAACACTGCCCTCAATAAAATTCCACTGAGGTTTGAAAATTATTTTTATTAATTAGTTTCGTATAATTTGTTACTTAAATGTATTATCAAACATTAAATCGCATTATGAATAAATAATTACCTATCAATCGATTTTAGACCTTTTTAAATTATGCTCTTGAATCTAAAAGTAAGATAATATTATTAATAAACGCACGCAAGCACGCACGCATGCGCGCGCGCACACACACACACACACATACATTTATTCATGATAAAGGTGGGAGAGCAGCAGAGGCAGCGTTATGGTACTGCTTATTGCATTTTGTCTGTCTTTATTCCATCTCGCTTGATAACAACATGTGTTTCTCAGCCGCGTAACAAGCATTTCATAACCGCGTTCGATCGTGACGTTTCACTTTTCTCAGTTAGCTCGCCATCCCATATGTACATAAGCCTTTGAAAGCGTATATACATACGTACTTGCGTAGATAAATACATACACATCAATTTCGATTTAATTCAAGGTATATTAACATTTCCTTTGAAACACCTTTCTTTTCTTTCACGCCTTGGATGCCAACGCAACACCTCCGTTATTTTGATGAAAATAGAAATCTTAAACAACATTCCCCTAAACGTTTTAAAGAAACCTTATAAATGAAACATTTCATCGCCTGGTAGGCTGCAAGTGGATTAGACAGTCACAGAAAAGTGCAATACAAGTTACACGATGGGTCTCAAACGTTAGCATTTGTCAAATGATGTATTAACGAACGTTAGCATTTGTTCGTGAACGTCCAAAATAAAAAATTTGGAATACATATTTGCAGAAAAATCGGAGAATTGTTTCTTCAACAATCGTATAGCCGCCGCTGAAGTAGTTACAATTGGCAACATTTATTAGCTCTTGGCAATTGGCAACATTTATTAGCTCTTGGCAATTGGCAACATTTATTAGCTCTTGGCAATTGGCAACATTTATTAGCTCTTGGCAATTGGCAACATTTATTAGCTCTTGGCAATTGGCAACATTTATTAGCTCTTGGCAATTGGCAACATTTATTAGCTCTTGGCAATTGGCAACATTTATTAGCTCTTGGCAATTGGCAACATTTATTAGCTGTTGGCAATTGGCAACATTTATTAGCTCTTGGCAATTGGCAACATTTATTAGCTCTTGGCAATTGGCAACATTTATTAGCTGTTGGCAATTGGCAACATTTATTAGCTCTTGGCAATTGGCAACATTTATTAGCTGTTGGCAATTGGCAACATTTATTAGCTCTTGGCAATTGGCAACATTTATTAGCTCTTGGCAATTGGCAACATTTATTAGCTCTTGGCAATTGGCAACATTTATTAGCTCTTGACAATTGGCAACATTTATTAGCTCTTGGCAATTGGCAACATTTATTAGCTCTTGGCAATTGGCAACATTTATTAGCTGTTGGCAATTGGCAACATTTATTAGCTCTTGGCAATTGGCAACATTTATTAGCTCTTGGCAATTGGCAACATTTATTAGCTCTTGGCAATTGGCAACATTTATTAGCTCTTGGCAATTGGCAACATTTATTAGCTCTTGGCAATTGGCAACATTTATTAGCTCTTGGCAATTGGCAACATTTATTAGCTCTTGGCAATTGGCAACATTTATTAGCTGTTGGCAATTGGCAACATTTATTAGCTCTTGGCAATTGGCAACATTTAATAGCTCTTGGCAATTAACAATATTGATTAGCTGTTGGCAATTGACGACATGTAATATTTGTCATTTTAATTTCGAAGATTTAAATGAAGTTTTTTTGGAACTTTAAACCAATTGCTCAAAAATTATTTCAGTAATGTTCCTATGTAAACAGGCATAACTATAAATTTGTTTACAAAAAGGGCCTAGTAAGTATTTTTTGCGATATTAAGTTACTTACGAGTAATATTGATTAATTTTATTAACCAAGATCTTCCACATCGTCACATAAAAAAGGAAATTTACACAGTAATGGATAATACCACTTAACATCAAAATTCAGCACAGTTGCAAAAACGAAATACAATCGCGCACTTCCATATATTTCTTGAAACTATCAATCGTAGATAGACGTATAGATGGCAACCAAATTTTTTCTACATGTATTTAATTTAACGAATTACAGTATGGATATGAAAATTTCTGCCCAAATACATTCAGGTAAAAATTTAAAAAAATATTTGTAAAACGAAAATTTAAAACGTATAAACTATTTTTCGTAAAATATAAGGGTATGTGTCTTCAGTTAACTACCGATGTAGTCATCTGAAGACACATACCCAAGTTAAGAACGAATTACACGGATGAGCGGTTTTTTTGTTTCGTTTATCTCTTTTTACATGTCATAAAACGCGTACTTATAACTTTGCCTAATTGGTAATTATACTTTATAATAACAACTAGCGTGACCCGTGCGAAGTCTTCGCATTATAAATTATTCAACTCAATTTAATAAATCAAAATTGATTGCAGGTATTCAATTCATTTCTAATTTTGCACACTGCTTATTACGTTTTTATTCCATTATGAAGCTCAGATGACAGATCAAACAAATATTTTACTAAAATTTACATATAGAGGCGCAAGTATCGAAAGCATTGAGCTAAAGCGCCACTTTATTTATACGTGAGTGGATTTGAAATTAAACAAAAATTTTACCGACCGTCAATCATATTGACGTTGAGACGTTAGATGGCAGCATTGCTGTTTCGTGTAATTAATTAATTTGCAAAAACAATAGCAAAAATAAATTTTTTAGTTGTGGATGCTGGTAGGGCAAGCAATTATCTATAAAATGATATATAATTTATGTGGATTAGTTGTGAGGTTTTTTCTAAAAAGGGAGAGTAACATCTTAACCTTAGCGTATTAATATATATGATGATGATGATGATATTAGCAAATAATGAAATTTTGTTGTTTCTAAAGCATTCTTAACTTCAGATATTTTGTAATAGTTTCATTATCAAATTAACTAGAAAATCGACAAAATAAAGTTTGTTTTATTTGTACTAAATAACGAAGTCCTTTAAAAACATCTTTTGCGGACCACGGGGTCGCCTCTTGCGCCGAATAATTTTATAATCACGCGGCACTAAAACAAGCAATTTTAGGAGATTTTGTAAAGAAACACCCGGTATAACTTCTCAGTCGATAACTTAATTTCTTTATCCTTATCTTACTTTTTAGAGTACCTCAATATCTATATGATGACCTACAAATAACACGTGTAACCTTTTCCGTTGCAGAGTTATGACTAATTCATTGATCGCACAGAGTGAATTTCGAGGTTCTTTTTCGACCCCCTTCCCCGCTCAATGACGTAAATACACGATGGTGTGAGTACACTAACAAAAAACGTACAGTAGTCAATTTTCAGAATATATGCACCAATTTGCGCTACAACCCTTAAGTCACAAGATATAGAGATATAAATGCGGACAACAGTATTTCATCGTTAACTCTACCAGGACTTGAATATGGAAGTCTTTTTAAAAACATTTTCATGTTAAAACTATTGCTTCTTTTTTTCCGCTAACACACCTAATAAACATCGATATATCCACTAAGATCGATACGTCCTCATCCCTACGCCACGGCCGCAGCCTCCCATATCTCGCGAGGTCACCTCGTGATCCGCAGACACACCCACCGCTGGTCACGGTCTCCGCCGTCGCGTGTAAACAAACCAGCTGGCGCAACTCGACAAGTATCTATCTACTTGTACACCTACTTGCACATTCGAAAGTGTTCCGTTATGCGAGGTATATCGGTACTGACGTGCATATCGACGTAGTGATGCCACTAATTGAGACCGGTATTCAGTCAAAAAGAACTTGAATAGTAATGGGGAGTTGATTCAGAGTAACTTGATGACTTGAAATGTTGCTTGTTTTAAAGTATTTTTTAAGTGTAGGTGATTATTTTGTGAACCATCATACTATTAAATTAGAATATTTTATAATTATAATAAATAATTTATTTATAATATAAAAAATCGTTGTTTTCAGGAGACAACGAAAAGAAGGTTCGCATGTCACACCCTTGAATAAAAAAAATGTAATCTACGCAATTTTAATATTTTTTTGGCACTTTATGGTATTTTTAACAATCTTTACTGATTTTTTACCGCGGTGCCAGATTCATGGACCTTTTTGTCCACTTTGTTTATTTCGCTCTGCGTTAAAAAAAAACTTGAACCGCGCCTCGTGCCTAAAAACTATTGTTTCTTTTATGAGCAGTCCCTGGCTGATTGATCAGTTCGGAATTATTGTGAACTTTTATTTAAAAGTGTGAAACAATTGTGGGAAAATAGAAATCACGAATACATTTTTAATATAAATTTAAAAAGAGATAGGATAAACATGCTTGAAATTTTCTTTAGTAGTAGTTTTCTCTTTAATTTACATTAACCTGAATTTATTAATTAAATACCTAACATTTATATATATATATATATATATATATATATATATATATATATATATATATATCTAATAATTTCATAATATAATCCGTAATTTTCACCTAAATCGTTAGAGGCATTTTCGAAAAACAAATTGCAATTAATTAAATATATACATGTATATGTATATATTTAATTATTTGCAATTCGTGGCAACACGCACACACACATACACACACGCACACACACACGCGCACACACACACACATATATATATATATATATATATATATATATATATATATATATATATATATATATATATATATATATATATATATATATATATATATATGTATAAACAGAGAGGGTATAGGACAAATGAATATAGTTTTACAATACAATATGCCTGTCTCTTAGCTTATATAACTAATCTCTCAAAACTAACTTTAAAAACGGCTTAAAATCATTTCTCCCGAAGCTGAAATCTTCACAGATCGTATTATGGGATAGTGATTTCACCAAAATCATTAGAGCCGTTTTCAAGAAACTATTTACAAATATACACTCACACACAAACGCGCGCGCGCGCACGCGCACACACACAAACGCACGCATACGCATCTGGAGAGCGGAACAATAAATTCCTTCTGCTTGGAAGAAGGAAGCAATGGTCATTCCATTTTTCAAGATAAGCGACAACGGCGATTGTAAGAAGTTTGTTGGGAAATTCTTTATGATGATCATCAATAGCGCTTCCAAAAGCATCAAGAAAAGAATGCATTCTCCATTAGAGCATTTGCTCTTCATGGCTGCTTTTTGCAGAAAATCTATGCATACAATAAATGTTGTAATCCTTGCATATCTATTCTTGACAAAAAATTACAAAAAAAGATGTATTATATGCATAAATTGGCCTACAATTTATTATACGCTTAGATTATTTGCAAAAACAGCTACGAAGAGCAATCTGGCTTTCGACCGAATCGAGGATGTATCGACCAAAGTTTCACCAATACGTTGAAGATGTGCGATATGAGAAGCAACTTTATCGATTTTAAATTACCGTTAGATTGCATACATTGATTGGCTTCATGTTAACCTCCGTCAGAAGGTCATCCAGATGACGTTCTAGAATCAACAAGTAGCATTCTAATTCGAAACGAATTTTGGGAGCAGTTCCTAATTAAAACTGGAGTTCGCGAAGATACCAACGAGTCGCCTCTTCTATTCGACATTGTTTTTGACGTAATCATGTGCAAAGTATTCAATAGAGAAAGAGGAGTGCTATATACTGGCCGATTCGATGTTTGTTGACGACGGAATAATTGTTACTTATTCCGATGCTGAAATAACGAACATTGTCTATCAAGTCACGGTATCACCCAGTCATATAACTTAAGAATGCAAGATATAAGACCAGGATAATATCTACAGATAGATTACAAATAATTGTCCACCCTGAAGAAACCCAACTGGAGAAAATCCAAGAATTGAAACACATCTGAATTCTTTATTGATGCAGGAGTAAGACGTGATCAGAAACAAGGTCGATACGGTAGCAACAGCGTTTGCCTCCTTGAATTGGCTTGCTGAAAGAGGGACAATATTTACCTCAAGACCAAACTTCGCCTGTTCCAAGCACTTATCCTTCACTTAACCTTTTTTACGGATCTAAAAGCTGGACATTGTTAAAATCGAATTTTCAAAAACTTGAGGTCTTTAAATGTATTATCTATTACAAATCCTCGGAGTGTCGCCACGCAACCGCACCCGAAAAGAAAACGTTCAAATGGAATGTGAAAAACATCCACCAATTGCTCAACTAATCCAAAGACGGCAACTGTAATGGTTAGTTACTTTTGTCAAATGTTACCGGATCATTTATCACTGAAGCTTGTCTGATGGGAAAGTCTGGCCGCTTGGAAAATGCAACACACGGCATCAAAGAAGATATAGAACAGTCACATTAGCACAGATCTCCATAACCAATGTTTGACTCTAAATCAAGCCAAATCCGTCACCAAAGATCGCCAACTATGGAAGAAGATTGTTAACAAGGTTTCGAACCGCGTGATATTTACAGCAACGTATTAACTAAAGAACAGCCTTCTTCTGTCGGTTGTCAGCTAGTGATGATAGATACGCACTTAAATACAGAAGCATTTTTCTTTGTCTTCGCAGATATCTTTGTTCTTTGTCTTTATTATATCTTTGTTTTTATCCGTATCCAAATTCAGTATAATCAGTCCCGTGGTTCAATTGTTATAAACAATGGTTTAAAAAAACTCTCGTTCGGTTCACTTCGGCCGTATTACATCAGCGTAAAGAACAAGATTATAGTCATTACAGAATTACCATATATCAGAATAATGAAACCTATTATTAGTTTAATTTTGTAATTGTCTACAAATATTCACGAACTCTTTTTTTTCTTCCTAATGGCTAGACGTTCTTCAGCACTAATAGATTTTCGGTATTTAATCAAGTGTTTACTGTTGTTTGTATTTATTGTTGTGTAGTTGTTTAATTATCTTTACTCATCACAGTACGCATTTATCTTTCTAAAAGCATTTTAAGCATATTTTTGTATCTTATTATGGACCTGTAAAATACTTCGCTAATTTCGTGTTACTATTGAAGCTGTTAATCCAAATCCCAGATCTAAAAAAATTATAATTAAAAGGTGATAGATATTTTTTTTACAAATGAAACGTCGATATGTTATTGTGTACGTGTTTAATTGTCAACATTTCTGGAAGAACACCAATGAAATGCACCGTTACTCATTTCACAAACCTAGTATTTCTCATTTTCTTTATAAAGATCAAAATTTTTAAGTACCAAGTTACCAATATTGTATACCTTGGTTCTCAACCAGGTCATGTAGAAAGAATGCTTTCTCTTCATGGATAATATAATTTACATGAAGAAGAGCGTTGTTCTCTGAACAACACACACAACGACTAAAAATGGATTGCTTATATATGAACACTCCTGTAGGCGTAACACGAGCAGTACTTGTTTATGCAGCAGCACGAGCAGTATATGTTTGTTTCATTTTAAGAAGTTTCACATCTGGTGGGCGTATCCTATATAGAGCGTGTCCCTTTTAGAATTCAAAAATGAAACGAGGGTCCCTTATAATTTCGTCGTTTCCATCCGTCCGTCACAGATTTACAGTTTCTATAATTTTGAACCTATATGCATGAATTGAAATTTTTAAATACATATATTTATATACAATTTATTTTGTAATTTCTCTTTAATGGCGTCGTACTCGCTGCGAATGTGTAAAATATAATTTTGTTTTTCGTTGAAATATCAACTTATATTGAAAGCCGAAAAACCTTGCTTAAAATCTGAATCCGAATTTTTTTTATTTCGCTTAACAAATTCTTGTAATTGTCTTTTCCCTTTATGTATTTTCTTCTATGCTTTATTTTTTTTACAATTTTCAATTGAACAATGTATATTCGGAGTTGTCAATGTATGTATATACAGGAGTTCGTAATAAAATATAGACTATACAAAATAGTAACAGTAACAGTTAAGATAGAAACACACAGTAACCAGAATTCACATAAGTCAATCTAGTGATCAAACGTGAACCAATGACTCAGTTAGCATTCTACGTGGCGTGAAAGTTTGCCCCATAATTAGGGCAAACATCCACGTCCCATTCCCAAAGCATCAATGGAACAGAAAAATATATCAAGGCTGGGTGCATCTCACAATACTGCAATAAACAATGTGAGTCTACGAAAAACAGGTGAAAGCTGTAGGATATACGTGCGCGCTCTGGGCAGGTGAAATAAACTAAGACATTATCTTCTCATGTATCAGTCAAGTGAATTCAACACTACTATACTCAAGATCGAGGGATTTTTAACATAATAATTTAATAATTTAAAAAAATGCATATTCGAAGGCAATTTCCGTCCGAGTTGAAGGGAATTACATCCGACCATGACCATTATAAATTCGGAAGAAGATAATTAAGGGCATTATCCAAAATTATTTAATACTAAAACTGATTGAACTTTTTAAAATATTTTCTTCATCACGAGGATACAAACAACTTCATATAGAGACAATAATACTGTAAACCAAAGTGTTAACCAACGCAATATCCTAAAAATCATAAGAATACCTATTATCTTTTAGGCTTTCTGACAGGTTTTGACGATATGACTGAAAATGAAATAATTAGCCATAACTACACCAAGATCCTGGATAGATGATACTCTTTCGAGAGTAGTTCCACCTAACTCATAACCATGCTCAAGGAGACACATAGGCAGATGTATCTCCAACATCACGTATTTGTTTATGTTAAAATTTAGGTTATTGCACGTTGGAACTTGTCCCTATCAGGTTCGTTATTGATACTTAAGAAGAGTTTTCATTATTTTCGCAAACAGAAGGCAACGATCAGTGTTGATAACTGAAGGCAACTTAAGATAGAAGTGTTGAAATAAGATCGAGATTCAAGATTACCAAAACGGACATATTGTTTACGAATTCATAAATAATTTGCGAGAACTTTAATTAGAACACTCGATGTTCTTGCCTCCAATAATTTAATTAGCACAATATAATTTTCACCTCTGTCAAACACCTTTTTAAAATAAAAAAACTACATCGACTTGACGACCAGGATCCATTTCTCCAGCTACGGAATCCATAAAATTAGTGAGATCAGTTACTGTGGAAAGCTTTGGATTCGTCCAACGTCCAACCGTGCTGGTAGTCCTTCAGCTGGGATTGAATTTGGAAATAGATAATTCAGCAAATGAGATAACACTGCGACAGATCTATAGTTTTTAACATCGGACTTAGAACCAAATTGAAAAACAGGAGTCACCCGAGAAATCTTCCAAATAGATGGATAAATTTCAGAACTAAGGAAAAGTAATTGTAAATGGTTTGGCAAATATATTAGAACATGGTTATATTAATTGTAAGTGGTTTGACAATATATCAGAATATGCCTCGAGGTTAACCGTCAGGATTAGGAGCTTATTTCGACTGAATCTGTTTCAATGCGAGTCTGAGAGTCCGACTTCAGCACAATCCACCCTACCAATATGCATTATAGATGAACCATCCTTGACAGCGACCCGTGCTGCCGTCGTAGCTCATTATTAAAAAAGCCTAGCTCATTATTAAAAAAATTAAATTAAGTACTCTGCAAAAGCATTCGCGGCAACCTCACCCGAGTATGAGATTCCGTTGAAAGTTATAGTTACGGGAAACTGCCTATCTGAGAGTTCACATCTCACATACTAATCAATCATCATCTCACATATAAATATTTTTGATTCAGACCTATACTAGATGCAACATACTGAACGTAGGTGATATGCAAGGCCTTCATGTCATACTTCACTTGTTTGCGTAAAAAACCAAACATTTTACGATCATAACCTAAACCGCATTTTTATAGCCCTAATGGTAAAATAATTTGTTGCTGATAACATTAGTGTTAAACCAAGTCAGATAATGATGCCGATGGTTTACACTAATCCGTTTTTATTAGAAATATAGTCATTCATAACATTGCTAATTTAGGTATGTAAAATATCAATAGATTCATTAGGATCGTTAACTTTGTAAATGTTGTTTTTAAGCTTAATTTAAAAAAAATTCCTTACTGATTTTAAAAAAATTCTACTAGGTATCAGCTATGTCTGATGCTTGGGTAGCACTTTACGAGTTGATTAACTATATCCACCTCGAACAGAGGGTGATAAAGATCATGATGTACCATCCCCTCCGGCACAGCTAGTATGCTCAGGTGCTTCATAAAATGAGAAAACTTCATCAAATCCAAATTCCTTTCGCTAAAATTAACTTCCCCGTAGTACTGTTTTGATTGACAATAGGACATGAAGTAACTGAAATAGACTACGACTGATTTAGCCGCACTAAACATATTAAAATTTCCAAGAATTACAATATTCGTACAATTGGACGAACAAGAAACATTTTCTATTAAATTAAAAATAGATATATATTGCGAATCACAAGCACTGGAAGGAATATTTCAAACATAGGCGATTGCACAAAACGAACGGCAAGAAAGACACGAAGACACACTCATCGACATTAGTCACGCCAGCATCCAGGGACGTCAGTCGTAATGGGGAGCGTCCGGCCTGCAGGACGCTTCCTCCATGGCGATCATCACCACAGTCAGTTCGCACTACCGAGAATCCACCAGCAAATAGTCCTAGATTGCTAACTGAGTCATTGAGACACGTCTTAGGTAATGTAACCAAATTATCTTAGTTAAGGTAGACAAGTTATAGGGCATAGCGTATCACAGTAAACAACTTTGTTTTCCATAACAATCCTCCAACATTTTGATAGGAAATGTCGAGTTTAGCATAATCATGTCTACTGAGTGTCCGCCTAAAGTCAAAATATTATAACGTATTATTAATTATAATGATCTTATTTTGTAACCAATTAAGCAACAACCATTTATAATGATTCTAAACCTTTACTTCTAATACTGCATTTAAATTACCAAAAATATTTTCTCTGTTACAATATTCGAAGAACAGATTGCAATTTCTATCGACATTTAGAAATAGCATAAAATCACAAGATCCTGAAATTTATACTCACAAATAAAGCCTTCTTCAAGCAGGCTGCGGTTGAATCGGTATTATGGAAAACTTCATTGCGTTATGTAAAATGAACGTAGCGTCATCTATTGATGTACGTAGATAGATACACTATACATTTATGTAATTACTACGTACCCGGTATTATTCGATAGAAACGCATTTTTATCACGCAATGAAATTTTCTAAACCAAGAACCGGGTGTGGCCAGAGGTGACATGTGGAACAGTACAGGAGGATAGGAGAAGTAAACCTGATTACTGAAAGAAAATTACCTTTCATTGCAGTTTTTTGAAGGGAAACTTCTTTAGTTGCGATTTTTATAGGGGAAAATCTTATGGAATCGCGCCACCGACATGCTATATATATATATATATATATATATATATATATATATATATATATATATATATATATATATATATATATATACCAACATATTGTATATACCCGACTGTATGACGTGCGCGTTGGATGCAGCATTTATTTTCAAATATTTCAAAACTTGTGTTTATAAACTAATGCAGAAGTATGGCATGATTATTTCATAGTTTTAAGTTTTCATTTCTATCAGCAGTCCCCATGACTATGTTTTTTTTAAATGTATTTCTATCAGTTTATTTTGAGCATGGTGCAATGCTGGGGATATACTTATAACAAACAGGGTCGTTATGTTTTTCAGTGGTCTACTCGTACAAAGATAGACCACGACTAGTCGGCATTATTCGTGACTCAAGTGAATCTCGATGTTATTTACGTCACAACACTACGCCTGAGTGCAAAGGTGAGATTTTAATATCGAGTGAAGGTATGCCAAGGAGAAAGATCTCGTGTTGTATTTATATTCTGCTCGCTTGCGTTCGATGGACTCCATATTGGTAATAAAAATAATATTAATATTTATTTACTGGCAGGCAGAAATATTTGAACATAAAGTTGAGAAAAAAAAAGGAAAAATTTAAAAGAGCTGTCAAAAGTAAAAAAAGTTACTGAATCGAAGGTTTCGTGATTGTCCATTCTGTTTCGCATAAATGCATTCGTTGCAAACCTTTTTTGGCTGTAAATAGAATAAGTATCCAAGTGAATAAAATTGCAGTTTAGCAATAATAATAATTTAACTTTTTTGTTTCTAAAAATACAGGAATATATATAAAAATATAGTATTTTATTAAGAAAAATTTGCTCATGACTATTTTATTGAAAAAAAATTTGATAAATGCTCTTATTATAAAAAAAAAACGCAGTATATAGGATGTCAAACATTATCAAAATGTCAAACACATCAACTGGATGCGTTTGAGGTTGTTTTTTTCATACTTGCAAATTCATCATCTGTTAAGAATGGAAATCAAATTAAAAAAAGGTATAACAGGCGTTACAATATACAGTTTGTATGACAAATATTTTTCAAATGAATTTTTTGTAATAAAGTAATCGCCGGCGGAAATTATTTTTGTTAAACACATCGTTATTAATGTACACTCATTCTTCTAATAACTAATAAACAGTAAAATTTCCATTGGTGCTAAACTGCATTTGTTCCAGTAAATATGCAAGCAATGAATTCGTATTAAAAATGTAATACTTAAATTTATTTCTACAATTAGATTCCCAAAACTGAAAAGTCTCTTTATAGTCCATGTAGGATAAATGTTTATAGTCCGTATAGAATAAATCTTTATAGCCCGTATAGAATAAGTATTTATAGTCCACACAGGATAAATCTTTATAGTCCATATAGCAGAAATATTTATAGCCAAAAAGGATAAACTTTTATACTTCATACAGGATAAACCTTTACATTCCATATAGGATAAGTCTTTATAGTCCATATAAGATAAACCTTCATAGCCCAGATAGGTTAAACTTTTATAATCCATACAGAATAAACCTTTATATTCCACATAGAATAAATCTTTGGAGATATTAAGTATATCGCATATCTTTATGGTCCACGTAGAATAAAATTCTCTGAATTATTTCATCCAATAAGCCAATCAAAATATTTCACGCAAAAGTATATATGTTTCTAGAACGACATTGAAATGATAGTATGAAAAATATAATAGTCGAACAAATTAGCCAACTAATATTCAGCAACGATAGGAAAAAACCTATTAGGAACGAATAGAATTCGCGTCACGAGGACTCCTTATAGACGTTTAAATGTTTAAGGATACGTTATATTATTTTTACTATGTCAATACATTTATTGTCTAGCACATCCCCCAACGGCGTAAGATAAATAAATTGGTCGCTTAATAAATCTATATAAATTCAAATTGATTGAAACAATTTTGTATTCAAATACTTAGTAAATTCCGTTATTAAATTTTTTCAGATTTTTTCAACATACATTAAAGGGTATGTTTTTAAATATTTAAAAATGGCTATTGAAGCATTGCAGGGGAATTCAGGCGGGTACTTTATTGTATACACAAATGCTTAACGGTTTCACCCGCATGGATGGAAAATGGTTCTGTACAACTGGAAATGGTAAGAAATTCTTCAAAACCGACAAAGATTTCTAAGAACTAATAATAATCATAAAGAATAAACATAGACCAATTGTTTTTTACAATTTGCTGCGCTATTCAGCACAGCGGCGCTAAAAAAAGACGCCATAAAGATAAACTTGTACTAGAAATATTTAAACAACAAAAGGAAATAAAAAAATTCAGCAAAATTAGCTCAAAATATTCCGTGGAATTTACCACGAAGACATACAAAAGAACACTCCTTTATGGCGTAACTTGTATATAGAATATATATCGATTACCTTGCAGAATCTTTTTTATGTAACTTATATATAGAATATATATCAAATACCTTGCAGAATCTTTTTCATGTAACTTGTATATAGATTACATATCAATTACCTTGCAGAATCTTTTTCATGTAACTTGTATATAGAATATGTATCAATTACCTTGCAGAATCTTTTTCATGTAACTTGTATATAGAATATATATCAATTACCTTGCAGAATCTTTTTCATGTAACTTGTATATAGAATATATATATCAATTACTTTGTAGAATATTTTTCATGTAACTTGTATATAGAATATATATCAATTACCTTACAGAATCTTTTTCTTCAAAAAATGAGGAGGTTTTCAATACGACTGTATTTTTATTCATATATCTACCTCATATTTCCTGCATTTCTCAGCCAACTTGGATGAGTATAGTCCCATGAATTTTGGTTATAATCTGAATATTACCTGACATTCCAATATAGTTCATGAATTTTGGACATAATCTGACCATGGAATTTAAAGTTATACCATTAAATTTCCCAAAATTGAACAACACAAGTGTTGTGATCGAGTTTTGAATGAGTATAAGTACCACCAATTTGGATTATTCTTTTTTACTTAGAAAGGTGTATTCCCAGGTTGATCCATGAAAATATAATTAGAAATTAGAGATATACTATAGAATTCTAGTTGTGATGATGCACAGTCTAATGATAATCTAATACGACATAATCTTGCTTTTCATGTTGTAAAGTTAGAGAGGGACACACTATCCAAGAAGTAAAAAACTCATAACTCGGGGAAGAGACGTCGTTCAAAATTAGAAGTTTTCACTTCTATTGTATTGTCATAAGAACACTCCAGAATTTTTTTTTATTCTATCTTTAAAGGTCTCACCATAAAACGAACGAATATACTTTTCAAAAGATCTGGTATTCTTTTAAATATAAAAAAACAAACAGTTGAATGATAGACTATCAGGAAAAAGCAAAAATAAAATACAATTATTAACCATAATACAAAACAAAAAAGCTATTTTCATAAACGCACATGCATTATATTTTAATATATGAAGAATTGTTAATGAGAAACAGAAGTAACATTAAAAATCTAATGCGTACATAATAACCTTTAGAAATAAATACTGATCACGTTTTTTAATGTGTAGCCATTGCCTAAATTAATTAAAAATAAATTGCAAACTGACATTAAAATTCTTTCTGTGTTACCAGTCAATGTCTTTCTAGTACTTTTCGAGTTTTACGTGACTATTTGGAATTTACTCCTTAAGAATCGATTTTAATATGTAGCACCCGATATAAAGTTTTATGAGGAGTAAAATTATAATTTCAGGGCGTAAGAAGTTCAGAGCGTTAAAAAAAGCGTAAATGTTAGGTTCTGATCGTACAAAGTTCTAAACGTTAAAAAGTATAAACGATAGGTGGCCTCTCCGCGCAACATTTCTGCGTATCTTTAGAGTGAGATATCAATATGTTTATTTGGCATTTTCTTATGGCGTAATCGCAATGACGGAGTGTGACACACATAGTTTCGTATCGTTCGCTTATATCAAAATGTTATAATTAAATGTCATTATGTCATTATTAAGTCTCTTTTAATTTTAACTTCTTAGTCTGACGTTACTAAATGTTTTTTTTTAATTTTGTTGTATAAATTTGATCTTTTTTATTTGTGTTTTATTTGAAAATAATTATATTGTTAGCATTTTTTTATTAAAGAATTTTCCATTTACATTTAGTGATATTAATATTTATATTTATATACAGTATTACCTATTTTATACATTCCAAGACAATCGTACTTAAGGAGTAAATTCCAGTCACGCGTTGGGGCTGACATGCACAATTCCTTTTCCACCAATTTATCGGGTCCACGAGCTTCGTGGCTTTAGTTGTTTGTGGATTCACTTGTTGTGGTTTATGGTGGCATTGTTTGATCTTGTTAATTCAAAGAATTCTATATAAATAGCATTTATAAACGATTATGAAAAACGAACTGATTTTCCATAAAAATACAAGAATTCTCATGTGTGAATGACGTTTTAAATAAAACTTATAAACGGCTTATTTTTTTCCATTTTCTCTCCATATCAATAACATTGTTTTCTTTTGTAACACCTGGTCTTAACACTATATTGACTTTTGCCGTTCTCCGTTTATAAAAATCGATCTCGTACTAAAAGAGCTATGGTACTCTGACATGCAGACAAACAGACAAACATGACGAAATTACTTTTACCGTTTAGTTAAAGAAAATTGTAAAAAATTCAAACTTTTTAAAAAGACCTGGTAGTTTATAGCAAAACAAAAAAAAATTCATTCTACAGTTTCGTAAAAAGTATATGTTACAAATAAATTTTGAAATGTAATATAATTCAGAAAAAAATTATTTTACACGTTTTAAAAAAAATCAATTTTTACAGTAAATAAAATGGTTTAAACAAATATTTATTTTCGGTTACGAGTACTCCGTGTAACTGTATTCTTTCAAATGATTGAACACTATTTGAGTTTACAATGAATAATTTATATAGGTTTATTTTGTTAAAACATTCGTTAACACGTCATGACAAAAAAATTAGCGATGCGCGCGAGCGACCTCTCCTACCGCGCGCTAAACAGCAACTGATTTCGCGAGCGCCATCACGCTCGTGGCAAATTTAGTTAGTACACGCACAAGCGCGATGGCGCTCGTCGGCACTCTAATGGTTAAAACAGAGAAGAAAGAAAAGAAGAAATTGAAGAAAAGAAATATTTTTCAAAGACAAATGTATTAAAATTGTATTCCTGTAACTGGTAACCTTCATTCCTTACTTTAGTCTTTAAATGATAAATCTAAAAAAATAAAGGAAACTTTGCTTATATATTCACATTAAACCAATATATATTTTTTATTATGGAAAAAAACCATATCAACACTGCGAATCCTAATTATATTTAATTCTGAAAAAATATTTACTGTTAGTTTTCAAAGTTTTATTTTCCTCGGAATAGTGGAATTTTACATAATTCTAGCGACGCCCCACAGTTTCACCCGCGTTAAATCGGTTTAAAAGTTTTTTTCCTCTCATACCTTACTCTTCATTATAAACTATTACCATACGAGACCCTTAATTATAAACTATTACAAACAAAAATAAAAAAAAATGGTTTTCCGGCTTTCATTATCATTCTATACGCTAAATCAATCACTTTTTAAAAATATTTTCCATGTACAAAATTTACACTTTCACAATTTTATTATATGTGTAGACATATGATTATATATATATATATATATATATATATATATATATATATATATATATATGTATTTACAATATATACACCTGCCTAATATTTAATTGAGAATAATATTGTCTAATTCTGGCACTTATTACACATCACAACGAAGTCACTGCCATAAAATAGTATTACGCTTAAAATTAAAAAAAACGAATACTCTGTCAATAGTATTTCTGAAAATGAAGTCATAACATTAACATAGAGCCAAATTTTTAAGTGTTTATATTTAATTCCAAAATAAAAAATGCACGGCGAAGCCACTTGCGGCCAGCGCAATGTGAAAACTTCTAAACGCAAACAGTCACGTTCACGAGAGGCGAAACTTGGTAAATGTATTATATATTTTATTACGCATAAATTTTCTTTAAATTCTAAAGCAATTAATTATACTTGAAAGGTCTCAGAAACATCCGTTTGATGGTGAAGAATTTGAAACCTGGATTTAACCGGAAAATATTAAAATCACCTTTTTCACATTTGAGCTATTGGTGAAAACTATTCAATGTACATATTGAACTATTAGCCGTGTCTACGACTTCATTCGGACGTAGGAATTTATTTAGAAAGTTTATTAAAAAATAAATGGAAAGAAATCATGAACATTTATAATTAATCAAGGATTTTGCTACTGCATCATAAATTTCGCCTTATGGGATGTCAGCGGAAAAGATTTTGATAACCCAGGGTTATGCTACTGCATCACAGATGGCGCCGTATGGAATTGCTTTTGCTACTGCACCATAGATGGCGACATGTGCATTGTAATCGAAAATACAGATATATGTATATCGTCTAAAACTATATTAAGTAATGATTAAAGAATAAAGTAATTATATGGTTCTATGCAGGAAGATCAGAAAAAAACGAAAATTAATCAAAAATTAAATTGGTAACCTGTGCAATAAATTTACACAGGTTACCCTTGTGCCAACTTAGGTTTCTGAATACCTTGGATTTACTATGCTATTTTGATAACAGCGTCATATCAGTCAGTAAATGCTCTGGATTTACCATGATGTTTTGATAACAGAGACATAACAATGTCATATCAGTACCTTTAATTGTGTTCGTGTGAATCCTTCTGTACAAATATACAGGAAAAGTTAAATTTTTTATCAAAAATAGATTCTAATTAGTAATCTAATATGGAACCGGAAAAAGTATTTACAAGATGAAAATGCAAAAATCACATACATATAAATACTTTATTTTTATAAATACAATTAAATGAAACTACATGATGTAGTATTATTTCTACTTTCTTTGAATTCTTTACCACGACCTAGGTTTCGTTGTATTACTACATATTCAGGTGGGCTATTAGCAAAGATAATAGCCACCTGAAGATAATAGCTCACCCGAAGATAATGTAATGCAACGAAATCTATGTCGTGGTAAAGAACTCAAAGAAAGTAGAAATAATACTACACCACGTAGCTTCATTTAATTGTTAACAATGAATTTCTACAAAATTAACATCAAATATATTCTATCATTATTCTTCATCAAATATAATTTTGTTTTTATTTATTTAGCATTTATATGAGTAAATATTAAACTTTGAAATTCACATGTTCAAAATAAAACATTTGCTTTTAAATGTAAAGTTAATTAATTTGTAATTATAAAATACATATCACAAATGTAGTTTAGCACTAATGAAACATTCACCTTTACAGTTTTCCGTAGCCAAATGGAAAAAGCGGAACCCTTATTGTTTTATCATGTTTTTCCGTCCATCGTCTGTCTTTCCCTTTACTCCCTTGGATGGCCGTAGCCATTACCCCCTTGTAGTGTCTACAATTTTAGATTAAAAAAAAAACAAATTTTTTTTAACGTACCATCCCATACCTTTAAACTGATGGTGAATTGTTTCCACGTTGAGTGGTTGTCATTGAATAGGTATTTTAAAATAAAGTCAAGGTTGAGTGGTTGTCATTGAATAGGTATTTTAAAATAAAGTCAAGGTTCCATTTAACATTTTTCGTTTTTAAGCTACGTTTGCGAAATGTGCGTTTGCATTTTAAGCCGCGTTTGCGAGTTTCAAATTGACATTCGGTGTGTGCCACAAAATTGTAGATATTAATATTCGATTAGAACTTCTAATAATTGTTTGTCAGCTTGTAACAACAAGTTTATAAAACGTACACGGCTACGGATCTCTATTTTGTGCTTGTTGCGACGCGTAGTTGACCGTTTTATTTTTTTACATTACATTTAAAAGACTGTTAGGCAATGTTGTGCACATTCAAAAGCAACTTACTTTATTTTTAAATATATTTTTCAATTTATGTGAAATGCTAAACAGAAATGTTAATTAAGAAAAAACCTGTCAATCTCGAGTAGAACTCGCAATACAAGCGTTCCGTACCCATTTAGGCATTTATAAACACTTACTGATACATAATATTCCTAGTAATCTATATACAAAATTTGAATTTCTTCGGACGAAAATATATTGTCTACTCTGTTTTTCACTGGTGCATATTTAAAAAAAAGTGTCAGAAAATGGCATATTTTAAGAGTGTTTTTTATTGCGTTGACAAAGAAGTTTTTGATATTAATTTCAACTTGATACCTCCACGCGTTACTAAAAAAAAGGATCTTGACATCTAGACAGACAGACAAGGAAGCGATCCTATAAGGATTTATTTTTTTCCTTTTGAGGTAAAGAACCTTAAAAACCCAGCTAAAAACCAAAAATTGTAATAATTAAAAACAATTACGTAGATACGTTTTTTTTTATGAACATTATGTCATTTAAAGAAACAAATTTTATTATCAACTTCATTGTGTAGGAGATCTAGATAAATTTTGGGTACGGAATTTTGAGTATGGGGGTCTCCCCGGCAAAATGTGTCTATGGGTTGGGCTATTTTACCGAAAATTATTAATTAAATTGTAGCAATGTTGTTTAAATAATAGCTTTTGATAATATAGCTACTGGATACCAATACAATACATTACATACATTACATAATACATTTTAATGGAAGTAAAAACAACGAAAAAGTATTAATTAAATTGTAGCAATGCTGTTTAAATAGTAGCTTTTGATAATATAGCTACTGGACACCAATACAGTACGTTACATACATTACATAATTCATTTTAATGGGAGTAAAAACAGCGAAAAATTATTAATTAAATTGTAGCAATATTGTTTAATAATAGCTTTTGATAATATAGCTACTGGACGCCAACACAATACGTTACATACATTGCATAATACATTTTAATGGGAGTAAAAACAACGAAAAATTATTAATTAAATTGTAGCAATGTTGTTTAATAATAGCTTTTGATAAAATAGCTACTGGACACCAACACAATACGTTACATACATTACATAATACATTTACATGGAAGTAAAAACAACGAAAAATTATTAATTAAATTGTAGCAATGTTGTTTAATAATAGCTGTTGATAATATAGCTACTGGACGCCAACACAATACGTTACATACATTGCATAATACATTTTAATGGGAGTAAAAACAACGAAAAATTATTAATTAAATTGTAGCAATATTGTTTAATAATAGGTTTTGATAATATAGCTACTGGACACCAGCACAATACGTTACATACATTGTATAATACATTTTAATGGGAGTAAAAACAACGAAAAATTATTAATTAAATTGTAGCAATGTTGTTTAATAATAGCTTTTGATAATATAGCTACTGGACACCAACACAATACGTTACATACATTACATAATACATTTACATGGAAGTAAAAACAACGAAAAATTATTAATTAAATTGTACCAATGTTGTTTAATAATAGCTGTTGATAATATAGCTACTGGACGCCAACACAATACGTTACATACATTGCATAATACATTTTAATGGGAGTAAAAACAACGAAAAATTATTAATTAAATTGTAGCAATGTTGTTTAAATAATAGCTTTTGATAATATAGCTACTGGACACCAATACAATACAATACATTACATACATTAAATAATATATCTACATGGAAATAAAATCAACGAAAAATTATTAATTAAATTGTAGCAATAGTGTTTAAATAATAGCTTTTGATAATAAAGCTACTGTACACCAATACAATACGTTACATACATTACATAATTCATTTTAATGGGAGTAAAAACAGCGAAAAATTATTAATTAAATTGTAGCAATGTTGTTTAAATAATAGCTTATGATAATATAGCTACTGGACACCAATACAATACAATACGTTACATACATTAAATAATATATCTACATGGAAATAAAATCAACGTAGAATTATTAATTAAATTGTAGCAATATTGTTTAAATAATAGCTTTTGATAATATAGCTACTGGACACCAATACAATACATTACATACATTATATGATACATTTTAATGGAAGTAAAAACAACGAAAAAGTAGTAATTAAATTGTAGCAATGTTGTTTCAATAATAGCTTTTGATAATATAGCTACTGGACACCAACACAATACGTTACATACATTACATAATACATTTACATTGTGATAAAATCAACGAAAAATTATTAATTAAATTGTAGCAATGTTGTTTAAATAATAGCTTTTGATAATATAGCTACTGGACACCAATACAATACTTTACATACATTACATAATACATTTACATGGAAATAAAATCAACGAAAAATCATTAATTAAATTGTAGCAATGTTGTTTAAATAATAGCTTTTGATAATATAGCTACTGGACACCAATACAATACGTTACATACATTACATAATACATTTACATGGAAATAAAATCAACGAAAAATTATTAATTAAATTGTAGCAATGTCGTTTAAATCATAGCTTTTGATAATATAGCTACTGGACACCAATACAATACGTTACATACATTACAGAATACATTTACATGGAAACAAAATCAATGAAAAATTATTAATTAAATTGTAGCAATGTTGTTTAAATAATAGCTTTTGATAATATAGCTACTGGACACCAATACAATACGTTACATACATGACATAATACATTTTAATGGAAGTAAAAACAACGAAAAAGTAGTAATTAAATTGTAGCAATGTTGTTTCAATAATAGCTTTTGATAATATAGCTACTGGACGCCAACACAATACGTTACATACATTGCATAATACATTTACATGAAAGTAAAAACAACCAAAAATTCACGTCCCCAATAAAAGTGGGTTTAATTTATGGTTTCGAAGTTATTAGAGGTATTACGTCTATTAAATACGTTTATAATCTCTCACAGATGATCTGTATCTATCAAATAAGTTGCTACTTTTCTATTGTTCTTTCTAATCTCCGTTTCATCTTTGTTCACAAGAAGATTAGTACTTCTTAGGTTGGAACTTAGTTAACTTAGTTGAGTTGGAACTCAAGGAGTACAAATCCTCTTGTGAACATAAATTAAGCCTTCGTAGACACAGATTTTGACAAAACTTCCATCTTCTTCAACCACTTAAAACCAAAAGAGAAAAATTAACGAAGAACACAAAACCAAGACTAATATAGTACCTGAAGTCTTTATTCTACATGATTGATAATTTTTCAAAACTTAAATATTTTAAATTATTATATTGGCATTAATTCTATCTTTAGTTAATGTTATTGAATATCATAATTTTGGCTAATTAATGTAATTCAATTTTACATAACTTTTTTTCTATCTGCGTTTGCTTTAAAGATGTTGGTGCTACTGTCTAATTTTTGGCTTTAAAATGGACGTGGCCAAAATGTTAAATAGGACTTAGCTGCAAAGGCCTTTTTTCGAACGTCTTTGAAGCGTAGTATATTTATATTATATTAGCTGTACCCGCGATTTAGTTTGCATAAACTTTTGTAACTTTATGCAAGACGTAACCAACATAACACCGAAATATTTCGATCGATAAATCCAAATTGCAATATTTTTCAGGCAAAATAGGTTTCAAATATCACCAAGAAGTTAAGAGTATAAATCTGGCTTACTTAACTGCGTTAAGTATTTGAGCGCCAATAGCAGAACTCAATAAGCAAAATTGTATTCTTAAATACTTTTTCATTTGCAACATTCGCTTGCGTATTTTAAAAGCGCCATCTGTTAAGTTAAAGGATAAACAATTATTTTCGCGGAAAATTAATCAAATCCAATATTAAAGTCGGAAAACCAGTGTACCGAGATCGCTTCCCTAAATATTTTGCTAATTCACATGCGCTTGCGTGTTTCAAATTTAGACAGCGCCATCTGTTTGATTTTCAGATGAACTAATATAATTTTTTTTAATTTTCTGCGTCCAACGCGTCTAGTTAAACACATTTGAAATACATGTGACCTATACTAATCATTAAAGCAAACTTTTTTCTAATATTAGTCCAAATCTATATATTAGTCCAAATCTTACAAAATCCACTAATAAAAATGTTATGAAAATTCCTTTTGTGCTTCTTGCGTGATGCGCGAACTAACGAACAGACTCGCAAAATTTCCCCAAAACAATATTTTTTGGTTTTATTATGTAACCCTAAATATTTTTTTCAAGTGCATGGATAATATTGAATATATTTGGCGTTAATTTTGTAGAAATGTATTATTAACAATTAAATGAAACTACGTGATGTATTATTTCTACTTTCTTTAATTTCTTTACCGCGACCTAGGTTTCGTTGTATTACTACATCTTCAGATGGGCTATTAGCAAGTACCTTTGCTAATAACCCACCTGAAGATGTTGTAATACAACGAAACCTAGGTCGAGACAAAGAACTTAAAGAAAGTAGAAATAATACATCACGTACTTTCATTTAATTACATGGCAAATATTTATATTAT
This sequence comes from Druceiella hillmani, assembly GCA_039881145.1. Taxonomy (NCBI): domain Eukaryota; kingdom Metazoa; phylum Arthropoda; class Insecta; order Lepidoptera; family Hepialidae; genus Druceiella; species Druceiella hillmani. The sequence continues at coordinate 7,491,629 of JAYKKI010000035.1, forward strand.
TATAATTAAACATTTCAGCACAACAGAAGTCTAGCGATTCTACTGACGTTAGTGGCCATAATGCTTATAGTCGCATTAATCAAGTCAATAGATGTGAAATAAGCAGCGATGGCAAGAGAAAAAACATGCATCGCCATAAAATACGCCCAGAAAGTAGCGAAATCAGCACGTGCTGTAGCGAAGCGCGCACAGTAATAAAGGAAAATTACGCACACCAAAACGAAATGTGCCCACATTTTAGACAACATCACAGAGGTGGCCACAAAATATGCAGCCATGTTGGCGGTCAAGAAACCAGCACAATTATAAATCAAATATGCAAAAATGGCGACGAATTGCGTACAAATTTTGACACGCGCGTAAAATATGAACCTAAAACTCAGGAGAAGCGTGCCCGAAAGAACGTTTGCATATCAAACATGTATAGAACTGTTGACAGAGAAGATATTGGCTCGCGCGCTACGGGAAAATGTACGAAATGTATTGGGTCAGATAAGTCAGACATGAGCGACACGTCGTTAGTGGAGCAAGTGGTCAGAGAGTACGAGATGCAAAGTGATTGCGCTCGTGAGGAAGATTCCAAAGCTCGTGCCCTTATTCAGACGATGGAGGAATCTATAGCCGCCATCATATTCGCCAACGCCTGCCGGCTGATGGAAAACTTGCCTGACGGTGATCTCAGCGTACGTTTGTTGGCTTTATTTGTAGTAATCAGTGAAACTATCGCCTTTTTTTATGAAAACTTGCCTGACGGTGATCTTAGGGTACGTTTGTTGGCTTTATTTGTAGTAATTAGTAAAACTGTCGTCTTTTTCTATGAAAACATGCCTGACGGTGATCTTAGCGTACGTTTGTTGGCTTTATTTATAGTAATTAGTAAAACTGTCGCCTTTTTCTATGAAAACTTGCCTGACAGTGATTTTAGCGTACGTTTGTTGGCTTTATTTATAGTAATTAGTAAAACTGTCGCCTTTTTCTACCTCCAGTTCAACGATCTTTCCATTTGCAATATTATTTTTTTTTATTTATTTATCAACTTCAATGTAAAATACATACCGTCGACTTATGCTACAGGGACAAACTCTTCCAAACAACAGTGATAATAAGTTTTGGAAAATTGGTTGGCAGACTGTAAGAGATTTTACAACAAAACAATTAACAGTATACTTAAAAATAACAAAAAAATATAATGAAAAATATCAAATAAGTTTAGGATGGAACATGGGAAAGTCACAAAGATAACAGTTCAAAAGTGTAGGATTAGTTTTCAATTGGTCCATGAAGACATTTATCGAGGATATTTTCTTGATATCAAGAACCACTGATTCCAAAGTTGTGTTGCTTGGACAGTAAGGAATTTTTCGTAAAAAGTAGAGATATGTTTGGGAATAAGCTTTGACTTATAAACTTTCAGAGCATAATCCAAAGCTGTAAATAGACAAATAATTAAAGCTGCAATAGAATAATTTGTAATTTGAAGATTCTGAGTACGTTACTATATAATCTCCCGTAGGAAAAGGAGTTTATAATTGTACATGCCATAATTGGTACAACCTGTTGAGCTGATCATTTAAACGTGACATCCTTGTGCTTTTTTTGAAAATTTTTAAGGCACCCTCTTTTGTGGTATGGTGATTTCCAGTTTTTCTTTTCTCTTTAGCATTTAGGCTTTCGTACCTCAAAAGGAAAAAGAAAAACCTTATCAGATCACCCGTGAACGTCGATGCGTCTGTTCGTATGCCACTGCTGTATTATTTATGTATCCTGTAGGATTTCAATTGAAAAGGAAAATTAAGAAGTCCACAAAACAATTTTTTTTTGTGGAATTTTATATATGCGAGTAGTTAAAAGATATTATTGAGAATGACCAAAAAAGATTAACCTCCTTCGCTTTTCCCAATCACCGAAACTGTTAAAGTCAATGCATTCATGCGTGGTTCGTGTGTGCGTGTGAGTTATTGATGTAATTTGGTGTTTGACAGTTCCAATTACTCTCAGTCTTTATTTATTTTTCTTCTGATCTTAAAATATGGAGAAACCAAATTTTAAAAAGAAATAAATTACTTTAAAACCTTACGAATTATAATACGTGTATGTATATATATATATATATATATATAAATGCGTGCGTGCCTGTTTTCCTTCGAAAAATTGTATTTCAGTTATTTTCCGATGTATCATCGCGCCAGTTGCCACCATCTAATCTCTGTTTTGGCAAACAGCTCCATGGATTTTTCGGAAGACTTCTTCTGCCATGTATTCAGCAGGTTTTCATCCCTTTTGCACTTCGTCCAGGTGCTCAATCCATACACTACGACTAGCTTTACAATTATGCTGTACACTAACGTAATAAACTATGTTTTTTCATAAACAAGAATTGCTTCAGGAGTTTCAGTACACTGTTCCTCTCAGATAATTAAACTGCTGTACTGTTTCGAAGCTTTTCACTTCCTTCTCGTTTCTTCGAATTGTTTTGTTTCTTATTTTAATGATGTATTTCATTCTTTTCTTGTTGATGAGGCCAGTATTTCTTACCACTTTTGCTAATATTATTGCCTTGGCTACGACCACTGGGCTGAATCCAATGGGCCTCGACCAATTGGTCTGAATCGACTTATTTGTTTTAAAAAATAGATTTTTATTAACGGAGAACCATTTCCCAAAGTTCATTGGTTTCTATGAAGAGGAATAAGGAGCCTATGTCGATTTTTAGAACGCACTCGAAAGCAATAGACATTCGGCACTACAGAAGATGAAGGTCAACATGCTTTCAAAAGGTCATTGCAAAGGCGATCCCCTTTATGTCAGTACTTTCATGCATAGATGGATCTTAAAATATAGAAAAACCAAATTAAAAAAAGTTTTCTTAAAAACCTTACAAACGATAATATCTACAGCTAACTATCCTTCAGACAGAGAACCTTTGCTAATATCAACTTAAGAAAATGAAGTTAGACGATACTGACTAAATTGTTTCCTGGATACCCATTGCTTGCTTACAAAAATATAAACATTAAAACAAAATTACAATTACTTATTATGTTTTTAATTTTATGTAATTAAATTTGTAAATATTGCAAGTACAATAATATATATATATATATATATATATGTATATATATATATGTATATATATATATATATATATATTTATATACATACATACATATATATTTTGTGTGTAAATAATAAGGTCATAAAGAACCCCGCAGATCATTTCATAAATATTCATTAGCTTCCCAGTCTAAATCCAAGCATTTTCATCAGCATCATGTGTGAGGTCTTCCATTATCATGTGCGAGGTCTTCCATTACCATGTGCGAGGTCTTCCATTATTATAGCGTAAAACGTGCGAGATCTTTCATTATCATGTACGAGGTCATCTATTATCATGGTGTAAAACGTGCAAAGTCTTCCATTATCATGTGTGAGGTCTTCCATTATCATAGTGTAAAACGTGCGAGGTCTTCCATTATCATGGTGTAAAACGTGCAAAGTCTTCCATTATCATGGAGTAAAACGTGCAAGGTCTTCCATTATCATAGTTTAAAACGTGTTAGGTCTTCCATTATCATTATATAAAACGTGCAAGGTCTTCCATTATCATAGTTTAAAACGTGTGAGGTCTTCCATTATCATTGTATAAAACGTGCAAGGTCTGACATTATCATATGCGAGGTCTTCCATTATCAGTGTGTACATCGATTCCTTTTGCAATTTACCAATTCTAACCATCTTTCTTTGACAATAAATATTTGAATTGTAAGTTGAATTTCTTAAAAGAAGTCAAATTACATAAAACCAGTAATCCTATCAAGTTGACACAAATATCTTTTCTTGATGTTCACCATACTTGGGTCGTGATCCTTTTCAATTAATATTATTTTAATACATCCATTTTTTATTACCAGTTTTGATTAACTTCAAAATGGGTCATTTTTAATGCATTTGAGGTGCATATTACAAATATTGATTAGCTGTGTTAAGAGAATTTCTTTCAATTCATGCGGGAGCTAAATATCGAGCTTCTTAACTGATCCAAATACTTTAAGTAATTGTCAATTGTTATGTGTGATATATACATTTAACTTCTCTGCAATCACTCGCACAGTAATGTGATCTAATTAATTTATTTTTTACCTATCTCATTATGTCGAATATTGGTAAAATATCTCTTGAAATAAGGTTTAGTTCCTATTTCTAACTTTTGAACTTTTAACCACGTTTAGGAAATATTCGGCTTTAAATTCATTTCAAATGTATGTCCCGGTTCCTCCTTTCCCATATCTATACAATACTATGTAACAATCTGAAAAAATCCTAAAATAGGTTTTGATGGATACTTTCTTTAAGAGTAATTTCTTTTAAATTAAATTATTTCATTTAATTAAAATTCATTATTTTGAGAGGTTTAAAAAAATCTTAAGAACACAGAAATAACGGGGATAGAAATTTCTGGATGACTGAGCTCACAAGTGTACTTAAAATAAATTAATATGAATTACTGAAATATGTTTTGCAATATTTTATTAAAATATTCAGAAATTAATATGAATTACTAAAATATGTTTAATATAAATATTAATATATTTTATTAAAATATTCAGAAATTAATATGAATTACTAAAATATGTTTAATATAAATATTAAAATATTCAGAAGACGAATCGCAATGGCGGGTCTAACTGTTGAGGTATTGGAATCCTTATTCAGCTCGAACAACATAAAGGCTGGATTGTACAATTTGTATCATTACAAAGGCTCAAAAATGAGAGGGAGATGGCAATTGTTGACGACTATCGATATCTCGTTCATCAGCAGGCAGGGATGTATTGGAATTCGTTTTAATATATTATATCAAGCCACATCATAGATATAAACACCATTTTTTTACCTAATGGCGTTCATTACCTTTAAATAGAGAACCTTTGCCAATATCAACTTCAGAAAATGAGGCTAGGCGATACTGAATAAATCATTTCCTGAATACCTTTTGCTTGCTTCCAAAAATATAAACTGTGAAACAAGGTATAAATTGGATTTATAGCAAAATAAAATTAAATTTAAATACTATACTTAGTTATTGATTATAGATTTAATGTTATGAAATTAAATTTGTAAATAGAGTTTTTAAAATAAATATTAGATTAAGTTTGTCATAAAAATATAGTAAAAACTTATGAAACAACAATCATGATTTTTTATCATTTCGCCACTTACACACTAAACATATATTTACCATTAGACTTGTAATTTACATAAAATTTAAAAAAAAACATAGACTGTCATGGGACTGCCGATAAAAGTGAAAACTTAAAACTATATAATAATTTTGCATTAGTAATCATATTTTCAAAATTCAACACACAAATTTAAAATTATAATAAAATTTTATAGAATTTTTAATTTTAAAATCTGGGACAAAAATATTATCGAACAACTAGAAATCTGTTTTACCACGCTAGTAAGATAATTCCTAAGCCACTATGAAATACTCATTGCAAATATTAAAAAAATTAATAATATCAAATTGTTAACCGCAAATATTAATACGAATATTGGAAATATTTGAAAATAAATACTTTGTTTACGTTATTAATTTTTCTTTATATAAATATGAACCTATTGAGTACTCACTGTTGTACTGCACAGTGAACCTACAATTAAAATAATAAACTAAAACACAATTTAAACAATACACAATATACACACAATGAACTTTCCACGTAGTCAATTTAACTTTATTTGTTTAGATATATACAGCACTAATGTTGCACAACACATTACCCTTATACTGCTATTACAGCGTGTCGGTGATGCAAACTCACAAGATTTTACCCATCCAAAAAATGTCCAACGGGCACATCATACAGTCAGGTATATACAATGGATTGGTGCATATATGTGTACACAGGTCGCTACACATGCACCAGTCTGGTGCCAGAGCAGTAGATATTATATATATATATATATATATATATATATATATATATATATATATATACACATGTTATATGCTTTCACTTCTAAAGCGGCCAAGTGAAACATGGCATACTCATAGCTAAAAATATACTGTTAATATTAGCATTTTTGAAAACATTATATATCTTCTGATTAAGCAAAACAACTGCGATGAAGTAAAACTAAATATTGCTTAGTTAAATCAACCCCTATATTATACTAAAAACTAAATTCAAAGAAGGTCAGCAGTTTTTTATGATATTTTACATTATTCACAAAAACAAACAGAAAAAAACAAACAAAAATCCCAGAAACAATGTATCCGTGTTCTATTCTTTTTACCCTTAAATATTTTTTTTTTTGATAAATGACTTTATTGTACAAATAAACCAATTCTATCATTTTATTAAGTACACAGTTTAGAAAAAAATTAAGTGGTGATGGAATTAATATCCATACTTTTAAAACGATTATAGACATTGGTGCTTTTATTTCCATCAATATTGTTAACGCTTCACCAACCCCAACTAAAAGTGTTTATTTTCCTTTCCATAAAATAGCATTTAGAAAAAAACTAAATATCAATTTTAGAACAGAGTTTAGAAAAAAAAAGGAAAGTATAAGTTTTAATACTGGCATGTGGTCTATGAAACATGCGCACTTCTTTTTTAGACATAACTTCTCTATACATCATTGATGCCGTGCTGGGACTAAAACGGCCGTGTGACGCCAATGTTATTTCCCTACTAATCTGATACAAATGCCATCTATTGGCCCTGTTAACAAATAACAGAAAAAGTTGGCAAAACGGGGTTCTGAGATAGCAAAATCGTATCACCATCCTACGCATCATACATCTACCCTTCACCTACGTGGCTGTACGTACGCTATTTATGTTTATTATAAAAATTTCAATATTATTTTATTAAAAAGAAAAGTACAAATTTCAATTAAATACTGTTGTATGCTATCAACGTCAAAGTATGCTTTTCATGTTTGTGGTAATTAAAAATTTTTGTAGTTCTACATGGGTGCGTATTGTAAAAGTAAGGATTATAAGCAAAAATAAGATTGTATGATTACAAACTCGCATGTATATATACAAAAGCGATAGCTATAAAATCTACACTTCCAACCAACATATAGATACATAGCACATAATTTTTTTACATATCAAAATATTGATTACACCATTATACGAAACGAAGCATTTATGTTGTGTGTTAAATTTAAATTGTCGTGATAATAAATCAAAAATACCATAGCTTATCTAGCCATATAATTAAGTTGTCGTATAATTTTTTTACGTGATTAATAAATAAGGATGATTCATATTTATATTTAAATTTATTTTTAATCAAAAATACCATAGCTTATCTAGCCATATAATTAAGTTGTCATATAATTTTTTTACATGATTAATAAATAAGGATGATTCATATTTATATTTAAAGTTTAAATTGATAGAAAAAGAGCCAAAAATAAAATATTATATTTAAAAGTTCATTTTAACGTTCAACAAATAATACAAATCTTGTGCATATAAAATAAAAACAAAATGGAATACATTTTAAGGAAAACTATTTTTATGGTACCATAGCCAAACAGAAACGGCATCCCCATAATTTCGTACAGTGCATCTGTCCATCAGTACGTCACACTATCAAGTTGTCATCCGTCTCGTCATTTTTTCTGGACCCTGATCTCTTTTTAAAAGAACATTATACAGCCCGGGGGTATTTTTAACTGCATCTGGAATTTATTTATTAACACATTAATTTAAACACGGGATAAGGAAAAAAATAATCTAAAACAGGAAATTGTATGTAAAATTATTAAGATTAATATTTTTAAACCTATCTGTCTACGAATCTCAGAATGAAAATTTTATCAACCTTATAACCTTCAAAAAATACTATACACACCACAGCTCACAAAATGTTTACCATATCTCCAGCACGCGCTAGTTTCGCAGGGCATGCCTCTGCGCCGCACGGCGAGCACACTGCGTCTGCTCAAGCTGGCCGAGCTTGGTTCAGTAAATGAACGCTTCTCGTGCTGCGCCGCCCTCATGTGGAAAACGCTTGGGGGTGTCGACGACTCCAAGTTCCATGAGATGATGAACAAGTAAGAATATAGAAGATAGCAGAAGCCAAGTAATGAAATAGAATAGAATGGGATGAATAACTCGATAATTCGTCTTAACATAAGATCATTTTACGATAATTTCTAACTCTATGTGATAATTATATTCATTAGCAATTTGATTTTAAAAAACCACACGTGCTGGATGTAAAAGCCTGAGTAGAAGCGGTGCGGGGGTTGCCCATTTTGTTTGTCACATGCTGAATGTAAAAGGATGAGTAGGAGCGGCGCGAGGGTTGCCCATTTTGTTTGTCTCATGCTGCATGTAAAAGGATGAGTAGGAGCGGCGCGAGGGTTGCCCATTTTGTTTGTCTCACACTGGATGTAAAAGGATGAGTAGAAGCGGTGTGAGGGTTGCCCATTTTGTTTGTCACACTACCAACCATGACAGTACGATTATTTACAAGTTACTAATATTGATGTGTATGTCTGTTAATTTTATTGGCCGTGGATAGATTGAAAAAAGCTGTAAAAATATGTAGACGTTTTTATTCTTTTATTACCAATTCGTAAATAGCTCCAAATTTGTCACTTATCGAAATGAAACTGATATAAATTAAAGCAGTAGCGTTTAATATAATTATAGAGAAATGTTGCAATAATCTCATTGCCTCAGAGATAAATCGGAAACAAGTTGCAGGCATATTCTAATACATTTTATGTCGATAAGTATTTTAAATTGTCACCAATACTAAATAACTGTCACAAAAAAATACGATTTTCCAATTTAATTGAAAGCTAGATAATGATACAAAATAAACATTTTTCCTAGATTCATTAGAGACAACCAAACAAGCATCCGCTCCAAGACTGGCTATCACACAATTCTGGACCGCCAAATATTAGAGCTAGAACATAACATGTTAGCAACAGCTGATGGCGGTCACAGCAGACACAACAGTTTCTCTGAGAAGAGGATTGATCAGTTATCTGCCGAAATAAGCAAGATAAAGGATGCCGTTAAAAAGAGTATTTACAATCAACGTATGGTAAGAAAAATTATTTGTACTACAATAGACTGCAAGCCTCAAGTATAATATACTAAGCTAACAAGTGAAGGCACTCTGTACTTCTCTGTCCTTTTATGTTATACAAGCTCGCAACTCAATAGGAAGTACTAAACGTATGGTAAGAAAAATTATTTGTTCTGCAATAGACTGCAAGCCTCAAGTATAATATACTAAGCTAACAAGTGAAGGCACTCTGTTCTTCTCTGTCCTTTTATGTTATACAAGCTCGCAACTCAATAGGAAGTACTAAACGTATGGTAAGAAAAATTATTTGTTCTGCAATAGACTGCAAGCCTCAAGTATAATATACTAAGCTAACAAGTGAAGGCACTCTGTTCTTCTCTGTCCTTTTATGTTATACAAGCTTGCTACTCAATAGGAAGTACGCGTTTTGTACTTCCTATCGAGTTGCGAGCTTCTGTCAGTGTCAAACTTCCTATCGAGTTGCGAGCTTCTGTCTGCGAATGTCAGTGTCAAAATTGACAGATGTTACAACTAAATATAAATATGAACCTGTCCTTAGAGGAATTAAATAATAGTTTTTAAGTAGGTTTCCAAAAGATAACATCGGTCTATCATCTGATTACTTTGCTCGTAGTTTAAATACATCAAAATAACCATTTTTAAAAAAGGCCACTTCTATGTATGTGCGTTTGTTACGGTCTTTTTCCTCTATTTAATGTATTTGGCGTTAATTTTGTAGAAATTCATTATTCACAATTAAATGAAACTATGTGACGTAGTATTATTTCTACTTTCTTTAAGTTCTTTACCGCGACCTAGGTTTTGTTGTATCAAAACATCTTCTGGTGGGCTGTTAGCAAAAGTCTTTTTCCTCAGAAAGTATTAGATGTAGAAAGATGAAATTTGGCATAGCTATAGGAAATGGGGGCCTAATTAAAGATTTCAGGTAAAAACTAAAAAAAATCGATTTTGGGGTAGTTCAAAAGTGATAAAAAAATTTTTTTTCCATCTGACCATGTTGTGAAATATCAAACAAAACCTTATTAAAACATAAATTTAAATACGTAAAATTTGTTTTTCCTGTAAATTTTTATTACAATAAAAATGGCTGTCTCCTCTTTATCTCCAAAAGAATCACTTAAAAATTTGGTAAAATAAACAAACATTGGAGATAAAGTATCGATTGAATGAAAGTTATTAGTTTCTTGTTGTGATCTGTACTTATCACTCGTTGTGCAACTGCAACTTGTGCTTGCACATAATAAAGTGGAGTAGTTTGAATAATCCAACTTAATTATAATTATACTAATTTTATAAAAAAAAGTTTTATACAAATATATACAGAGTTGCGTTTCACAATCATATTTGTACTGTTTATTTGCAGTGAATATTGATAAATTTAAAACCATCCTGTGTATAGTAATAATTAAAAAAAATAACGTAACAAAGTTAATTAATATGTATTCTAATTTTATATTGGCTAGCTTCCTTATTTAAAACTAGTTGTCAAACTGTAAAAATTAATAATACTTTCTATATAAAAACTATCCAGAATCGTTAAAAAGAAACACAAATTTAAGTTTACTCATCAAAACATTGTCACCTTCAAACTAATTCCCCCATTGTTTGTAATACAACTGTGATAATGCAGACCCACTCTTCCATACACTTCTCATTGGCAGAAAGTGGTATGGCATTTAATACCTGCCACAAATTCCGTCTGATATGTTCAATTAAGTCAAAATCGATTCCAATTTGGCAATTTCAGTATTGGAAACAATAAAGCCACACAAGGCTAAATCCGGCGAATATGATGGATAGTCGTTGGTATTGAGTTTTTGACTTTGTACTTGGTCATAATTATTGCCCCACGGGAAGCCGCATTATCGCCATGCAAAATACTTGAGCTGTCCTTTTACAAAGCTGGGCTATTATATTAACATTAACAAAATATTGGTTAAAATTCCATGAATGGTCATTTGATCAATATTCAACTCTCGAACCGACTCTCTAATACTGAAGTGACAATGTCCATGTACCAATCCTTTGATTTATCGTCATCAGTAATAGACGTCTTGGACGAAAGGCGTCTTGGACAACACAAATTTTTGACCACTTCACGCCTCTCTTTGAACGATTTATACCACTGGTATGCCTTTATTAAAAAAGGCTATATCTTGAGTATGTCAAGCCACCGTAGGCCTTTTTTAACATTTTTAATGATTTGAGAGTTGGAGAAGCAGTGTTTTTGCCAAATACTGAAAGAAAGTAACAAGACTTTCTTTTCTGAAATTAATATAATTAATAATAAGACCATTCTACAATCATTAGCCACAACATTTGAAACCATAAAAGGTAAAAACAACTATTGGATAGAATGGAGGAGGTATATGCGTTTAGAGTGCGAGGTTGATTGTTTGTTTGTGTGTTCAATCCAATGTTCCCATTTATCTTCAAAACTTTGACCGATTTAGATACTGCTTTCTGTAAAATGTTTATGATTCATTGGCAATGGTTCTCAGATAGTTGTTACGGTGATCACTCAACAGGGGGTGCCGCAATAAACATTTTGTTGCAAACGAATGTACCCATTTATCTCCCAAGCAGTTGGACCAATTTAGATACGGTTTTCTGCAAAATATTAGGGACTAATCACCAATGGTTCTTAGATAAATGTTATGATGCCATACCCTGTCTATGCCTAAAATTTTACAGTTTTATCAGTTCGTGACTAGTTGAAATTCTCTTAGGTGCACAAATAGCTTTTCTATGCTGCTACAATGTAATTGATATTGGGAACGGAGATGGCAGTCCCAATGGATTTTTTTGGGGTTTCCCTTCTTATAGTCGAGCGGGATGGGGGGTGGGTCAAAAAAATTATTGAATTGTTTTTCAATTACAACAACTACATCCGTTGTTGGTTTTTTCAACATTTTCAAATTTGCTTTTTTTTGCTGTTTTTCTGATGATTACTAAAGTAAATGTTTAAATAAGACGATGCTAATAATAACCAGTTAATAACCGAGCCATACTGGTCATAACAGGATTTCAATACCTAATGCGCATGACAATTGGTTAATGTGTGAAATTTTTAAATGTCACTAAACTTATGACATTTTATTCTATTTGTTTCGCTTATAACAGAGATGAGCAAGCTAATATGCAAAGTAGCTAATTTCGCATGCCAGCAATGATTTTAATATTTAAAAAATGTGTGGTGCTCAATTACCTTTTATTTGTTATCATGAAACTTATGATATATTTTATATTTATTTCTTGTATGGTTTAAAGTAGATTCTTTTAAGTTCCTTATTGAATAGACCAACCAAGTTCCATATCGGTATACATTTATGAAATTTTGAAATAAATTCTCTAGATGGAGATATCAATTAATATGTAGCAAAATACTCATATTTTGCTACATATTAATAATAAAATTATCGTGTAACACACCGCCCCTTGCGTGTCAAGTGGTTTTATATTTTTTTCGTGTACTCCTTTGGATAAGGCTATTAAAACAAAATTGTACATGGTAACGTTTCCATTTATAAATAGTAACACTTCCATTTATAAATAGTAACATTTTAATTTTTAAGGCTTGTTTGTAAAGTATTAAGCTTTATGGTGTTTTGTAATGTGGACACACCCTAACATTTTTTTATGGTGAAAAATCTGAAAAAATTCTTGATTAATAACCATAAGAAATATTAAAAACTATGGAACTATATTTTATTCATATTTTAACACTTTCTTGACTGATTTTAATAAAAGTAAATTGATTTTTAAAAGTTATACTGAAGTTATGTTAATGAAATGTTTTATGGTTACAATGTTTAAAATTAATGAGCAATGGCTGCAAAAAAAATATTATGATAGTTGCTTAGTTACTAAAATTTTGTTTAATTTGCACAAAACAAAAAAGTTATTTATTTAGATTTCATTTGCTTATCTGCCATATTAATGGCTTGACGTAGAAAGAACACTATCAATTGTTTTATTGGGCTTGGTCCAAATGCTACTCAACAAGAGGACTAAATGTATTTCTAATATCATCATATGTCTAAAAAACCTATGTTCTTCAAATGTGACCTCAGATTTTCCCTAAAATGTTGTTTTTGTTTTGAAGTTTTTTGTCATCAATAGAATATTTTCAACATGTATAAAAAAAATATCCGATTAATTTATATCATTGTTTTTGGATTGAGAATTATGATTCACTTTATATATCAGCAATAAATTTGGTGTAAATATTTTCATTTGATGAATCGAAATTAAATATAATAGTGTGTTTTAAAATTCGCAGCCAAACATCAAAACACAAATCGTCGGCCAATTAGAATACGTAATGTCAAAACATACCGCATAGATCATAATTTACTAATGACCAAATTCAAGTAATCATGTGAGCAAGATGGCGCGATCCCGTAAACTGAATTATGTAGAAAATCTTTACATGTCACTATAGAATGACAAAGAGTGTAAAAGAGATAGAATCTCTCCATTTCATTTTAATTGCTAGTTTGGGATATTGTCACAACTTAGAATTCAAATATCACGTGACTAAGTCTTCTGGTGCTAAGTTTTACTTGACTGCAATAGAAGTCGATTTTTTTTGTTTAGAGCACATTTTTCGGGGGAAATTTGACAATTGTTTTATAAGATACATTCTGAATAATAACACTTTTTTTAAAAATTTCAAATAGTTTATTTATCGTGTTTAATGATAATTATTAGTCAAACATTACAATGTAATATAACATTAATAAAAAATATATTTTTAATAGTAACAATACTTTGAACATGCCATGTTCGACTGCTGCATGCACCCACGTCACCACACCAAAACGCCTCCTGCCTGCTCACCTGTAAAGAAAAGATATAGTGAAACCAGTTGCATGTGAACTTCCACCCATTTAATGCAATGGCTTGGATGAATCAAAAACCTATTTATATCGTCAGCGATGCTTAAAATCTTTTAATTATAATTGATTAATTATAAAAATGTAAAAAAAACAACTTTTTGGAAAAATTGTCATAGTTAAAACTCAAGGTATTAATATAAAAACTTTAGATGGATAAGTAAAGTAACTAAAATTTTTATATATATAGATTTTCCGAAACAATATAAGATAGTTCTAGAGGTATTTTCAGCATTAATGTAAACATTACAGTGTTATCAGCTTTCTAGGAGACATCTGCATGTTGTATCATCGTGAAACCTTTATTTTGACATCTACGTACTTTTAAATGGCATCTTAATTCACTTTATGTAAAGGTAGCTAAAACACTTGACATTATGGCTGACTTCATAGGTTATTCAAATAATTTTTTTAGGAAATTTAGCCTTACTAGTATAATTAATTGAGTAAACTAAAAGGTAGAACGACTAATTTTTAAAGTTACCTTATAAAAATTGTGTATTAAATTAGATACCAAGAAACTTCATTATATACGTCATCTCATAAAAAGTATTTAGCATTTGTTGTAACGCTTATAAAATCTATACTCGGGCATTGAAGGATGTCTCGGATCTATTTATATTACCAATAGAACTTTTGTAAAATACTTTTGACTGTCTAAACAAACAATATTTTGGCTATTAAAAGTGGCACGACGAATAAACCTTATGGGCGTACAACAAAATAATTATAAACATTCATCTCCTGTCATGCATAGATAAAATACAGAACTGTCATCGCCAACAAAATAGCTCGGTTCTCTTTCTCATGCAAAAAGGAATAAAGGCAAAGTCAATGTCGATGCGATACAATATGCCGATTTTTAAGTTAAGGCAACCCTTATTGTGGCACGTTAATGAACATATAGTAAAATAAATCATACAACGTAGAGTTGATTGTTGAAAATGTCCACAAAGTGTGTCCCCCTTCCTCAAACGCTGAAACTGCTACAGTCATTATTATGAAACGAAAGTCTCCAGATTTTAAATCTCTAGACTCTTACTTTCTTAAATATCATAGTTTTTCAGAAATTCCCAATAAGTTTAAAACTGTGAAAGAATATATTCAGGTTGAAAAATAATTTTTATATTTGTAAAAGTTCAATAGAAATGCAATGCACCCTTAAATTTTTCAATTATTATATTTATGCTTAAGTGTATATGAACTCTCATAGTAAAGCTCCTAAATGTACTTGACGGGTTTTAATATGAAATTTAATTCGTTGCCACCACTACAAATGAAATTTTCCACAATTTTCCTTCTAGACCTATTGCGCTGAAAGTTGTACCTTAACAATGATATCGTTTAAGACTGAAAACCCCATAAATGTAGTCAAATTTTTTCATTAAGCCATTCAACACCAACTTTCTGGTAGAAGCTTTATAAATCACCAACTTTTTACACTATTTGACCAAAACTTTTAGACATATTTTCCAATGCAACCTCGTATATAGAAACTAATATTACCGAGCAGACACAGCTTTGATAGGACAGATTTACATGAACATAGTAGCAGACATTTGTAGGAAATGACAGTTAAAATGATAATTTAACTCATAAGCGGTCTAAAGGCTCGATATCAGGTCCAAGTACAAATTTATGCAGAGGACCCGATATCAGGTGCGAGTACAAAATTTACGCGGAGGACCCGATATTGGGCCCAAAATGTGAAAAAGGGTTGGGGCATTCAACGTCTATTATCTAATTTTAGCCTGGGCCATCTCCAAGTTAAACAGTTTGCTACAGAGGCAAGGGACATAAAGAAACCGAAAGGGAAGATGAAATTGACTGGTGATAAAACTCCAATGACCAAAGAAACTGTTAGGAATGAAAGAACTAGAGTCTTTTAGATTTGTTTATGATAAATACAGTTCTTATCTGGATGTACTTCGTCACACAAAATCGGCCTTATATTAATTCAATATATATTTACGTCCTAATATTTTCCTTCGCAAGCAGAATATCTCCTGAAGAAATGTACTGTGAAAAAATATTTAAAATAGACTCTATTGTTCATTAATTTTAAGGTAACATATATTTACATATACACATATTTTTTGTGTTAAGTGTACTTACGGATAACAATACACGAGTCTCTATTGTAGTTAACTACCATTATGTTTCTCTTTACAGCCTGAATACCTCGATATGCCTTATGTAAAACGCCTCAAATTGCTAGGAGATGCCGAACTTGACCTTAAAAAGAGTGTGCGTGAATTACAACAACGCGAAATTGAATGTCGTGAACTAACTATACGCGCTGACAAAGTATGGAAGGTGCTAGAAGCGGGATATCGGCGAAAAATAGAAGAAGCTAAGGCACACGCCGAATACTTGGAGAGAAAGGTTAAATTACGAGATTAGTAGAAAAATTTAATACAGACTGTATTTTTCTGTACTATTTAATTTAACAGATCTGCCATGTTAATTGCAAATGACGTATATGCAATTTGCATAAACCAAAACATTCACCATTAATTGTTTAGGGTTTACTGCCGAAATACTTTGCCCACTACCATTTTTAGGGTTAACCACCCTCTTACAAGAATATTTAATGATAAACCCATTTGAAATGATAAAATTTGAAAATAACGTGTTTCATATACAAAAGTAGTTATGACAAATATCCAAACAAATATTCACTAGATTTTCTAAGCCAATTTTATGCTAATTTACATTTCTTAAAGCAATTTACCGTATCAGCATAGCCATAAAAAAAGCATTGCGAAATTACAAAGCATTACTGCTGCATTTCATTAACAGCATTAGTCCATTTTATGAAGACAGCCAGAATAGCCAGAAACGGAAGGCTAATGAAAAGGCGTTGAAATTATAACTACCATACGTCATGAAATAAGTTTGTATATTCCGGAATTTAACATCACATTATTATATAATACTAAGTGCCCACATTATAATAAAATAGTAGTTTTTACGTGGATCTATTATTATTTGTTATCAACTCTTTGACCCACACCTTGAAAAAATTTAAATCATTCCACAAAGAACTTCTGCTCATATATGTGTATCGCAGACGATACCTGCTTACAATCATCATATATATTAATATGCTAAGGTTAAGATGTTACTCTCCCTTTTTAGAAAAAACCTCACAACTAATCCACATAAATTATAATTCATTTTATAGATAATTGCTTGCTCTACCGGCATCCACAACTAAAAAATTTATTATTGCTATTGTTTTTGCAAATTAATTAATTATTAAAATTATATACACAAAACGGCAATGCTGCCATCTAACGGCTCAACGTCAATATGATTGTCGGTCGGTAAAATTTTTGTTTAATTTCAAATCCACTCACGTATAAATAAAGTGGCGCTTTAGCTCAATGCTTTTGATACTTGCGCCTCTATATGTCAATTTTAGTAAAATATTTGTTTGATCTGTCATCTGAGCTTCATAATGGAATAAAAACGTAATAAGCAGTGTGCAAAATTAGAAATGAATGGAATACCTGCAATCAATTTTGATTTATTAAATTGAGTTGAATAATTTATAACGCGAAGACTTCGCTCGGGTCACGCTAGTGTTTAACTAATAATGTAAGTAATGACTGTAAATAAATTTTTTTGCGATAGGTATCATTAAATATTTAAATAACTCTTTTGGAGAATGAACACAAAATGTTTAAATATTTCCTTACCTAAATATATCCTATATAAACAGTTTAACTTTTTTTAATATTGCTTTTAATAGGATAAAAAAAGATAATATAATAATTCAAAATAAGTAAGTACATAAGCAACATATCTCTTTTAAAATGCCATTTTTGAGAACGAACACTAAACTTGAAAATGTCCTTTTATCTGTTACTATTATCCTTTACTCAAAACGCATAAAAATGCTGCTCAACTACTCTAGCTTAGGGCTCATAAATATATAAATCTATACATTTCACAAACTATGATCAAAATAAAATGAATATCGATAAAGTAGTTATTTATAATAGGCACATACTTTGGCCAAAATTACCTTACAGTTTAATAAAAGTTAAATAAGTAACAGTGGTAGCATGACATTATCAAATTTTTTTAATAAATGTTAGCCTCAATGTTTCACACATGGTAAAAATAATATAAGTATATTATGCTGATTTAAATACATACTCAACATAATACATACTCTTTCTAGAAGGCCTTTTTAGAGAAAGAACATAAAATTTTAACATATCTTCTTATCTGTTACCATTATCCCTTACTCAAAATTCATAAAAATGCTGCTCAAGTACACTAAGTTAGAGCTCATAAAAATATAAATTTATACATTTCTCACACTATGGTCAAAATAAAATGAATATAGGTAACGTAGTAATTTATAATAGCCACATACTTTGGTCAAATTACCTTACAGTTTAATAAAAGTTAAATAAGTAGCCATGTTAGCATGGCATTATCAAATTTTTTTAATAAATGTTAGCCTCAATATTTCACACATGGTAAAAATAAAATAAGTATATTATTCTGATTTAAATACATACTCAAAATAATACACATTCTTTCTAAAAGACTTGTTTAGAGAAAGAACATAAAATTTTAATATATCTTCTTATCTGTTACCATTATCCCTTACTCAAAATTCAAATGCTGCTCAAGTACACTAAGTTAGAGCTCATAAAAATATAAATTTATACATTTCTCACAATGTGGTCAAAATAAAGTGAGTATAGGTAAAGTAGTAAATTATAATAGCCACATACTGTGGTCAAATTACCTTACAGTTTAATAAAAGTTAAATAAGTAGCCATGGTAGCATGGCATTATCAAATTTTTTTAATAAATGTTAGCCTCAATATTTCACACATGGTAAAAATAAAATAAGTATATTATTCTGATTTAAATACATACTCAAAATAATACACATTCTTTCTAAAAGACTTGTTTAGAGAAAGAACATAAAATTTTAATATATCTTCTTATCTTTTTCCATTATCCCTTACTCAAAATTCATAAAAATGCTGCTCAAGTACATTAAGTAGAGCTATTGTTATTGAAATCGCAGGTAAAACTAGCATACGATGAAGCGATAAGGTATAAACAAAAATTTGAACCAATTAAACGAGAACTGAAGGAGTTAAGAGAGAATGAACAATGCCTGCTGACGACCAGAGATGAGCTGGACTCAAAAGTGGAAACCTGCTCTTTGGAACAAAACAATTTAAATGAAGAGTACGCTAAGGCGGAGTCACATTTGAAACACTTAGAAAATAGTGACAAAAATAAATGGAAGAACATTGAGGTAAATACCATTTTGAGATTTATATTATATATAACCATTTTAGTGCCATGGTTTTTTACTCATATGTACTTAAAAATGCCAAAGAAATCTTTTGTTTTTGATCTCATTTACCCTTGTCTCGATAAAAAACTGTATCTCTTCCAAAAATTATACAATTTTAATAATTTTTTCGGTGTTTTCGTAATAAAAACTTGTACAAGGATAATAAAATAGAAAGTTGTGAACAAAAATTATAACAAAACTAAAATCAAGGTCACATCGTATTTTTGCAATCCGGTACATGCTCCGTATCAGCAAAATAATTTTTGTCATCACTATTATCACTATCACTCAAAATTTGCATTATGCCAAATTGTGAGCGCGCCACAATGTCACTCCCACTATCACTTTCTGCACAACTTGAAAAATAATCATTTTCACTCGAATTAGTTTCGTATTCCGACATTATTGGTTAAAAATTTTCTTTTCCTGGATCCTTTTTATATTGTAATTACTAATAATATTATAATTTGAATTTTATGTGACACGAAGAAAGATAAAAAATTTGTGATGCGTGCGAGCAACCTCCCCTACCGCACGCTAAACAGTAACTGATTTAGCGAACGGCATTGCGCTCGTGGCAAATTTAGTTAGTACGCGCACGAGCGCGATGGCGCTCGTCGGCACTCAAACGGTTAATTACAAAAATTGTCACAATGTCTTTTTAAAATTTAAGTTTTTGACATTTATTTTATTTTTGGACATATTCATGTTTAAAAGCACATTTTGTCATATTTAAACAAAGTCTCAACCATTTCTGAAAAAATACTGTCAAAGTGTTGACATTCCTATGAAAAAAAATTTATAATTCTTCACATACTTCAAATATACTAAATTTGATAAACAGCTGTATGAATAACAGATTAGTTTTTTTCTTATACCTCTGTTCGTAGTAAAGATATCTTTGCTAATAGCCCACCTGGAGATGTTGTAATACAACGAAACCTAGGTCGTGGTAAAGAACTTAAAGAAAGTAGAAATAATACTACATCATGTAGTTTCATTTAATTGTGAAAAATGAATTTCTACAAAATTAACGCCAAATATATTCAACAAACATCAATAGTTATTTTGAACGACTTCAATTTTGACACATCATTGATTAGAAAAACCAATTTAAGGATCGTATAAAAAATCAAATAAGAAATTCAAATACTGATTGCAGATGCAACTTAAAGACCAGAGTAAATCGGTGCATAAGCTGGAAGAACTGCTGTCAATGCGTAAGAAACGTAGCCAGGATGTTGAGAAGATACTGGCTACTGAGGCTGAGTTGGTAAAAGGGGACCTCATGAAGAATTGCCACGAAATGCTGTGTGCTGATAAAGAAAACGAGAAGTTGGCCAAGACGGTATCTGTATATTTTTATAAGTCACTTAATAAATATTTAGCTATTAACATCAGCTTTGTATAATGGTCAAATTATTTAATACAAAAACATTTAAAATGAGTGTTTGATATGTACTCTAAGATACGTCATATTCATTTACGGATACAAAAATAGTAAATACAGTTATTTCTAGTGACTAAACCTCCTTCAAATTGAGAAAGAGAAATTTTTGGAATATTATCAGAACAAAAAAGAATTACATTAATTACCTCATTAAAAGGGATTATATCTGATTTTAATAAACATATTCTGAAATATATAATTTGTGTATTATAAATTTTTATTATTAGAATAAGCTAAGTATGTAGCTAATTTAAGTTTTTTGTAATTTTTTTATTATGCTAGTAATTGTTGAATTTATCAAATAATTAACTTTTTCCAATAAGAGTTTACATATCGTTGTTTGTACACTACCTGGGTTCACTAGTACCATAATTCTTCAACTTAAAACCACAAAAAGTAACTAATATTATATATGATGCAATCGTAAATATTTTAAAATTTTTTTTTGTTTGTAAAATGGTATGAAAGTCTCCCATACCGTGGAGACTGTCATAGTTGCAATTTTATTACCAGCTTCATCACGATAACTTTGATACCTAGGTAACTGGAATTATTAGTCAACATTTGAAATATCCTTTATTTAAACAACAAATTCTATGTTTATTTTTAACTATAAAACAAACACATTTTTTAGCCATCATGCTGTTTATGCTTTAATATATAAATTGATAAATCATATACCCACATCACATTTTTCAAATTTAAAAATGTATTTCCATTATAACAAGATACTCATGGCTTCAAATAATACATATATAATACACTTGTAGCGTACACCAACTACTCGCACTTGCCAGTTTTATTTTATTAATAAATAAATTATATGTGGTTCTGCAATCTGGTATAATAGTAATCTGGTGACATTGTCAATTAACATTTATTAATTACAAAGACATAAGTCTTCAGTAGTCTATGGGGTTAGCAGTAGTCACATATACAGTAGATTAGAAGAGATACCATGTGACTGGGTCACATTTACATGGTAACTATAACTGTATTTAGCAGTGATCCTCACTTCTTCCTGTCAAACCTCTAACAAACATTTTTACTAGACGTGTGTCAGCTACAATGGTTGTGAAATTTTTTTTATTGTAAATAATTTAATTTTTACACTTTGTAAAAGACGAGCATGTTTTCCACATTTTTTAATGAGTACCAGGTAGTCATTAATCCCGTTAGTTCATTTGTTAATAACCCTGATAATTTACGGATGTTATTGTCTTGAAGGAACTTTACATTGTATATAAAAGATTAACTAACAATATCTAGATTTATTTTTAATTTTTGTAACAAAAAAAAATTAACTTGCAAATGTTATCAATTAATGAAATAAAACACAACTTCCTTTAAACATACAAAATGTAATATTTCACTGTTGTCTATGGTCTAATAGAGCAAATAGTCTTTTTTTTCAATGTTTATTTCTTTTCCAGACTGTTATTATTCAATCGCCTGCATATTAGTCAATCTCCTGTATGTTATAAATATGTGTTATCCATTTTACAGTTGCAAAACCTTCGTACCGAAACGAAAGTTCTCCTTAAATCAATTGAAAAGATGCGAGTCGAATGCCAAAACAAAGTTCAAAAATTAACCGAGAGCCTAAGACAAGATGAAGAAAAAACCCGCATTCCCTGCTGCGATGTCGCCAATCAAACAATTTCTCACAACCTCTGCTGTTCTTCAAACAAATGGGCTCAACCAACTACTAAAAAAATTGGTTATAAACAAATCAACTCATATGATTCTGTCGAAATGAAGGTCTTCAAGAAGTTCTATACAGAAATTTTCTACTTCTTGGTTCAAGGACTGAAGGAAAAAGCCAGCCAGCTTCCCTGTAAGCTGTTAAAGAATCTGCAGTTACAGAAATTGGATGAAATTGCTATGGAAGATGTTAAAAATACAATTTTCAATTTACTGTTGAAAGATTTGGATATTTCAACTGAGAAGGCGATTGAGAGTGCACGTTTAGAGGTATTGTATTATAGGATTTTAAATCCAATTTAACTATAATATCTTCTTACATGAACTCATCTTCTCTTATGGAAAAAAGGCTACACATTTCGCTGGTCCTGATCTTCATTAATTAGTTGCGTTTCGCTTGTCTTTGGACTGATTTTTATTAATCAGTTGCGTTTCGCTCACACTGCAGGACTAATTTTCATTAATCAGTTGCTATTTCGCTGGACTGATCTTCATTAATCAATTGCGTTTTCGCTAGACTAATCTTCCTTAATCAGTTGCCTTTCGCTTACACCGTTTTTTGCCATTTTAGCATTTATATCATGTTCTTCCCAAACAATGATGGGTAGAATAAAATTCAATGCAAAACCTAATGTACAAAATAATCGGAAACATACAGAACCAGTTTCATTTTACGATGGCCATTACCAATGTATTTGCCCATGTTGTACATGTGTAAGTGTGGTTTCCTTGCGACTGTATAAAATATGACAAATATAGTTATATTACTTGTCATATTTTATCCTTGATATGCCATAACTTTTTAAAGGTTTAATCCTTCCAGATATTCATAAATATTATGATCAATTATTTGTAGAACCAATAAATACTAGTCGACTCAGTGAGTGTTTATTATGTCATACATAATTTTTTAGGATATAAAATTATACTATCTATCAGCACTACAATTATGTTCTTACTTTTCCTTCGTATCGAATTTGCCTCTTTCTTTCATAAAACTTGTATATTGACAAATAAATTTTTAAACCCGACTCATTCTTAAAAAAATATTTCAATTTCAAAATGTCACATGAGAGGAAACAAAAAACAAAATAATAACACCGATATGTGTAAGTATAACGTTACGTGCTGCAAAATGATTTATAAGTTAATATTCACTTATTAAACCGATTAATGTTTCCTATTCCCAGAAGAATCACCCGTTTTAAAGAATCGGGGATGAAATATGACAAGCAATAGTTACATTACATTGTGATATTTTACGGTTAATAGGTACATTTGTGATATTTTATGCGATCACAAGAAAACCACACTCAGATGGATGCGACATGAACAAATATAATATTTTTATTCTCCTTTATGTACAACTTCCTAAATATTGCTTAATATGTAATTAAAATTGTGTCGAAGTAATTAAAATTTAATGTAATAATGCACCTATGCCATGATCCTTCAATAATAAATGCAGCTAGAAAAAAAATTATGCAAATGGTCTTTTTAGGGCCTTCACAATAGTGATACCGATAGCTTTTGAGAAATAATTATGGAAAAAATCATTTGTGGCAAACAGGAATAGCTGAGGTCCAAAAAATTATGATAGACATAAATAATGAGGCAAAACTGTGAAACTAAAGGTCTATAAAATTGTATAAAGGTACATTAACTCTGTCAAAAAATAATAGATTGCTCGGAATAAAAAGGGTCTTTTTAGGGCCTTCAAAATGGTGATGCCAATAGCTTTTGAGAAGTAATTAAGGAAAAAATAATTTGTGGCAAACAGGAATAGCTGAGGTTCAAAAATTATGATAGACATAAATAATGAGGCAAAATTGTAAAACTAAAGGTCTATAAAATTGTGTAAAGGTACTTTAACTCTGTCAAAAAATAATAGATTGCTCGGAATAAAAAGGGTCTTTTTAGGGCCTTCACAATGGTGACACCAATAGGTTTTGAGATATAATTAAGAAATAATATGTGGCAAACAGGAATAGCCGAGATCCAAAAAATTCTGATAGACATAAATAATGAGGCAAAACTGTAAAACTAAAGGTCTATAAAATTGTATAAAGGTACTTTAACTCTGTCAAAAAATAATAAATTGTTCCGAATAAAATTAAATATTGCAAACATTTTACTTATAGAAACCATTCAAACAAGTTATACATCTTGCAGGCTTCTAAAACAGAAGAAGAGGATAAAAAGGAAAAGAATGACATATCAAACCGCCATGATTACTTTGAAGAAGGACAATGCTGTGAGAAAATTGTCAAATGTATCAACTACAATGCCTTGAGAAATGTTATCAATTCGCTGAATATGGTGTGTGCATAATGTACTCATTTGTCTAGTAAATTTCCTTTTATTTTGGCGATAAGTTAAATATAATAACTGTTTGTAGAATTTAAAAGCTTGAATCTCTATCATGCGTTATAGAGGATATAGAGTTGGGCTTGAGAACGGGATAGTTGCCTTATAATGTCACACTGCCATCATTAGTAATGAAACATTGTTGACGCTCGTGCAGCGTCATGCACAAGGCTTCAAAAATCACATTCAAAACCACACAATTACAGTGCTATTATTATTAATTGAATTTAAAAAATGTGTAGTGAGACATAAGGACCCCATCACAACCTTGCCCATTGCAGGTCAGCAAGCAAGCTGTTAAAACAACACATCAGAGTAGAGTAGTATCCGATTTATCCAAAAAATAGTTTCCAATTTCATTATAAAGGTAAAACGAGAAATCGTAAGTGCATGAAGAGTATATCCCTGAAAAAAGTCCCAAAAAGTGACAGTTTGGCCCTCCGAACAATGACGATCAATTATTCATTATTAGAAAGCTCTTTTAATGGATTGTTGCCATGGTGGTTTGTCTCGAATCATTGTGGGTAAAAACTTATGGTGACACAAGGGCCCCATTTTTACTCATTTCTAACCCATGGTTATTAGTCAACTCCCATTTTATGAAAAATTTATTACACTCCTCTTAAGTTATCTTTATGTTGACATCGTTATCGAGCTTTGTGAACTGTTATCTGTTCTGATCGTTTGTTATCGGCTTGTTTATAGGACTATGAAGCTAATCAGTAATATAAAATTATTTTGTTACCAGCACACTACTTTTTTTATCCTTCTGCACTACTCTTGCGTGGCTGCAATTTTTTTTCACAACAATTTAAGACAAAGTGCCTTGGTGACAATTGTAATACTTTAAATGAGTTTTCCAATGAAGTATGGTTGCTTATTATTGATCAGGGTCCAGGTCTAGTATATTTTTCCTCGCTTTTCTTTGTTAAAACTAGTTTTCCAAAAATACTCCAATAAACTAATATGACTCACAGAAGTATGCTATGGAATAAAGTACCCTCTCATCAGAATCCATCTGTGGTTGGCCAACGAGGGTAAATTTTAATGGGAATATTAATGAAAATTTATTGACTTTTGTATTAAAACAAATTTACCAAAAAATCCAATAATTAGTAGTCTCATTATCTTATCAAATACTGTTGTTACCCTACCAATTTTAGTGTAAATGTATCTTCTATCACTGTCGTATCCATTATATTGAAAATTTTGTTTTAATTACATGTTAATTAAAAATGCCAAAGAAATCTTTTGTTTTTGATGTAATTTACCCTTTTGTCGAAAAAAAATTGTATCTCTTCCAAAAATTATCCAATTTTAATAATTTTTTCGGTGTTTTCTTAATGAAATCTTGTACAAGGATAACAAAATACAAAGAAAATTATGAAAATATATATTGTGAACAAAAATTATAACAAAAACTGAAATCGAGACACACATCGGAACAGTCTGGAACATCCTCCGTATCAGCAAAATAATTGTTATCGTCACTATTATCACTATCACTCAAAATTTGCATTACGCCAAATTGTGAGCACACCACAATGTCACTCCCACTATCACTTTCTTCACAACTTGAAAAACGATCATTTTCACTCGAATTATTTTCGTATTCCGACATTATGGGTTAAAAATTTTCTTTTCCTGGATCCTTTTTATATTGTAATTACTAATAATATTATAATTTCAACTTTATGTTATACGTAGAAAGATAAAAAATTAGCGATGCATGCAAGCGACCTCCCCTACCGCGCGCTAAACAGCTACTGATTTTGTGAGCGCCATCGCGCTCATGGCAAATTTAGTTAGTATGCACACGAGGGCGATGGTGTCGGCACTCAAACGGTTAAAACTAAGCTGTGAAATTGTCTTTCCATTAATAGCGGCTAAACAATGCTCTGTTAAAAACTGAAAGTGAAATCAACTAGTCCAGAACATGCAGAATTGTCCAGAGTGTGAATACCAACATTTTACTTTATTTAATTATGTCTGTAACTATAATTTTTTTAACTATATTTTTTTATAATCTGGCGAGATTCAACGCATAAAAGTTGGGATAACATAAACTAATTTTATATCTATATTTTATATATATTCTAATTTTATATGCCCTAAATTACCTTACATAACCTTCAAAATTAAGTCTGCATTAATTGTAATTATTTCATTCCCTCAGGGTTGCTTGACGAAGAAGCAATTAGATGAGTTAGAGAAACAACTGAACGGCACGCTACAAAATTTAAAGGTACGGTTAAAAATTAATCTCAAATTTTAATAATCCCATTATCAACTTTACAGACAATTTAAATATTTTACATTATTTTTATCATTTATAAACGAGTAATGAGGGACAGGTTTTTCTAAAGACATATGATAATTTCTTTCCATAAAACATAGAGAGAATAAAACAAAAAAAATATTAATTTTGTTAGAAGCTGCCAATATTCATAAAGACCATTCTATCTTGCAAGATATACAAAAAAATTTTAAATGGCATACTTTAAAGACTTACTTAAAAAGCAAAAAGTAAAATTTTATTTATTTTTAATTATATGATATATATTAATAATATGTCACAATAAAAAAAAATATTAATTATTACATGATAGTGTTTTGATTTCTTTTTTTTATAGTCAAAGTATAGACAGTGAATTCTTTCTTTTTTCCTTATGAAGGTAGTGGATTATTTCTTTTTTTTATTATAATTTTTTAAATTTGTTAAAATGAGAGACTGAAAGGAAAATGCCCGTTTTGAATGAAGCATTTGATCTGGTTACGAACATGAATGACTGATATATCACATTTTAGGGTATATATAAACAAATCAAAACATATGAGTTTTAGCTCAATGGAATAGCTTAGTTCTTCAGTAAAGGCATATAAGTGGTTATGATTTTGAAGTTATAATTATTTGACAAATATTATTACAAGAAATATTTGAATAATATTGTCAACACCTAAACGGTTTTCAATGTTATACTTTTAAATTCTTATCAAAATGGCCTCTTTTTATATTAATTTTATTCTAAAGGTTAATTGCTTAATCTTTGCCATTCTTGGCAAAATTTGATGGATGTGTGAAATTGTGAATTGCATCCATCATTTGACTTTTTTATGTTATGACCATAGATTTATTTATGGTTATGAATGCTTGTGATGGCATTGGTGTGGGGATGTAGCAAGGACAGGGTATGATATTGATTAATCGGAAATTAATGTTTGATCTCAGAATATTTATTTTCAGATTGACTTCAGGTACTGATTTATTCGAAACATATGGGAATCAAAAACACTTGATAAAAGTTCATATATATTCACTCTTTTGCATAAAAAACAGGCGGTTTTTATTTTGTCATATGATTAACAAAATATTATTTATAAAGAGGTTGTATTAATTGTAATTGTTACTGGCAGGTATAGTGTACTCTGACAACGAACATCCTAAATTTGAAATTTATTCTTTTTGAATGAAAATTCTCTTTCATTGACAAAAACATATTTTTTGGCGGTAAATGAAATCCAACTCTTATTAAATTCTTATATATAAATTTTAATTAAATTTATGCTGTTTGCTGCATTAGTTTACTTCTGTTTGCTGTTCTCAGTATGGTTGAAAATAAGAGCTAACAATATTATTGCGCTGGTTGAAGAAGGCTGTAGCCAATGTTATGTGTCTCAGCAGTATAATGTGAGCCGTTCCACCGTCAAAAGGACCTGGCAACGATACCAAAAAGCGGGTTCCGTCAGTAGGAGGCCCGGTTCTGGAAGAAAACCGTGCACTGAGCCATGGGACGACCGCTTCATAGTCAGTCAAGCGCTACGAAATCGTCAAGTTACGTATGAGGATCTCAAACAGAAACTCGAGGACATCAGAGGTACACGAGTAAGCCTATGAACAGTTAGAAGGAGACTTCAGGCCGTCAATATATGTAGCTATCGCCCGGCTTGGAGCCCTACATTGCTCCGTGAGCATCGAGTTACCAGATTGAGATTCACTCAAAATTTTTTGTCATGGAGTCAACAAGATTGGAATAGTGTTTTATTCTCTAATGAAGCTCATATATCGATTAATGGTGAGGATCGACGTCGGCAAGTCTTACGAAGACCTGAAGAATTCTTCGCAGAAGTGTGCTTTGAGGAAATCACCGATTACGGTGGAGGCTCTGTAATGTTTTGGGCTGGTATTAACTCAGATCAACGTACCGAGTTAGTTTTTATTGAAAATGGCACACTTAATGCGCAAAGGTACATAACAGAGGTTCTTATTCCTCATGCCCAATCCGCATTAATAGCAGTTGGAGGCGAGTCCAATTTTATGGACGACAAAGCTCGCGCCCACGCCTATAGAGAATTTGATGCGTATATGCGGGAGGCCGGAATTCGTCGGATAGACAGGTCAGCTAGAAATCCCGACCTCAATCCGATAGAACACATATGAGATAATCTCAAACGATGCGTCAGAGCCGTAAAACCAGCTCCAGAAAACATTCAGGTCCTTAAAAATGTGATCGTCGCTGAATATGAACGTATTCTTCAGGAAATGATAAAAAACGTTGTTGAAAGCATGCCTAGCAGATTAAGCGCATTGATTTTAGATAGAGGAGGCCATTGATTTTAGATAGAGGAGGCCATACTCCATCTATACACATTACTAAATTTTAAAATTTCATGTTAAATTAATAAAAAATATTTAAAAATAAACTTTAGCCATTTTTAATGTACCAGTATGAAAACGCTCGTCTGTGGACTTTACATCGTTTTTTTTATTTATTCGTATTTTTAATGACTGAAGTAGGTGAAAATGATATCTCAATAATAAATAACAATATTCTCATCATATCGCCATATAAAATTAATCAAATAATAATAAAATAACTCCGATATGGGTTATTCCTATAAGTGCCCGTTTTTTTGGCAAAAGAGTTTATATAAATATATATATTTATATACATATATATATATATATATATATATATAGATATATAAACACAAAACTCAAATTCCCATTAATTTTACACAAAATTTATTATCTAAAAATGTAAGTTATTTGTAAAAAAAATCTAATGTACTTAAATTATTAAATATTCTAAAATCAGTATTTTGTCGACAAAAAAAAACAAAAGTAAAACATCTATTTTTCCAGCAACGTTAAACTATTATTTATAGAATTGTCTTTAATCAGTATTACTACAAGTAAAATATACATTAAAACGTTTCCAGTTGGTTACTACATTTTATCCAGAGTGGTTCGTCTAACTAAATTTTACTATATAATAGACATAACCTTCTGGTGAGATATCATTTTCTTTAATAGCTTAAAGCAAAAAAAATTAGTGTTTAAACTATGATTATGCAATTGAATGTTTGCCGAAATATTAAAATTGCCTTCGTAACACAATGCAAACACACTAACGAGGATGTTTCCAGAACACGTCTTACTCTCGTCGCGGAGCATTGTTTGTTTATTGCGTCCGGTGTTTTAATTTTTCATGCGGCTATTTCGCAGCATGACCGTTGATCGGTCACCATCATTAAATAAGCTGGATTTCATTTGCATTTTTTAACTATGGAAAAGTTTATGGGGATGTTTTGCGCGACAACGTAATTAAGTTATTTGATCACTTCTATTTGAGCTAAAAACTTGATACTTTGTGTTTATGTAGTAAAGGATTTGTAGGTACCTTGGAAAATCATACATTGCTAGTTTTTTATATCTAATTTATACAAAATTAAAACAAGTGAAAAATGTGTATATTTATATATATCTATATATATATATACCTACAGTCTATATTTATATTTTATTTGAGGATCTTCCTTGTATATTCCTTTATGCAAAAATATACATGATTTAGTATTATTCCTACAAAATAATTAACAAAATTGAACCAAGCTTATTTTATACCATACAAAATATGTACTAATCGATTAACATGGAAAGAAGCAAAACCTTGTATTCCTCACTTGATAAAAATTAGCAAGGTTAATGTGCAAACTTATCTATTATATTTATATCTGAAACATATTGATATTCGACAATTTCATGCAAGTATTTAAATACTATCAGTACTTGCTTCTGATACGGAATAATGAATAAAAGTATCGATAACATATAATATATGATTGTCACTAACGTTCCTACTTTCAAGATATGGTATAGAGAAAACTTTTTTTTTTCTTGAGGCAATGAATCTATCCATCGTATTAAAAGTAAGTGTCCATCGTATTAAATATTTAGATGAGTTTTTTTCACTCCAGGAAAGTTCTATGCGCAAACAGAAAAGAGTAATAATTTTAAATAGAGTCAAGGTATAATTCTTTATGTTTCGTCTTGGTTCATGACCAGGCCGAAAAAGGGCATTCTTCTTTGGTATCTTCATAAAAACTGATACCTACCCTAGCCTTTTTATGTCAATATATTCTAAATGAAAAAATTTTAAGTTTTTTGTATTAATCACATCATTTAAAAAAAAAAACCATTACTTATCATAATTTAGGACTATTATACACTTTGTTTTCTTACGAAATGTAATCTACCATACAGTCCCATGATCAATGTACCTTTCAATTTTGTTGCTTTAATCATGATTCATATCCCAAACAGCACATAATCGATTAAAAATAATTTGGGCTAAAAAACAAAACTATTACGTAGATGAGTGGTGTCATCAATACGTATTATAACGAATTAGCCACTCCAAAAGTAGATCATTTCCATGTAACTTCAGCAATACCAAGTGTGATTAAATTAATCTCATTCAATTCGTGCAATGCCCTCACGTTGAAACATGAACCATACCAATTGCTGCAAATGGTTGTTTTGAATATTTAGAGTAGTAGCAATGTTTTATTCTGTTTACAATGGAATTCTGTCAACATTGTCCTTGAACACAACCAAATCATTTTCCGTTGAGAAAGAAGACAGCATGTTACACACTTAAAGTAACTTGCACATTTTTTTTAAGCATCAACTCCATACACATCCATAAACTTCTGCAACTTCTTTGGGAACATCTAAGTCATTCTGTGACATTAAAATTGTGTAACTCTTGGTAAAACAAGTATTAAATGCAACTGACTAATAGCAGAACTGGATGACCATTAACAACATGGTGGATGAAAATATCAAAAAGCTTATTCAAACACTATCCCGTCAATGAATCATTGGGTTTCTGCAATTTTCTTTCCTTTAGTCATGTATAGGTCCATTTTTTCCATTGGGCACTCTAGACAAGTGCCCAGCACCTGGTGATCCATGGGGCTATAGTTCCTGCCAGAGCGCCAACCAATAACCGATATTACTGATAAATATATATATTTTGCAAAAGTCAAACGATAATTACTGACAATAATACCTACTTACTTTCAACTTTTTTGGTATTCTAATGAAAAAGGAGCCTAAAACTGGCAAAACTGTCTAGAAATAATTTTGGTCCCTACCTACAAGGTGAATCCCCAAAATTATTTGTTAGTTTTATTTAGCTAATAGCGACGTAAAATGGAACGCAATAAAACCCACCCAGTCACATGACATCCAGTCAGCCAGGATTCCCCTTTCACGTGCACTTTCTTTTCGTTCGGGACTGAATATCAAATTGTCATTTGATTGTTTCGTTTTATGTTCATGACTGTTTCCAGTGGAAGAAAATAACAAAAACTGAATTAAAATCAAAATTTGGATCTGAAAAATGGAAAAAAGCTGCACATCAGAAAAAAGTAATTGAAATGTGCCAGTAACAAATTGCAGGAACTTCAGAATCTTCTTGTTCTACGCAAACTTCTATCAATTTAGAAAAAGAGATTAAATCAGATTGTACACAAAAAGAAAGTGACCATCTATATGGTGAAAATGCAGCACTTTGCCGACAACTGTTTCAGTTGAACAACAACAGTTTTCCAACCCAGAAAACATTTCACACAACCCTGCTAATTATATTCGTGAAGATATTACGAAAAAAAAAGGGAAAATTTAGATTTGTAAGGGGCATATTTCCAAAATAAATATTTTGATTTTTCCGAGGCATTCAGAACCTACAAAGAAGCAATTAGATATTCCAATAAAGCAGTATTTATTCGTAAATTGAACAAAAATTTTAATTATTTTGTTTTAAATTAGTGAAGATATCATTTTAATAAGAATGACAATATGAATAAAAAGAAAAAAAACATGCTCCTATATAACTAATGGTTATTATAAATTAGTAACTAACATAAACTTTTAAATAAGTTTCACCATGAGCTTATGTGGGCGAGACTTACACTTATATAACTATACTTAAACACAAAAATAAAATATGATGAAAATGAACTTCTTTCACATTTCTTTCACTTTAAAACTGCACAGTGTGCATACAAAATCTAACTTCAACAAGTACACTTGTTGAAGTTAAATCTTGTTTCCATTTCCAGATAGATTATGAGGAACTTGGCTTTTCAGATTTCTATCCGTTTCCCCACCAAGCGAGTTGTGTAATAGCACTCTGGAAGAGATACTAGATTAAATAAACCTAATTCAACACAAAATCTAAATGAAATTAATATCCGACTCAACATCAGCTAGTCATTTTTCCTTCATAATTCATTTCATTAAAACAGTAAAGGAATTTCACTTAAACTAGGTGCACGTTGTATGTTTTTATTATAGGTTAAATTTGAAATTACGCTGCCCTTGTTTCCTTTCAAACTTTTCTTCCCATACTCTACAAACGTATGGAATATATCGAATGAGTTATGAAAATTATAAAGATATGAGTGAAAAGAAATCACGGAGATAGAATAGGAAATTTTAAACATAAAAATACATTACAGGAAAAGTTTCAGGTGAAAACTTCAATAATATTGGTTGAAATGTTTTAGACAAATGGAATGAATAAAGAATGTGTGGCGTTAAAAAATTTTCTTCAAATAGGTAACCTACTCCGCATTAGTGCATAAAACATTCCCTACCGCGGTCACTGTGTTAAAAAATAATACATTTTGTTTAAATCGTGTTTTTTTTTGTAGAATCCAGGGTCTTACTCAGAGAGGGGTGTGACGGAAACTGAGGTATTTATATATATATAAATTAACATAAAAAATAAACTTAGTTAATGTATTATATAAACCTTAATGTATTTAAATATGCATAAACAAACTTATTGTTGTATAAATCCCTCCCGGTTAATCAAATAAACCAGTCTTTCTCAAAGTAGGCGATAGTGCCCCCTTGTGGGTGCTAGTGACCTCCAGGGGGGTGATAAAAGACCCAGGAAAAATTTTTTGGGTGTCGGAGTGGTCTAGAGGGGCGATGATTAATAGAAAAAATGGCGAAAAATTATATTAGTTATGAAGTAAATAATTCTAGGGGCTCTAGAAGATTATAAAGTTCTCAAAGGAAGCAGTGGCCAGCAATTTTTTTCGATGTAATATATTTAAATTATTTATTATTTCTTAGTAATCAAAAAACTTTATCATATATCTGTTTGTGACTACATTGTAACTACCTTTGGTTAATAATTAGGAATGTTAATAGCCTCTAACTGCACCATACGAATTATATCATATTTTATCATTCATCCATAATATTTTAACATACTTTTTCCAAACCTAACTTATTTGAAGTAGATCTTCTTTTATACGAAAATAAACTTGTATGCGGTTATCCGAATGTTCATCACTTCATTTATAATAGCATTTCCCTGATAAGAAAAAGCCATGTCACAAAGAATCATTTCACAGATAGCATTATTGGACAAATTGAAATTGTTTCAGAAAAATATTCACATTTTAATTAAAAAAAATATGAGTAACCTCATACCATGAACTGCACTTATAATAATGTAATGTAGTTATAATTATCCTGCAGGAACCAGAAAATGGCGATAGTCTAACGCACAAACTTATACGCATAGTGCGACACCTGAAAAACCTGTTTATGTCAAAAGATTTGCCGGATAATCAAACGGTAAGTGATGGGAAAGAGAGGAAAATTATTTTATTTATTACGAAATATTTCATCACGGTGGAAACAGTAATGGAAATTTGGAATCATTAAATTGTATATTAACACTTCAGGCTGGTTGTTTTTTTGTTTTCACTGTTTCTGGGTATTTTTTAAAGAAATTAAATAAGCATTTATGATTTAATTTTTAAAGTTTTGCAGTCTTATTACGTAAACATTATTTTAAAGTATTTAAAAAAATTTCATTTAATTATCTAGTATGTCATGATGAAAGTAGGGATTTAAATTAATAGTCCCACTAACTATTTTTCTTTGTAAATAGGTGTCCTGCCATCTGTACACTCCAGAAATTGTCTTAATAGCTAACCAAGTATATAGACAAGGATCTAACAAATTACATACGTTTTTTTTGAGCAATTTTGCAACGTAGTAAAATTGTCTATAAATAATTGAAATGAAAATAATTTTTTTTCAGGTTACAGTAATTTTACTGTCCTAACTACGAATATCACTTTCTTCATCGCAGTTCTTTAATTCACTATCCCTTTCTACATCGGATAACTTATCTATAAAAACCTCTCGACAGATTTTACTATTTTCTACAGAAATTTTTTCCATGTTCACAATTTTCGCTGTTATTAAATTTTGCAGAAATTACTAAAGTACACAAACTTACACAAATATGGCTTTGTAGTAGGTTAAGTATATAAAGAAATTAGCATATAAAATAAAAGGTTTAGTATAAAAAAATTTAGTATAGAAAAAATACAATTAGGGGTAGCGACAAAAAAAATTGTCAAGCACAAATAGAATCCGCACTGTAAGGGTTCCATACATATTTAGGCAATTATAAATATTTAAGGGTACATAGTATTTCTATTGAACACTTTACAAGTATTAATTTTTCACGATATAAATATTATTGCCAACTATATCTTTTGCAGGCGTAAAAACGTAATGCATATGTCCAAAGTTATAAAATCTAAGATAATTGCTATAATTTTATTACAACCTTTGTGCAGGTTTCTAAAGATTTATATTTCATAATTTTCCTATTTTTCATAATTTTAGGTTTAGTACTTTCAAAAATAAGGGTGGAAAGTAAATTTTTTTTGCATATTTTTCTGTACCTCGCTATGCTACTCGAAATAATAAAAAATGGTTTTGTAGCCCTTATTATTAGTCCTTTCAGACAATATTGACACTACACGGGGAATTAAAACAAAAGGTTTCAAATACTTAATTTGTTCCCCTTAAAATTTTCGTATAAATATTGAATATTATAAATTTATTTTCGTATAAATATATTTAAGTGATATTTGTGAGGGCTAATATGTTTTGTTGGTATGTCAAATTTCTAATTTCTATATCAAACAGATTCTGAGAAAAATGGCTGTTACAGACCAACCAGCTGATATGTAAGTTATTTTATAAGGGTTCTTTCCTTTTGTATTGTGGAACCTTAAAAATACACAGCTCGTGTAAAAATGATAAATTAACACGGCGTAATCAAAATTGAAGCAAAATCTTAAATCCTCAGGAACTATATTAGATAGTTAGAATAACAAAATGTAAATCGACAAGATACATTCGTTTGGTGTCAACTTGTGATACAAAAACACTTTAGTTATTACGTTAAGCTGATGTGATTATTTTCACCGGTCTCTAATTACTTTAAGAAAATAAAAACAAGCAATAATTTTTATTTTCCATATTAATAACAATTATCAAAAATAAAAAGTCAACATACGCATAATTTTACAGTTATAGATAGCTTAGACTTCTGGATCTTAGTATTAAATATTTTCCGAAGATTGAAGTTCCTTTTCAAAATTGTTCAATACTGTGCTTTACTTAGGAGTAAATATGAAATTAACAAAGTCATAAGGCCTTGTTATATAGATACATATAGTCTCAAATTAGAGTATGTCTAGTCTAGAAAAATTTAGAATAATAATGTACATCTGTTTACCATGCGTACAAAACACTGCTCATATCACTAAACTCTACTCACATAAAACAACTATATCACTATAACTCTGCTCATATCACTATAACATTGCTCGTATAAAACAACTATGTTACTATAACTCTTCTCATATCATTATGACAATGCTCATTTAAAACAACAATATCACCATAACTCAGCTCATATCACTATAACACTGACAGTGCTCTATAACACTGCTCGTATTGATAAACTTTTGGTGTTAAATTTAGTTTTGTTTTTATCTCTAGAGTTTACGGTGAGTTCAGGCACTATCTATGTCCCTTATCCATTTTATGTTTCCCACTTATTGTCCTTCAAGCATGAACAAATATTTTATCACATTCCCCTCTCATAAGTATTCACATTAAAATAACTCTGATCATATCACTATAACACTGCTCAAATAAAACAACAATATAACTATAACTCTGCTTATATCATTATGTCACTGATCATATAAAACAACTATATCACTATAACTCTGCTCATATCACTATAACACTGCTCATGTAACACCGCCCTATAGCACTGCTCGTATTGATAAACTGTTGGTGTTAAATTTGGTTTTGTTTTTATCTCTAGAGTTTACGATGAGGTCAGCCACTATGTCCCTCATCCATTTTATGTTTACCACTTTTTGTCCTTCAAGCACGAACAAATATATTATCACATTCCCCCCTCATAAGTATTCACTTTAAAATAACTCTGTACTACTTGTATCACTATAACACAGCTCAAATAAAACAACTACATCACTATAACTCTTCTCATATCATTATGACAATGCTCATATAAAACAACTATATCACTATAACTCAGCTCATATCACTATAACACTGCTCATATAACACTGCTCTATAACACTGCTCATATTGATAAATCTTGTGGTGTTAAATTTGATTTTGTTTTTATCTCTAGAATTTATGGTGAGGTCAGGCACTATCTATGTCCCTCATCCATTATATGTTTACCACTTTTTGTCCTTCTAGCACGAACAAATATATTATCACATTCCCCTCCCATAAGTGTTTAATATTAAATATTAAATAGGGACATCAAGTTTTGAATGTAACTGTGTGGTTTTTGGACTATAAAAGTAATAATTTTAACACATTCAGTGTGGTAACTCAATATCAGAATTACGAATATGACATATCAGTCATGTTTATGAATATGAGATGTAAATAATTTATTTTTTTATAAAAAAAGTGATAACATATATACCAATTTAATTATGCAAAACAAGCATGCTTCCATTTATTTTGTTACTAATGGTTTATAGATAAAAAAAGTATACATTTACATTATAAGCATTGGCATTTATGTAACATAAACATAAATACATTATAATTATATATATTTAAATTAAATACTTTTATCAGAAATGCTATGTTTATCGGATGGATTACTATGGCAAAATTAAATTAAATTTTATCAATATCACATCAATTAGATTTAAAATAAATTTTAAAAAATAAAAAAGATGTTGCTTTTATTAATTAGATTTTAAATTAAAATCTACAAAAAAGAAGTGTCCGATAAAACATTCAATATCCTACAAAAGCTCCGAGTTCATTAACATTTAGCAAAATAGAAATTCATCGGAGTGGAGACGAAAAAATGGTGATGGACGTGATCAATGGGCCCTGCACAGGGAGGACTCGTTAACATGTTAATTGCATAGTTGTTCCCTTTTTGTTTCATGATTGATTACTAGGTAATGTTACCTAATATTTGTAATTTTTATCCTAGGTTTGTTTTATACAGAAAATTGTACAAAACCTTTGAATAGATAAGTAAATAGAAACATTTCATCATCTGCTCTATTTGATTCTTCACTCAATCACTGAATTAATCAATTTAAGAGCTCAAAGCTTTAGACAATAAAATTTTTAATTTAGCCGGCTTTTAATGAGGTGAAGCTTCGATTCAATGCAAAAATCGTAAACTTTTATTTTTATCACCACAATAGTTTAACATAACAAGATATAAATAATTTTATTTCGTCAAATATATTAATTACTATTAAATTCACAGGAACCAGGTAAAATCGAGAGCCCAAAAGCTGGCCCTTCCCATATTCAATCAGGAATGCCGCCAAAATGTTGCACGATGACCTACCAGTTCACAATCTCCCAGGGCTTGCAGGTGGACATAGCGCATAGCAATGAGGAGCTTTTTATTGGAGAAATTAAACTAATGGATAGTGACACCAAATTGATCAACTCAGCTACAAATGTGTCTCAGCCTTACGAATCTATGGACAGCATTTCTAGAAGTTTTAGCTTGGCAAGGGAGAGTTTGGAAACTTCAGAAAACGCTTCGGATGAATCCGCA
Source organism: Druceiella hillmani (assembly GCA_039881145.1). Taxonomy (NCBI): domain Eukaryota; kingdom Metazoa; phylum Arthropoda; class Insecta; order Lepidoptera; family Hepialidae; genus Druceiella; species Druceiella hillmani. The sequence goes on from JAYKKI010000035.1 coordinate 7,530,754, forward strand.
GCAAATACTGCTATTGAGGTGATTTATTAAAGTGTTGGTTTTTAAACATATTTTCTAACTTCCAGCATTACTAAAACTGAGGTTTCTATATGTAGGTTGAATTGTTTAACCACTAGTACAGATTTTTTATTATCTCATAATAGTTACCAGAAAGATTTCTATACATACATGTATAAATAGGTTTTCTGACTAATCTGAACATTCATTGGAGTAGTCTAGCTAATATCTAGTACGGTCATCAAAAGTCTGTAAGTCTTTAGATATTTATTCCGAGTGCACTGATCTATCAACTTGTGTTTCCCAAAGAGGGCAACATTGATGGGATTGTCAAGAATATATATCAAAGTTGGTTTCTTTGCAGTGACAGCTAGTAAGCATATCCCCACCCTGACATATATTTTGCTTTAATCGGGCAATGGATTCATAAAATAGGTCTGTAAATCCAATAAAGTCCCAAGTCATCATCATCGGTAGCCAAAGACTACTTCTTGAAACTAAACTATGAATCTTGTTCATACGTTGGTCTTATATCTTGGGTCTAATGATCGTCCATATAGCTGACACCCTTAACATGTGACATATCAGATATTAGCTGACACCCTTAACTAATTAACGTTGTTTTTTTTTAAATTTTCATTTTTTTTTTTATTTACGCCCATATTTTACAGAGACCATTGGCCAAAAACAAGGTTGCAGAGCAAATAGTCGACCAGTATTTCAAACAAATTAATCCCTCAATAGGAGGCGTTAGCTCTCGGACTATGCCTTCATATGATTACGCCACTGATGTAGAAAGTACGGCAACAGCAGCGGTGGCAAGCGTACCGAGAATAGAAGTTACAACACACGTCGGCAATTCGAAACCTGTTTATACCTCTACTTCTCATTTTAAAGTAGCAAATAAAATGTCCGCCAACACAACAATGTCTCTCGATTTCGTGGAGAGTGGAGCTCGGGCCAGTCCAGCTTCTAATGAAAGGAGTTCTATCATGAAAGTTGATAGGAATTTGTCAGGAAGATTTGAGGCACAAAATGAGGTTAGTAAACTGTTCTTTAAATTGCGTACATTTCTGATACTAAAAATATAATGTTTTACTTTAAAAAATAGATGGATTACATAGTTTTCAGGTGACATTTATAAATTTTAAAACACCTTTTTACCTATTTATTTAAAAACTACCTCAATCCGTTATGAAGAAATTTGTAGACAAATTTGGCATTTGTCCTTGTTTTTTTTAAATCAAAATTTCAAGGTACAAACTGAAAAAAATTTCGATAAACAATAAAAATTAACAGAATTAAAAAGTTTTAAACTTAATGTTTAGACAGACGGACGCGCAGTTGTTTTGTAACAGTCGTTTGAGTGAGTTGATGTGAGTGTTTTTGTGAAAATGGGCAAAATCGAGTATCAAGCTGTCATTAAATATTTGTTTATGAACGGTAATACGCCTAATCAAATCAAATATGAGTTGAATTCTGTGTATAGGGACTCTGTACCATCATTTAACACAGTGAAATTTTGGGCAGCTGAATTTAAACGTGGCCGTAAGAGCTTGGGCAACGAACATTCGGGACGTCCAAAAATTGCAACTACCGATGAAAATATCGCCAAAGTTCACCAAATAGTGCTAGATGACTGCCGAATTAAAGTGAGAGACATAGCAGAGATTATGAAGATGTCAAAAGAATGGATTTGTCACATATTAAATGAACGTTTAGGCATGGAAAGCTGTCCGCGCGTTGGGTACAGCATTTACTCACGTTAGACCAAAAACATGTTCGAATGAACGTTTCCAACGCTCTGTTGGCGCAGTTTAGGCGCAATAATTCCAAGTTTTGGCGCCTACTAATTACTGTAGATGAAACTTGGATACACCATTATACGCCCAAAACAAAAATACAGTCCTAACAGTGGACTGCAAAGGGGGAACCAGCTCCAAAAAAAAGCCAAAACTGTTTTTTTCGGCTGGGAAAGTGATGGCGATTGTTTTTTGGGATAGTCATGGAGTTATTTTAATCGATTATCTTCAAAAAGGAAAAACCATTACAGAAGTATACTACGCATCATTACTTGACAAGCTGAAGGCAGAACTTGCGGAAAAACGGCCACATTTGCAGAAAAAGAAAATCCTGTTTTACCAAGACAACGCACCATCTCACACCTCAGCGGTTGCTATGGCGAAAATCCACGAATTACGTTTTGAACTGCTTGGCCGTCCGCCTTACTCACCAGATCTAGCTCTAAGCGACTTCTTTTTGTTCCCAAATCTAAAAATTGCCCTCGGAGGACAGAGATTTTCGTCCTTCGTGAACCATTATTTTTTTACACAGACAGATTTTCATCCTTCGAGACCTTCGTGAATCATTATTTTGCAGAGAAAAACACAGAGTACTATTTGGGCGGGTTACAAAGATGGGAGCATCGCTGGGAGAAGTGTGTAGACTTACAAGGAGACTTTGTTGAAAAATAAAAAAAAAGTTCAGAATAAATGTCTTCTATCTTTATTAGGTCGGAAACTTTTCAGACCACCCTCGTATTCCACAAGAGTGAATGAGACGTGATGACATTCCTAACACTAAATTTGGAAGCTCATAATTCACCCATTTTTAAATAAATTTATTAAACGTTACTTTGATTATTTGTGATCAAACTTAATAATAATAAACACTTGAATAATAACCAAGTCGATATGTCAATAAAGTATATGAATTTGAATGATTTGGTTTCACTTTACCTCACCTAACCTAACTTTAATTAACTTGGGGTTAATACAAAAAATTAGACAAACGTAAACAAATGAACTAAATATTGAAATATATTTCAACCACAATTAAATACTTCCTGTTCTCGCATCACATAACCAAAATATCAGTTCCAAAATCACACGACATTTGACGATTTTTCCTTCATCCCAAGTTCTTCAAAATAAAATATCTTCCTCGTTTCGTTTCCACGTTTCAATATCTTATGGAAATGTTATGAACACTAGTATTCTTCCTAAGCAACTTTAAATTATTGTACATTCCCTTCATATCAAAAATTGTTAAAAATTGTTACACGATAAGTAGTTTGATATTGTCTTCTGAATTTCCATTAATCATTATTGACAACCTCAGACTTATACTGCAATCTCGTTATGGTATTGTTGTAGCCTTTATCTGCAATAATTCACAATTAAATGAAACTATGTGATTTAGTTAGCTTCACAATTAAATGGATCTACGTAGTATATTAGCAAAGATCATTGCTAATAGCCCACCTGAAGATACGAAACCTAGGACGTGGTAAAGAACTTAAAGAAAGTAGAAATAATACTACATCACGTAGTTTTATTTAATTGTGAATACTGAATTTCTACAAAATTAACGTCAAATATATTCAATATCCACATTAATTAATAATCATAACTGTCTTTATGTTCCCCTATAAAACAAATTATAGTCTTGTTTTTTGTATGTCCAAAAATAAAAGTTAAAGACTATAAAAAATGCTTAAACTAAAGTTATAATACTCTTTCTGAAAATACTTATACCGTTCACAAGTTAGAATATACTATTCCGAAGTTATTTCAAAAATTCAACATGACAGCGTTGCATTTCATAGACAAAACATAACAAATCTAAGGTTTTGTCTGTGATTGTGAATTCAAATTACATCTGTCACATCAGATGGCGTTTTAGAGTATCGTTAAAATTTATATTATTCTTTGCTTGTATCCGTTCTTGTTGAATCTTTTTTCTTTGTTTTATTTTTTTTCCAATTACGAAAGAGCGTGAAATGCAAAAAAAAAGAACATGAGTTACGTATGAAAATATCATTTGAACAGCAAGAACAAATAATGGTTAATTTAAAATTTGAAAAAAATGTCACAATTCCCGTTAAAATATTCTAACAATAAATTAGAATATAACTTGAATTTCATAAATATTTTGCCTCGATAGTTTCAATTGTACGAATCGAAAATTATAACGGCTTGTTTTTACAATAATTATGAACACAAATTAATTGCAGAGCTGACATGTTGTTATATGTGCTAGTTGAAAAGTCAACTTTTTTAGGTTATACCAAAATTAAATTTATGTCAAGTTCAGAATAATGTATACTAAAGTTATTAGTAGTATTAAAAACACTACTATCTAGTATTGTTAAAAATATTCTCTATTTATGCAAGGTCTAAACTATTTATTTCAAATTTATTAGTAAGAGTGTAAACAAATAAATAAAACTACCCATTGTTAAAAAGAACTTTAAAGTGCTACAACTTTTGATGTATGCCTATAAATGTGTATATATTTATAAACAAACACACAGATGCATGTATAAATCCTTTGCATTAGGAATTAATCATGTATTACCCCCACATTAATTGTTTCTTATACTAAGGAATATTATCATATTTTATGTTAAATTTTGTCTTGTTCAACTAAAATTCATTGAAATCGAGATAAAGCAGGTTCATTATAAATAAATTGTAGTAACATACACATTGTTAAAAAGAACTTTAAAGTGCTACAACTTTTGATGTATGTATATAAATGTGTATTTATTTATAAACATTACACACACACACACACACATGCATGTGTAAAACCTTTGCATTAGGAATCAGTCATGTATTTCCCCCACATTAATTGTTTCTTATACTAAGGATTATTATCATATTTTGTATTAAATTTTGTCTTGTTCAACAAAAATTCATTAAAATCGAGATAGAGCATGTTCATTATGAACAAATTGTAGTAGAAATACTTGGTAGAGGTGGACTTCCTATACTAAGGAATATTATCATATTTTATATGTTAAATTTTGTCTTGTTCAACAAAAATTCATTCAAATCGAGATAAAGCATGTTCATTATGAACAAATTGTAGTAAAAGTGCTTGGCAGAGGTGGACTTTAATTTAAACGGCACATTTGAAGATGTTATGGAGTATATATTCTGCTGATACCATCCACATGGGGTAACCAATTAAGATATTTATTTATTAATACGAACCGTGCAAGATGTTATCAGCGTCATTTGATGATAAATTTGTAAAGGTTTGGTTACTTCACTATCATTTTTTTTGTATGAAGTCCCTCATTGTGAAAATGATTTAATACGCCTAAATATAGTACAGTATAAAAGTTTTTCAAAAATCTACTCTTACATTTAATCATAAGATAACCTCTTTACATTCAATGACCTCTACTATCTCCTGTCGTATATATACAAGTCACACGTATCCAAGTCTGTATTTCAATACGAATGTTGCTTTTAATTTTTTTCCGAGTAAAACTTTTTCGTCGCACTTTAAATAACATACGTGCAAAACGGTTTCTTCGGTTTTTCATAACATACAAGCAAATGCTTTATTTTAGTTTTTCATTCTAACAAGGTGTTTATCATTAACGTTGGTAGCTATGGCCAGAAATTTTATATGAATATGAAATAGAAATGTAATATTTGAGAATTAAACTTCAAGTAGTTTCTTCGTTTCCCTCGTACTTTTTTATATTTAACTGATAAAACTGTGTTTTATCCAAGTTTTGAAAAAACAAAAAAACCACAATAATATTCACAAGCATGTGACCAAAAGTTGTTATTTCTCTCACTTATGGCACTGTAATAGATGGTGCAAGTAAACCTCTATGTTATTTGCACCATCTTTACAGACCCAGGTCATATACAGTTGTAGGTAAAGTTATGACAATGCTGGTTAGTAAATAATTTATATTGATACATAAGGCAGCCTCTAACTACAAGTAATAATAACCTGGAACTTGTAAAGACCCTTATTGTTAATGCATTATCCAATCAGATGAAGATCGGCTTTTAGAAAGTTTACGGTATATCGAATATGATTAGGGGTTTTTATATTCAACTTCCTTTCGTATTTTACAGACATTACCATGCCCGAACAAATTTGGCATGCACACAGTCGATCAATACCTTAAGCAAGTTGATCCTTTCAATGTAGATAGTAATTCTCATACTGCATCTTCAACTGACTATGCTTTGGAAAACATTGTCACACCTGCAGCGACAAGTGTATCGAAAAAAGAAGTAATGACATATACACTGACAGTTGGTGATCCAAAATCTGCAAACACTTCTACTCCTAAATTTGAAATAAGGAGTAAAACATCAGCAAGCACAATGATGTCCATTGAAATAAAGGACAGCGAAATTGAACAAAACAGTGCTGTCGTCAAAGTTGATGGAAATTTGTCGGGAATGATTTTGACAACAAATCAGGTTAGTAAGTTGTCCTATAAATTGCACTACTATAGTAACCTATTTATACCCAAAATAAAATAATGAATAGCAGAATCAGAAGAAACATTATAAAAAAATGTTTCTTCTGATTCTGCAACAACTGCCGTTAACTCGAATTTTTGGCTTCAGGCTTTTCTTTGGCTAATATAGCATCCATTCAAAACCTATTTAAGACATTTTAACTCAATACGATTTTCTGCATGACATATTCTTTACGTCGGACACCTTCAATTTTTTCGTTAAAAATTTCAATTAGTCTAAGGGACAAAAATGGAAAAACGATTAATACATGTTTATATGTTCAAAATGTAATTATTCGTGAGTATGACATTTCAACCACTTTTTTAATTGATCATATGTAATCCAGCAAAATGGTTTATAAGGCATATAGTGCAAATAATTGAACTTTAAATTACCAGTACGGCAACACGTATTGTCTTGCTATATGTCACAATGACATATGAAACAACATTTACCTCTTGAGAAAAATGGATGAAAAAAACGTAACATTTGTTCTTGATTAACTTGTAATATTTCACTAAAATATTACAATGTTATTAGATAGTCAATTAACGAAATTAACTAAAAGAGACACATGCTTAATTCCATTCATTTGCTACCTGTCATACAATTACTAAATGTTATCACTTGTTAGCCATTTAGTTATTAACAATAGTTGTTTGTTTCTTGAAATAATGTAACAGTATTTCAATATTTTTATCAACATTTGACATTCCATATTGGACACCAAAAAATGCTTAATTAATTTTCACATCTTGATTGAACATTAGGCCACTGTCATAAATTTTATTTTTAACATGTAAAATCAAATTATGCTAAAATTAAAATTTATGGATATTTAAAACAAGTCACTTTTTCACTGACTTTCAAGTATAGCTTAATTTGTGAGGCAATTGTCAAAAGTGACAGGTTTGATTACAATGTCATTTTACTACGTCTTTTGATTACTTTTCGAATTGAAAATTTTATGAAACAAGACATGAGTTTAATAAATTCCACCTACCGTTAATAGAAATTAAAAGTTAAAAAATCCAAATTTTGTCAGTAAAAAATTGAAATTTCGATATTAATTTTATCATAGGTATGAGTAAATCATAATTTTGTATTAAAAATATTAAATTTTACAATGTCCCCAAATTATTATGTGAATGACAAATAGACAAAAGTTCTCGCTTAAGATATTTCTTTTTTAACAATATCTTTTTACTAGCTGACCCGTGCGAAGTCTTCGCACTATATCGCCATCTAGCGTGTTCCAAGTATACAATTTGGCTAAGATATTTGATGTGTCGCCCACAGATGGCGCTCATGCCAATTGTTATAAAAATTAATTTTTTTATTAACAAAAAGATTTTTTTTATATTTTTCGCCCAAAGTAGAAAACATAAGCTTTAAGTGGGTATTTTTTTTATTTTTTTTGGTGCAGTAGACAAAGAGATCGAGCCGCTCGACCAAAAAACACCTTTTAGAAATAATATATTTAGATACAACAATATCATGCAGTATTTAAATAGTACTGACAAAATTATAAGCTTTAAGCTGTGATACGCTAATACTTTAATTAAGAGAGATTATTTTTTCAGCACACTCATATTGCACGCTTGTATATAACTGTATTCTGATATCAATTTATGGCATCTCACTTTTCTATAACTGATGAGCTTAAAATTTTTTATGTCTTTATTTTATATATGACAATAGAAAAACAATTGAAGATATTGTAGAATTGTATCTTTAGTGATCTAATTGAACCGAAAATTAGTACCTACAAGTATTAGTTATTACGAATTATTATTCATCATTTAAAAAGGCGGCGGTGTGAAAATGGGGAAAAAAATTTTTACTGAAATGGAAATACAACAAAGGAGTACATTAAAAGTATTTTATTTTAAAAATGAGAAAAACATTTTTCTGTATATGAAACATCGCAGAAATGTTTAAATCAATAAGACGCAGGTATAAAAAAGCAGCGGAGTGTATCAATAAAATAGAAAACCAGTTTAATAAATGACCAAGAAGTCAAATGTATATTCAATATTCTTGATGCGAGTTCTTACGTCCATTCAATAATACACGTGTACGTTCTTCGCAATCTTTAATTTTATTAACTTTTTTTCGCTGAATGCTTTCATTTTAGATATGGAAAATTTATAAATTTTTATTTTCAAATCTGCTTATTAGATGACACCGTGGAGTGTAGAAAACCAATTATATCTACAATACGTTATTCAAGTTTTTTGTACGTAAAGACACATTTACATAAGTCAATTTATATAGCAATGGATTTTGCTTACTTTAAAAATGGGAAAACTTTGTGTTTATAGATATTTTGTTAGTAAAGATGCGTACCGTTTGAAAAATTTTACTACCGTTTGAAACTGACAAACCATTTCATCTTCCAGGATAGCCTGGAAAGGTTTGTTGAGAAAGCCAAAACCCACAAAGCTCTGTCGAGTTAGCAATAATAATAATGATTATGCAACGTCATTTATCTTACTTCTGTCTTTATATCTCTGGCAACTAGACTTTTAAATGCTCAAACTTTTAGAGCTTTTGAGATATTCGTCAACCTTTCCATACTTTTGATGTGTTACAGAATCATAAAAATTTTCTTCGCACAATTATGACATTTTTTCATATCTCTCTACTTCTATTTACCAAAATACAATACAACATGAATATTTCATTTTTACAGCTCCTCGTCGGCAGGGATACGGTTGAAGACATCGCAACAAATGTGCTTCAAAGTTTGGTACGTTTACATTATTCCTAGCGATAACTCCAAAACTTTTCCCACTTAAGCAATGCGAGCAACAGTGATGGAATGCTGTTGCGTATTTTGAGATATTCTCTATCTCTCTCTTTCTCTAGCCTCACTACTGCTATGGTACATCTCAAATTTATATGTGTCCCACATTCTACTGCACTAAGGTGACATCTAGACTTAATTTGAAAATTATTTTTTATAAATAGCAGTCATCCGTGCTCGTAGTCGTCAGTGAATGAACTATTCACTCTGCTCACCCCACAAGGTGTGGTGCGATATTTTTTATCTTTTATTTTGTCGCACCATTGTCTGATCAATTTCTGGAATATTATAGAAGCTTCTAGACTATTTCTTTTACGGTATATAAAAAGTGCTGCATACAAACTTCTATTCAGTTGGCAATGAAGTAATCTGCGAGTAAAGAATAAATTTAAAATAGAAGTATTGCGAAGTGAGCTTAGAGGACTCTTTTTTCATGAATGTCGTTTAGGGCGAAAAACTAACGAAGTATAACGCAATATATACATATATATATATATATATATATATATATATATATATATTGCGTAAAAATTTTAAATAACCATAAGGAAGCAAAAAAGTTTTGTCCTTTTTTTTTCTTCTTATTCAATACGGCTTAGAAGAGACCAAGGTCGTCTCGTGTATCTTTTTACACTCGATTCTGCTAGTGGCCAATTTTCTTCAACAGCTAAATATCCAAATATACCACAGTCAGCGCTGTTGAAGTATGAGATAAAAAACCGTCATGTATCTTAATGGTGTGGTTCGTGAATATGTTAAGTTAAATTCCAGCATTTGTTAAGTGTTAATAAAATCACAATATTTATTTAGGAATACTAGCCGGCACGTTGCGAATAATTCACAAGTAACCGCATGTTAGTTATAAATATTGTCAATAGGTGACGCTTAAACACCTCTGAGAAATATCATATAGAGAATCAAAAGATTAAAAATTTCATTAAAAAATTACTTTTGAACCGTTTGTCTATTTTTCATCAAACCGGGGGGGGCGCGTTGTCACAAAAAAATGTCACGAAATAATATATGATTTTTATTAAACTGTAAAATAAAATGTGAAAAATTATTAATATTCAGATAATGGAGCGTAAACCTATGAGCGTGACCACCAATACTGTTTCAGTGAATTCAAAGCAAACCTCAGCCACTTCAATGGATAAGGTAAATACTTTTTAAAGCTACGTTTGGCACTTCTTTTTATCATTGCTGATAACACATAAGAATAACATTTGACATCCATGTGTTAAAATTACCATTAATGCATAATTTTCATTAAAACATGTTGCTAAAAAAATGTGATACGAAAATTAGTTGCATTTTTGCTCAACAATGCCCTTCCTTAAAAATAAAGAAGTAAAAATTAACGTACCATTTTCCGTATATACATATATATATATATATATAGATATATATATATATATATATATATATATATATATATATATATATATGTATATATGACAATTTACTTTTGAAAGACATAATTTATAAAACAGTTAAACCAGTAGTGAGCGTTATTTTGTTTGTTATCGTGCACACATACACTTCTCATATTATTCTATTATGTTCATCTATCTCTCGGTTATCAACGAAGTATCACAGGAAAACATATCGTACAGAAACAATTTGGTCTACATTAGATAATCTACTAAACCAATATGTAAATCAGCTTTTGCACATAACTTTACGCATATGCTTTTTTATTTAGAGCGGTAAAATTTAAATGGAGGGTTTAGGCTTTTGTGACACATGAGAAATATTAAATGTACACGTTGCACCATCTGATGACCCATTGCAGTACTAAATTTTTTTTGTTGAATAAAAACACCAAATATAACTCCAGAGGAATTTTATAATTTCTCTGGTCAAAAAATATCCTAAATAATAATTCAAATCTTGAACTCTATGTATAGCTACTTACAGAAAAACTTGGGCAACTGTTAAAGCATGATTGTGTTCTTAACATACAAATATACATTTCGTATTATTGATATTGCATGGGAGCGAGAACACTGATGACAGTATATGTGTTATCTGCCAAACTATGGTAGCAATTTGTTGCTCGGATGCACGGTTATTAGACAAAGTAGAGTTGGAGTGGTATCAGATAATTTTGAGAGGGACAGTGTATGAAAGAATCGTAAATAAAAAAGTTAACAAAAACGTACCACTATATTTTGTTAAATTACATAATGAAAATATTCCGCTTAATTTATTAAAGATTTTTAATCAATATTTGGAAAAAATATATTTATTTAAGGAACATTTTTAAATTAAATTATGTGAATGTTTAATTCAATTATATATTATATAAATTACAAAGCGCAACTTGACTTCCAACACTGACTTTGGTCAATATGTTTTTTTTGATGCCAATTGTACATTGGTCCCTGCCATACCAGAAGACCTGAAATTTTTATTTAAGTGGTTAAGATAAATACAAAAATGTCACATACACTAAAATTATTTTCACAGTACAGAACAAAATAAGTGCTGCAGGCAAATCATACAAACCCGCTTTTGAAAATCAAAAGATAACTCCTCCCAAAAGTAACTCACGGAAGCCAAGGTGTTAATTCATAACAATCGGTACATTTCGCAATCTACCATTGTACATTAAAACTTAATTGTAAATACAATGTTACCACTGGTAGATATCTCCATCATATTTGTCAGATTTTCTTGCCCTTATACTGTATCAGAAAGTTGAATGTTATTTATTTAAATTTAGCAATGTATTCACATTTTTTTATTATTTCTTCTTTATTATTTCTTCTGTTTCAAAAGAACATTACCGACCTAATATTTTTACATGACATTCAAGTATTTTTATATATTGTATACACAGTATAAAAAATGTTATAAAAAATATTACATTGCTTTTTCTGCAGAGTTTTACTGAATTTGTGCATGGGGAACTGTTGGAAGTGAAAAAAATGTTATCAGCAAAATTGGTAAGTCATTTCATTGTCATATCTAACATCTAACATATAAAAAATGGTGAAATTAGTGTGTCTGTATATTGAAGATTTTTACGAAAAAGTGATTTTGAGGGAAAGTAATAGAATGCAAACATATTGCTTTTCAAATTTTTGTCTATTTGTCTGCAAGTTTATTTATTTGTTTGTACGGCTCACGAGAACTATTAAAGAAATGTTAATGAAGTTATCGCTATGGAATTTTGTGGAGATTCTTGATATATAGTCTTTGCTTTGTTGTTTTTGGCTTTTGTAGAGATTCTGTTTTTGACTTTGCTTTATTATTTTATTGTAAGAGCAATTAAAAAAACTAATTAGAAAAAGAAAATATACCTAATAATTTGAAATTTTGATAAAAATCAACCTTTTTTAAAAAAAAAGCTTAATTCTGTAATAACTAAATATGGCATTTCATGTACCTTCAATGGAAAAATTGATTTAATAATATTTTCCAAAGGTCCCTGTGAATAAACTCACGGGCAGAGCTAGTCAAAAAAATTGATTCCTAATTGTAACTAATATTATAAATGTGATATTGTTTTTGTTGTTTGTTTATTTGTTTATTGTAACTCATTAAGAAATGAAGGGTGACGATCGCGATTATCAAATATTTGTAACGCTAATAAAACATATAGGTTAGTTTCGTCCTAAACAAAACACACAATCCCTTAAGGACTAATAAAATTTTTTTTAAATTTACCAATGTGTCAAATGGTGACGATGTTTAATGGTGACGATTAAATGGTTACAATGTTTTTCTTACATAACATTATATGGTAACGTGTTAATGGTGACGATGTTTTTTTTACATAAGCAACATTTTCGGCAAATCGACAAACTACTTATAATTTTTATATTATTACTCAAATTAAATCTCAAATTATATATTAATACTCAAATTAATAAATAAAACTTTATTTATTAATTTGAGTATTAATATATAATTTGAGTATTAATTTTATATTAATACTCAAATGAATAAATAAAGTTTTATTTATATATTGAAACTAAAACTGTGCAAGACCCCGATAGACTATCTGTGAAAAATGACAAATATTTACTTTAATATTGATTTGTATAGATTAAATATTAATACCAATGTATGAGGAGTACAGGATAGAAAGTAAGAAAAAGGAACGTAGGAGTGGTGAGAAAATAAAGCAGAATAAATTTTCAGAAGAATTTTAAAGAGGTAAATTCAGGATGTATTTTGAATATGAGAACAAGTTTGTCTCAGAACTCACTAGCATATACAGGTCGGTACAATGTTTGAACGTAAATAGAATGAATCTGGACTTACGATAAAATGGAGTAGGAGGATTCTTTGAAGAACATGAAAAGAAAATGTAGAATATATACTCCAGACATGTATTTCCTTTTGGCCGTGACTTAACTAAAATATAGAAATTTGATCATATTTTTTTTCATTAGGTTAAGCCAAATGCCTATTCATCATTTTTATTGCAGATCCTGATAATATTATTATTTATTATAAAATGAGAGATTTTTCTAAAAAAATTACTCCGCATTAAATTTCTCTTATGATAAAAAATTATTTATTTAACCTACATTATTTATTTAATTACATTTATTTAATTAACCTCGACAAATGATATACATATTTCCATCAACAGGATGCACTTATGGCAGCAAAATGTACATGTACTGGAAAACAAAAACCCCAAATTAATGAAGTTGATGAACAGGTATGTGTAAGCATGTTTATTCATCTTTTTAACGTTACCCAGATGGAAATAATGTCGAATTGACTTTCCCACTTGATTTGAGTCATAGTGACTCCAATATTGTGAACAGCGAGTACCTCATTTAATATTGTAAAATTCTTAAATTAATTTAATAATTTGTATTCAATTATAATCTTCAAATTAGCTAAGAGCAGGAATCATTAAAAAAAAATATTTAAAAACAATAAGTGCGCATTCTTAAAATACTTACTAATATGCAAATTAATTGTAACATTTATTTTGTTCTTTAGAGACAAACAAACATTTGGTGTTTAATATTTCACAGCAGAACTATGAAAACTCTTTTCTATTTTTATAAAATTCTTCTTAAGCTGTATTTTATAAATAAACATGTTTATTCATTTATGTGAATAAACAGGTTTGTGCTTAACATAAAGCTCAAAATCAATTTCATAAAAATAAAAAGAACTCGATTCTTCTGTGATATGTTTTCTGCCTCTAATTGGCTGATTCCTCATAGCGCTTTCATACCTGGTGTGTGCTTCGCTTTTAATCTAACTGTGTAGGAGCAAAAGGGGATTATATATTTCATGCATATGTATATATGTCGAATTCCTTATTCTCCAGCAGATACCCAACAGCTTTATGGATTTGCATACCTTGATTTTCTCATATTGCCAAAAATAGCTGTTTATTCAACTGAACTCAACAATAATAATAAAATATATTTCCATTAACAGGATGCACTTATGGCAACAAAATATACTTGTAATGCTAGACAAGAGCCAGAACTCGAAATGAATAAAGTCGATCAACAGGTATTTGTAAGCAATTTTATAAACTTTTCAACATTATCTGAAACAAAACAGATCATATAATTAGAGGTAATATACTTTTAAATCTTAAACTTGTAGATCGCAAAGCACTTTTATAATTTCTTGAACTATATTTTACATACAAACATATTTATCCAGATAAGTGAATAAATATGTTTATACATAAAAAAGAACTCAAATAAAATATAAACTTAACTCACTTATTCAACTGAACTCGACTAATAATATATAATATTTCTCTTAACATTAATAAATTAATAAAGTTGATCATAAAATATATTTTTATAAAACTCTTCTTGAACTATATTTTACATACAAACTTGTTTATCCAGATAAGTGAATAAACAAGTTTATCCATAAACAACAACTCAAATAAAATATATACTTAACTCACTTATTCAATTGAACTCGACTAATAATATGTAATATTTCCCTTAACACTATAAATTAATAAAGTTGATCATGAAATATATTTTTATAAAACTCTTCTTGAACTATATTTTACATACAAACATTTTTATCCAGATAAGTGAATAAATACGTTTATACATAAACAACAACTCAAATAAAATATAAACTTAACTCACTTATTCAACTGAACTCGACTAATAATATATAATATTTCCCTTAACACTATAAATTAATAAAGTTGATCATAAAATATATTTTTATAAAACTCTTCTTGAACTATATTTTACATACAAACATATTTATCCAGATAAGTGAATAAATACGTTTATACATAAACAACAACTCAAATAAAATATAAACTTAACTCACTTATTCAACTGAACTCGACTAATAATATATAATATTTCTCTTAACATTAATAAATTAATAAAGTTGATCATAAAATATATTTTTATAAAACTCTTCTTGAACTATATTTTACATACAAACATATTTATCCAGATAAGTGGATAAATACGTTAATACATAAACAACAACTCAAATAAAATATAAACTTAACTCGCTTATTCAACTGAACTCGACTAATAATATATAATATTTCCCTTAACATTATAAATTAATAAAGTTGATCATGAAATATATTTTTATAAAACTCTTCTTGAACTATATTTTACATACAAACATATTTATCCAGATAAGTGGATAAATACGTTAATACATAAACAACAACTCAAATAAAATATAAACTTAACTCACTTATTCAACTGAACTCGACTAACAATATATAATATTTCCCTTAACACTATAAATTAATAAAGTTGATCATAAAATATATTTTTATAAAACTCTTCTTGAACTATATTTTACATACAAACATATTTATCCAGATAAATGAATAAATACATTTATACATAAACAACAACTCAAATAAAATATAAACTTAACTCACTTATTCAACTGAACTCGACTAACAATATATAATATTTCCCTTAACACTATAAATTAATAAAGTTGATCATAAAATATATTTTTATAAAACTCTTCTTGAACTATATTTTACATACAAACATATTTATCCAGATAAATGAATAAATACGTTTATACATAAACAACAACTCAAATAAAATATAAAGTTAACTCACTTATTCAACTGAACTCGACTAATAATATTTAATATTTCCCTTAACACTATAAATTAATAAAGGTATGTGTAAGCAAGTTTAATCATTTTTAACATTGCCTGGAGGGAAATAGATCATATAGTTACGGGTAGTATATGAACTAACCATATTCCACATTTGCAGCAACCTATTACCGGTAAAATCTTGAAGTTACAGGTTCATTGACTGTTCCACTTGACTCATAGTGAGTCCAATTTTATAAACAATGTTTGATATTGTATAATTACAAAATGAATTTAATGATTTATTTTGAAATGTATCATCAAATTAGTTAAATGTAAAACTTGCTAAAAAAAATTAACGACACCAAGATGGATTGTATAACTCTTCTCAAAGTGCTTACTCTTATATGACTTAAACGTAACACTTATTTCGTCCCTTTACAGAAAAACAAACACTCTTCTCGAGCTGTATTATATATATAAACTTGTTAATTCAGATATATGAATAAACACGTTTATGAATAAAATACAACTTAAATAGAATACTAACTTAACTCATTTATTCAACTGGAGTGAACAAACAATATAAAATATTTCCATAACTAGCATGCGCACGCGCAATCTGCTCTGACTGTGGCCTTATACTGTTACTGTCAGATGTAGCCTGATTTCTTCTTGAGGATATTGATGGGGTGGTCTCATTCTCTGCCACCATTGCAGTCACAGTTATATCAAATAGTGGTGCTCGAGACTGCCTTACCCCGCTTAAATCTGCCGCACTCGTAGATGACTATGATTCCTGAGCTTGGCTCAATCTGACACATTCCCTGTGGAGATGAATATTCTGCCGAGGTCAAAACAGGTCGTTGAGGATTGAAACCTCTCTCTCTTGCCCGAGCTCTTGCATGCCAGTTTTGTACATTATATACCGCACACGTTTGCAGCATAATAGAGCAGTCATCAAATTTCTACAAAAAACAACACTTTTAAATTTTACAACTTCTAAATGGTCACAAGTATAAGTTTTATGTATCACACATATTATAACATTATAAACTCTGTCAAATGCGACCACTCCCACTCTAATCGATCAATGTACTGCAGAGTAATCACTAATTAAACACAGCACATGATGGTAAATTTAGTTCTAAATGAGTCGTGCTGCATGCGACTCCAGCACCATTTACGCGAGCAACATACGCACTACGAAATAATGGCTTCTATCCTCTAAATTTTGGTACTAAAATATTGCCAGTAGGTGCTATACTTCTAAAGTTATAAGCGATCTTGCCATAACATATTTTATTGCATATGGTTTTTGCAAGTGACACCTCCCTGACCGAAATGGAAAATGTTTCACGTCAAAAAAAATTGTGCTAAAAGTATTAAGTATATATTGGTTGTTTATTTATGTTAGCGTAAGGACCGCCTAAAGCGGTGTAAGCCTCCCCCAATGCTGTCCATTCTTCTCTTTCTCTTACTGCATCTTGTAGGCTGCTGGGCCATGTTTTTCCAGCTATTTTTACTATGTCATCGCTCTATAGTTTTAAAAGTCTGCCTCATCTTCATTTTTTATAGATAGGGAACCAGTTTGTTGCAATTTGTGACCATTTTGACTCTTTATATATGACCTAGTCATTTCCATTTTAAGTTCAGAGTATCTTTCATTATGTCTTTTGCTTTTGTCTTTTTCGTGGTTAACATACTATTAACTCAATCTTTTAGTTTAATATTCATGTAGCTTCTTTCTATCCCTCTTTGGCATGATCTTATTTTCCTCACATTAGACTTTGCCATAGACCCGGTCTAGCAAGCATAGGTTAAGAATGGTATCAAGAACATATTTGTAGCTTTTGTTTTAAGCTTTGTCGGTATAGAGCCTTTGAATATTTCTTGCATGGACCAAATACCACATGTTCTTTATTCTTCGGTCCATTTGTTTGTCCATACAGGATTTAAAAAATATGAGATATCCAAGGTAGACACAGTTATCTATATACTCCAAAGAAGTTGACTAGATTGTAATAGACGTTTTATGTTTATTCGTCATAACTTTTGTTTAATCCTGATTTATTTGCAGCCCCACTTTTGTATTCCTGCATATATTGCAGTTTTCAGGTATTTCAGAGAGTAACACTATATCATCTGAAAATCTTAAATAAGAGAGTTATATATCAAGACTGCGATGAACAACTTTGATGAGAGCGAGTCACCCCACTTTATTCCTTGCTCTATAGAGAATAATGGTTCTAATGTCCCTAAGCATACTTATGCCATGCTGTTATTGTAGATTGTCTTGATTAGCGCTATGTAGTTATAGTTTAAGATATATACAGGTAAACAATACCTTCGTGGAAATACATATTAAGCTATGGTTAACAAAGGCTGTAACTCAGTTCCATGGTTACAGCAAAATACTGCTTGTAAAATCATAAAGCTATAGGTCCATTGACATTTTAACTTGACTTCAGTCATAATAAGCTTGATTTTTTTAATGGTGAG
This sequence comes from Druceiella hillmani, assembly GCA_039881145.1. NCBI lineage: Eukaryota > Metazoa > Arthropoda > Insecta > Lepidoptera > Hepialidae > Druceiella > Druceiella hillmani. The sequence continues at coordinate 7,549,397 of JAYKKI010000035.1, forward strand.
GTTCTATTTTTTTATTGCCAACTTTCTAAATTAGTTTAACAATTTATTTTGAAATGTAATCTTCAAATTAATCATGTAAATTTATTAAAAAAATTAACAATATCAACTTGCATTATATAACAATTAACTAACAACTAACTGTTATATGGTTTGTGTAATGTGCTAACTGTTATATGATTTAATGGTAACATTTATTTCGTCCCCTTAGAGGTAACCAAACATATTTAAAATTTAATACTTTATAGTAGAACCAAGAAAGATCCATTCATTTTTAACAAAACTATTCTGAAGCTGTATTTTACATAGAAACATGTTTATTCAGATAAATAAACATATTTATGCACAAAACATAACTCAAGTAAAATACAAATATAACTCACTTATTCAACTGAACTCAACTTTGAAATAATGCAAATATTTCCATTAACAGGATGCACTCAGCGTAACAAAATATTCGTCTAAAGAAAAACAAGGTGCAGCACTACAAATGCCTGAAGTTGAGCAAGAGGTATGTGTGAGCAAGTTTATTCATCTTTTCAGTCTTATCTGATGGAAAGTAAATCATAAAGTTACAGGTAATATACACCACAACCATATTCCGGAGTTACAATAAAACATATGTGTGAAATATTGGAACAATAGGTCCATTGACTTTCAAATTTGACTTAAATCATAATGAGTCTAATTTGTTGAATAGTGATTGCTTCATTTAACATTGTCAAATTTCTTAATTAGTTTAATGGTTAATTTTGAATATGATATTCGAATTAGTTAAATGTAGAATTTAATAAAAGCAACTATTCTCAAAGTAATTAACTGTTATATAACTTAAATGTAACAATTATTTCGTTCCATTAGAGGTATATAAATGCATTTGATATTTAATATTTCATAGTAAAATCGAGAAAGTTATTTCTTCTCTTTTTTTGTTTTTATAATCTTAGTTTTATTTTTTAAGTTATTTTTTCTCTTTTTTTATTTTTATAAAACTCTTTTTGAGCTGTATTTTATGTATATACCTATTTATTTAAATATGTAAATTAACACATGTATGGTTAAAACGACTTGTGATAAAACAAGTCCAATAAAATATAAACGTAACTCATTTATTGCACTGAACTCAACAAATAATGTAAATATTTCCAATTCAGGATGCACTTACGACAATACAGTACAGTTTATATAGATATGTAAATAAACACATATGCATAAAAAACTTGTAAATAAACACATATGCATAAAAAACTTGAATAAAATTTAAATATTAGTCACTTATTCAACTGAATTTAACAATATAAAGTAAATATTTCCAATTCAGGATGCACTTACGACAATACAGTACAGTTTATATAGATATGTAAATAAACACATATGCATAAAAAACTTGTAAATAAACACATATGCATAAAAAACTTTAATAAAATTTAAACATTAGTCACTTATTCAACTGAACTTAACAAATAAAATAAATATTTCCAATTCAGGATGCACTTACGACAATACAGTACAGTTTATATAGATATGTAAATAAACACATATGCATAAAAAACTTGTAAATAAACACATATGCATAAAAAACTTGTAAATAAACACATATGCATAAAAAATAACTTGAATAAAATACTAACATTAGTGACTTATTCAACTAAACTCAACAAATAATGTAAATATTTCCATTAACGGGACGCACTTGTGACAACAAAATATACGTCTAAAGAAAAACAAGGGTCAGCACTACAAACAAATGAAAATGATCAAAAGGCATGTGTAAACAAGTTTATTCATCTCTTTAACCTTGTCCGAGGGGAAATAAATCTATAAGTTATGGTCAATATACAACATAACCATATTGCAGATTTACATTAAATAATTACCTATAAAATCAAGAAGTTGTAGGTCCATTAACATTCTCAGTTGACTTGATTCATGATTAGTCAAATTTTTGAATAGTGAGCGCTTCATTTTATATTATCAAGTTTATAAATAGTTTAAACGTATTTCATATTTAATACTTCATAGTAAAACCAAAAAAGCTCTTTTTTATTCTTATAAAACTCTTCTTGAGCTATATTTTATGTTATAAACATGTTTATAAGTTATGGCTAATATACACCGTAACCATATTGCAGAGTTACAGAAAATAATTACCTGTAATATCTAGAAGCAGTAGCTCTATTGACTTTTACAGTTGACTTGACTCATAATGAGTCCGATTTTTTGAAAATGAGTGCTTCATTTGATTTTGTCGAATTTATAAATAGTTCATTGATTTTTTTGAAATGTGATCGAACTGGTTAATGGACATTTGTTTCATAAACATTAACAATATCAAGCTGCATTATGTAACTATTCTCAAAGTGCTTACTATTATATTGACTTAGCTGTAACACTTATTTCATCCCCTAAGAGATAAACAAGCATATTTGATACTTAATATTTCAAAGTAGAATCAAGAAAGCTCCTTTCATTTTTATAAAACAGATTTGCATGTAAACATGTTTATTCACATAAATAAAAATATAACTCACTTATTCAACTGAACTCAACTTTGAAATAATGTAAATATTTCTATTAACAGGCTACACTTATAGTAACGAAATACATATCTACAGAAAAACAAGAGTCAGCACTAGAAAGACATGAAATTGATGAAAAGGTATGTGTGAGCAGGTTTATTCATCTATTTAACCTTACCCGAGGGGAAATAAATCATAAAGTTATGACTAATATACACCATAACCATATTATAGAGTTACAATAAATAATTACCTGTAAAATATAAAAGCTGAATGCCTCTTGATTTTCGCAGTTGATGTGACTCATAATGAGTCCAATTTTTTTAAAGGTGGGCTCTTCATTTGATTTTGTCGAATTTATAAAGTTAATTGATTTTTTAAAAATGTAATGAGTGCAAAATCTTTTTAGAAAAATTCACAACATTAAGTTTATATAACTATTGTCAAAATGCTTAAGTGCTATGTGTCTTAACAGTAACACTTACTTGGTCCCTTCGAGGTAAACAAACATATTTGATATTTAATGCTTCACAGTAAACCAAGAAAGCTCTTTCTATTTTTATAAAACTATTCTTAAACTGTATTTTATCTGTAGACATGTTTATTCAGATATGTGAATAAATATTTTTATTCATACACTACAACTCAAATAAAATAAAAAATTAACCCACTCATTCAACTAAACTCAAAAATTAATGTAAATATTTCCAATAACAATATGCACTTACGACAAAATATACATCTAAGGAAAAACAGGGGTCAACACAACAAATGAATAAAGTTGAGCAACAGGTATATGTAAACAAGTTTATTTATTCTTTTAACATTACCCAAAGGAAAATAGATCATATAATTATGGTTAATATTGGCTATAATTTTACACAGCCGTTATAGTAAAATATTACCTGTATAATATTGAAACTATAGGTCCATTTTCATACCCACTTGACTCATAATTAGTCAGATTTTTTAAACAGAGAGTGTTATTTGGTATTTGCCAATTTCTAAATTAGTCTCCATTTTTCAAGTGCTTAGTGGATCTTAACAGCAACACTAGTAGCGTCTTAACAGTAACACTTACTTAGTTCTCTTAGAGATAAACGAACATATTTGATATTTAATATTTCATAGCAGAACTATTCTTGGGCTGTATCTTACATATAAACATGTTTATTCAGATACGTAAATAAATATGCTTATGCATAATATACAACTGGAATAAAATACTAACTTAACTTGCTTATTCAACTGAACTCAAAAAATAATGTAAATATTCTCTTTGACAGGATGCCCTTAAAGCGACACTATATACATCTAAGGAAAAGCAAGGTTCAACACAGGTACTTGTAAACAAGTTTATTCATCTTTTTATGGTTACCCAGAGGAAACAGATATATTTATGGTTAATTTAGGCTTATATCATCATAATGTAGGCTTGTATTATCCTAGACCATATAGTTATGGTTAATATTGGCTGTAACCTTGCTCGACAGTTACACTAAAATATTACCTTTAACCCTCAACTGGCCGGGTGGTTTTTTTGTAACATAACGGGCCGGGCGCGGTCACCGTGACCGCATGTACTTAAAGTATAATATTTTTATGATATTATCCTAATAATAAATAAATAAAAATACTCAGTGTTACTGATAGTGTTTACTTTTAATTAGGAAAGAAAAATTAACAAAATATAACTTCTATTAATGCTAAATAAAAAAAAAACATTACTCAAACGCCAAAACGAAACAAAATCTCTAAACTTCTGTATAAATTCCTTCAAAAAAAAATCTTAACTAATTTTTGGAAAAAAAATTTGGTTTTGTTGTCTTAAGAGATCATATAATATAGAGAAAATAAAAAATTATCTTAAAAGATATTGTTAATGACAAATTGACAACCGTCAATCATGGTCTTGTTTCGCGACAATCGCGGCACATCTTTTGGCTACATTCGATACATATCGGCTTTCTACAACAAAAACATACATGATAGGTCTTTCGTTTTTTTTTGGGATCACAAGTATAGCATGTTTTTCTAGTTTCCAGCTTTTCTTCTACCTCGGGTATAGGTTCTTCTATGTTTAATACTCTTCTTATAGCTAAGCGAAGCTGTCGAGTCAGATGTTGATTACTTGCTCGCCTATGTAAATGCGGTTTGACGGGATGGTTCTTTCATAAACTGAAGCCTTTTAATCTTATCCTCTCGCACTGAGTTATAAACTATAAATGCATTAGAGCTCGCAATATCCAGGAAACGATAAAAAATTGTCATCGGCCATCTACGAGTACGTCGGGCAGTGCTATAGTTTGAACATCTTTGATCTAATAAGTCAACCCCATATTTAGTCTCATTATAATACATTATTACTGTAGGCTTTTTCTTGACATTATCTACTGCTAAATCGTGATGCATGCTTGACATAAGATACTAATGTAAATTCATTTGTGAATCCAAACAAGGAACTTTCTCCTTTACGAGTTTTTGATGGTAAAAAATCTTTGGGTATTTCTCTTTGGTTTTTCTTCATTGTGCCAACAAATGTTAGACCTTTTTTCTTCAACTCTTGTACTAACTGTATTGAAGTAAACCAATTATCGGCTGTAATATTACGATATGAGCCCTCTATTTTTTCTACAAGTCTCAAAACAGATTGGGTCGGTTTTTTTAAGTGTTTGTACTGTTCTGGTAAATATTTTCCATCAGAATCTTTACCCACATAAATGTAGGCGTTGTGTAAATAACCCGTTTTTGCATCCGTGATACACTGAATTTTCAAGCCATATTTTGCCGGTTTTTTTGGCATATACATTTTAAATTTGCATCTGCCGCGACATGCAACCAGCATCTCATCAACACAAGCTTCAGTTCCAATTTCGAATTTCGAACAATTGCCAATAAAATCATTAAAAATTTCAGAAATTGGCGCTGCGGGATCATTTTCACGTCGTTCTAGCCGAGTTGAAGATTCATCAAAGCGTAATGCTAGTAGAAGTATTTTCAGTCTATTTTTCGCCATAATACATTGATAAATACATCGGCCAGTTCCATCCGAGCTATACCAACTTGAAAAATCTGCGTGATTTTCTTTGAACACCGCTGAATAATACAATATGCCTAATAATGCTTTTAGTTCAATCATATCTAAATTATAAACGTAACTATTGTCGTCATACTTGTCTCACATCTTTTCTAAGTGACTGTTGGTATGTGTTATAATTTTTTTAAGAGTACCCTCACGAAAAAAATAATTCCATACATCTTCTACTCTCGATTCTGCTGTAAGGCTGTGTCGAAGACTTTGACGTATTCCTGGTTGTACATCTACTATGTTATGACTTCTTGTTCTACTTCGGGCGGCAGATGGAACAGAAGACCAGCGAAACTTATTTTTGCCGAAATAGTTTTTATCCCTTAGTTGAACTTCCTCGCTATCGGAAATACTTTTACTTGCCTTGCGCTTACGACTCGGTTGAAGACTTGACAAAGGTTGATCATCTTCATCGTTAGATGAGGTAACTTCTTCTTCAGATTCTGAGTGGTGTGACTCATAAATCACGTGATTTGGTTCGATATCCTGATCAATATCACTGCATTCACCATCGCCATCAGAGGCAGGGTCATCATTATCGTCTTGTGTAAGCCACTCTTGTATTTGTTGGTCAAAACGTTCCATTTTGTTAGTAAAATGAAGACTACACCGAGAAAGGAATTCACTTTCTAAAATCACACAATAGGCCGGATGCGGTCACTGTGACCGCTGCAAACTTTTAAACAATAAAAACTCAAAACAAAAGACGCGTGCGACTATTACTAAGCCGGGCCTCGTACTAATCGCCTGAGTTGCGAAGGTACCAGGAGGGGTAAATACCATCGAATATTGGAAGAGTATAAAATTGACAGTGTTGCACCTACTGGGGTCATGGTGACCGCACCCGGCCTGTTAAGGGTTAAAATCTTGAAACTATGGGTCCAGTAGCTTTCCCACTTGCCTTGAATCCTAATAATTCCGATTTCTTAAATTGTCAATTCCTCATTTGATATTGTCCGATTACTAAATCAGTTTAAAGATTTGTTTTAAAATGTAATATTCCTTATAGTTAAGTGTAAAATTAATCGAAAAATTAACAATTTGAAATTGCATTATATAAGTATTTTGAATGTGCTTACTGTTATATGACTTAACTTTAATACTTATTTGATAAAGAAATATAATATAGGTAAAATAGAGGTAAACAAATATATTTTGTATGGAATACTTCGTAGTAAAACAAGAAAGCTCTTCTTTATAATTATAAAACTCTTCTTGAGCTGTTTTATGTATAAACATGTTTATTTAGTTATGTGAATGAACACTTTTATGTGTCACATACAACTCGAATTAAATACAAACACTTATTCAACTAAACTCAACAAATAATGTAAATATTTCCAATAGCAGGATGCACTTATAGCAACAAAATATACATTTAAGAAAAAGCAAGGTTCAGCATTTGATATTTTCCAACCCCTAAAATTACTTTAGTTACTTTTTTTTCAAATATCATATTCAAATTAGTTAAATGTAGAATTTATTAAACAAAAAATTAACAACTTCAAATTGAATTATGTAGCTTCTGTCAAAGTGTATATTGTTATGTGTCTTAATAGTTCTTTATTCCCCTTAGAAAAAAAACTTAATTTTTCATAAAATTATTGTTAAGCTGTAATGTCCTTACAAACATGTTTATTCAAATACGTAAATAAATATGTTTATGCATAATATACAAATAGAATAAAATAAAAATTTAACTTTGTTATTCAAATGAACTCAAAAAATAATATAAATATTCTCTTTGACAGGATCAGGCAATAAAATATTCATCGAAGGAAAAGCAAGGTTCAGCAAAGCTAATGACTGAAGTTGATCAACAGGTATGTGTAAACAAGTTTATTTATCTTTTTAATCTTACCTGAGGGATATGAATCATGAAATTATGAATAATATACACCATAATCATATTCCAGAGTTACAGCAAAATATTTACATGTAAAATCTTGGAACTGTAGGTCCATTGACATTTGATTCATAACGAGTCTAATGTTTTGAACAATGAGTGTTTTATTTAACATTGTCGAATTTCTAAATTAGTTTAATGGTTTGATTTTGCAAACAATATTCAAATTAGTTAAATGTGAAATTTAAAAAAAAATTAACATTAAGTTGTATTATTTAACTATTCTTAAAGCGATTAACTGTTACATGACCTAAATATAACCCTTATTTCGTCTCCTTAGAGTTAAACAAATGTATATGATATCTAATATTTTGGAGTAAAAGTGAAAAAGTTAATTTTTTTATTTTTATAAAACGGTTCCTGAGCTGTATTTTCTGTAGAAACCTGTAAATAAAAAAAAATGAGTGTGCTTTAGACCACACGACTGAAGGAAAACTTCAAATTCACAAAATATGAACTTTAAATTTTTTTTTTTTTTTTTCAAATTTATTTTGACTATCTGCAATCGGCTAAATAACCATAATCAGATGTTTTCTCCAATACTTGATGTTTGGATGGCTGAATCTCCATCGAGATTCAAAGCCATTTTTAAATTTACACATTACACTTTAGTGCCTTTTGTCAAGATTTAATATCTGCCATCTTCTAAGACGTGCAATTTGTTCATCTGTCTTTAACAAATCTTGGGCCAGATTATTTGCGTGGCACCAAAGTCTTTCTTTGTATTTTATGCAACGGATATTTATTTCCTCCTTAATGGTTGGTATACCTAGATATTCATGTATCTCAGTATTACGAGCATACCATGGTGCACTAGACAGCATTCTTAAGATATTATTTTGAAACGATTATAAAATCTCTAGGTTTGAGTTGCAAGCCGAGCCCCACAATTCCAGGCCATAAGTCCAGATGGGTTTTATAATGCATTTGTAAATAAGCAGTTTATTAGTTAGTGAGAGCATAGATTGTCGACCTATCAGCCAGTACAGTTTTTGACTATGTATATTTACTTCTTGTCTCTTTACTTTTATGTGGTTTGCCCATGTTAGTCTCCTATCCAAATGGAAGCCTAGATATTTAGCACTGGCTCTGCATGGTAACTCTTGATTATCCATAGTAACCGACTTGCAATTTCCTTTACGCAAAGTAAATGTCACTTGAGTTGATTTAATGGCATTGCATTTGATTCTCCATCTCTTTAACCATTGAGTGACACTATCAAGCTGTATTTGTAATTTAGCTGATGCTTTGTTGGGATCTTTATCAGGGGAGAGACAAGCTGTGTCATCTGCATATGTTGCAGTCATTACTTCCTGGATCACTGGTAAATCAGATGAATATATTGAGTAAAGAATTGGACCGAGTACATATCCTTGTGGTACAGATGCTCGGATATTATATACTTTAGAAAATTCTTCATGAAATTTTACCATAAACTTGCGGTTCTGTAAATATGACTTCAACACCATGTACAACGAGTTAGGGAGAAGAATCTTCAGTTTGTACAGGAGCCCCTTATGCCAAACTTTGTCAAACGCCTGCTGGATATCTAGGAACACGGCAGAGCAATATTCTCCTCTCTCTAAAGATTGTCTTATAGTATTTACTACCCGGTGCACCTGTTCTATGGTTGAATGCTGCGACCTAAATCCGAACTGATGGTCGGGGATTACATGTTCAGTGTTAAGAACTGACTTTAGTCTAGTCAGAAGTATTTTCTCAAAAACTTTCGAGATGATAGGTAATAGACTAATTGGTCTGTATGAGTTAGGTTCAGTTAGTGGCTTGCCAGGTTTTACTAACATACGTATGACAGATATCTTCCATAGTTTTGGATAGTATGAGAGTCTCTTGATTGCATTGAAGACAATAGTGAGGAAAACTATTCCCTTTTGTGGTAGATGTTTCAAAATCTCTGCTGTAATGAGATCAAACCCAGGAGTTTCCTTATTATTGTTTGGTAGTTTCCTTATTATTTTAGCTACTTCTTTTGGAGTAGTTAGCTTTAATGGTGGAGACAACTGTTGATCACTGCTTATTACTCTTTCAATCTCACTATCAAATTCATCATTACTAGCCTCATTTGGGTTGAACACATGTTTAAGATACTCAGCAAACAGTTCAGCTTTTCCGCTAGGCGTTTTAACCTAGATACCAGAGGATTTTCTTAATGGAGGAACTTGTGGTTGTGGTCTTTTGAATTCCTTAGTGATTTTCCAAAGAGTGTAGTTCTCATGTTTGGTTGCTGATAATTTTGACAGTTTTTGTTGAAGTGATTTATTTTTATGTTCGACCAACATTTCTCTTAGTTCTCTTGCCGCCTTGTTCCATAACATTCTATCATCCTTTAGTCTACTCAGTTGCCATTTACGTCTTAATTTTCTTTTTTCCTCTAGCTTTTTACGTAGTTTTAAAGGTATGTTACATTTTGTAGGAACATTGTGGCTAGATGGAGTAGCACGCCAGGCAGATTCCTGTATTAAGTTCATGATGAGAAATGTAGCCTCATCTATATCCTTCTCGGACTTAAGTCGTACTTTCATGTTTATTTTGGATTCCAAAAATTCTGAGAATGCCAGCCAGTCAGTGTTGTTATTATACAAATTTATTTGTTGGACTTTGTTAATGACAGACATGCTGAGGGTACAAATTACTGGAGTATGGTCAGATGTGGTGTCCAGGCATGATTCGACACTAACATATTTATGGGGTAAATTTTTATGAATGAAAAAATCTATTAGATCTGGAGTTTTCTTGTGATCTGTAGGCCAGTATATTGGTTGTTCATCTCCAACTTTAAAATGAATTTACAATTTTATTCACTTTAAACGTAGAATATTTAATGTATTGAACAAAATAATAATTTATAAAATTGTTCAAGAACGAAATGAAATTACAAAATAACAAAAAAATCATTGTTCGTATAACATTAGCAAACTGGCATATATATATATTTCATGCACTGGCTATGAGAGGAAAAGAAAAAGAAAATGTGCGCGCGCACTGCTCTCTCTCTTGCTCCTACAGTGTATTGCAGACAACAGGCTTGCACTGTGTCTTAGATATACAAAACATAACTGGCTATGAGAGAAAGAGAGAAAGAAAATGTGTGCTTGCACCTCTTTCTCTTGTCCCTACAGTAATATACGAAACATAACTCTGTCTCTCTTTCTGTCTTCACTAACTTATATCTCCCTCTCAACTTCAGTTTGCTTCGTCCGATCATACTTTTCGTAACGCTCTCGTCACGCATTCACCAGATTACTCCCCAAGTCAAGCGTGCGTAAAGAAGTTTTACTTCAACAAGTTGAATAAAATATAAACGTAATTCATTTATTCCACTGAATTCAATACATTATGTAAATATTTTCAATAACAGGATGCACTTGTACTAACAATATATACATCCAAGGAAAAACAAGGGTCAGCACTACAAACAAATGAAAATGATCAAAAGGTATGCGTAAACAAGTTTATTCATCTCTTTAACCTTACCCGAGCAGAAATAAATCATAAAGTTTTGACTAATGTAAGCCACAACCATGTTGCAGAATTACAGTAAATAATTACCTGCAAAATCTAGAAGTTGTCGGTCCATTAATTTGATCTACAACAAATGACTTGGCTCATAATGAGTCCGATTTTTTTAATAGTGATAGTTTCATTTAACATTGTCGAATTTCTAAATTAGTTTAATGATTTAATTACGCATACATTATTCAAATTAGTTAAATGTCAAATTCAATAAAAAATTAACATTAAGTTGCATTATTTAACTATTCTTAATGTTATTAACTGTTTTATGAATTAGATGTAACCCTTATTTCGTCTCCTTGTAGTTAAACAAGTATATTTGATATTTAATATTTCATAGCAAAAGCGAGAAAGTTATTTTTTTTATTTTTATAAAACGCTTCCTAAGCTATATTTTATGTACAAACCTGTAACAAACACACAAGTTGCATAAAATACATATATTGTATAGTATTTTATGCAACTTGTTTATTTGTTACAGGTTTGCACATAAGTTCCTAAGCTGTATTTTATGTACAAACCTGTAACAAACAAACAAGTTGAATAAAATACAAACATAACTCATTACCATCATATCATACCACTGAATTCAATATATAATGTAATTAATTTTTAATAACAGAATGCACTTATGGCAACACAATATACATCTAAGGAAAAACAAGGGTCAGCACTACAAACAAATGAAAATGATCAAAAGGTATGCGTAAACAAGTTTATTCATCTCTTTAACCTTATCCGAGGGGAAATAAATCATAAAGTTTTAACTAATGTAAACCACAACCATATTGCAGAGTTACAGTAAATAATTACCTGCAAAATCTAGAAGTTGTAGGTCCATTGATTTGATCTACAACAATTGACTTGGCTCATAATGGGTCCAATTTTTTTAATAATGAGTGTTTCATTTGATATTGTCGAATTTCTAAATTAGTTTAATGGTTTGATTTTGCGTACAATATTCAAATTAATTAAATGTCGAATTCAATAGAAAATTAACATTAAGTTGCATTATTTAACTATTCTTAAAGTTATTAACTGTTAAGACTTAAAAGTAACCCTTATTTCGTCTCCTTAGAGTTAAACAAATATATTTAATATTTCATAGTAAAACCAAGAAAGTTCTTTTTTTTTAATTTTTATAAAATGTTTCCTGAGCTCTATTTTCTGTACAAACCTGTAAATAAAAACAAGTTGAATAAAATACAAACGTAACTCTAAACAATATAACATATAATGTAAATACTTTTAATAACAGGATGCACTTATGGCAGCAAAATATACATCCAAGGAAAAACAAGGGTCAGCACTACAAACAAATGAAAATGATCAAAAGGTATACGAAATGAATCGTAAAGTTACGGGTAATATACACTGTAACCATATTCCAGACTTACAGTAAAATATTACCTATAAACCTTGGAACTGTAGGTCCATTCATTCACACTTGGCTTGACTCATAATGAATCTAATTTTTTTAACATTTCATATTGTTGAATTCAGAAATTAGTTTAATTATTTGTTTTGAAATGTAATCTTCAAATCAGTTAAGTGTGGAATTTATTTAAAAAAACTGACAGCATAAAGTTTCATTATGTAACTATTCTCAAAGTGTTTACTATTATATGACTTAGCTGTAACCCTTATTTCATCCCCTTAGAGGTAAACAAACATATTTTACATTTAATACTTTGTAGTAAAATCGAGAAAACTTTTCTTTATTATTATAAAACTCTTCTTGAGCAGTATTTTATGCATATACATATTTATATATATATATATATATATATATATATATATATATATATGTGTGTAGTGAATGAACATATTTATGCATAAATACAACTCAAATTAAATACAAACTTAACTCACTTATTCCACTAAAGTCAAGAATTAATGTGAAAATTTCCAATAACAGGATGCACTTCAGGCAACAAAATATACATCGAAGGAAAAACGAGTGTCATCACAACAAATGAATAAAGTTGAACAGGTGTGTGTAAGGAAATATATTCAACTTTTTAATATCAGCCAAAGAAAAATAGATCATATAATTATGGTTAATATAGGCTATACTCAACAGTTACTGTAAAATATTACCTATAACATCTTGAAACTATAGGTCCATTGACTTTCCCGCTTGACCATTGACTTTCCATGGTCCATTGACTTTCCTGCTTTTTTTACCCATAACGAGTCTCATTTTTTAAATAGTCAGTGCGTTACTTGATCTTGTCCAATTTCTAAATCAATTTAATGTTTTGATTTTAAATGTAATATTGAAATTAGTTAAATGTAGAATTTATTAAAAAAATTTACCACTTCAAGTAAACATTTTAATGGGTTGACTTATTCGAAATCAAACCATTAAAATAAGGAATGTAACCATTTTCTAAGAGCTTAGTTTTATGTGTCTTAACAGTAACATTTATTTCGTCCCGTTAGAGATAAACAAACATATTTGATATTTAATACTTCATAATAAAACCAAAAAAGTTCTTCTTTATTATTATAAAACTTTTCTTGAGCTGTATTTTATGAATAAACAAGTTTATTTTGATATGTGAATGAACATGTTTATACATATAATTCAACTCAAATCAAAATACAAACTTAACTCACTTATTCAACTAAACTCAACAAATAATGTAAAAATTTCCAATAACAGGATGCACTTATGACAACAAAATATACATCTAAGGATAAACAAGGGTCAGCACTACAAATTAATGAAATTTATCAAAAGGTATGTGTAAACAAGTTTATTCATCTCGTTAACCTTACCCGAGAGGAAAAAAATCATAAATTTATGGTTAATATAGGCTGTAACTTTGTTCCCTAATTAGAGCAAAATATTACTTACAGAAACTTAAAGCCATAAGTCCATTCATTGTCCTACTTGACTTGTCATAGTGAGTCTGATTTTTTGAAGAGTGTGCACATACTAACTAAATATGCCATGAGCGCGATGGCACTCGCGAAATCATTTGCTGTTTACCACGCGGTAGGTGAGGTCGCTCGTACGCATCGCCAATTTTTTATCTTTCTACGTGTTATATAAAGTTCAAGTTATAATATTATAAGTAATTTCAATATAAAAAGGATCCAGGAAAAGAAAATTTTTAACCCATAATGTCAGAATACGAAAATAATTCGAGTGAAAATGATCATTTTTCAAGTTGTGAAGAAAGTAATAGTGGGAGTGACATTGTGGTGCGCTCACAATTTGGCGTAATGCAAATTTTGAGTGATAGTGATAGTAGTGATGATAACAATTATTTTGCTGATACAGAGGATGTACCGGACTGCAAAAATACGATGTGACCTTGATTTCAGTTTTTGTTATAATTTTAGTCACAATATATATTTCCATAATTTTCTTTGTATTTTATTATCCTTGTACAAGTTTTTATTAACAAAACACTGAAAAAATTATTAAAATTGGATAATTTTTGGAAGAGATACAGTTTTTTTTCGAGACAAGGGTAAATGAGATCAAAAACAAAAGATCTCTTTGGTATTTTTAAGTATATATGAGTAAAAAACGATGGCACTAAAACGGTTAATGTTGAATGTATCTTTATTTCCGTACTGTCTATTCACTTCTTGTTCGAAGTAAATTCTAACAGATTTTATCCGGCAACACCTCACATTATACTTTTTTTTTTCGTTCAAATTATGATTTTTATATTCTACAGCTACATAATGGCATTTAGAATACTTAAGGACAGAGAAAAAGAAGATATACTGCAAGAAGAAAACAATGAAAATAAAATCGGGATCATGAAAGTGATACAGAGCGGAAAGAGATCAAGCAAATGATATATTAGATTTTGAATTTGAAAGTATATTTGGAGGAGAGTTTAGCTTGCCCATGCATTTATCCTTGTAATATCTAAGGTAATGAAAATTTATAAAAAGAGATAAAAACATTATGTGGCAAATACGCCAGCCTCCACAGAACAATACATTCACAATCACATAATATTGTTTATACTTCACCACGTTTGATGGAACCTATCAGAAATAGTCACCGCAACATTGTGATGGATAATTTGTTGACTAGTATCCCACTTTTGTGTGATATGCTTAGAAGTTATGAACTTACAGCATTGGGTACTCTACAAAAAAATAAGGCAGAGATTCCGCCTGTCTTTGCTGTTACCGAGGAAGGCGAACTTTACTGTTCCCTGTTTGGTTTCAAAGAAACCTAATGTTAATGTCGTATTTTGCAAAAAAAATAAAGTTGTGCTTTTCGCTTCAACCATGCATTATGATGCCAAGAAAGATACTGATATAGAAGAAAAGCCAGAAATAAGCAATAAGAACAAATGCGGTGTTGATGTCGTTGGTGAGTTGTGAAAAATTTACTTGGTGCACCGCATAACGAAAAGATGGCCAATGGTATTATTTTATGGTCTACTAAACATAGGTGGCAGCAAGGCCTATATTATTGTAAAATCAAATAAGAAAGACGAAGGCCTAGGTATGCCTCCTAGAACAAGCATATTGAAAGAGCTCACTAAGGACTCTTTTTATGCTTCAAATTAAAAAAAGAAAGGTGCTCTTTTTTTAGTCTTTATCATAAATTTGCCCTCAATTATAAAAACACAAATTAGATTTATTCTTGGAGATGATTCGGACAACAGATCCAATTTAATCCAGCATGTCATATTTGCATTGCACACTTTGTGATTAGAAAAAGGATCGAAAAACCAGGACTGCCTGTAAAATGTCTAAAAAATATATGTCGAGAGCTTTTATATTTTTATTTGTAACAATTGTTACCAAAAAAATAAATAAAAATAGCCTAATGAATGTAAATCTAAAGTCTAAAAGAAGAGTATCTAAATCCATAGTCATGATAAGGTTATTTTCGTAACTTTATCCATACTAAAAAAATATTAAACAAAACATTGTTTGTATATTATTTCATAAGTTTTTTATATAATTTCATTATTTAGATCTCAATTTTGAATTTTTCCGAAGTGCTTTTTATAATATACATGATAAGGTTATTTTCGTAACTTTATATTATTTTATATATTCATTTTATATTATTTCATAAGTTTTTTATATAATTTCATTATTTAGATCTCAATTTTGAATTTTTCCGAAGTGCTTTTTATAATATACATGATAAGGTTATTTTCGTAACTTTATATTATTTTATATATTCATTTTATATTATTTCATAAGTTTTTTATATAATTTCATTATTTAGATCTCAATTTTGAATTTTTCCAAAGTGCTTTTTATAATATACATGATAAGGTTATTTTCGTAACTTTATATTATTTTATATATTCATTTTATATTATTTCATAAGTTTTTTATATAATTTCATTATTTAGATCTCAATTTTGAATTTTACCGAAATGCTTTTTATGTAATGTTGATTTTAATTTAAGTTATACGAAAAGTGTTGTTTTTTTATTAATTTTTAAGATAGTGCACTAAATACAAATAAATAATTAATAGACAAATACTTTTCGTATTATTAAATATAACATAAAAAAACAGGCAACAAAAGAATTAAATATAACATAAAACATTAACTAAGAAATGTTTATATACCCAAATTTCCATAGATCGGCCTTTTAAATAATGAGATATTTTTTACCCGGCAGCAACTGTTTGTGATTGTAATTATCTAGTGACAACCGCCGGGTTAAATGCAGTACTTATTAAACAAATTTATCATGTGAAATTGCATTAAGCAGAGTGTTAGATGCATTTCAGCCAAATGGAAATGGTGGATAAATCAGCCTTTTAAATATTGTGGTATTTTTTTACCCGGTAGCAGCTGTTTGTGATTGTAATTTCCTAGTGATGACCGCCGGGTTAAATGCAGTACTTATTAAACAAATTTACGATGTCAAATTGTATTAAGCAGAGTATTAGGTGGATTTTTAGCCAAATGGAAATGGTGGATAGGTGGGTCTATTTGGATGTTACGTAGCCCGAATGACCTCTTTATTGAATCTTGTGGTTTTCAAGATATTAATTTTTATTATTTTTGAAAAATTCCTCAAAATCACCCTTTCCCCTTTTATATTAATTTTTTTACAGTTGTAGCAGCTCAGCATAGTTTTCATAATTTTTTTATTGTAATTCAGTTCCTAAAAAATTGTTTTTAACGCAGATAATAGCAAAAAAAAATTATCATGACCAAAAGAAATTCTCAAAAATGGATAGAAACAAATTTTAAATTTCAACTTTTAATTGCATTAAAAAAAAACTAAATGTGATCAAGATGTTCAAATTTCAAATACTCTTAAAAGTTTCTCAAGTTCATGCCAATTTTAAAAATATGCTAAGTTACATTGAAAGAAAATGAGGTAAAAATCATTTTTTTTATATCAATTTCATTCAAACTGATCTCCGCTCTTTCTAATACATACATGACATCTTAGTCAAATTTCTACAGTGATTGTACGTAGTCAGATCTCTTCTTTCATCATTACAAATGCGGCATTAATTCTTTGAATTAAATATTCACAATTTTAAATCTCCTATGTGTACACCATTTCTTAAGTATGGCTCCAAATGTAGAAATCAAGTGGTGTCAGATCAAAGGACCATGCAGGCCACAGAATTGAACCTATTCTACCAATCCAAGACTTAAGAATCACATTATCAAAATGCTCCTTAACTATTACTCCATAGTGTTCGGCACACAACTGTCATTTTGAAATACAACAGTTCTATCTTCTTGAAAAATCGGCACTGCACTCAACATTTCTAGAGTTCATTCTGCATAGAATTCTAGATAATTATCCTTATTTAGGTTGTCCGATAAGTAGTGCAGTCTGATGAAGGATTTCTTGATTACCTAGTCACATTTGTCGATAGATGTATCTGTGGATTCTTGTCCTTTCCAGACCAGTATTGTAAATTGTGTGCATTGACAATTCCTTCCCTATTCAATTTGGACTCGCCCATCGACAAAATACATAATGGATTGCACAAAAAAAAAGAATTAAATCAATTTTGCCATGACTGAAAAAGACAATAGATAGGTATTTTTTAAAATAATGAATAACTTTTAAACTATGCACTTCTTCGTAACCCTGTTTTGCTTTAAATTTATTCCTTAGGAGGTCATCTGCCCATTACTTTCGAATTGATAAATAAAAAATACATAAATTTTACATTGAATTTTCGGATTGATAATAAACTTTTATACATAGAGACATCTGGTATAAACACGTTTATTCAGACATGTGAATAAACATGTTCATGCAAACGATACAACCCAAATAAAATATAAACTCAACTCAGCTCAGTTCCGCTGAATTCAACAAATAATGTAAATATTTCCGTTAACAGGATGAACTCAAGACAACAATATATACATCTAAGGAAAAACGAGGGTCAGCACTGCAAACGAATGAAGTTGATCGACAGGTATGTGTTAACCAGTGTATCCATATTTTTAACATTATCCGGAGGGAAATAGATCATATAATTACAGATAATATTTGCAACAAGTGATAAAATAAATAGATCATATAATTACAGATAACATTTGCAACAAGTGATAAAATAAATAGATCATATAATTACAGATAATATTTGCAACAAGTGATAAAATAAATAGATCATATAATTACAGATAACATTTGCAACAATTGATAAAATAAATAGATCATATAATTACAGATAATATTTGCAACAAGTGATAAAATAAACAGATCATATAATTACAGATAATATTTGCAACAAGTGATAAAATAAACAGATCATATAATTACAGATAATATTTGCAACAAGTGATAAAATAAACAGATCATATAATTACAGATAATATTTGCAACAAGTGATAAAATAAACAGTTCATATAATTACAGATAATATTTGCAACAAATGATAAAATAAACAGATCATATGATTACAGATAATATTTGCAACAAGTGATAAAATAAACAGATCATATAATTACAGATAATATTTGCAACAAGTGATAAAATAAACAGATCATATAATTACAGATAATATTTGCAACAAGTGATAAAATAAACAGATCATATAATTACAGATAATATTTGCAACAAGTGATAAAATAAACAGTTCACATAATTACAGATAATATTTGCAACAAATGATAAAATAAACAGATCATATGATTACAGATAATATTTGCAATAAGTGATAAAATAAACAGTTCATATAATTACAGATAATATTTGCAACAAATGATAAAATAAACAGATCATATAATTACAGATAATATTTGCAACAAGTGATAAAATAAACAGTTCATATAATTACAGATAATATTTGCAACAAGTGATAAAATAAACAGATCATATAATTACAGATAATATTTGCAACAAGTGATAAAATAATCAGTTCATATAATTACAGATAACATTTGCAACAATTGATAAAATAAATAGATCATATAATTACAGATAATATTTGCAACAAGTGATAAAATAAACAGATCATATAATTACAGATAATATTTGCAACAAGTGATAAAATAAACAGATCATATAATTACAGATAATATTTGCAACAAGTGATAAAATAAACAGATCATATAATTACAGATAATATTTGCAACAAGTGATAAAATAAACAGTTCATATAATTACAGATAATATTTGCAACAAATGATAAAATAAACAGATCATATGATTACAGATAATATTTGCAACAAGTGATAAAATAAACAGATC
Source organism: Druceiella hillmani (assembly GCA_039881145.1). NCBI lineage: Eukaryota > Metazoa > Arthropoda > Insecta > Lepidoptera > Hepialidae > Druceiella > Druceiella hillmani. The sequence continues at coordinate 7,569,128 of JAYKKI010000035.1, forward strand.
ATATAATTACAGATAATATTTGCAACAAGTGATAAAATAAACAGATCATATAATTACAGATAATATTTGCAACAAGTGATAAAATAAACAGATCATATAATTACAGATAATATTTGCAACAAGTGATAAAATAAACAGTTCACATAATTACAGATAATATTTGCAACAAATGATAAAATAAACAGATCATATGATTACAGATAATATTTGCAATAAGTGATAAAATAAACAGTTCATATAATTACAGATAATATTTGCAACAAATGATAAAATAAACAGATCATATAATTACAGATAATATTTGCAACAAGTGATAAAATAAACAGTTCATATAATTACAGATAATATTTGCAACAAGTGATAAAATAAACAGATCATATAATTACAGATAATATTTGCAACAAGTGATAAAATAATCAGTTCATATAATTACAGATAATATTTGCAACAAATGATAAAATAAACAGATCATATAATTACAGATAATATTTGCAACAAGTGATAAAATAAACAGATCATATAATTACAGATAATATTTGCAACAAGTGATAAAATAAACAGTTCATATAATTACAGATAATATTTGCAACAAGTGATAAAATAAACAGATCATATAATTACAGATAATATTTGCAACAAGTGATAAAATAAACAGTTCATATAATTACAGATAATATTTGCAACAAGTGATAAAATAAACAGATCATATAATTACAGATAATATTTGCAACAAGTGATAAAATAAACAGATCATATAATTACAGATAATATTTGCAACAAGTGATAAAATAAACAGTTCATATAATTACAGATAATATTTGCAACAAATGATAAAATAAACAGATCATATAATTACAGATAATATTTGCAACAAGTGATAAAATAAACAGATCATATAATTACAGATAATATTTGCAACAAGTGATAAAATAAACAGTTCATATAATTACAGATAATATTTGCAACAAGTGATAAAATAAACAGATCATATAATTACAGATAATATTTGCAACAAGTGATAAAATAAACAGTTCATATAATTACAGATAATATTTGCAACAAGTGATAAAATAAACAGATCATATAATTACAGATAATATTTGCAACAAGTGATAAAATAAACAGATCATATAATTACAGATAATATTTGCAACAAGTGATAAAATAAACAGTTCATATAATTACAGATAATATTTGCAACAAGTGATAAAATAAACAGATCATATAATTACAGATAATATTTGCAACAAGTGATAAAATAAACAGTTCATATAATTACAGATAATATTTGCAACAAATGATAAAATAAACAGATCATATGATTACAGATAATATTTGCAATAAGTGATAAAATAAACAGATCATATAATTACAGATAATATTTGCAACAAGTGATAAAATAAACAGTTCATATAATTACAGATAATATTTGCAACAAGTGATAAAATAAACAGATCATATAATTACAGATAATATTTGCAACAAGTGATAAAATAAACAGTTCATATAATTACAGATAATATTTGCAACAAATGATAAAATAAACAGATCATATGATTACAGATAATATTTGCAATAAGTGATAAAATAAACAGATCATATAATTACAGATAATATTTGCAACAAGTGATAAAATAAACAGTTCATATAATTACAGATAATATTTGCAACAAGTGATAAAATAAACAGATCATATAATTACAGATAATATTTGCAACAAGTGATAAAATAAACAGTTCATATAATTACAGATAATATTTGCAACAAGTGATAAAATAAACAGATCATATAATTACAGATAATATTTGCAACAAGTGATAAAATAAACAGATCATATAATTACAGATAATATTTGCAACAAGTGATAAAATAAACAGTTCATATAATTACAGATAATATTTGCAACAAGTGATAAAATAAACAGATCATATAATTACAGATAATATTTGCAACAAGTGATAAAATAAACAGTTCATATAATTACAGATAATATTTGCAACAAATGATAAAATAAACAGATCATATGATTACAGATAATATTTGCAATAAGTGATAAAATAAACAGATCATATAATTACAGATAATATTTGCAACAAGTGATAAAATAAACAGTTCATATAATTACAGATAATATTTGCAACAAGTGATAAAATAAACAGATCATATAATTACAGATAATATTTGCAACAAGTGATAAAATAAACAGTTCATATAATTACAGATAATATTTGCAACAAGTGATAAAATAAACAGATCATATAATTACAGATAATATTTGCAACAAGTGATAAAATAAACAGTTCATATAATTACAGATAATATTTGCAACAAATGATAAAATAAACAGATCATATGATTACAGATAATATTTGCAATAAGTGATAAAATAAACAGATCATATAATTACAGATAATATTTGCAACAAGTGATAAAATAAACAGTTCATATAATTACAGATAATATTTGCAACAAATGATAAAATAAACAGATCATATGATTACAGATAATATTTGCAATAAGTGATCAAATAAACAGATCATATAATTACGTTAATATTTGTTATAAGTGGTAACTTTACTATGAGTATATAAAATGAACTAATTCATCTATATTCTTTGACCGAATACTTTAAATAATCAAAATGATATCATTGTTTAGTTTGGTTAACCAAAAATCACATAACATGTACAATGGACTAAAATTATGTGATCACATTCCCCACATCTGACACACTAACTTAACGTTTATATATAATAATATATAGGTACATACATATTATAATACTATATTATGTATATATGGGAACTAAATCTGTTGTTAACGACATTCATGAATTGTGAAACGAACCATATTTGCAATACATTGCCAGTGTCCGAGTTAACTTCATGTGGTGTTTGTGTGCCAGAATAACGATTGTCTCAAGAGAAAATGAGATACTAAATTAATTAAATCTTTTGATCATAAATTGACCATAAATTCACATGTCTGTCATTTCGATATTACTTCAATCATGAATCTATCTGTCAAATCTTAAAAGATTTAAATCAATAGGACAAGGGTTGCAAGCTTCGGTCCTTGTTTTTAGATTCACAGACCCCTAATTCCATAGAAAAAAGATTATATTAGAATTTTGACAACATATTCACGGTACAGTGATAGTATGCTCCGTGTTACGGTTTATACATTATTTAAATACATTGTAGTTGTGAGTTTTTTGACAGGTTTATTGAGAGGTTTTTTTATTAAATTAAAAAAAGTACTAATTGAAGTAAGTATATTTTAAATTTTTATTTAATTTATTATATTTAATTAGCTATTATATAAAATTTTCATTTGTTACACTGTAGTCTATGTATTTTTAAAAATTATTTAGTCGATGTAAAATTTGATTATTTTTTGTTTTTATGCTAAAACTTTCAAAAACATCAAGTGTATTTCCATTCTTCTATTGCTTCTATTTAGATTTTTTTTTAAATAATTATGTATTTTCTTAATTAAAATATATATTTATATTTCACTATGTTTGCATAGATTAATAAATTGGATTGACTAGTTATAAATAATAGTTATAAAAGACACAGACAACAAACAAATGACTTTCGTTTTATAAGCCGTCCACTTTTGAAATATGCTAGTCTCTTAAGAGTTAGGACAACCAGTCCCAAGTTTGGAAAGTATGAGAGGAGAGTTGAAATTTTTTAAGTAGAACAAATGAACTAAAAGATCTAGTTCTCGTATTTCAATGACCTAGATTGACTAAGTCACAAAAGTGTCCTAAACACCCATTTCCAATGGAAAATATCGACTTGAAAAATGCAAGTACTATTTATTTATTTTCAAATAATTATTCAGATAACATAAAAGATCTGTTACATAGTGAGCCAGACTCATACAAGCCACGTAGTTATATATTCCAGATAATAATTTATGGCGAGATTCTTTTCTATGTAATTTTCCATACAATGTTTTGATATTGACAATCCCTAGCTGTGAGGTGGAAAGATTTTTCTCCAGAATGTCTTCTATAGAAAACAGATCAGAATAACAATGACAAATAGAAGATTAAATTATTTGTCAATTTATTCCCTAAATTCATTTAACTATAGAAATATAACATAATGATTAAATAAATAATTTACAGTTCAAAAATGTAAAAGATTTAATTGTGCTTTAAATGTTTTAATGTAATAAAAATATTTATTTTATATGACCCTAAAATTTTTTTTTAAGAATGACTTTTATTTTTGTTTTTCTTACTCTATATTTTTAATTTGAAAAAATAAAACATTACACAGTATAATGTTTGCAAATTATTCCAAGCAGTTACCTATAAATAACGTGAGCTCTAATTGTGTTTTAACAATTACAATTAACTTTAGCCCCATAGTCATTAGAATTACATTGCATTCCAAAATTATGGACTAATGTCATACGAGTTTACATCTTTACTTTTAAATTTTGCGAAAATATCTAGACAATATGACATTTTTTGTTTACATTTAATGGTTATATCTTCCTAATATTATAAATTCGAACGTTTCGATGTTTGAATGTTTCTTACTCATTCATGTTTAAACAACAAAACAACTTGAAATTCGGTATAAACATAATTCATGATTCAAATTAACATGTAAGAGACTTTTTAAGATCTGATATAATATTTTTAGGCTCCGAATATTCCTATAGGATAAAATTCGGATTTTTTACACAATAATAAAAATTTACACTACTGTTACTTATACATATAGTCTCAGAAATAATTTCCACCGTAATGATAAAAAATATGCGAGCTAAGCTGTGGACAAAAATCCCATAGACACTGTACCATAAATAGTTACTTACATTTAATTTTATATCACCGATAAATATAATTAAACATTGTTTAGCCATAGATATTGACTCCCACTACCTCTGCTGTAATGCCGATGATTAATATTAATAAAAGAAATTTTAAAAATTTAACTCATTATCACATGTCAAAAAAATTATGACTCAGTTTTTTATTCCAATTCTCGTTTAACATTACAATGAAATATGACAAACCAATTCACATATCTCTGCAAAATATTTTCTGGCCTCATATATGTCTGTATATAAAACCTTTTTTTTATTTTAAGTAATTATATATAAATGGTTATATGCACAAGTTCATCAAATAAAATAAAAAACAATTGTAAAAATCTATAATTTTTCTAATTAATCAAAACTTTCCAACATAATGGTGAATCAGTTGTCACGATTAGTCAAAATTTGGATTCATTTCTACCGATTGAATAGGTCCCCAATATGTTGTGTACTTTACAAACAAATTTAGATGCATAAGTTAATATATGGCTTTGCGCATATCATCAAATAAAACAAAAAGCAATTGTAAAAATCTACAATTTTTCTTATTTAACGAAGTTTTCCGATATAATGGTGAATCAAATGTCACGATTAATCAAAATTTGAATTCATTTGCACCGATTGAGTAGGTCCCAATATGTTGTGTATTTTACAAACAAATTTAGATTCATAAGTTAATATTTGATTACAGATTATTGCCGTCGATCGTGCTTTTACACGGATGATATCTATTTCTTCAAAGCAGGTAATACGACAAATTATTTTTTTATATGCCAAATTAATAAGTCTTATGACATAATAAGTTTATCTCGGTTTGTAACTAATTAGTCTGTGACATGCATATTCAAATTTCAGTTCCAACAGGTAAAAGGCAAAATGTAGTTAGACTGTAACAGGGCTAACGGTACAATTTAATGCGAGTTTTATATCTGGCGTTATTAATTTTATTAAATGTATGTAAACTATAATTTCGCAATGAGTCGATCAAAATAAAGGAGTTAATTTTTCAGAAATCATTAAAGGAAATATTATCTTGAAAATGATAATTTCAAAACTATCCACAGGCTAATGAAAACAGTAAGTAAAGAATGCGGTCAGGTCTGGTAACAGAAAATGTCTAAAAATTGAATCATGGTGTAATTTCATGTTTATAAATTATTATGAGCAGTTGTCTATACCATCAGTTGTAATTCTTTATTAGCTCATAACTACTGAAGTACCATAGTGCATAGAGGTAAATAAAACAATATCCATACCATTTTCATAAAAAAAATTTACGAATGTAATGAAATAAATACTAAAAATTATCAAAAATAACTAAAAGAACTACTATTAAATATAGGAACTTTTCTTTTGATTTTCTAATAATATTAAAACTGTCTTTATGTGATATAAATTACATTTTCAGCAAACTACAAATCTAGGAACTTTTTAACAAGTTAAGCACGGCCATTTTGGACACCATAGACGTATAATACTACTAGTGACATCTGAATAATATTCATCTATGTTGTTGTCGTGTTAACAAAATATAACCATCGAATATTACTGCCAGAGAGGTCGTCAGGATCGAATCCAGATGTAGTAATAAATAGCTTACGATTAATCTTATCTACAAAACAGCAAAACGAAAAAATCTTGAAAGTTACTAACACTGACTACACAAAACCACATAAGTCAGGTGTCGAATTTATCTATTTAGATATTCAGCATGCATCAGCTCTCCTGCAGTGCACATGCATCGCTGATGGCTAGGAATCTTCCACAATGAACGAGTACCAATTCCCATGCAAAACAAAGTTATGAACAAAAAACAGATTTAACAATGTATAACATACATACAACAGTAATCAAGGGTTAACAAAAATTAACTTTCGCCTGTGACTTTGTCTCGGGTGACGGAATTACATGCAGGTGTTTGATTCCTGAAACACATGTTTTACTCAACTTTAAAATGCAAATAGATTTATCAATTAAAATAAATTATTATAGATTACTAAATTAGGCTATTTCTCAGGTTAAAATGTAAATTGAATCTTAGACTATGCCTATGCAAAGATTCATGAAAATCCACCCGGTTGTTTGCGCATCATCGGGCAACAAACATCTAAACACACTTTTGTGCTGTTGATTTTAAACAAACAACAGTTTACGTACTAACGCTCCACTGTAGCAAAGCACGTTACCTCTACTCTAGTTCCGTCACTAATTTTTCTAGCACTGTGTTTGATTAACACCTTATATTTTTTTGTAAAATGATATTAATGAGAACATGAAATCAAGAGAACAAACCCAAAAATATACTTCTCATAAGTATAAAGATAGCCCCAAAAATCATTATTCAAATTGGGAACAAATGTACAATGTCAACACATCAGGCCTTCAGAACCAGAGTACATTACCTTGGAGCAACGAATCAACGTGACCCCAAAAATCATAACTTTTGGAAAACAAGATTTATAGAAGCAATATATACGTACTTGCTATTTACTACTATTTTATGTGGAGAGTTCTTTCCTAGATCATTTTATTACATTAACTCAGTTTCCATTTTTTTCAAGTGAATATAATTTAGTGACATCTGAGTCATTCTGTCATATGAAAATATAACATTTAAGAAAACGAAGGCTGAACACATCTGACCAATGGTGAAAACGGCCAAGCGGTAAACAACATGACGGTCGAGAATTTAAAAAATTTTATTCAAATGTTAATCTGTTAATGCATCGGCAGTTTAGCACCGATTTTCATGCCTTTAGTGTTACATTAAGTTTTATGTACGGCATGATGCAAGAATTATAAGTGAAGTGATATCCAATTATCGGATAAACAAATTGCCTTGCAAGATCTATTATTATAGTTTTCTTTAAGAAGATAAAAGTCAAACTAAGTTGTGATTAAATGACTCGTAGGTTAAGTGTCAATGTTTTTTTTATTTCTTTACCTATGGAAACAATAACGAATACGAATTAATATTTATTGACATATTGAATATATTTGGCGTTAATTTTGTAGAAATTCATTATTCACATTTAAATGAAACTACGTGATGTAGTATTATTTCTACTTTCTTTAATTTCTTTACCACGACCTAGATTTCGTTGTATTACAACATCTTCAGGTGGGATATTAGCAAAAATAATATCCCACCTGAAGATGTTGTAATACAACGAAACCTAGGTCGTGGTAAAGAATTTAAAGAAAGTAGAAATAATACTACATCACATAGTTTCATTTAAGTGTGATTTATTGACATATAATTTTGTGGACACTTGAGCATATGTCTGCACATGCATGTTAAAGACAAAAATTGAGTAAAAAGCAATAAATAGCTCATGAGCTAGGTTAGTCTAGCACATTTCTATGGATACTAAACAGCACAAGCATTACTTATGTGAAAGTGTTCAACGCATGAATTAAAAGTTTGATTGATATCATCACATTAGCTCTAGCGAACAGCCTAAAAGTAAAATTTAGGCCACATGTATGTGTGACATTATTGTTTATGCAATAGCTTCTAAACACTTTGAAAGAAAACATTTAGATTACTTGTATGTGTGATATTATTCATTATTCAATAGCTCGAAACAGTTTGAAAGGAAATGTTTAGGCCATGCGTATGTCTCACATTATCCTTTATTCAATACCATCGAAAAACAGTTTGAAAGGAAATATTTAGGCAATAAGTGTATGTGAGATATTATCATTTATTCAACAGCTTTGAAGAAAAATTTGTTAAGAATAATTCTATAAATTTGTGAATATATGGAAACCAGATAACATTTAAAAAATAACATACTTCATGAATTGTTAAAAGTTTGATTTCATCCGTGAGCATATGTAGTTGCGACCCACACCTTTTTTCTTGAGTTAGGTCTTTCATTCTGAAAGAGTGGTATAGACTAAACAATACAGAGCTTGACAGTATTCATTGCAATTTATATATTGATAATCTAATAATCTTACACTCACACCTTTTCTCTTGAGTTAGGTCTTTCATTCTGAAAGAGTTATATGGACTAAACAATACAGAGCTTTGCAGTATTCATTGCATTTTATATATTGACAATCTAATAATCTTACACTCACACCTTTTCTCTTGAGTTAGGTCTTTCATTCTGAAAGAGTTATATGGACTAAACAATACAGAGCTTTGCAGTATTCATTGCATTTTATATATTGACAATCTAATAATCTTACACTCACACCTTTTTTCTTGAGTTAGGTCTTTCATTCTGAAAGAGTTATATGGACTAAACAATACAGAGCTTTGCAGTATTCATTGCATTTTATATATTGACAATCTAATAATCTTACACTCACACCTTTTCTCTTGAGTTAGGTCTTTCATTCTGAAAGAGTTATGTGGACTGAACAATACAGAGCTTGACAGTATTCATTGCATTTTATATATTGACAATCTAATAATCTTACACTCACACCTTTTCTCTTGAGTTAGGTCTTTCATTCTGAAAGAGTTATGTGGACTGAACAATACAGAGCTTGACAGTATTCATTGCATTTTATATATTGACAATCTAATAATCTTACACTCACACCTTTTCTCTTGAGTTAGGTCTTTCATTCTGAAAGAGTTATATGGACTAAACAATACAGAGCTTTGCAGTATTCATTGCATTTTATATATTGACAATCTAATAATCTTACACTCACACCTTTTTTCTTGAGTTAGGTCTTTCATTCTGAAAGAGTTATGTGGACTGAACAATACAGAGCTTCGCAGTATTCATTGCAATTTATATATGGACAATCTAATAGTCTTACGCTCACACCTTTTGTCTCGAGTTAGATCTTTCATTCTGAAAGAGTGATATAGACTAAACAATACAGAGCTTTGCAGTATTCATTACAATTTATATATTGACAATTTAATAGTCTTACGCTCACACTTTTTGTCTCGAGTTAGATCTTTCATTCTGAAAGATAATATGACATTTTTTATACATATTAAATATTGGTGAACGACTCAAGTGCCCGATATCGGTCATAGTACAAATTTACGCAGGTGGTCTAAGCGCCCGAGATTAAGTCCAAAATATATGAGAACAAAGGTGTGTATCATTCAACTTCTATTGTCCAATTTTAGCCTGTGCCATCTATAAGTTAATAATAATATTTTGATATTTGAATTTTTTTTACTCAATCACATCTAAACAGTAAGGTAAATTTACACGAAACTTGAAATATAGTCAGTTCATGATTCAAATTAACATACTTTCTAATCCCTGGTCTTTCAATCAATAATAAAAATTTAATACTATTGTATGTCCATAGATGGCATAATACGTATCATAAAGTGACAAAACATTCAACAACTTTTTATAAAGAAATAATTACAGCCATCTCGATTGAAAAAACAATTGGGCTAAGCCACAGGTTAAAATTTAAGTCTAATACTGGTTAATACTTTCATATTTTAAGATAAAAATAAGTACATGCATAGTACAGATGCTCCAACTGTACAATTTACCGTAAATTTTAATTTACTTACTTTAATCATATATTAAAAGTAAACATAATTTACATTTTTAGCCGCAGGTGGAGACTACCACTCCGCAGGTGCGGACTTCGGCTCCACAGGTGATGACTCCGCAGGTAGTGACTTCCGCTCCCCAAGTAGTGACTTCCGCTCCGCAGGTGATGACTCCTGTTCCACTGGTGATGACTCCCACTCCGCAGGTTGTGACTTCCACTATGCAGGAGATTACTTCCTCTCGGCAGGTAGCGATTCTCACTCCACAGGTACTGCCCTCCACTCCGCAAATGGTGATTCTCAGTGAGCAGGTGGTGACTAATGCTCCGAAAGGAGTGACTCCCATGCTGCAGGTTGTGACTCCTACACTCAAGACTACAGTGCCACCGAATTTAAAAGGAAAGGTAATTTAATGTGTTATGTTTCTTTAAAAATGTTGTATTACATTTTCTATTCGAATTGTCCAATAAAATTCTGATTCTAACGTCCCAACTATTATTGTAAATGCGAAAGTATATTTGTTTGTCTTTCTTTTACTTCGCAATGGAACAATGGATCGACTATTTTTTGCTTAGAGATAGTCGGCAAGCCGGGAAACCGCATTTTTTTATCTCACAAAATTCATTCTAATCTTAAAAAGTATGTTTATTTGTCCTTGTTTCGTGTCACAACTGATCTGTGTTATATTTTGTGAAGAGAAGTTGATGGGCCGGGAAATAAAATAAGCTATTTTTGTCCAGGGAATCTTATTCATTTGGGAACAGTGTGACACATTCATTTCTTATTGGGAACTGAAAATGTACGCAAATCGCAACGTCGCAAAAGAGCCACAGATCAACATGACTTTTAAAAAACTGCATGTACAATATAAAAAAACAATATAAATTCTATATTATAAAAAAACAATATAATTCTTCGTTTATTACAAAGTCACGAAAATAAAGATTTAATATTTAATTTCACTTCATTATTATAGACAGCATATGTTTTAATTTCTCCCTATAAGTTTGTAACTATAACAACGTACTCAGATTTGATTAATTTTCATAAAAAATGTTATCACACTGTGATATTTATCCGTTTGAGTGCCGACGAGTGCCATCGCGCTTGTGCGCATACTAACTAAATTTGCCACAAGCCCGATGGCGCTCGCGAAATCAGTTGCTGTTTAGCACGTGGTAGGGGAGGTCGCTCGCACACATTGCTAATTTTTTATCTTTCTAAGTGTTATATAAAGTTGAAATTATAATATTTTTAGTGATTACAATATAAAAAGAATCCAGGAAAAGAAAATTTTTAACCCATAATATTGGAATACGAAAATAATTCGAGTGAAAATGATCATTTTTCAAGTTGTGAAGAAAGTGATAGTGGGTGTGACATTGTGGTGCGCTTACAATTTGGCGTAATTCAAATTTTGAATGATAGTGATAATAGTGACGATAACAATTATTTTGCTGATACGCAGGATGTACCGTTCACAATATATATTTCCTTAATTTTCTTTATATTTTATTACCTTGTACAAGTTATTATTAAGAAAACACCAAAAAAATTATTAAAATTGGATAATTTTTGGAAGTGATACAATTTTTTTTTTCCAGACAAGGGTAAATGACATCAAAAACAAAAGATTTCTTTAGCATTTTTAAGTATATATGAGTAAAAAACAATGGCACTAAAACGGCTAATGACCAAATATTTTTTAACTGTCACTTGATATAATGAATGAATCAAATACTACATGCAAATATTCGTAAGAAAGTCAGGTTCACAGTCCAATGTACTCCAATATAGTAAAGCAGTTGAACTCTGCTGTAATTTATCAAATACAAACAATAAACTAAAAGATTGTCTTATAAACTAGAGCAAATCGTTTCTGAGTAAGTGAAAAACCACTATTAAAGGACATTGTTTGAAAAGTTGTAATTTTTACCCAAAAACAAAAGAAAACTTATAATTCTGTTATTGCTTTAATAGATTTCGACAATTAAATGAAACTACGTGATATAGTATTATTTCTACTTTCTTTAAGTTCTTTAGAGTCTTTGCTAATAGCCCACTTGAAGATGTTGTAATACAACGAAACCTAGCTCGTGGTAAAGAACTTAAAGAAAGTAGAAATAATACTACATCACGTAGTTTCATTTAATTGTCAATAATGTATTTCTACAAAATTAACGCCAAATATATTCCATTAATAGATTTAAATAAATAGAAAATTAGGAAAACGTATTGATCGCATGCTAATTGTCAATCTATACCCACTCCACCTCCTACAGGCCATGGCAAATAAATTCTTTCAAAACAAAGACACTGCCGCAGCATCACTACTCTCTTTATGGATTCTCGTATTGCATTTTGAATATGTTTACGTCTAGTTCACCCTTATCTAACTTTGTCTAAATAAAAGTAACATCCTAATAGCAACATATATCGGTATAAATAAATAAAATATCTTGGTATAGGCTAGTTAGTCCTTTAAACAGAGATAACATTATGTTTATTTTACTCGGCAAACTTTAAATAAAGGCATTGTTTGCTATTATATATACCTTTACTTGGAATTACTCAGTAAACTGCATGTTGCTGATAATTATATAAATATTACATCAAACTATTGAATCTCACAACAGTTGACTAATTCATACTGAATGAACATTGCAGCTTCCAATCATCAAGTCGAGTTCAGTTGCTTCAAGAACAGTCAAGCCCAAGGTAAGAGAAAATTTATTTTGAACTAGAAAACAGAAGTTACGTAATTATAACTTATTTTGTTACGATAAGCTAATATTTTAGAGATTTAATATATTTTCCTCCATTTGGCCGATTTCGATTGAGATATTATCTATCCGATTCATTTAGAGAATTTATTATGTTTGTGTGCTGGATGTTTCTCTTCAGTTTTAACATTTTATGAGATATTGTACACATTTATATTAATAACTTTTATTAAAGCCTTAGCTTATATCCACGGTTTTACCTGTTATTACATTATATTGATTTTAATGTCATGGTTTATTTTATAAGTCATTTGTTTGATATTAGTTCGAATCATTACATTTTTACACCAGTGATAAAACATTAGCAGTCTATGGAAAAACATGATCTATTTTATAATAATAAATTATAATTTATTACTCCGTCCCCATAGTTCTAACATTACGTACCGAATTATGGTACAATAAGTTCTTACATATAAAATTAAGTTGCACAAAAATTAACACGTGAATTGCCGAGTCAAAAAAGTGAACGCCTGCTTAAGGTCACTGGAGATTTTTGCAGGAGCCAACGTGTCAATTAAATATCCTGCTGAAATAAATAAATTTGTTAATTTTATGCAATATTAAGTAGAGTTTCGTTTTGTAATAAATTTGGAAGAAAAATAATTGTGAATTGGAAATCTAATTAATAGATAAACATTTTATTCTAATTTTTTATTGTAAAAGTCTAAAGGTTGATAAATATATATATAATCTGAGTATTATATAACTAATTTTTATAATATACAATCATCACATATTACATTTCTCTAATTAAAAAATATATAATAATTCTGAGGAGTTTTCCAGTTCTCATCGACATTTTGAAAGATGAACAATATTATTTTAATTCATATTTTACCAACATTCGTTATGAAATATTATAAAAAGAAATATATAAAAAAATATTATTGTCTATGTCTGTACACTCTATGTCTATGATATATGTCTATGATAAAAAATAGAAAGCAAAAATTTTTTTAAGATGCTTTTATTGGCTACGCTTGTTTGTTATTAAATATGTAAACAAATATGGAAAGTTGATTTTCGGCCACTTCTGATTATTGCATCAATTTGAAACTTTGCAAACTTATGCAATTATTATAACAATACCATAATATGATACCAACCAACTGATATGATGGTGGAAAAATGAAGTGGCCGTGAGAACTTCTCAGTGGCAAAAAGTAAACCCATCGAGATTGGGTTTGTTTAACTTGTCTCAAAGAGTTCTTTGGTTACATAATATAATTGGGGAGTAGATGATAATGAAGAGAGCTGATCATGAGAACTTCTCAATGGCTAGTAATAAACCTATTGAGATTGGGTTTGTTTAACTTGTCTCAAAGAGTTCTTTGGTTACATAATATAATTGGGGAGTAGATGATAATGAAGAGAGATGATCATGAGAACTTCTCAATGGCTAGTAGTAAACCCATTGAGATTGGGTTTGTTTAACTTGTCTCAAAGAGTTCTTTGGTTACATAATATAATTGGGGAGTAGATGATAATGAAGAGAGCTGATCATGAGAACTTCTCAATGGCTAGTAGTAAACCCATTGAGATTGGGCTTGTTTAACTTGTCTCAAAGAGTTCTTTGGTTACATAATATAATTGGGGAGTAGATGATAATGAAGAGAGATGATCATGAGAACTTCTCAATGGCTAGTAGTAAACCTATTGAGATTGGGCTTGTTTAACTTGTCTCAAAGAGTTCTTTGGTTACATAATATAATTGGGGAGTAGATGATAATGAAGAGAGATGATCATGAGAACTTCTCAATGGCTAGTAGTAAACCCATCAAAATTGGGTTTGTTTAACTTGTCGCAAAGAATTCTTTGGTTACATAATGTAATTGGGGAGATAAATTATAATGAAGAGAGATGTTCGTGAGAAATTCTCAATGGCTAGTAGTAAACCCATCGAAATTGGATTTGTTTAACTTGTCTCAAAGAGTTCTTTGGTTACATAATGTAATTGGGGAGATAAATTATAATGAAGAGAGATAATCGTGAGAAATTCTCAATGGCTAGTAGTCAACCTATTGAGATTGGGCTCGTTTACTTGTCTCAAAGAATTCTTTGGTTACATAATGTAACTGGGGAGATAGATTATAATGCAGAGAGCTGATCATGAGAACTTCTCAATGGCTAGTAGTAAACTCATCAAGAATGGATTTATTTAACTTGTCTTAACAGTTCTTTGATTACATAATGTAATTGGGGGATAGATGCTAATGAAGAGAAGTGGTCATGAACACTTCTCAATGGCTAGTAGTAAACTCATCAAGAATGGGTTTATTTAACTTGTCTTAACAGTTCTTTGGTTACAGAATGTAATTGGGGGATAGATGCTAATGAAGAGAAGTGGTCACGAGAACTTCTCAATGGCTAGTAGTAAACCTATTGAGATTGGGCTCATTTACTTGTCTCAAAGAATTCTTTGATTACATAATGTAATTGGGGAGATAGATTATAATGCAGAGAGCTGATCATGAGAACTTCTCAATGGCTAGTAGTAAGTAAACTCATCAAGAATGGGTTTATTTAACTTGTCTTAACAAGTTCTTTGGTTACATGATGTAATTGGGGGATAAGGAGGAGAAGTGGTCATGAGAACTTCTCAATGGCTAGTAGTAAACTCATAGAGATTGGACTTATTTGTCTCAACAAGTACTTTAGTTACATAATGTAATTGGGGGATAGATGGTAATGAAGAGAAGTGGTCATGAGAACTTCTCAATAGCTAGTAGTAAACTCATAGAGATTGGACTCATATAACTTGTCTCAACAAGTTCTTTGGTTACGTAATGTAATTGCAGACATAAATGATAATGATTAGAGGTGGTCATGAGAACTTCTCCATGGCTAGTAGTTAACCCATCGAGTTTGAGCTAAATAAAGTGTTTTTTTTTGGTGTTTATAAATTATAAACTTTATTTCAGTGAATTATTTAATTCCAAAGAGTGTTTTGATAGCTAATTTTCTAATTTTTTTAAAATGCAGGCCATGTTTTATTCATGGACATAGCCATTTGTGTTGATAAAATAACTCCAAAATTCAAAATATATAGCAGCCAAACCGACTCCATATTGATTCTATGAATATTTTAACTTTTTTCTTCTAAGTAGTTACCGATAATAACATATTTGTAATTTTTTATAGCTTTCAGTCGTGTTTCCACATTCTCAGAGTGATTTAACAAATTCAAAATACTATACAAATAAGGTCAGTTTTATTTTAGATATTTTATACATTATTTTAATTAATTTATATAACAGTTTATTTGTATAAGAAAGCCGCACATGTGAAACCTCTTTCTGTTGTTCTTAAAGAATAAAGGTGAAGTGTTGAATTAAGTGTGAAACAATAATATATATATGTATGTATATATATATATATATATATATATATATATATATATATTTCAAAGTGTCTATTTAATGTACTGATACTGATGAAAATTTTGTTTAATTTATTAAATATTACTAAAACATGAAAACTAATATATGTTCTACAATAGAGATTTCCTTTACTGGCAGTCAGCTATTCATTGACGTACTGAGTGACTAGCAGTTGACGGAGAAACTTGATCCATAACTTTTTCTTCTATGTCTTTCACTTCTTAATTAAAGTCTTTTTTCTCAACACGTGAACTGATGCACTAGAGTGGCAAACGAAAATTCAATTAAAAATTTAAACTTGTCCGTAGATGGGACATGTCACCACATAATATGCTGTGAACAACTAAAATTTGAGTTGCAAAATTTGCCTACCTGATTAAGTCCATATAAATGACAATTGTAAATGACAATTGTAAAATTCAATTTTTTTTAAAATGTTGCGAACCTTTTTTTAAATCTTTGAGCATCATAAGGTTTAGTTTGATATAATTCTATTATTTTAAATTGTAAACTGTATAACACTAACTTATACAATACAGTAATTTATTATTATGCTTTATTAACTTTATATGTATATATATATATACATTTTTAAATTTGCGAAATGGGAGGTAAGAAGTGAGAATAAAAATATAATTTTATTTTTTTTTCAATATATTCACCTGTTTTCTAATCTTTCAGTTAACTTACGTATACCTTCATAAAAAAAATTATTTCTTAGTCCAAAAAGTAAACTAAAATTGCGTTCTTCACTACTTCATCACTTGAAAATTTCATCCCATCAAGTCCTTTTTTTAACTTTGGGAATAGATGGTAATCGGTAAATCGGAAGCCAAGTCAGGACTATAGGGTGGGTGATCCCAGATGCAGAGCAGCCAGCGCAACACGATTCTTTTAAACAGGCACATTTTTATGCAGAAGAAGGACACCTTTGGATAATTTTCCCATTCTTTTTCTTTGATAGATTCTTTCAACTGCTCCAGGATTAAAGCATAGTATTTTCCAGTTATGAAAACGCCTTTATCTTTACAATGTATCAACAGGATCCCTTCTGAGTCCCAAAAGTCTGTCGCCATGATTTTTCCAGCCAACTATGACACCTTAAACTTCTTGGATGGTGGTGTGCCTTTTTTGTGCCACTGCATAGAGCCCTGTTTGGACTCAGATTCACAATGGTGAACCCAAGTTTCATCACCAGTAACAATTTGGTTCAATAGTTCATCTTAGTCTTCATTACAGAGGTCCAAAAATGTGCAAGAGCTCTCTATGTTGTGTTGTTTTTGAGGCCGAGTAAGCATTCTCAACACCTACCTTACGCTGACTTTCGTAATCCCAAGATAATCGTGAAGAATTTTTAAATTTTTGCATCCGACACTCTAACCATTTTTGCAAGCTGTTTCTTCTTTAGCCTAGCATCTTTCAAAATAAATTTTTCACTTTTCTGAATGATTTCAGTCCGGGCCGTGCGTCGTCTTCAAGTGAGTCCCTGCCTTGTTTAAAGATAAATATTTATGATATTCATGAATTTATCCAGGCAAAAGTCCCCGTAAACCAACTCTTCCAATAAGGTTCGAACTGACTTTCCTGACTTGATAAGGAACTCTATAACAGTGTGATACTTGATGTTCTCTATATTTCTCACTTTCTTCCCGATTGAGTTGCTTGGTCGGTATTAGTTCAAAGACTAATGACCTGATTAAGATGAAACTTGCAATTTACACTAACAATGAGTCATTGAACTGGTTACAGTTCGTAAAGTACACTCACTAATGACCTAATTACCAATTCCGCCAACTTAAAAAGGTACCCTTGTAACTAAGCACATAAACAATGTACCAAGTCAATTTTAACCCACTGCTAAACTTTGTAAATTTATGAAATTCTAATGACAATACAATAAGTATCAGCACAATGGTACTATTGTGCTGATATGATGATTGAGGAGGAAAGTGGCTATACAAATTTCCCAATGGCTAACAGTAAACATATCAAGATTGGATTTCTTTGACTTGTTTTAATATGTCCTTTATATCATAATTGGGAGGATCCGTTGGTGGAAGAGGAAAGTGGTCAAAGAAGTCCTCAATGGTTACCGGTAAACCCATTGAGTTTCGACTCATTTGACGTGTCTCAATGTGTGTTTTTATTGGATATTTTAACCAGAAGGATCTGATAATGCAGGAGGAAGGTGGTCATTGGAACTTCTCAATAAACCCTTCAAGTTTGGGCTTCAAGTTTGAGTTCTTTGGTTACAAAAATGTGTTTTTCAGTTTTGAGACTATACATTTTCTTAATTTTATGTAGAATCAGTGAAAGTTCTTTTATTCCTCGTGATGGAATATAACATATAAATGTATTATTAAATCACCAAGTACAATGGCAGGAATAAGGAGACATTAAAAACTGTCAGAACTAATATTAATAAAAGATTTTTGGTAAATAAAACTTTTAGCAATTTAAAATAAATTAAGTTTTAATAAACTCGTGTAAACTTGTTAAAATCTAATAAAATGATAAATAACAAATAGAATGTTATCTTAAAAACTAATTAATAATTATTAATAATTCTTCTACTTTTAATTAATCTACTTTCTTCCTTGTCAGCACTACAGCCTGGTGCAGACCAAGGCTTTCCCAATCTGCTCCCTCCAGGCAGTACGACTTGATGCAAGGTTTCTCCATCTGTTGCTCCCAAAATGTTTAAGTCATTCTCTACACTGTCCAACCATCTTGTAGGTGGTCTTCGTCTTCTTCTTGTAAGTTTAATCTTCGTGAATGTCAGTTTTTTAACTGAGTCCAGATCTTCCCGTTGAAAAACGTGTCCCAACCATCTGATTCTGTAGGACTTGAGAACTCTCAAAACGTTTGCTTACCCATATTTAGTATAAATTTCATTGTTATATAAGCTTCTCCAGATATTATTTTCTTTGGCCGCTCCAAAAATTGTTCCCAGGATCTTTCTTTCAAAGATGAGTTGCCTATTCTCTTCTGCTTTATTGATTCCCCAGGTTTCGCTACCATGCAAAATGATAGGTCTGATGAGAGTTTTACATAGATTTTATTAATAATTAATAAATGTTCTCCATACTATGTCAAATATACAAAAATCAATAATCATTTTTTCATCAAGTTATATCCACAGGATTACTTTTATATATGCTCAATATTAATTTTCAAATTATGGTTACTAAGATCGGTACTGTTTAAATGTATTACCCTGAAAAAAATTATTCGATGCCTGCTATGTGACGTGGGTCAAACCCACATCCCATATTTATGATATACTCACTCTTCAAGTTTCCCTGCTAACAAATAATCTAAGCTGGCCAGAAACAATGACTAGAAATTAAAAATTATTTTACTTTTCACCTAATAATACATTAGAGGTGACCTATTCATAATGGTAAAAATTTAATGGTTTAACCATTTGAGTGCCGATGAGCGTCATCGCTCTCATGCGCATACTAACTAAATTTGTCACAAGTGCGATGGCACTTGCGAAATCAGTTGCTGCTTAGCGCGCGGTAGGGGAGGTCACTCGTACGCATCGCTAATTTTTTATCTTTCTACGTGTTACATATGTTGGAATACGAAAATAATTCGAGTGAAAATGATTGTTTTTCAAGTTGTGAAGAAAGTCATAGTGGGAGTGACATTGTGGTACGCTCACAATTTGGCATAATGCAAATTTTAAGTGATAGTGATAATAGTAACGATAACAATTATTTTGCTGATACGGAGCATGTACCGGACTGCGAAAATACAATGTGACCTTGATTTCAGTTTTTGTTATAATTTTTGTTCACAATATATATTTTCCTAAATTTCTTTGTATTTTATTATCCTTGTACAAGTTTTTATTCAGAAAACACGGAAAAAATTATTAATATTGGATAATTTTTGGAAGAGATACAGTTTTTTTTTTTTCGAGATAAGGGTAAATGACATCAAAAACAAAAGACTTCTTTGGCATTTTTAAGTATATATGAATAAAAAACCATGCCACTAAAACGGTTAGCAAAGTTTACACTTTTTGGTTAAACATGGATACAAAAGTACACAAGAGCTACAAAAGATAACGATGACTCCACAAATTTACTTTCATTTATAATAAACAAATCACACTCTTGTGCAACCGCAATCAGGTTGTTGAGCAGTTGATAACGCGGGAAACTGGAGAGTTCTGATATAATTTGATAGCAAAAAGGTGATTTGTTTTGGAAAATGTACATCCTATTTTCCAAAACGTATCACCTGCAACATGCCAAATATCCAGATATCTCCAGCAGTTTAAGTTTGTTTGCTGACAGATCATCTATGCCTTTTTACACCCTCCAACCACCCAGATTGGTGGATTTTGTCTTCCTTCCGTGGGACGTGCAATGTACGCATCCGTTTTTTACGTTTCACCAAAGTGATTACTTACAGGACGCAGTGGAAGACGAGACGTCGGCAACATTGAAGTCGCTGCAAGTTTTAATGAATGCCGATATAATATCTGAAATCGAAGTCGAGGAGGCGGCAGGGGTTTGTATTTGTTGATATTAATGCGGATATTCATTGTCGCTCTCTGTATACCTCCATTAAGAGAGTACCTACTTGTTTCTAAATAATGCATGTTTGGAGAACCATTTGTCAAGTAGCAGTAAATATGATTATTTTAAAAAATTGGGCTTGATACTGAGCCACAGACTAATTTGAAATGTGAAATGCAATTCAATAGTACTCCAATAATTTGTTTGCTTTCAATAAAATCTTGGTTTTGTTTACGGGCTCATGCATTAGGCTCATGCATTAGTAACACTCTTTGATTTTACACAATTAATGAGTTTAAATAACACATGCACCAGAAGGTGCTTGGATGTCCATCAATGACACATCTTAATAATATCTTTCTGAGCTCCTCCATAATCACTTAATAACAGTTGTTTTAAGATATTAATCCAAAGAAAGGTTTAGTTTTCCCTATTAATTGCGAAGGGCAAATGACAATCGCTTAATAAAGAATCTGCATCCGCCCTTGAATTAGATAGTGAACTCTGTTAAAAAAAATAAGATTAATAGTAATTAAATGTTTACCCAACTTATAATTAGGTGTCAATGAATCGAGCAAATCATTATGAAACAAGCAAATGTTAACTATTGAAGATAGTAAAGGACAGAAGCAATTATTAAAAATAAATGCACGTAACTCTACTCCATTCCAGTCCAAAAGAGAATGTGTTTAAACAAAACAAAATGACAGTTCAGGTATTGTAAACCTTTCTCTCGTATATACATTAGTAATATAATATGGGTTTATTTAGTGTACACCGTACACCGTATAAACAATGTACAATTTACTTTATTGAAAATTATTGGTATGCACATTTACATTAAAAAATATAATGCAAAAATCAGTATAAGTGATGTTGAACATGACATTAAAGTTTTTTTTAAGAAATATATCTAACATTAAAAATAATCATATAAAATATACTAAAATATATATATAAAATCATTATAAAAAAACTGTCATGTACTATGTACAAACCGGTCTACATTGCAAAATAAAAAATTATTTAAAAATAAAATTCCACAAATTTTTTTTCACTTTTCTTAATCCAGATATTGTATAAAGTTAAAAGTATATTTGTTATATAGTGTCAATATTCTGTCTCATTTACTTCTGTGTCAAGTTAGAAAGACTGTTGAATATCATCCATACCAAATTGAAACTGATTTATTGGAGATATTTCACTCCAACATATTACAAAATAAATTATGTATAATAAATAGAATATGTAGATATGGACTTCATACCTGTCAGAATATTAAATATATTTCCAAAATGTTTGATACCTCTAAGTATTGTATGATTGACTTTTAGGGTTGTCCATCTTTCTCCTCCGAATTTTACAATTGATATTAGTAAAATATCTGTGTAATATTGATATTTATAATATTATATATCATCATTATATATTAAGTTAATATGGTGATTGTAATATATGATAATTAATATCACAGGTAATGTGAATGAGTTTTGTAAATAGTCGTTGACTAATTGAATTTTGCATTTGTGCCAACCATATTTTAACTGTCAAATTGATTTGTTTCCAAACATTCTCTATTGGAATGGAATGGATTATAAAATTGGAAATTATAACAAGTATTAAATAATGCCCGTGTTTCTTCATTTTATAAATATTTATGTATTTCATTTTTGAAATAATCTTTTTAATAACACTTTTATAAACCGCACAACTTTATCAAACTCACTAATAATATGAGGATGCCGTCTTCCGTCACCTTTAATTGTATTTATTATTTAAAGAACTTTAATATATCTACATAGAAGGAGTGTCATATTAGTTTTTTACATAAAATAATATAACATTTTTTTCTCCGCAGACATTATTAGTTACATGTCCTAGCGAATCATCAGCAAACGCATCAGTGGCTCCCGAAAAAGCTTCATTTGGAACGATGGTAAGTTCGCTTATAGAAATGCAATGAATGGATCAAATACACTAAAGCTAACAAAAATAGGTACATCTCTACTTGAAATTCTAAAAAGAGGCTATGTAAACGTTTCTGTAAAGCTAACAAAAATAGGTACATCTCTACTTAAAATTCTAAAAAGAGGCTATGTAAACGTTTCTGTAACACTTTTTACAGATTTTTCTGGATTATATTCTCAACTTAATATAATTCCTTTTATTTACTTCATAACATAATCTCTTTTCTAACATTCGGTATGTACAAATGCTTATTTTTTTATTCAATTATTTATTTATTTTAGTTCAATATATATAGATTAGACTTATTTTAATAAGTTCTTTGAACAACACAATGAATAAATAAAAGTTTAAAAAAACAGTCTACGAAAACAGACAGATTACAAAAGATGAATCGTGAAAACTAGCCAAAATAGGAAATTAGATGAGATAAACTTCTTGCAATGATTTCAGATTTGTGTGTGAAATTTGGATGTGTGGTAAATCCTTAGTGTAAAGATCAACTCTGTGACAACACAGGTAGTTTTAATATTTATAAAACATAGAAAAGTTTGGGTATTACCTCTGAAAGCAAACTCAAGTTTTAGCTTTTAATAAGCGATATTAATAGATTTAGTTTTTTAATACTTAATTAAAAAATATATAGAAAGTTTGAGAAGTTTTCCAGTTCTCATCGGCATTTTGAAAGATGAACACTATCGAGCCCATCATCCATGAGATCAAAAGTATTCTGCTATATATTGTAATAAAATATTTACAAAATAAATGTATAAAACATAAATATGATAAAAGATATATTGTGGTGAACTTTTAGGGAAAAGTTCTTAATTTTTCTTAATTTTTAGTTTTAATGTTTATAAAACGTAGAAAAGTTTGGGTAGAACCATTGAAAGCAAACTCAAGTTTTAGCTTTTAATAAGCGATAATAATAGGTTTATGTTTTTTAATAAGCGATAATAATAAATTCAGTTTTTTTAATACTTAATTAAAAAATATATAGTAAGTCTGAGGAGTTTTCCAGTTCTCATCAATATCGATGAACAATATTGAGCCCATCATCCATGCGATCAAAAGCATTCTGCTGTATGTTATAATAAAACATTTAGAAAATAAACGTAAAAAATTTAAATATGATAAAAAATATCTTGTGGTGAATAAGTGATAATGATAGATTTAGTTTTTTTTAATAAGCGAAAAAAATATTAAGGAGTATATTAGGCCCATTTACGACCAGCAATTTCTTTTAAAGACCAGGTTGAAATAGAAATAAACAAAGAAATAAATGCAGTATGTAAGTTATTGGACAAAAAAATAATGAACAAGCATAACTTCATAAAAGAAAAAATACAAATACATAGGTAATACAGAGTTATGTAATCAATGTTACGTAATCAAATGTAATCAATGTCATGTAATCAAATGTAATCAATGTCATGTAATCAAATGTAATCAATGTCACTCCTAAAAGTAAAAAACTAAAATGGCTTTTAATGGAGTATATGGTTAGATGCTGACATAAAAGTGGACTCAGACTTAAAGTTATATAATTCACAAGAGACTATAAAAAAAGGTTAGCGAATATAAGAGAAAAAGTGGAAAATATAAAGGGATATTTACGATCCAGGTAACCACCCAATCCAGTCACAGCTAAAACTCAGAAACATGGTCATACTTTATTCATAATTATTTATCATAATGTTTATCCTGATAAAAACTTTGAAGACATTCTTGTCTCCTTATCAACTATTAAGTAAAATGTAGATAGTGCATATCTCCAAAATCAAATATATGCACAATTCCCAAACCACCATCTTAGTCATCTAAGAACACCTCCAGGAACCATAACAACACCATCTTACTCATCTAAGAACCCTCCAGGAACCATAAGGAACCTCATACATCATTATATATATATATATATATATATATATATATATATATATATATATATATATATATATATATATATATATATATATATATATATATATATATATATATATATATATATATATATATATATATATATATATATATATATATATATATATATATATATATATATATATATATATATATATATATATATATATATATATATATATATATATATATATATATATATATATATATATATATATATATATATATATATATATATATATATATATATATATATATATATATATATATATATATATATATATATATATATATATATATATATATATATATATATATATATATATATATATATATATATATATATATATATATATATATATATATATATATATATATATATATATATATATATATATATATATATATATATATATATATATATATATATATATATATATATATATATATATATATATATATATATATATATATATATATATATATATATATATATATATATATATATATATATATAAACACAATGGAAATCTATTTCTTCACTCTTTCTTTCGACTTCATTTATTTTAATTATAAGTATTAGTCTATTTCAGAATTATCTCAATTTAATTCAATGTCTTTTAATTAACTTTATTCCATAATTATTTTCTAAACCTTAAATGTATGATTTACATTACCTAGATGGTGATCTAAACCATTCATATTTATAGTAACTATATGGTTTAAGTAACCAAATCATGTTATATTCTTTTCGAAAAATCACTAAAAATGCTTTGGATGAGAATGTGTCATCCAATGCATTTTTAGTTTAAATGTATCACCTATCTTGTCTGAGTCAATGCGTAAATATTTCTTAGGAATCATAATTTAATTAATCTAAGCTTATATTTAAAATTAATGATGAAAAATTCAAAACGTTTTTCAAAATATTGTTACAGGAACTACCAATATCTGCATTGACACCAAGCAAAAATTTAAATATAGAGAATACCCAAAATCAATGTCCAGACTGCTACAAATTCCAAGATGCATCCAAGCTGATGGCAAATCTCCCTGAATGCAAGGACTGCGCCTACTTACGCAACATTCCAAGTCTCAATGAAGTGAATGATATTTGTATATGCGCAATGTGCAACTGCGAAAAAGACAGTGATGTGACAGAAAAAGAAGAAGGTGCTAAGAGTGACAAGATAGAGCAAGATTTACGGGACTTACCGTCAACAAAAAAATCAATTAAAAGTAACTCCTGCACAGATTTGAATTATGATCCACCAAAACACGATGTGGGAACAAATACTATCATGGATTTCAATAATCCATCTACAAATTTAAAGCCCTCGAGTAAATCTTCCACAAGAAAACATGAGAAAATGGAATGCTTATGCACCAGGAGGCAGACTGAGAAGGTAATGTCAAAACTTGCTTCGGGTCCATATAGTAACCGAGATGCGATGAGGCCGGAAACAGCTCCGAAGAACAACGGAGTGTGCTGTATCCATCCACAAATGCCTGTAGATGAACAAAATTTAATCCAGGAAAACAAAAATAAAAAAACCAAACCAGGTACATGCCGTGAAATTGATTATTCAAATTTGAACTATCTAGGGAATTATAAAACATACTGCGATGTGTCAACCATAACCGAATTATCAGGTTTAAATTTCATAAAAACCAAGAAAGAGCATCCAAAAGAAATGAACAATACTCCAACGTGTTGTGATGCTGCCTGTATTCCTAAATCTGTTCAGACGTGCTCCGATTATGCAAAAAATCTATCTGTGAATAAAAAATCAGAATGCTGCTATACAGACATAGCAGCTATAGATGAATCCTATAGACATATTGACATTCCTCACACACATAATACTGCAACAGGAACGGATCTTAATTGTATGGAAAAGTGTTCCCACTCAAATGAGATACCCAGAAGAAATATGAATGATTGTCAATCATGTTGCAATGCAACAATAAGGCCGGCAAATAATATTATAAATGCCAAAATTTGTCGTAAAACTGACATAAATGCATGTGATTCTCACAATTATATGCAGCCATATTACGAAATAAATATGCCATCTTATAAAACAACAAAGAACATTCCATCTTGCTATGATGGCGATGCTAAGCGTATCATAAAGTTGGAGCATAGTTCAGGATATAAATACAATGTGAATGGTTCCAATAACAAGGGTAGATGTAGCAATTCCATTAGTTTCCGAAATACGAACAAATGGTCCAAAACTTATTCACCATCTACAAAAGATACCCAAAATACAGACATATTTGATAAGGTTAAGAGGCGAGTGAAGACAGCGGGTAATAAAAAGATTTGTGTTTATGATCCGCCAAAATATAAATCCCCGGGTACTGAAATGTGCCTTAATTACAAACAAGGATTTTGTTGCGGAGGTGGTACAGATCCATCAAATCAACTTGCTACAAGCAAGCCATCTTACAGATTCAAAAGGAATGGACAAACAGTTCATTATTGTAAGAATATTACAAGGAAATTTCCACTCTGTCGCACGTATGTCAGTACCAACTTTTCTTCAAGAAGTTCGCACAGACCCAGTACTGCAGAAAGTGAAAGATCTCGCAACGTGTCTGAAAAATCTACTCAACATCAAGAAATCGTTAAAGAGGTTGGGACCGAAAAATCTTATTGCAAGAGTCTTTCAAACCTAGATGCTGATAGTCAGGACATTCGAATACTGGTGAAGGAATGTTTGAGTCTCAGAGAAAGAATAAGAGCAGTGTACGAACAAGAAATTATTACAAATATGCAAGCGCTAGAAGATCCAGAGTCTAACACGATAGAAACGGAAGAAATAAAAGACATCCAGATGACTGTCGTTGAACAAAATTTGGAACTTTCAAATAAAAGTAATCAATTATGGAAAACTAATTACGAAGTCAACATATGTGCTTGCACAAACTCTCTTATCGTTTCTGATCCTGCAGACATACAGCCAAATGTATCGGAAGAATATAGAACCAAAATGGCAAATAATAGTGTAATAACATCTCTGAGTCAAAGTTTTGAATACGAGAACAATGTAATTGCGGAAAAATCGCCTGGTGTTGGCGTCGTGATTAAAAACACTTGTTTCTGCAATAAATTTGAATGCCCGTCATGTGCTAACAGAATGCTATTGAACATGTACAAATATGCGAATAAAAGAGATGCCGAAATGGTTACTGATTTAGCTTTAGCCGAGAAGAAACTAGATTTTAGAAGTAACTACAATACTGGTTCCAAGAAATGGGAGAAAAGGTCGTTGTTGAAATTTAACAGCTACAATATACACCATGTTAGAGTAAATCAACTTTATCACTCCAGAGCTGATCCTCTCACTACTGAATGCCATTTAAATAACGAACCTTGTATCCTGAAACTTCTACCCAAAAAAATTGACATGGAAAAGTTTTTACAAGCCTTAACTTTAAGCGAAGCTCATTCTAGTAATTCTAGTCAATATATAAGTCAATCTGCCTCTGAAATATTCGAAAAAAATAACACGTCACGTAACTCTCATAGCAAAGGATGTAATAATCAATATAAAGATAGATCGGCACAAGCATCTTTGTATAATTCTAAAGCCAAAATTAATTATAAAGATCATTTTGAACCATCGTGTTCACAAGATATTGGAACGAAAGCTAATAAATCAGCAAAGTCAATAGTCGCCATATTGAAACCCGAACACCGCGCACATGACAGATTAGGTCAACGTGAAACTAAAAAGTTATTGAAAAGCTTACTCGATTTTAAAAATTATCATTCATGTAAAAGTGACATTTCCACACAAAGCAATAGAAGCGATATTGAAAGTAACGCAAGTGACAAGAATCAGTTTAATATAAGACCTGAAACTGTAAGTTTGAAACGTAACAAAATGGAAAAGAATAAATTGTCCAAGTCTATTTTAACTTTCTCAAAATCTGAAAATATTGAAGATAAAAATTCGATGCAATCTCAGTCTAAGTGCGAGACTAAGAAATTATTAAAAAGTCTACTGGATATGACAGCTGCCTACTCTCATAGATTTTACCATAGCAATTCTACTCTAGATAAAGAAAATATTGCTAAATCTAATGCGAGCTCAATGAAAAAATCTTTACAAAAATCTAATGTTAAAATTAAAGGCAAAGATCAATTTAATCAAGAAACTAAAGCGTCAAGTTTGCATGACCATAATATGAAAAAAGAGAAATCAAAAAAATCTATTGTAGCCCTGTTGAAATCTGAAGTGCGCCAACATGAAAAAGAAATGTCTTGCAAGACTCATAAAAGCGTATCAAGGACAACACATTCAAGCTCACATAAGAGCGAATGTAGCAATAACACTTCCAATGCGAAACAAAAACCTCGTAGTAAAGACTCCAATAAAAAAATGAATCTTGCTAACAAAGAAACAGAAAAATTATGGAAATTTGGTAAAAGAGATTCGCACAAAAGCACAAAGAGAAGAAGCAAAAGTTTGGGTGGAATTCCTATATCCGTATTGGGAGCTGGTAATATCGCTAAAAATTACATAAAGAATGCCATAAACCCGAATAAAGTATCAAAAACGCATTCCGATGAAAATATGACTAAAACAACATTGACTGTAAACAAGTGCATAATATGCCATTCTAAATCTCTGTGCCATCTAGGCACTGGCAAGGGTATAGCGAGCTTTCGAATTTATATAAAAGACAATACCAAAAATTCATCGGGCAAAAACTCAACTCATTGTGCACGTAACAACCAACATTCTGATTCGAAGAGCACTGAAAATAATTCAAAAACGAAACAAAGACATAATATAAATGATGTGAAAAGTCATAATTTCATAATGTGCAGCAGAACTGTTGAAACTAAGAGTTCAAGTTTAATGCGAGCTTTGCCGCCCCGCGTATATACTCCTTCTTCTGGTAGTTACAGTAAAAAAAGTAAACCATCCTCAAAATCTAGCCAGTGCACATGCAAAGAGAACAATAAAGAGAAGACAGTGCACCATAAAAGTACAGAAGAAAAGAAAAGCGACTCAACTTCACAGGGAGCTAATAAAGAAAAATGTTCCCGAACCAAATCAAACCGAAACCAAACCAAAACCGAAAAAAGTCCCAGTCCCTGTGACAACATGTGCAATTATTTATCTAAAACATTAAGTACCACACTCGGAGAAATTGTGAACAGAAATATAGAATATCTGCTTTCGAAAGTGCTGCCTAACGGCATTGGAAACAATTTAAAGTCTAAAAACGATGTTCCTAGACACAAATATGTACATCATGGTGAAAAATCTGCTAAAGCAATAAATGTAAACAGAAAAGATGCCGAAAAGGAATTGAAGTCAACAAAAAGTAAAGACAAAAAAATTAACTCAACTCCTAAAGCGAAGTCTGGAAAAGGAAAGCGAGATAATCCAAAATTGACTAAAGATAGAGAAAGAAATGATAAATTTGATGAAATAAGAAGAAATAAGAACAAAACATTGTATGACACAAATCTTGAGCCTGTCACAATAACAACACCATTGGAAATTAAAACTAAATTAGTAGAAAGTGAATTACACTATGACAACAGCGATCCACTAAACACTGTTCATGATAGAGAAAGAAATGACAAATTTGATGAAATAAGAAGAAATAAGAACAAAATATTGTATGACACAAATCTTGAGCCTGTCACAATAACAACACCATTGAAAATTAAAACTAAATTAGAAGAAAGTGAATTACACTATGACAACAGTGATCCACTAAACCCTGTTCATGATAGAGAAAGAAATGATAAATTTGATGAAATAAGAAGAAATAAGAACAAAATATTGTATGACACAAATCTTGAGCCTGTCACAATAACAACACCATTGAAAATTAAAACTAAATTAGAAGAAAGTGAATTACACTATGACAACAGCGATCCACTAAACACTGTTTATGATAGAGAAAGAAATGATAGATTTGATGAAATAAGAAGAAATAAGAACAAAATATTGTATGACACAAATCTTGAGCCTGTCACAATAACAACACCATTGAAAATTAAAACTAAATTAGAAGAAAGTGAATTACACTATGACAACAGCGATCCACTAAACACTGTTTATGATAGAGAAAGAAATGATAGATTTGATGAAATAAGAAGAAATAAGAACAAAATATTGTATGACACAAATCTTGAGCCAGTCATAATAACAACTCCATTGGAAATTAAAAGTAAATTAGAAGAAAGTGAATTACACTATGACAACAGCGATCCACTAAACCCTATTCATTATAGAGAAAGAAATGATAAATTTGATGAAATAAGAAGAAATAAGAACAAAACATTGTATGACACATATCTTGAGCCTGTCACAATAACAACACCATTGGAAATTAAAACTAAATTAGAAGAAAGTAAATTACACTATGACAACAGCGGTCCACTAAACCCTGTTCATGATAGAGAAAGAAATGATAAATTTGATGAAATAAGAAAACATAAGAACAAAATATTGTATGACACAAATCTTGAGCCTGGCACAATAACATCACCATTGGAAATTAAAACTAAATTAGTAGAAAGTGAATTACACTATGTCAACAGCGATCCACTAAACCCTGTTCATGAAACCAAAGCTGATATAGGTGGACGAGGGGAACAAGATACTAAACCAAACCCGTGTAACTGTATGAATGCCCCAGATAGTCCTTGTCTCTGTTATCAACGAAAGAAAGACAAATGGTCATTGTCCAATGACAGTTATCAAATGAACACATTGGTTTCAGCGCATTTAAGCCCTGAAAATACAATGGAGACAAGTGGACTACCATTTGATAGTCTAAATTCGCATGTCACCTCCTTTGTGTTGATAAAAAAATGTCCCAAAATAATTGGCCTTGGAGAACAAAGCGTAATAAAAAATCCGAATACTGAAGCCGACATTGCAGCCTTGACATCAAATTCTGCGTCTCTAACTGCAGATTTAAATTTACAATCAACAAACAGCAAAGAAGATAAACCTTTGAATATCACAAAAGTTTTCCACAAGCCCTTAAACAATTGTAGCGGGCCCTCTGTAAGTAGACCTCGAAGTCCAATTAAGAATATTGAAAAAAGGCGAAACAAGTCTGGCAAGAGAAATGCTCAACGAATAAAGAGTCCCACAAAGAAGGAAATAAAGCACCTTGAAAACAATTGTCAAGTCAATAGTAAAAATACGTTTAATTTGAGCCCTACTCCACCAAATACTCCAATTTTGAAAACCACTCCTAAGCCACTGTATATTAAACACCAACGGGACTTATCCTCTAGACGTTTGAACTTGGAGCAACCAATGAATTCTCATGAACAAAATAAAAGAAAATGTAGGAAATATGATACTAAAAGAAATGGCAGACATTCTAGCAGCAAAAGTCGAAATCGACAAGTTACTCCTAACTTACAAAAGGAAAGTGTCGCTAAAACTGGGAAACATTTTAATCAAGAGGAACTTTTATCAGAAGACACTATTGATAGTGGAAGAGTTTACGAGTTGCTCTATGAGAAAAATAAAAAACATGGACATTTAAAAAGTATAGACAAAAGTGATGAAGTCGAAATATACACAGCACAACTTTCGAACGAAAATAATTTAAAAAGCCCACAACCCATCACTGAAGTGGTCTGCAAACCTACTCAAGAAATAGTTATTGTTAAAAAAGAAGCCACCACACAATACATAGATTCTACAAAAGCTAAAGTTGATATGTTTGAGTGTTTATTTAACTCGGAGCGTGGTAAGTCCGTTTGTAATGATAATATTAAAGTAAAACCTTATTCTAATTGTCCCGAAGAAAAAGGGACAGATGAAGACAAACAAAATCAACATCGTTTTCATTATGAATTATTTAATATGGACCAGATCTTAAATAGATCATCTGATATTTATATGGCAACAACTTTACAAAATGACTTCCTAAATACTAATGACAAAAATGTCATTAAAACTGGGGAAACTATTAGCAAATCTATTGACAAAAGGAATGAGGCAATTGACAAAACGACATTAAAAGATTCTTTCGGAGGTAGCACCATAAGAAATGAGGTTTCTATACCAATTGAAAATAGACCCAAAGATTTATGTAGTTGTGATATTGTACCTATGTGTAAACGTAAATTGGTCATAAAAGAAATTCACAACAAAATTGATAGCTGCAGCTTCACACCCGCCTCAAGCTCTAACGTTAGCCGCACATTTAATAAAAACATGGATTCGTTTAGCAAGATCGACGCCCAAATGATCCAATGTGCAAATTGTAAGACTATTCTCTACCAAAGAACGTCAGAGAAAAATACGCCCTTAATTTGTGCTATTTGTAAAACGTCTTTGAGTTCAAATAATACTGCTTGTCATTTGTAAAATTACATGTCTTTGTTTTCAAATTGTCTAAATAAAATTTGTAGTTATTTATGGATCAACTTGATCTATTTTTTTGTCCCAATTTTATTGTTTCTGGTTTCCTTTATAGTATAACATGTCAACTTTTTATGAACAGCCTTACAATTTATGTCACAAAATTCCATAAGAAACTCACTAATCCATAAGAAACTCACGCATAAAATATGTTATTATGTTTATTTATGACATATTAATAGACTATTAAAAAAAATTATGAAACAACTTTGAAGGTGATGAATGCATAGCAAACGACATACATAAGTATAAAAACAATGCAGAGGAAGGTAATGATAAGAGTTACTAAATATTTTAATTAATTTTGAGGAACAGTTAGATTCCGCATTGATTTTAAGAAATAATTGAAAAGAGAAACAGAGGTTCAATAATTACTCTCAAGGTATAATAGGCGTAAATTGCAAAGAAATAAATATAGGTGATCTTGAAACTTAAATGTGGCCATATCCAATATTTTCCTTCCCGTTCTTAACACATTGATCGATGGCTCTTCTACTGTGATATTTAAATTAAATATGATAATCCACACTGGAAAAATTGGCCACTAATTGGAAATTTTTTTTCAGATTACGCTACCTCTATTAATTTGTCAGATTGACTGTTTCCATTTTAAGTCAATCACACAAATTCTCACATAACCATCTGCCTTTTTCTCTTAGCAATAATAATTTTTAATAACTGTTACAATAAACGAAAGTTAGTAATCTCTACTGCAATTGAATTGGCTACGTTTGAAACGGACTTGGTCTACTCCATAATTAGTTTTTTTAGATGTTTTAACAATAACTACATTATATTTGGAATACTTATAGTACAGTCCACTAGGTGATTGTAATGCACAAAATACTCATTGTACAATTCCACATGACGATCGTGATCGTTGTGCTCGTAATCAAAATGTCATTGATCACATCAAACGTAATCACAACCGCTTCGAGCCCATGCCGACCTATGTATTGAAGTGGGTCATTGCAGTCTTTCAACTATCAATTTGGCTTTGACACATTGATATGTGAAGTTTACGTAAATAAATTGTTTTATCTCCAAAGATTAAACATAGTGATTGAGGGAATCACTTTATGCAGCTCTGATACCATACCATACATCAAATGATGCAAAATGTCCAAACGATAATGAAATTCTTATAGAGTTTAAATTACGCCTTTACCATTATTATTAGTGTAAATTATTATGATTAATGTATTAAGAAAAATATACTACTATAATCTCTTTAGTTTCTTCAATACCAGCAATTTCCTTATACTTAATTACAAATATATACAATATGTTATAATTACGAATATACATTGTTAATAACCCATTCCACTTGGAGTGGCAATTGTAACGCTGATACGTTATTGGAATAGTAATGATTGCAGTTGTGAGCACGAGCATTGGGGGCGGTTAGTGGAAAGTAACCCTAAGATTTAACTGTAACAGTTAATAGGAATATAAGACAACAATTATGGCTTAGCAAAAAATCATAGATTCTCCAGGTGTTTGCATTAAAAATTTTAGTATCACATTGATTATTATATGAAAATATTTCCTCAAAACTAAGGTTTCCTCAATAAACTTATTGTTTTTAAGCTTCATTGATAGATTTAATATTTTTAAAATCGCTTAAAACACTTTTTTCTAAATATCCGTGATATATTTTTTAATTCTTACCAAGTGAGATAATTATGAAGACATAAAAGATGAGGATATTACTAAAAAGTTCATTTTCTTTTAATATAAACATGATTTTTGAATAGCTCTTTAGGAATTTACATTATCCGTTGATATCATAAGATGGATTTTTTAGAAGTTCGAGAGCATCGTCTTATGACTTTTTTGGTCACGAGTATACCTCTACATACTTGGCCGGATGAACAACCATATATTAGACTATGTCAGGTGTAGAAAGTATGAATCATCCACCGTACGTCATGTGATTTCTACTTATTATGAAACTTAAAAAATAACCTGTGAGGAATACGTTTCCTGGATGCCGAAGAAGGTTTCAAAAAAGCTGTGGAAGAGGGGTCCAAGATAGATTGGGTCGATTGCTTCTTTTAGTGGTTCTATCAAATGAAAAGACGCATCAATGCCAGGGAGACTAGCTAGTTGGTTCCTCTTTTGATATTCTAATAACTTTCAATGTTGTTTGTAATAAGGATCAAATATCACAATGACATTTCTTACAGTATTTTAACTAAGCCCCTGGAAAATGCACACGAAAAAGGTAATTTAAAGTTGTAAAAAGAAAATTCAGATTCCTACATGTTCATTGTACATGGACACTTGATGCCAAAAATTAGCATAGACAACTTGAATGAAATTCTTAAAAATAATCCTGTGACGGTAGAAATATATAAACAATAAACAAACTATTCTTTTTGGTTCTCATGGCTACCACAATGGCTGGATAATTTATCAATTTCCAAAGTAAATTTCCAAGTTTCAAATAAAGGAAATATGTGCACAATTAATAATGCACCGAAAGATAACAAAGCGTTTATATAATATATAATAAAAACGTTTAAGTATTTTATTTATTTTTACAATAAAATTCTTACCAATTTGGTGCCAATATGTTGAGCAAACTGGTATAAAATAATAAAGAATATTTAAGATAAAACCCAGAACAGACAATAAATAGAAACATGGATTGAAAACAAATAAGTACAGAACAATTAGAAATAATAAGTGAACTGTGAACCATCAAAATCTTTGCAAACTTTACTCAAAAGTTGTGAGTCGAACGTCTGAACAATTCAAAATGTGACATCACTTGCAATACTGCATTAAAGAAACTTAGTACACAAGCTATCAAAGATGGTCATCAGATGTTGGTATGTGCACATGAAACAACAAGCGTTTTTATGTTCGTGTGGAAACAACACCATTCTCAACACCGATGGGTTGTCAGCATAACCAACTAACATTGTGAATATATATACGTCCAAGTGCGCCTTTCTACTTACTTACACCTATATCCAATAACGTCCGAAGTTAAGAAACCTGTTAATATGAGTAGTGCTCACACTATGAGGATTGCGTACATAAAGATGTTCAACATTTAAAAATACATAATATTAATTTAAACTATTAACAAATATTAATGCAAATATATTTCGTGTATAATATCCTCAATAACTAGATTCCAATACTAGACTCCGCACCTATTCCAGATATAGATTCCATTACCTGTCATCCATGACTTCGAACTACGATCGAAAAACAAATATACTCTCCTAATCCCTCAGCATAGAACTGAATTTTCTGGATAATTCTTCACCGTATATTCGACTTGATTGTGGAATGAACTGACCATAAATATGTAAAGTGCACCCTCGTTGTCTGCATTCGAAAGTCGTCTGAAACTATGTTATTTATCATAATCTCCAGATCCAAAGTCCTTCTATAATAATCCGGCTTTATTTCTTATTTTGTTACCATACATTATTGTATATTTTGTTACTATACATTATTGTATATTTTGTGTTATAAGTATAATTAATTAATGTTTAAAAATCACTTACAGTCTGCTGCAACACTTAATGTTGTCATTTAATTCATTATGGTTGAATGTAAGAGTTTGCTCTTGTAGCAATAAGTTCCCCACTGAATACTTATTTTTCTAAACTTGCAGTAAAGTTTAAAAAATAAAATATAAATAAAACTGTTAACTATTTACAAAGATTAATGTAAACTGTTATATGACTGTTTTATTTTTCAAAGGTATATAATTATCTCAAACTCAAACTGTGGGAATTAATCACCATAATTATCTGTTTTTAATTATTTTGACTTTAGAATTTCCATAGACATGTCTTTTGTGGACATTTTCAGCAATATTTCAAAAACTGTTTTAAATAAAATTCTGAAAATGATTATTTTGGAATCCTTGTAACTCAAAAAAAAATCATAAAATGTTTTCCAGTACTTCGTTTGCCCCTCTAAACATTCATTATCCACAATGTTATCTGACACTACATTGAGGACATACATACCATTTTAAGTATAAGGGCCCCAAATGTATATAACCATTTTAAGTATAAGGGCCCTAAATGTATGTAACCATTACAAACCAAGTATAGGAATGCTTTCGGTTGGTATAGCAACTTATTAAATACATTTGGGTGAGTTAAGAAATTCTTTCTATTATGTAGATTTTTGACCTGAATTACAGAAAATAATATCCATATGTGACAATTCTGAGATAGCTGTTTCAGAGTGTTCTTTCAGATTCATCTTTATGGTCAACCAATTATTATCGATAAAAAATATGCACTATGTGACAAAATTATTTTTTTACAGGTGAGGGCAAAATATTAAGAAAATATCAATCTAAAACCAGTTCTCCATAATAATAAAATGAAATTTTATGAATAACTTTACTAAAGTTTATTATTTGCTTGAAAGACATATTTCTAGATCTGCAAACTTTCTCCACT
Source organism: Druceiella hillmani (assembly GCA_039881145.1). NCBI lineage: Eukaryota > Metazoa > Arthropoda > Insecta > Lepidoptera > Hepialidae > Druceiella > Druceiella hillmani. The sequence goes on from JAYKKI010000035.1 coordinate 7,606,927, forward strand.
AGACTCTGATAATAATAAACCATAAATATTAAAATATAAACATCCTAAAACATTTACAAAAGATAAAATAAACACTGCCATCTGAGGGAAAATCTTAAAAGTATATTTTAATTTACTTAAAATAAAATAAATAAAGCCATCTAGTGGAGAATTATATGACTTCTTTTTATTACATTGAGATAATGACAGTTGCTTTCAAAAGAAACATGTCGCTCTCATTTCAAAAATGACAATACTTCTTTTACACAGTATATTGCCAGTAAATAAAAAATATGGTGATAAAATTTTTGTAAAAGATATTATAGATTTAATAGATGATTGAAAATTTTGCTTTTTGAAAGAAGCGCTGAAAGAAACGATAGGAATATGACAACAATAATCACACGTATCACCTTGATCATTGATCACCGTTTATTTGATTTCATAGTTCATAGACATTAAAATTCTTGCTCAATTTTCTTCAAAAGTAGTTAAACCGTTTTAGTGCCATGGTTTTTTACTCATATATACTTAAAAATGCCAAAGAAATCTTTTGTTTTTGATGTCATTTACCGTTGTCTCGAAAAAAAACTGTATCTCTTCCAAAAATTATCCAAGTTTAATAATTTTTTCGGTGTTTTCTTAATAAAAACTTGTACAAGGATAATAAAATACAAAGAAAATTATGGAAATATATATTGTGAACAAAAATTATAACAAAAACTGAAATCAAGTTCACATCGTATTTTCGCAGTCTGGTAACCGGTAACCGGTAAATAGTGACGATAACAAAATAATTGTTATCGTCACTATTATCACTATCACTCAAAATTTGCATTACACCAAATTGTGAGCGCACCACAATGTCACTACCACTATCACTTTCTTCACAACTTGAAAAACAATCATTTTCACTCGAATTATTTTTGTATTCTTACATTATGGATTAAAAATTTTCTTTTCCTGGATCCTTTTTATATTGTAATTACTAATAATATTATAATTTGAACTTTATGCAACACGTAGAAAGATGAAATATTAGCGATGCATGCGAGCGACCTCCCCTACCACGCGCTAAACAGCAACTGATTTCGCGAGCGCCATCGCGCTCTTGGCATATTTAGTTAGTACACACACGAGCGCGATGGCGCTCGTCGGCACTCAAACGGTTAATTAATAAAAAATTTACAAGTAATAAATGTCAATCCACTTGATTTATTTTTGAAACAATCCTCTAATTACTTCATTTATTGATACATAGGAAATAAGTCTTTAAAAATAAATACAAACTGGAACATGATGATTGGCGAAGGATCCAAGATGCTTGATGCTCGTGACTTTTAGTAAAATACATAATCCAATTTAAAAATAGTAATGTATAATACAATTTTTACCCAAACTTAAAGGGATGTACTGTAGTCATTTACCACTCATAGTCGTAAAAACTAACTCGTAGTCGTAAAACTTGCAAAGTTGCTTTTCGTTTTTACGTCATTATTAAGTTTTTGTCAAAAGATATTTATTTCACGTTTATGCTAGTGTTAGATCATCTTATTGATAATTTTGTCGATGTAATTAATTGGGTTTAATCGCATTGAATGCAACTTTATACCTATGGAAATTAAGGCCTTTCTCTTTTCAGAGTTCGGTAGCAAACTATCAAATAAATTTCATCATGTCTGTCCATTTGTCTTTTATATGTACATCACAGTGCAGTAGTTATATCATTTATTCAAATATTATTTCGCTAGTCAATTCACAGAAACTTCTGATAGATTTTTTCACTTACCCTGTCAAATTGTGTCTGTGAATATTTTTAATTGTCTTTCAAAATACAATTAAAAATGTCGTAATATTTTTTATTATATTCATTATTCATATTTTTTCAATCAATAAAATTATGTCTTAACCATTATTCCAAATATTCTATGGAATAACTTTCAAAATACAACATAAAATAAATAACTGTAGTTAAATTAAATTTAATATAATTAATGTAATAACTTTTTAAAACTTAACAAAATGTAAACAATTGATAATATCGGATTAAATTTAAATGAAATAAATTATTCAATATTTTTTTTATAGTTTTAAAAAATTAACGCTTTTAAATGATGAAATATTTATATTTAAAATATTCATTTATTAAACTCTAATATGTGTGTCAGAGTTTAAGAAATAAATATTAAAAAACATACAAAAAATTGAATTCACTAATTAACTTTTTTTATCATTCCAAATTTCTTGCACAAAAGGAATTTAACTTTATTTTTTATTTTAAAATATTTTAACTTCCAATTTTATGATTATTCTTTTTATAATAAAATAAATTGATTTCTTTTTAAATTTATTAATTTAATACGCTTAATAATACACTTAATAATACACAATTAAATGAAACTACATGATGTAGTATTATTTCTACTTTCTTTAAGTTATTTACCACGACCTAGGTTTCGTTGTATTACAACATCTTCAGGTGGGATATTGGCAAAGATTCAGGTGGGATATTGGCAAAAATAACACATCTTTGCCAATATCCCACCTGAAGATGTTGTAATACAACGAAACCTAGGTCGTGGTTAAAGAAATTAAAGAAAGTAGAAATAATACTACATCACGTAGTTTCATTTAATTGTGTATTATTAAGCGTAATTTAGGGAAAGATCCAAGAATAATTGTAATATTTAAATTATCCAGGTACCTTGCAAAAGGAAATTTGTTCAAAACTACTTTCTTAATCTCGTTTTAAACGGAACATTGACAGTCATTATAATTTGCAATTATCCTAATAAATTAGCAAAGATCTTTGCTAATAGCCCACCTGAAGATGTTGTAATACAACGAAACCTAGGTCGTGGTAAAGAGCTTAAAGAAAGTAGAAATAATACTACATCACGTAGTTTCATTTAATTGTGCTTAAAGAAACAATTAATTGTTTGAAATATCTAAAGAATAAACAAACTATTATTTATGGTTCCCATGGCTTCCCATGGTTCCCATGGCTACCAATGGGTGGATAATTTATCAATTTCCAATATAATTTTCCAAGTTTTATATAGAGGAAATATGTGCACAATGAATAATGCACCCAAAGTATAACATCTTCAGCTCAAAGAAGCTTTGGCTTTGATCTGATTTAACTTTTTTGACGTGAATATGTCTTTAAATTTGCTACCATACGGGGGCAATCCAAAAAACCTAATGATAACAAAATCGGGGGATACAGTTTGGCGTTGCAGTTTCGAATCTATCCTCTACATCAAAAATTAATTTATACCACTGGATAGCTAAAGGATCAAAGAATTCATTACGATCAGTGAGAACAGTGATGCATCGCGCACGGTGGAGGGGGAAGTGCCGCCATTTTGAGGTTATTTCGCTGCGTATCGAGATTTGCAATTAGTATAACTTTTGATTCGAAAAACCTACGATGTTCGTTTAAGTTTTAATCATCAGATGTCGTCAAAATCTATCGATTGTATATAAAACATTAGTTTAAAGTAGTGACAGTGACTATAATAAGGTGTTAGAATAAAAAAATATATAATGTCGGCATATACGCGTCGAAAAGCCAAAACCAAATACAAAGATCGTATACAGCTGGAAAGGGCTTTTCAAGAACAATCGAATGGTAATACTAAAACACCATATGACCGAGTCAAGCAGTGCCAGGAACGTAAAAGAATGATTGCGGCCGAGTGGATCAACGACTGTGCCAGTACATCTGCAACTGGGGTGGTTGAAATTATGAGTTACATAGAAGTATTCACGTACAACACACGGCCGTGTCCTTGACATGGCCACACCCCATTTATTTAATTTTTAAATATTCCTTAATCCAATTGGCTTGATAAAAATGGATGAATTTAAAATGGATTGAAACCACAGGATAAAAGTTTCATACTTTCGAAAATCATGTGAAATTAACACCTCAAATAAATTTTGAATGTTTCTGTGCTAATAGTTGTAGCAAGCGTTGTACCATATTTTGTTCTGTGACTTTTATAGTGGTATAAGTGGTCATGAACGCAACAATACGAAAACTTAAATGAAAAATATATATTATCATTTTTAATATTTACCTTTTATTAAAAAAATCTCAAAAAGATATGAAATATTCTATGAAACATTCCCTAACAGAAAGTATTTGGTTCTTGCGCCTAACTCTCATGTTTACGAGAAAAGGGGGTTAAAAAATGACTTTATTATCATACTTTTTTTTAAATTGTCTAAAGGATGATTTAAAGTCAAGCTCCCAAAACTATGTATTCCTCAACCTAGTATAAACATGGAGGTAAGAATATATGTAGTGGGTATCAAACACATTTTATATAGAAACCTAATTCACTGCTAAAACGTGCGAATAGGAGAGGGGAAAAGCAAAGTTGTGTACGGAAATTCAAAAGTAAGATAGATGGCAATACAATAATTTGTACCACTTGGACTATCGTCTGTTTTTTTTAATTTTAATTCTATGTTTTTTTTTAATACGTTATCGTGGCAAATCGTAAAAATAAATGAAATATTTACCTAACGAAAATACATCTTATCTACAGGATCTCGTAAACAAAAGCAGTTGTGCTCTTTTAGAATTTGAAATGCTTAATATAGAAGTGAGACGAGAAATTTGTGTGCGATTGTTTTTCATAAATAATTATATTTTGTTTTCTTAGAAACATGTCAACAATTTTACATAACATTTAATTTTTTATGGCTCCATACCTTCCATTTCATCAAGTGATATAACTTGCTAACGGAATATTTTTTTCAACTTTCTTAAATAAATAGCTCATATATACGGTTATCAACATGATTTCATCTGGGAAATATCCGATCTAATTGCTGAAATGATGAACAGATTTAAATATTGTATTTAACAGATTAATGTTTTTAATTAATAGATTATATATATATATATATATATATATATATATATATATAAACATATATATATATATATATACATATATATATATATATATATATATATATATATATATATATACACACACATATATATATATATATATATGTATATAAGGAACAGTGCATTTAGTGCAATTTTTGCCAGTTTAAAAAGATATTTAATGTTTTAAAAAGAAACTTTGAGTCTCAAAAAGAGACTTAGTGTCTTAAAAAGACACTGAATCTTATTTCAATGACATTTTTGAGCTCATATTCCTATTTTGCAGAAGTTTGGGAAGTAGGTATACACCGATCATCAATATGATTTAATCTGAGAAATATCCAACCTAATTGTTGAAATTATGAACAGATTTAAATATTGTATTTAACAGATTAATATTTTTAATTAATAGATTATAAATATATATAAGCAACAGTGCATTTAGTGCAATTTTTGCCAGTTTAAAAAGATATTTAATGTTTTAAAAAGAAACTTTGAGTCTCAAAAAGAGACTTAGTGTCTTAAAAAGACACTGAATCTTATTTCAATGACATTTTTGAGCTCATATTCCTATTTTGCAGAAGTTTGGGAAGTAGGTATACATGATTATCAATATGATTTAATCTGGGAAATATCCAACCTAATTGTTGAAATTATGAACAGATTTAAATATTGTATTTAACAGATTAATATTTTTAATTAATAGATTATAAATATACATAAGCAACAGTGCATTTAGTGCAATTTTTGCCAGTTTAAAAAGATATTTAATGTTTTAAAAAGAAACTTTGAGTCTCAAAAAGGGACTTAGTGTTTTAAAAAGAGACATAGTGTCTTAAAAAGAGATTTAGTGCCTTAAAAAGAGATTTGGATTCTTAAATAGATACATAGTGTCTTAAAAAGAGATTTAGTGTCTTAAAAAGAGACTTAGAGCCTTATAAAGATACATAGTGTCTTAATAAGGCACTGAATTTTATTTCAATGACATTTTTGAGAAACGGGCATTTTAGAAGCATTAAATTTCACAAAACAGATTCACAGAATACTCAATACCGGATAGATTTTATTTAAATTTTGCTGTGATAAAAAAAATTAAACTTGTAAATGCGAGTATGTATATATTTGTCATTGATATATCAACCCTATCCACCTATTTATCTTTCAAACTTCGCAATTTGCTAAACCAGCGAGCTTACTGAACTTTCTGAAGGAAGTTTTTTAAAAGAAATACAATTTTCTAATAAATATATGTATTACGGTAAAAATATTGAATGTCTATTTCATATAACGTAGATTTTGTAGTATTTAAACTTAGTGAAGGAAATGCATATTCAAACATTTGTTTGTATCCTTTTTCACATATCACAAAGCAGCGAGTTGTGAAATGTTGCGAGCAAATGATACTGTTTCTTGTTGATAACAAGTTACTCCGTCTCAAAATATTTATCCATTTTTCAGTAAACCTTTACATAAAAATTAATAAATAAAAACGTTAAGAAACTGTCATACTAAGAATTAATTTAGAAAATGTCAAAATATCAATATGATTGATTTGAATCGTCCGAATTAAGCCCGCCTCGTGTGCCTTTCGCAGCGTGAATAAAGTGCGAGCGTAGTAGTGCAAATTCTTGAACTATCAACTGCGAGGGAAAATAATAGTACCGTCAAAATATTTATTCATTCGAAACAATTAAAAAAAGATCTGGTCATCACATATTCCTAACGCTACTCTGATTGAAGTGATATTAATATATAAAAATAAAAAGCCATAATTGAAAGGAATATAAACAGATTTATTTAATAAATTATATAAAAAAATGTATATAGTTGCTCATGGATGTATGAAATAAAACACAAAATAATACATATTTTTCAATAGCTATTTGTTTTATATATTATTTATAACATAATGCCTGTAACAAGAATGGTGCAAAATGGCATCGTGGCCATCTAGTCTTAAATCCAATAAACACTTGGTTACCCTACCGTTATGTTTTCATGCGAAGTCCCCATAGTGTATGTATAATCCCGATAATATATATTTAGCAATAAAAATTACTTATAATACCTAAATATGGTATGGTGTGTTTTATATAAGTTCCATAGGAATTCAGAAAAAAGTCGAATTCACCGATACCTTTCTACTGATACCCGAGTGTGTTTACGCCATGGAGCGAAAAAAATCGAAATTGACGAATGAATGATATTGAAAAATATTCATTAGTGCAGTCTTCTTCATGAAAGTATTTAATTAGTACATTAAAACTGTACAACGCTTAATTTTTACAAAATCTATTGCCATATTCACTCGTAACATAACCTCTTTTTACATTTTTTTTCTGTGACGTACATACGAGTCACCTAATATTAAAGTCTATACTTCATTGTTGTTTTTTAAATAACGAACTGTCAAATTTTAAATAACTAACACTTGTTTCGCAATTTTCATAATATAAGTGGCTTCATGTCGACATTTGATCTCAACTAGGCTTATATTCGGTCGGTTAATAAGTAATGAGTGGTCATTAATGTTATAATTACTTTTTACATTTCCAATTTAAAATTAATTAATCGTCGATATAATAATTCCCATAATTTTGTACTACATGTCTCCAATGCACTGGAAGGGTGTGGATAGCATCTGCGTAAAATTCAGGTGGCTTGGAATGAAAAAATCGGCCTATAAACTGTCGTAGGTGGACTTCATCATCAAAATTTTTCACGTCAGGTGTTACTGAGCAATCTAAACAAACAATAATCAGCGGGTAGAAGATCTGGGGAATATGACGAGCGGGGAATCTGTGTCCAACCAAAATCCAAAATATTAAGTTTAATTTTTTGTTTTAAATAATGAATATATTGTCTCCGTGGTGGGTTGGATTGATCACAATTACATATGGCGGACTTATTGCTACGAGAGCAATCTTTTACAGCCAACCATAACACTAGTCCAGCCCTGTTCGGCGAGCGACCGGGAATTGAACCCGGGTCTCCGCGATACGCCACTCCGTATGCCTTGTGATCAACCCAACGGACCACGGCGACAACAATATATCCATTACTTAAAACAAAAAATACCAGTTGATTACTTTCAACAAAAAAATTACAAGATTTTTTCCGATTCCTCTTGAAGATTAAGACGAAAATAATTTATGGTTTATAAAAAAAAATTTCTCACTTTAGTATTTTCTCATTTTAATATTTTATTATCAAGAAAAAAACCACAAAGCAAAAATACAAACTTAACAAAAATACTGAATCATAATTTTAATTACTATGAAATTATACTCGTATATCCAAATATTAAAATCCCAATATGAGTACCACTAAGTCGCATTCTATCGCTTTGATGACACCGCACAGCGCCTAGTGCTCGGTGCACTGCACAACATTTACCACTTGCATCAACATTGAACACACATTATATCTCACGAACTTACACAAAAAACCTCCACATATGAACTCAAGACACAAAAAAAATTGTATTGATTACATACGTCTTATTTTGTTTTCAGAAACTTAGAGAATACACCAATTCAACAATTGCTATACCAACTCAATACCACTTTTTTCTGAAATCAATTTATTGAGTTATATCCTTAATATTTTACAACGAAAAAATAATGTTAAGACTTGATTTATTCAAAAATTCCATAAAATTTTTTTTTTATGACGCCGTGATTTCCTATAAATTGTTTGAGTACGCTGAATGACATATGTTCCTTCCATAGGATGTCTGTTTTAGACGAGACCCTAACAATTTTAAATTATATTATAACATGTTAATTTGACCGTTCGACATTAAATGAATACCGTCATAAAGACTTTTAAAATAGTGAAATAAACAATTACGTCACGAACAAAAAAAATTGTTGAAAAACAATTTAAATAGCATTTTGAATAAACAAAACGTAAACACCATGTGTAATGTCTACTAACTTTTGTTCAGTACGCAGTCACGATTGAATCAACAAAGAGTTAAAATTACACATTCACAATTCAAAATATGTTCGTATAAGTAAATCGAAACACGCTTTTTGGTTTCATGAGGGACTCGTATCGTTTATGACTCTTATGCATAAGAATTATTTTACTATTTGTCTATAATTAAGAAATAAAATAACTTTATGCGAAGGTATCAACATGGCTTAGCGAATTCTTAATGAAAATATTTCGACGAATTCCTAGTATATCGTGTTTGAAATCACAAACTAGTTAAAACTATGCCTATGTCTAAACTACTGAATTTTTATGGTAATAGTGTATTTTATATAAGTGTCCAAGCACCTATAGGAATTCAGAAAAAAGTCGAATTCACCGATACCTTTCTACTAATACCCGAGTGTGTTTACACAGAAAATTGAAATTGACGAATGAACGATATTGAAAAATATTCATTAGTACAGTCTTCTTCATGAAAGTATTTAAATTGTACATTATAACTGAACAACTTAATTTTTAAAAAATCTATTCCCATATTCACTCGTAACATAACCTCTTTTCACATTTTTTTTCTGTGACGTACATACGAGTCACCTAATATTAAAGTCTATACTTCATTGTTTATTGGTGTACGGTTGAGAAACACCATCTAATTTATGAGGTTTCATTTAATGTCGAACGGTCAAATCCACATTGTATATAATGTTAAACTAACATACCTAATCTTAAATTTTTAGTTCTTATCAGATTACTAATGTACGTAATCTCTAATTTTTATTTCCTATTCGACTACAACTCATTCACCGAACACAAATTCGAGACTACCTTCCGTAATCCCTCAAAAACCAGTCAGGCAATATCTTATCCAAGTCGGGATCGTAATTGTCCGTGACTCTGACGTTAGTCCTCGGACTCCACTCGAAATGCAGTGTAACCAGGTCCAACTTGCTGAGATCTTTGAGGTGCCGGTCACCGTATTTGCGAGATATCTCACGGCCCAGACACCGCTTAATATATGCGAGGAAGCTGTTGCAGAAATTGAAACAGACGTTGGGATTCCATTTGTTCTGAAAGCAGTGAGAGAGAAGAATTAATGAAATTTTTATTCAAGTCAACGCAGTACATGTGACTCAGTGCATGCAACTCAATACATATGAAAATATACTAAGTGTATATCCAGTTTTAACTAAATTTGTATAAGACGATTTAGTAGAAAAATTAATGAAATGTCATTACAAATCAATGTAAACGTGTAATAAAATCTTCATATGAATTTACATAGACAATTATCAACTAAAAAACAACCATGATGACAGTACCAGGACCCGACTCCCTTCAGCCGCATTTAGTCATTAGGGAGTCGGGATGTAATGTTATAAATCATATTCATGAAAACTACATATGCAGGTTCATTGCGGATTTATAAATAACTTAAGTATATATGCTGTCAGTCTTGTAATGGACGAAATACACACAAAAGTAGTAATAAATCTATCATAAATAGATAAATAAATCGACAAAATTTTGACAGTTTACTTTTGACACACTTAACGTACAAAACAGCTGATGCAATAGTGAGCGCCATTTCTGTTTGTTTTCATACGTGTATACACTTCTTGCCTTATTCTATTACGCAACAGTTTTATTACATTAAGACATTACAACTAAACACTCTAAGAAAATGTTGCATAAAAACGTTACACAAAATTCAACCTTTATATTTTCATGTTATGTTGTCCACTTCACAAGGTGACAATGAAACGTTATACTTAAAATGTTTCTTTTGTCACCTATCCTATTTCTCCATTTACATGTAGTTTATACAGAGGCATTATGTTGGCGGCGAATATACCCACCACTTTTTTCCAGAGATGTTCGGAATGTTATGAAATGTAGGGTATATAAATAGTACGGCATTTAGTCTTCTATTCAGTTAGCAATTGAATTTCGGAGGATAAAGACCCGACAAAATATGGAAATTTGATGAAGAGAACTTAGCTTTTTTCTTTTGCTTCATGAATTGCATTTAGGACGAAAAGCAAGCGAAGTAACATGCAATAGATGCACAACGATGGGTGAAGGTGCACTCTCCTATGACACAGTCAAGCATTGGCTCCAAGGATTCAAAGAAGGAAATTTTTATCTCTCTGGTAATCCTCATTGAGGTAATCCTTAAACCTATTACATTAAATTTAGAAAAATAAAAAACTTTTCTGAAACTAATTCCTCATTAAGTTCACATTATGTGAAATGAAAGTAGCAACTAGTTTAATTTCCTCACAGTTCAATAGAAAAAAAAACTCCATGCTTTGAGGAAGAAATTAAATTGTTTTCTCTCGCTACCATGTGAGCTAACACACCCAATCAATTTCAGAAGAGAGTCGGCATGTGCATAGAGCCACTGTGTTTCCATCGTACCGATGATTGGCTAAAGTCTGTTAATACAGGAGGAGAAAGTTGGTGACATAGGTTAATTTTTCATGTAAGTTCAAATGATTAGAAACTCGAGAAAAGAACTCCAAAATGTGACATTACTTAAAACGTTATTTCAAGTGTGTGATGGGGTATAAATGGAATTATTTACTGGGAACTCCTTCCGACTACCAATACAATTAACTCCTACATTTACTATGAATAATTGTGCAAATTAAATGGCCTGCAACATCAACAATTGTGCAAATTGTCGCTAAATATTCTACAAATCAAAACAGAGTATTTGTTACACGACAACGCATAACCCCATGTAACAAAATGAATATAGGAAAAAATACTTTCACTTAGATGACCTGCAACATCAACAATTGTGCAAATTGTCGCTGAACATTCTACAAATCAAAACAGAGTATTTGTTACACGACAGTGCATAAGCCACTGTAACAAAATAAATATGGGAAAAAATACTTTCACCTAAATGGCCTGCAACATCAACAATTGTGCAAATTGTCGCTAAATATTCTACAAATCAAAACAGAGTATTTGTTACACGACAGTGCATAAGCCACTGTAACAAAATAAATATGGGAAAAAATACTTTCACCTAAATGGCCTGCAACATCAACAATTGTGCAAATTGTCGCTAAATATTCTACAAATCAAAACAGAGTATTTGTTACACGACAGTGCATAAGCCACTGTAACAAAATAAATATGGGAAAAAATACTTTCACCTAAATGGCCTGCAACATCAACAATTGTGCAAATTGTCGCTAAATATTCTACAAATCAAAACAAAGTAATTGTTACACGACGATGCATAAGCCACTGTAACAAAATAAATATGGGAAAAAATACTTTCACCTAAATGGCCTGCAACATCAACAATTGTGCAAATTGTCGCTAAATATTCTACAAATCAAAACAAAGTAATTGTTACACGACGATGCATAAGCCACTGTAACAAAATAAATATGGGAAAAAATACTTTCACTTAGATGACCTGCAACATCAACAATTGTGCAAATTGTCGCTGAACATTCTACAAATCAAAGCAGAGTATTTGTTACACGACAATGCATAAGCCCATGTAGCAAAATTAATATATAAAAAAATATTTTCACTTAGACGGCCTGCATTTTTTTAAGGTGGGTACCTACTTCGTCCATCAGACGACTTATATAATAGCAAAACAACCAATTACTATATCTTTCCAGCCATATGTCTGCATTAATATCAAAAACACAGCACCAATATAGAGACAGATTGTGCTATGACATAATTTATTTCTCATACAAAATTGAGATGTATAAAAATGGATTATTCTTCTAAGTTTTTTCGTATAAACACCCCGTGAATAATAAAAAATTTCAATTGACACACAAAATAAAACCTGAACACTGCACAAGTGGTCATTAGAAATATATATCCTCACATCATTAGTATAAAAATAGAATCAAAAACGCGTAACTAAAAATAAATAACTACATTGTTTTTAAATTTTTTTATAACTTGTCGAAGAAGCCAAAATGACTTTTTCTAGAATTTTTGCATGTTTACCTGTCTGTTATAACAGTATGCGAAACCTACTGGGTCAGAATAAAATCTAAACTACCCCTTTGTCCTGATCAACTAACCCCTAAAATGCTCTTTGTCCGTTTTTTTACTTTATCTGCTTGTTAGAACATCGTGTAACTACTGGATTCATTTATAAAGGTCATTTACTGGGTTAGCACTTACAGTGCATATTAAAATCTGGGCTATCTTTTGTCCTAATCAAATATTCCCATATATTCCCTATATATGTATCTGAAATTGGAACTGACGCAGTTGGATACATGATATCTCATCATTTCTATTAGAATAAATATTTGGACAGTCAATTTGAAAAAAATGTGTATTATTATACGAGTTATAAGTTTTCCCCAAACAAAGACTGAATTAAAATAAGCATTGTACCTTGAAGAACTAAAGAAATGTCCATAAATTTTGGCTCATTGCGAGAAAAGCCACGAGTAACAGGTAATTCTATACAAAAAAAAGTAATCTTCATATTACATAATAACTGTAACTGACACAAACTAAAACAAGCTGAAAAGCAAAAACAAGCTGAAAGTAAGAAATACAAAGTCAAAATGCATCACACCCCCCTAACATATCAAACACGCACAATTACAACAAAAATATATAATAAAACGGTTAAATAATACACTTTAAGACACCTATCAAAATCTATATTTTAAAATCCAAGATTATTACAGTGGCTCAAACAAACTCCAACACCACTTACCGTGCACATCTTCGGCAATTCACGAACTTCGTACGTCTTCAACTCGTCAACAATCCCTTCGTCGTCTCGAAAACCACATATTATGGTGTTGATGCCGGCTAAGAACGACTGGCACCACCATTTCCGTACTTTAAAACGTCTGAAACAGTGGTAAGATTACAACTCAATAGAGTTTATGGTATCCTGCTCTTTAAATACGCTCTATCAAAACAGGAAATAAGATAAGATGTAATATGTCTTACTTATAATATATCTTATGTACTTATATACTTATGTACTAGATGTAATATGTACTTAGCCCCTTTAGATAATATTTTATAAATTATATACATTAATTTATAGTATTTTGGACTTTATATAAATAATTTCTTTCATATAGGTACTATTATAATAATCCTACTTGATTACGGAATCAACTGAATACAAGTATACAACGTGATCCCTCATTCTCTGTGTTTTTAAGTCGTTTTAAATCACAATACTTATCATAATTGGCAGATTGAAATTATCCTAACCTATCCCTAACGTGTCGCTATTTTTCTTTTATTTTACGTAATTATAATCGTCAATGTTTTATTTACTATTAATAATGTATTTCTCATATTTATACATATTTCATTTTGTATCATTAATTAGCGCTTCCCAATAATTTACGGTCTACCATAGCACTTTTTTTTCTCACATGTGGTTGGTTGTAAGAGATTGCTTTTGTAGCAATAAGTCCGCAACTATATAATTAATTTTCAAAGATTGCAGTAGAATATCATAAATACATAAAATAAAACTGAAAACAAAATATATTGTTAAAATAATAAAATTGGCTTTTATGAAGGTATTCTTGTGTTGGTACAGCAAGTCTGTTTCTGCGGGTTTCCGATTGTAAAATTTAATGATGATAACCAATAAATTTTTTTTGTATTTCATTCCAGTCTGGGCAGACGAGTTGGCGATCACAGTTAGTAGCTTCTCGCTGTGACGCTGCCCATAGCCTGTGATATTTAGCTACGCAATTACAAACACCACTCCAGATCCGCTCAATGAGTATTCAGAAATCTAATGGCAGTATATTGGAGAAAGTGCAAATGAGAAGACCTTTGGTTTCAGGCAGACAATATTTAAACTTGAAACAAACTTCAACAAACCTACCTAGAACCATTTTTTCTTTGATTAACCATATGCAATAATCCATCAATTTTATTATGAATGCAAGAAACTCATAATATTTGCTTCAAAGGATCTTTCTTCTTCATACAACCAGATTCCGCCATATACTCAAGTCAAAACTAAACTGACTTGAGTATATGGTGAACTGATTCAAGTAAATCTGATTTGTAAAGGTATCCAGTCGATTTGAAGAAAACTCACATTATTCTCCAACATCAGGAGATGCTTCGAGATCTTCACGGTGACTTCTATTCTTTTTATGGCTATATATACTTACTGTACGCATGGTATATATATATATATATATATAAGATCAATTTATCTTCGTGAAATATTCTATAATCGTTCACTTAACACCAGAAAAAAAAGATTAAGTGGCGCCTCATTTCTAGAAGATCCATTCGAATTAATAAAAAAAATTTTAATACAGTTATACCTTAGTATTACATAATAGGCAGAACCGACGAGCAGTAAGTGAGTCGAAAATTATGTAAGTCAGAGTACTTATAGACTTACAAGTTTAATCATATGTACAGTCTATTTGTTACAAAGTTAAAAAAATATACAAGTATATAACAACTTTATTGATAGAATCCTATAATTAACGAGCAAGGCCAAAGAAAATAGGCCTAAAGTTACTGGAATAGAATACGACTTAAAAAATTAATATTTTTCAGAACATGAAGTAAAATACAACTTGTAACCATAATACAAAACAAAAAGCTATCTTCAGAAATGTGCATATATTATATTTTTAATATATTAAAATAGTAATAAAATTCTAAAGTACATAAATTATTTTTCAGAAACCATTATAAAAAATTATCAATACTAATTGATTATTTTAATGTGAAGTCATTAGCGAAATCAATTGAAACATAAAATATTAACCACAGAACACAGCGTAGAACAGAAATGGCATGCGAGTGCGCCACAAGTAAGCGAAGCTCTGCTTACTTTAAAATAAGTACATCTCACGCACATCAGTTTGCCGTTTGCAGTGACACAAGAAAGTGCTCCACTATTTTTGCGTAAAGAAAAAAATAATATGTTCCACTGTGTCATTCATAAATATTCACATTGAATAAAAAAAAAGTCATGTACACAACCTTGCCGAAGGAGTTATTTCTTACCATAGTTATAAAGATTTATAAAACTTATTTCGATGAAAGTTTCCTAAAGATCTTTAACAAGAGATTAAGAGATTTTTATTAACAGGAGACGTTTGGCGAATGAAAGATTTCTTTCTTTTGATGTAAGATTTCATTAACTAGCACCTAAATTGTTTACGAGACTTCAAACATTTCAATATTTCAAGCCTCGTAAACAATTTAGATGCAAGTTAATAGCCTGAATGAAATACATTGCATGAAGTACACCTGAACAAACTGGTGTAAACTTAAAACTGATTGATATGTACCATATGTATGAAGACTACCCAGAATCGTTAAGAAAACACAAAAATTTAAATTCTTTTATCAAAATTTTGTTTTGTCTCCTTCATAGTAAACCCCATTGTTTACAATACAACTATGATAATGCCGGACCCACTCTTCTTAAACGCCGAAAATGGTATGGCCTATAAATTCCCGCTGCGAATTCCATTTTGAAGTCTTCAATCGATTCAATCATTCATTCGATTCAATCTATTCAATCAATCAATTGATATCTTCAATTGATGGTCTTTTTGCAAGAAAATAAGTCTTCCAGAAATAATTGGTTAAAATTCCATGAACGGTCATTTTATATAATTTTCAACTCATAATTCATTTTTAATAATATTCAAATCATTTTATATAATATTCAACTCTCAAACCAACTCTAATACTGACATGACAAATAAATAATGATAATCATTTTCAAGCAATAATTGGTTCATTTTTTCAATGTTATCAATAGTGGTTGACGTTGAAAGCCATCCTAGATGACGCAAAACTTCGACCGATTCACAAACATCTCTGAACAATTTGTACCACTAGTGTGCCTGTGTTTTCAACATAGTCGAGTCAGCATAGGTCTTTTTTAACACTTCTAACATTTCGGCGCAAGAAATCTTATTTGAAACACAAAATTTAAGATAAACTCTTTGTTAAACTAATTTATCCATAATAAAATTTGCAGAGCAACTTTGAGGTCAACCTATTACGACAGCTGCTGTAAATACACTAGTTGGCAGATTACGCTCAAGTTTGGCTGGGTAATTAAGGTTCTACCAACTTAAGAAAAAAAAATTTACCTATTACTATTAAACAATATTTTTTTAGTATCCCGAATAGTTTTTATACAGAAACTACATCAAGTAACATATAGGCAATAGAATCGGAGAGTGAAAAATATGTAAAACTAAATTTACGTAAATGGAATATTAATAGCAAAATTAGTATGGTACCAATTAATAGGTACAAACACAGACTTTCCATCCTAAAATCCACGTTCAAACATTATTATTCTTTTCGGTATATTCAGAGCCCAGAAAGCCACAATCTTTTTACAAGCTTACAATGAAATGTTACTCCAGTTACTCTAATATGTTTTACATCTCCTACTCTCATTCGGCACTTATCTGTAACAATGCCGTCTAATTTTTCCGATAGTTCTGAAAATATCAGTCTGCTGCAGTCATTCTACCTTATGTACAAGAGTCGAACTTTGTTTCAACTCATTACCCTGCTGTATAAAGAAAAGGTCTTCGTATTCATTTTGCTTTTTAAAAGAAATATTCACATTCGTTTTATTTTTCATTATGCCATCAATTTTAAAAATGTCATATACTGCATTTCTATTCTGCGCATTATAGCAAAAATTCTGTCAATATCCATCCGATAGATCACCGATATTTTTACCTGAGACTGAAGTATAGAAAACACAGAGTTATAAGGTTAGACAAATCGAAAAATATTAATTATATACCTATTTAAGTTTTATGCATAAATTCTGGCATTACCAATACTTTCTTCTGAAAATGAGGTCTGTGGCCAGGACCTTCCACTAGACAACACCTTCTACTTAAACTATTTCAATTATCAAAATAATGAAATGTTGTTTACCTAAAACTATTCACCTGGTTAGGGCTCTCCATGTGCCGATTCGTCTTCAACTCGACAAATTTCTTATCCTGAAGATAAGCTACAATGTCTGCCGGTTTGCTCGCATCGCTCGGCGGTGCGGGAACTTGACTCTCGAAGGCCGCTATGCCATCCATCTCGCCGGCGTACACTATCTCATGCTTGTTGAGTCGATTGAAAAATACCAGACTAAACTCCTCGTTTTCATTCACCGGCTCTTCTGTGTTTGGTGCAGAGTGCGGATCATCTGTGTATGAAAAAATACTTTATATTTCCACAATCCATAATCATCCAATAATTTTTTTCATTCTTTCGGCAGCTGCAAATAAAGTATATCCTCCTAGGATAGATGTCTTCAGAGGAAAATCAAAGAAGATGATACCTTCTTTAATTTTCCTTTGAAATCTCTGCCATCATGCAGCAGATGAAGGATGAAAAGTTATGAATGTTGGATTGTATAGAGAACCTTAAGCCCTCTTTCGAATTTTGTGGCTGGTACCAAATTAAAAATGATAAAGGAAATCGCACCTTAACCACCAGTTTTATCAAAACAGTCCTCTTTCACGATTGTTAGGATTTAAATCCTAGAATCCTCACAATGGGCAAACCCTTCTTCCATGCTGGCAGTGGCACTAACTGGTCTACAGGTAAACCCTCAAGATTTTCGCCGGTTACTTAGGTCAAAACACGAAGTCCATTTATGAGAGAAAAATAACTTGTCCTTATATTCAGCAAGGGTCCTGGGAGGATCCAATTTCAAACATTTCACTTGAAGGTGGAGACGACAGAAAATAAGAAGTCTGGAACCAGAAATTAAATTGTTTTTCTCAAATGGTGTAAGCAAATACTCTGGAGCCATTATCAGAGTAGGCATGCATCTTCTTCTCGCATAAAATTTTGTAATATTATAGAGCGGCCTCAGGACTAGACTTTAGATTTTATGATAGAATGTACTGGTATACCTGTCACGAAAGGAACAGGAATCAGTAAGGGCTAATAGCATTGAACTGAAAATAGGAAACTAACATAAGTATTCTCTCACAGCACCGATAACTACATCTTCCATAACTACATATCACAAATTCAACCGCTTAGGAGCTACATTAAGATCTTAAATGTAGTACTAATAAATTTGGGTTTAAAATGGGAGTATTGGTTAAACTTAGTCTAGTTCCCTTATGATTTTAAATAGACCCACGGGATCACCGTGTAAATTTATTGCATAAAAAATCTTTCATTACGTCCATGAAATATTAGGGAAATACATAATATTTAATGATATATATTAGGGATATCTATGATATGATATTTAGAAACTCTGCTGTATTTTTCTGATAAAGTTCAAATTAACTTCTAGTTAGACTATTTCTTCATAATTTTAAGTTTAGCAGTTTCTTATGCCTGGTTTACATTCAGCTCACGTCCACGGTAGGAGGCAGGGAAATGGGCAGAAATGTATATACCTCACTTCTCTTGCTCCTGCTACTGCTCGCACTGCAGTAAATGAAGTAAATGAGCCGTTTTTTGTGTAGAAGTCAAAGGATGGGCAGCGCGACGGGCAGTGAGTGTTTACATTCCATAGATACAAAATTATATCACTTACTTAAAGCGGGCCATTATGATGGATTGATATCATCCATTTTAGATCATAAATTTTAGATACATTTTTTAAATAGTCCCCATAATTAAATAAACTAAAGAGACAAAGCGCTGATGCTTTAATTATTTTGACGTCTTCCCTTGCGGAACGCGAAGTGGGTTATGGAGCAGTATTTAAAAAACTCACTGCAGGTTCTACCTACCGTGGCAGTTTTTAAGGAAATATTTCCAGAAACCTGCCGGTAGCGAAAGCAGAAGCAGTAGGGGCTGAATGTAAACTAGGCATTAGAGAGAGGAAACAAAAAGTCGATTATTTTATTTGCCCCCCCTAAATTTTTATAAAAATATTTTTAACATTAACTATTGAAGTGTAATGTGTATTAATGTTCTTTATCATTATGCAAAAATTTCAGTTTCCACATCAGAAGGAAAACGGCTGCAACAGACGGGCAGACCAACGGACACGTTAGTGTACTTATAAGGCTACTGTTTTTGCTTCCTTTTGAGGTACTTAACCCTAAAATGAGGAATTTTAATTCATTAATTAGATTTAGCACATGATTCAATAATTAGATTTAGCACATGATTCAATAATTAGATTTAGCACATCATTTAATAATTAGATTTAGCAAACCATACATTTTCATTATTTTATGAAGGAAAAATTATTTAAAATTTACTTCATTTCAGTCAACAAGATGATTAGAGCATGTAAGTTTTCACAATTAAATGAAATTACATGTGATTTCTACTTTATTTAAGTTCTTTACCACGACCTAGGTTTCCTTGTATTACAACATCTTCAAGTGAACTAATAGCCCACCTGAAGATGTTGTAATACAACGAATAATGAATTTCAAAATGAATTTCAAATTGAAAAATAATGAATTTCTACAAAATTAACGCTAAATATATTCAATACATGTAAGTTTTATAAAAAAAAAGTTAAGTGTGGTTCTAACACACTTGTTGACTTTTAATTTCTTTTCATTTTAAACATTTGAAGGATGAATCTTCTGATAGATATTCCAGGTCGCTTGAGAGCCAGAAAGAGCGCCAGAACTAATTTCAACATCCCTCATTGGCTGGATGTGACTCCCTAGCCGAATTCTAAACATGTTTCCCAATCTACATAAAAAAACGCAATTGACCCTGATGGGAAGAAGGTAGAAGTACCGCCAAATTATTTTCAGCACTATATAGGATTCCAGCAAAAGTTCAATAATGACAATGAACGGTTGCAGATTACATTTTTAAAAGCAAAATGTTTAAAAATGGCATTTAATAAATAAAATTAACATTTTAAATTGTCCATCATCAATCCTACAATTTGTGCCTAGTCGATCTACTTAAAAACTATCCTTGAAAACAAAAAATTTTTCTAAGTTTGAAGAGCTTCCAAGTTTCCAAAAAACTTATTAGAAAGTCGAGGAATTTTGCTCTACGAAAATTAAGATTTTGTCACCAGAAGTGAAAATGTGCAGTGTTTTCTGCATTCCCTCAAATGAAAATAGCCGGTGTCACACCCCGACGTGAAAGAGCAATTGGAGATAGCCAAGACATATTCTCACACATGATCAAAGGTATTTTCTCAGATCAAGACGGCTGGAAACACATGGCAACTAGTGAAACCCTTTAAAAAAGGCTCTTAGCGATGCAGGTCTTGTCAAACAGAAAGTGATTACAATATCTACAACTGTGGATAAAATTGAATAGGCTGTTTTTTGAGTCTTTTGAGTACCACAAGCAAAGGCGTAAAAGGAATTTTTCAAGACTATCGACAGTAGGGAAGAACGGCTTAAGGCTTTGAGGTGTCTCTTTTTTTTGTTTCATTTCTATCTCGCAATGGTTCACATACAAAAAACTTGGAGGGAAATCAGAGTAGACTTTATGAAAAATGGGTAAGAGCTGATGGCAAAATAAATTCTTCAGGCTTATCTGCTTGACGATAATCCTTTTGAGACCACTGGGAATTATATCTTATACATTTATAGCACACCAATAAGACCGATAAATATGTTGATCCATAATCAAAAGAGAGAGGATGAATTATCATATGGCAGAAGCAGTAGATAATTATTTAAAAGTGAATAGTAAGGTGATTAGAAATTGACAAATATACCTTTTTGTAGAACTACCACCTGCTAAATTTAGGGAAATCATGACTAGACTCAATGCAACCAACAGACCCAGATTGAGAGAGGTTACCCAGAATTTCACTTCATATCAGTGGATCTTCAATGGACAAAGAACTTTATGAAAAAGGACTAATAGCATAGAGGTATGCCAAAGCTATGGCAAGAGGATGCAGAAAATATTCATTAGTGTAACATTAGTGCTCCCTATTTTGAAAATGATATTTTATATGCGAGTTTTTGATTTTTAGGTACACAATGCCTGTATGGATAGTATGCCCTTCTTAAGATAGTATTTTCATAAATAAAAGGCACTTTAAGATCCCTAACTTTTAATTAATGATGATGTGAAGATAATGCCAGCTACCATCATTCTCATTATAGAAGATGAAATCAGGTGAATATATAAAGACTGGAGCTGAGAGCATTCAAATGGGAAAAGTTTTCAACATTTACCATATCAATTATTCCAAGATTGTGACTATACATCCAGGTCTGAAGAACACTAATATTGACACTAGAGAAGAAAACCACCAGTGTGGCCGATGAAAAGTCCAATAGACCAAGACAGGCAATTGAAGAGTATATTTGTAAACATATGCTCCTCTTAAGACATTATTTTTCATAAATAAGAGGCAGTTTAAGATACCTATTGAATTTTAATTAATGATGACGAGAAAATAATGCCAGCTACCATCATTCTCATTACAGAAGATGAAATCCGATCCATTCCGATGTATCCGGTGGATATATAAAGATTGAAGATATATATAAATGAATAATATATCAACATAATAGACAAATGGGGAAAATTTTTCATGACCATGACAGCTATTCCAACATTATGTACGTCCAGATCTGAACACCACTAATATTGACACTAGAGGAGTGAACCATCAATGTGACTGGTAAAAAAGTCCAATAGGCTAAAGCAGGCAATTGAATAGTACACTTGTAAACATATTTTCGATTGTTTACAAGTGTTCTTACAATAGTAAGTGTACTGTAGCTTTCAATTATATAGACCCAAATTTCACAATAACAGAGCCACTAACTAACAGCTGGTAAATAATACAAAAAGCGACGTTTATTAGTTTAACAAACTGAATATTTGATTAAACCTTGAGACAATATGTCTTTCCATTACGTGTATTGCTCCAAATAATTATAAGTCATACAATTGCAAAAGAAGTATGCGGCAAACGTCACAAAAATGGTGCTGCAAGCGTAATTATTTATGTATGGAAATTTTTTTATACTCTTTCATCTTGTACATACTCAGTTCACATTCTTTATAATGCAGGGAAACTATTGCATTTATGAAATTCATTCTTTCAATATAATCTTTCATATAATTATGTTTAGCCTCATCCATTATACCTAGCAACTTAATATCTTCCGCATAATTCCTGTAATTACGTTTAGTCTCATCCATTATACCTAGCAACTTAATATCTCCCGCATAATTACTGTAATTATGTTTAGTCTCATCCATTATACCTAACAGCTTAATATCTTCCGTATAATTACTGTAATTATATTTAGTCTTATCCATTATACCTAGCAGCTTAATATCTTCCACTTAATTAATGTAATTATGTTTAGTCTGATCCATTATACCTAGCAGCTTAATATCTTCCTCATAATTACTGTAATTATGTTTAGCCTCATCCATTATACCTAGCAGCTTAATATCTTCCACATAATTAATGTAATTATGTTTAGTCTCATCTATTATACCTAGCAGCTTAATATCTTCCGCATAATTACTGTAATTATGTTTAGTCTTATCCATTATACCTAGCAGCTTAATATCTTCCACATAATTAATGTAATTATGGTTAGTCTCATCCATTATACCTAGCAGCTTAATATCTTCCTCATAATTACTGTAATTATGTTTAGCCTCATCCATTATTCCTAGCAGCTTAATATCTTCCGCGTAATTACTGTAATTATGTTTAGTCTCATCTATTTTACCTAGCAGCTTAATATCTTCCACATAATTACTGTAATTATGTTTAGTCTCATCCATTATACCTAGCAGCTTAATATCTTCCACATAATTACTGCTGTCTTTCCACAATGCCTTTTCATAAAATCTACATTCAAATTACATTTGGACTATTTATATTTTATTATACCATTAAATCAGAAGCACAGTTTGTAACTGATTTATGTTATATGAAAACTGATTTGTTATAAAATAATTACTTTTTAGCAACAGCATATTAAAAAGGTAAATAACATTCTTACCATTTTATTAATAAACTCGAAATGATATATTATACCTATTATAAATGAGAAATAGATGTAAAAGCTACAAATAAATTCCGTGTAAGAGAAGCTTGTCATATTATGGTGGTAACTTCATCTATCAAAAAGTATTCCTACCTCGTCTATAGTTTAACTATTGAATAAACTAAAAACAGTTGACACTTCTGGAATATAAATACAGTACTATTCGTTTTTCCATTCATACTAATAAGTATTTTTATGAAAATGGAGTATAATTCTGCTCAAACAATAAGAGGTACCGAGAAACACCACAATTTCATTAATATGTTAAATAACCGTTTTTCTTCTGGTTCTGGGTAGCAGTACTAGCTTAGCAGTGGTATATAAAGACAGAGAGAGTTAAAAAAAGTACATTCATAAACGTGATATTTATAAAAAAAGACAAGGCAGCTACTTGTCTTTCGAGTTCTAATTTCACAGCATAAATGATATACCTAATTATAATGTTATGGTAATAATGTCATTAGTTTTTATATTAACATGCACTTTCATGACTGTAAATTTTTTTTTTAATGGAAGAACTCACAACACGCTGTACAAAGTATTTGACAAAAATAATTGCCAATTAAAAATTGATTTCAAAAATGTTAAAGCAGTTAACTGTCTTCTCGTTTTTTTATGCTATTTTTTCACTTATTCCATTTTTTTACATTTTATAGTTAATTTTTTTTATTAATAAGTATTTATCAATTTGTATTCACATTCGCATGTAACATGTTTAGTGACGTAAAATGTCAATCAAGTTAATGTAATTATATCAAGCAATTCTTTGCAAAAACGTTATTTGCATATGAAATACTTTATTATATTAATTTTTAGGGGTTTATTTAGGTATGGTAAAATTGAACCCCTAAAAATTAATATACATTATATTAATTTTTAGGGGTTTATTTAGGTATGGTAAAATTGAACCCCTAAAAATTAATATATATTATATTAATTTTTAGGGGTTTATTTAGGTATGGTAAAATTGAACCCCTAAAAATTAATATAATGTATATTAATTTTTAGGGGTTCATTTAGGTATGGTAAAATTTAACCCCTAAAAATTAATATACATTATATTAATTTTTAGGGGTTTATTTAGGTATGGTAAAATTGAACCCTTAAAAATGAATATATATTATATTAATTTTTAGGGGTTTATTTAGGTATGGTAAAATTGAACCCCTAAAAATGAATATATATTATATTAATTTTTAGGGGTTTATTTAGGTATGGTAAAAAATTAATATATATTATATTAATTTTTAGGGGTTCCATACATAAAAAGGAGGAATGGAACCCTTACAAGATCACTCACATGTCCGTCTGTCTGTCACAGGTGTTTTTCTCAGAACCACTTGGTGTTACACTTGAAATTTGGCATAGTAATGATGCACATTAACCCAAATATATTTCAAGAGATAACATTCAACAACATTTAAAAAAATATTTAAAAATTTGATATATTGTTTGAGGTAACCTTTGAAAAGTTTTTTTTTTTCAAAATATTAAGTATATCTTCAGAAATATATTATAATATTTGCAAAAAAATAAGTCATATTTTTGAGACTACTGAACCTAAAATTATGAAAAAAAAGACTAGAATTTTTAAAATTCTACACAAAGGTTGTAGGAAAGCTATACAGATGTTTCTAGATATAATTTTTTAAATATTCACCATATTTTCACGTCTATGAAAGATGCAATAGGCATTATATTTAACGTTATGAAATTTAATATATGTTAATAGATTAATAGAAATATTATGTACCCGTTTAGGCTTATACGTTTATAAACGTGTTATACTCATATAACCCATAGAGGGAGTTATACTCATACTTAATACGTTTATATATGTCTAAATATAAACAGAACCCCCATAGAGCGAGTTATATTCATATTTAATATGTTTATAAGCGCCTAAATGTGAACAGAACCCCCATAGAGCGAGTTGCATTCATACTTAATATGTTTATAAACACCTAAATGTGAACAGAACCCCCATAGAGCGAGTTATACTCATACTTAATACGTTTATAAACGCCTAAATGTGAACAGAACCCCCATAGAGTGAGTTATACTCATACTTAATATGTTTATAAACACCTAAATGTGAATAGAACCCCCATAGAGCGAGTTATACTCATACTTAATACGTTTATAAACACCTAAATGTGAACAGAATCCCCATAGAGCGAGTTATACTTAATAGATTTTTTATGTCTAATATTCATCAGTTTGTGATTGTATTATTATGTGTTTAGCGACACATAAAATGACAATTAAATTGAAATAATTATGGCAAGTAATTCAATGTAAAATGCTATTTGTATATGAAATATTTTATTAAACGAATTTTTTTATAAATTAAACTATAACCTATACCGTCAAATCCCCCTTCAGAAAGGATCTTCAAAGGTCCCCCTATAGTGTCCCGTTACGTAAAGCAATTTTTGGTACAATTTTCTTTTTCAATTTAATAAAAACACAGTGAAAATTTCAATTTTGCTTATATGCATTTGTGCCATTTTTATTTGCAATAAATATAAAAATAATTCAGTAATATATGCATATAAAAATGAATAATAAACTAAACAACGTTCTAGCCATTTTAATTATTTTGTTTAACCATAATTATGAAAAAAAAAGTATTATTCATTTGAACATTAAAGGAACGTTTTTATCAGCAATAATCGAAGTGAAGCATCTTAACGGTGGGATGGGGACCGAACTGAGAAAAAGTGAAATGTCACGAATGAATACCGCGATGAAGCACTCCTCATTGGCCGGGTAGCGCATCAATGTACTTGCTAGGTAGTACATGCATGCACATGTAGTAGAAAAAAGAAACAGTCGGCTGTTATTTCTTATACTTAACCTGTTTATGTAATTTTGGGTTTTGTTAAGTGTTTTTTATAGCGTGATTATAAAAATGTCTATAATTTAGTACTATACTGATATTATTTTAATTAATAATTGAAAATTTAATTTTAAATGGAATGCATGAGAAGCTTCACTTCTGTCGGGGGACCCATGACACGTCATGTCTTGTTTTGGTACCTCTGTACCATTTAAATTAGGAACCCAAAAAGAGGTTCGTAAAGGTAACACATTTATAAGTGGTAAAGGTTAATTACGATGCTGGAGCTAGCAGATGAAACTAGGAGACAAAATTTTGAAGCAGGTAGAAAATTGTTACATTGACTGTACCGTTGGTGCTCAATATATATTTTAAAATTACAACTTGGGAAATTGGAAAATTAATTTATATGTTTAGCAAATCACATATTATACAAAAATTCATTATTTGTTCGCAACAGGATAAAGCATAATTGTTAAAATAATAACATAAAACAATCCACTGGGTGTTGTAGAAGACAATAATTTTTTTTCAGCATTTAAATGGCCGTTGCTCAAAATTTTATTATTATTGTTATATAATGACATAATAAGTTGTAAGATTTTTATTCACATCCTATGGCATCTTCAAGGTTTCACGCAAGAAATTTTTTTCAGTATTTATATGGTCTTCACTCTGAATTCTCACAGCTCTTACATGCATGAAGCCAGGTGCTTGTAATTTTTCAAACATATACCTTAGTATGTCATATTTATTATAATTGTAACAGTCAAATTCGGAGCAATGGCTATATAAATACTAAAAAAATTGTTTCCTGTGTAGTAGACGCCTTACGATGTGGATGAAATCTCACAACTCTTAGACACATGTCGCTAAGTGCTTGCACTTTCTCAGACATATACCTTAGTGTGTCCTAAGATAATTACAGTAGTCAAATATAGCGAGTGCCCATTAAATGCTGAAAAAAAAATTTGTTCCCAAAACCTAGCAGACTCCAAAAGAGACACATAAAGCTGGGTGCCCGCAATTTTTGAGACACATACCTTACTATGTTTTAAAATAATTGTAATAGTGAAATTTAAAGCGACATTCCCTTAAACAATGAAAAAAATAGTTTCTTCGACAAGACCTAGCAGACAACTTAAAATTTGGTTAAAAATCTTACAAAGCTTACCGCATAAAATTAGATTCTTGTAATTTTTCAGACGGACACCTTGGTATGTCGTAATATAATAACAATAATCAAATTTTGAGATATAGCCATTTAAATGCTGAAAAAAATTATTGTCTTCTACCCAGCGGACTGTTTCATGTTATTATTTTAACAATTATACTTTATCCTGTTACAAACAAATAATGAGTTCTTGTGTACCATTTGATTTGTTAAACATATAAATGAATTTTCCAATGTCCCAAGCTGCAGTTTCAAAATAAACATCGAGTGCCGACGGTACGGTAGACGCAACAATTTTCTGCCTGCATAGAAATTTCGTCTGCCAGTTTCAGCGTCATGGTTAATTGGGTTATAGAAATCATATGTTCCAGGTATTCAGTGTTACAGATAAAAAGTAGTCCGAAACCTTTAGTTGTTACACTCAAAATCAATCACGCAATTATGAAATTGGCAATAACACTTTGAAACACTGCATAAATATAACATTCATCATTGCGGGGCGGTTACACATTATTTCTGTAACATAACTGTACCGTGTCAATTCTATACCAATTGTTTACAGGTTAGGTAAAAATAGTGTTAAAAATGCTTTGAAATGTTTCAATCTATGTCCTCAACATAAATTAATATAAATGCACTAGAAATATACATTTAAATTAAGCTAAGCATAAGTTCAGTTTAGCAAATTGCAAATTTCCCGGTTTTTTCAGTTTAAATGAAATAATATACATAAATAGAGCATATTTAAAAAAATTAAAGCTCGGAATCAATTATTTTATTATATAAAATGCATTTGGAATATGCTCTTTCTATGAGCAAACGCCTGTCAGTTAATCATCAAACGAAAATAGTATGAACTCATTTTGCACAACGTTTCTTACACCTTTTAATATTTCTACTTTTTGGATTTGTTTTTTTTTATATCAATTCCTGTTTGTATTCGCAAATTCGATGTTTAGTATTATTAAGAATAAAAACTAAGTCGAAACACTTATAACTTACACTTCCTTGAAATAGAGGAACTGAATATGAAAACTTTTTAAATCAGTTATTTATTTGTTCTTACCTTTGTAATAAATATAATAAAATAATCACGACCGAGCCGTAAATATAGGAAATTCACATTTTCGCTAAACAGAACTTGTCACATTTCTAAAAACAATGTTAAAAACACTTTCAGACTGTTACATCTACGTCCACGAATACCACAAATTAATGTAAAGGCAACAGAAACTAGCATTTAAATAAAGCTATATAAGCAGCATCACCTGCTAAAAGATACTGTTCAAACTTGTATCCCCAAGAAGAAAATTTTAAATCCTTTTCGCTCATATTTCGTTTCTTCTCCCACTGCTCTTTTGTATCTCTCGCGCATAGAAAAATCGCACCCTTATAAAGCGTTACGACAATACGCCATGGATCACGATTTTCGTACGGCGTACAAGCTATGCACGTTAACAATCCCCTGTAGCAATAAAACTTTGCTTTCTCCAGTGGTATCTGACCTCCGTTATTCAGCTTCAAGCGCGGTTCTTGATCCAGAAGGAATTGCAATAAGTGTGTCATTTTTTCATCCTTATTTTCGTTAGCCCTGCGTATAACCTTGGATATGTTTTTATTGAGGTCGAATGATATTTCACCAATCGGGACATTGTTTAAAAATTTCAACTGTGATGTGTCGCATTTGTAATTTCTGTCGGCGTCCAAACTCAAATAACCTATAAGTTTGGGTCGTCCGAAATGCGGGAACGATCTGTCCGGATACTCACTGGGGTGTGTCCTTAGTTCGTTCATAACTATATCTATTTTAGCAAATTTTTACTATTTTTTTATTTAAATACGCTTATATTTGCTCATATTTTTAAGTACAAACTAAACACTACAACAAAAATATTATTTGTCAACCGAGTCGATATTTTTTTGACATTAGATATTGAAGTTAAGTTTTTCGACGAGCTTTCCCTGGCAATTGTTTAAAAAAAATAAGTTATAATATGAATTTTTGTTAATTCATTGTTCATTATATTCCGTAACTATTTAAAAATGGTTTGATTTATTTCTGAAAATAAAGTAAACTAAATTATTTATTTTATTATTTTTGAGAAATACTTTTTTTTCATATCATTGGTACATTTATTTTCATATTTTATTACTAACATTGGACCCTATATCCATTTCATGTTATGCATAAAATTATTTTCAAAAGTTTAAT
Source organism: Druceiella hillmani (assembly GCA_039881145.1). Taxonomy (NCBI): domain Eukaryota; kingdom Metazoa; phylum Arthropoda; class Insecta; order Lepidoptera; family Hepialidae; genus Druceiella; species Druceiella hillmani. Next base: position 7,636,972 of record JAYKKI010000035.1, read on the forward strand.
TATTCATAGAATTGCATGTAGAATAATTGGGATTAGTGAATTTATTCTAATAAATTCACTAATAAATTCCCTTGGATGCCTAAACAATATTTATTTATTTTATTATTATATCTAAAATTATTATTTAAAAAAGAATTGAACAAAATTTTAATACTTCAATACTCAAAATAATTAAAAGGAGTAATACTTCTTGACAAATTACCTCAAATACATTTCGTTATTTTAAGCGTTAGGACCTTGTGAATATGTTAACAGAATTTAGTCGAATTGAGCAACATAAAAACTTTGCCACTCCCATGAGCTGAATTTTCATTTTCAGGCTAATAAATTATTTCATGAAATGTGATTGGCAATATTCACTACGGTGTGTTGTGTATATAATACTAATTGCAAACTCTAATCAGTGTTCCATGCTTTACAAATGTTTTAATAACCTTTTAAAAGTTATCTAATGCCGATAATAAAATATAAATACCATGTCAGCCTGTGATAACCCTAAAATGTGCCACGACATGGTGTAATTCTTTACAAAAATGAATCAGATTCCGAAACATCGCTATATCCTAAATGATCCGAAGAAACATTTTTGTGATGTCAAACGTATCATTTGAAACATTATATCGTCTATGTTCGTGCATTATATCTCCAATTCCGAACAGAGGAAGAGAAACAAAGCGAACACTGTTTCGCTGATTCGATTCGATGAGTGAGATAGAGATATATAAGCGGCGCCGCAAACTGCAAAACAAAGAAATATTTATATAAACAATATAATACCTACATCTCTGACTGTGCAACATCATTTATTCGTTTTGAGTTATATTATTAACTACTTAGTTAGTTGATTTGTATTGTCAGCGTACGAAAGAGGCAAGTTTAAATGTTTGTCGGCTTGTTTGTGAACATTTAAATATGTTACGCAATTTAAAATGTAGTGTATTGTATATTTTATTATATTAAATCCTACGAGAATATTACTCGTAGATTAAATCGAATACTAAATTTTAAAATGGTAAAATTATTTTACTAATACACTTAAGTTGAAGAAAACATCGAAAGGTCGTATATAGAAATAAATAAAAAAGTCATAAATGGCTTCTTTGACTTATAATAAATACATTTTGAAATGATAATATTAAAATATTAACTAACATTTTCTGTCCGAAGTGTCAAATTTAAAATTAAATATTCCAACATCCATATTACAACAAAGATATATTGGGGCCGCTGGAAACATTGTCATTAGATTAGATGTGTGTAACTATTTACAGAAACGATTCAGTATTTTGGAACATCGCTATGTTCCAAATGATCCAAAACATTTTCGTTATATCAAACGAATCATTTGGAATATTGTATCTCGAGCCCGAACGAATGAAAAGAAACGAAGCGAACACTGTTCCGCTAATTCGTTTCGATGAGTAGGATGGAGATATGGCTGGCGCACTACAAACTAAGAAGCAAAGAAATGTTTATATAAAATATAAACAATATATTTTATTCGCTCTACGATCTGCTTCGTTGATTTTTATCATCAGCGTGCGAACGTGGCAAGCTTAAATATTTGCCGGTTTCTTATTTGGCGGTAAGCAATTTAATATGTTAATACATTGTTAAAAATTTGAATGTTAAGTACCTCTAATGTTTAAATATTAAGTATTAAATATTAATATGTAAAACTCTAGCGTTAACCATTCGTATGATAACATTTTTAAAATTAATTTACCTGTATTACTTAAATTGAAGAAGAAAACATAGAATTACACATACATATACTTTAAAATAAGCCCAAAACCAATATTTATACATCCAAAATTATAATAGTAATATAAAAATATTAATTTTTAACATTTTCTGTCCGAACAGTAAAATTTCAAATTCAATATTTTAACGTTCTAATCACAACAAATATATAATCGACCCACCGCAAACACCGTCGATACATTATAGCAATATACAAACATTCGTTTCGTATTTGTCCCGTTCGGAATTCCATAAGTCTAATTCCAAATGTTCTAAACGAAAATGATCACTGTTCCGGAACATTTTAATGATCCACATTCAAATGTTCCAATCACAAAAAGATACATATAGTACATCTCTATCGGCCACGCACGATCAATGTGATGTGTCAGTTTAGTGTATTCAGTTTTAACTGTCAAATCGGTGTGAAGCGATACATTCCTCGCGCACAGTTAGACGTGCTCAGTTTTAACTGGCAGTCCGTGTTAAGCGATACATTCCTCGCGCACAGGTGTGTTCAGTTTTAACTGTCAGTTCGATGTGACGTGATACATTCCTCGCACACAATTAGTTGTTGTCAGTTTTATAACTGTCAGTTCGCTGTAACGAGATACATTCCTTGCGCACAATCAGTTTGGTGTGTTCAGTTTTAACTGTCAGTTTGCTGTTATTTCGGTGTAATGCGATACATATTCCTCGTACATAATGACCCTGTTGTGGTCACATCAACTACGTACTTTACGTCTTATACTAATTAGATAAAATAGGAGTAAATTTTTAAAATTCTGTGTTTCAAAATAAAAAATCCGGACCCTTACAAGAATATTCACCTAATCAACTATCTGTCATAGCTGCCCGGAAACAGTTTCATCTAAAAACTTTAAATTCGACATAGTAATAAAGAAGACTAATCGGCATACAAGTTAATGGTTACCATTCATAAACATTTTTTGAGGAGCGTATTATAAAGATTCCAAAACTAATTGTTTTAGAATTTTACTTGAAGCCTTTCTGTGTTATTCAAAAGGTCCACGAAAATTTTGTCAGAAAATGTTTAAAGTAAAAATTTGAAAATTGGAGTAATTAATACATATTATATGGATAATACATATTATTCTAATATATTGAGTAGTTAAACACTAAAAAATAAGCGTACAGAAATTTTTGAAGAGCAAATAAAGTGCACAAAAAATTAGATTTTTGATGTCATACTTCTTTAGGCGCTTTATGAAAAAATGACGACAGAGAAATTTTATAATGCGCGCATGCAACAAAAATCGACAGTATAAAGTTAGTCACGATGCGCGCGCAGGATGTAACAAAAATCGGCAGTTAAGTTGAAGTTACTCCCAAAACATGTTTACATGCGTGTAGTGACTGATGCTACATTCATGGCAGTTATTGAGGTATTCGTAAATACACAACATATGTTTTATACTTATATAAACCTAAGTTATATATGTGCTTTTAAATACTCTTTTTTAGGAATTGAAATTTTATAGTGGTCCAGATAATAAAAAAATACATTTATTTATTGTGAATATTCGTGATAGAAATAGTACTTATAACCTTTTTAAAATATATTTTAAGTGTATTTCTCTAAGCGAGGTTAAGTTTCGATATATATTCATTTGCATTATAAATTATTACTTTATCATTTATTAAATGCTTAAATTAATAAATTACAATATATTTTCAGAATATTTATTTATTTTCATTATTAATTAAACTGGATTTAGATTGTTTTAGTAAATTTAACAATTCATTGTATACATTGTGTAATTCAATTTTTACAATTCAGTTATTTGATTGAATTTAAATTATCAACCAACCGTATTTATAATCACGGTCCAGTACTTTTGTTATTTTATTTCCATTAATTATTTGCGTGCTGAATAAAGTTATTCTTGTATTATGCCAAAGAAGTAAAACTTCTAACCCGCGTACATTAGTACACGCACAATTTTTTTAAACATATATGGCGTGGATAAAAAGAACAAGTTACAAAAAAATCCAAAAATATTTTTTTGCTGAATTTTATTTAAAAAATTTCTAAAGATATTATTGAAAATGTCCACAAAAAATACGCCAACACCATTTCCCATCCCATTCCACCCCCATCGCCCGAAAATGCAAAGTCAAAATTATGAAACAAATATTTGAGTACCGGAAACTATATCAATAATCTCAAATTTCATAGTTTTTTATATATTCACGATATTTTTACATCTGTGAAAGTTATATTAGGCGATGTATGTATAAACAGTGGAAATATAATACTAATATTTATAAATAGTAGAAATATTATTAATATTTATAAACAGTAGAATAGAAATACTATATACGCTTCAATATGTTTATACATATAATCAAATGTATACGGAACCCTCGTAATTTGAGTTTACTACTTCAATTTACACCTCAACTAGAAATGAATATGTTTAAATAATCGCGCCAAATATCCCCTTAATAACGATATGAACAAATATAAATAGAAACAAAACAACACGCGGATCTGTATTGGGGCCGGGCGCACATGGTATAATATTAAGAAATAAACTGAACTTAACCTATTGCTGATATACACGTTCAGTTTTACTAGACATCAGACCTATGTGTCATACCGCATGATAACCATGCCACAAATTTACATCATAATCCTACACACGGTGAATGAGCGCATTCACACACTAAACTGACCGTGTGTGTGCGTGTAAATACTTTTAAAAGCACTCTCACGTCGTTCATATATTCACGCCTAATGTAAACAAAGCGCTACTGTCAAACGCCTACGACGTGATATTGCGTCTTATATAAAACATATATAGCCTAGTGTAATGAGTGTAAGTGATACAAAATTCACTCAAATTATATTTTAGGTGTAATAAACTCAATAATTACAAATATATAATTTGTATTTTATAGAAAACTTGTTTGAACAATATCGTTCGGCCCAACGGACATTCACGTTTGATTTTGACGTTTACACATAAGGCGTAAGTCGACCGTATTTTTATTATTTTTTAATGTATTCTCGTAATTGAATTGTATGATGCTGTCTTATTTTAATTATTTTTAAAAGTCGTTTTTTTTATACTAAAACTCTCCCTTGTTGTTTTGTTATACTGTATTAATTGACATTTAAAATATATACCGTCTGTTTCATAACACGCGTTGAGCTTTTTTGCATTTTGTGTCAGCTGTGAAATTATATAAAAAAATTTGTTATTTTCGCATATTTACAATGTTAATAGTTTTAAATTTGTGGTAATTTTATTTGGTCGAAAGTCTGCTAAAAGTTGATTGTCAGAATTTTTTAATTTGATACGTTTAAGCCGATACGCTAATAATCTTTTTATTGATTTTTTTTCATGATTACTATATAACTCACTTTATAAAAGCTTCTTTAAACAAACTTCCTAATCATAATGTAAACTAAGTATATTTTAGAATTACATCTCGTGAACACTAATTAGAATTTCTATAAAGTATGTATTAATATTGTATTTCTTTATGATTAATGATTAATTTTAATAAAAGTTTTCATAACATTTCAGCAGTTAAAAAATATATTTTTTGCAATCTTGCATCTTGAATAGAATAATATTTGAATTCCTGAAATTAGCTTTTTAATGAAACTAAATTTTTTAACATTTAATCACCAACCAATCTTGATGTTGATTTAACTATTAATTAAATGCCTTATGTATATAATATCTCTGTAGTTGTATAAAATTGAAGATAAATAATAGAGATTGTTTGAGAAACATATATATAGCTTGAAAACAACAGAAATAAGATCTTTCAATTACACGTTTATCAATATTAGTTCAGTAGTTTATTGACAGAAAATACTAAATATCATTGAATGTAAAACAGTTATAATGCAATTTAATTTGAGATTAGATTTTTAAAGCACTAAACACTGTATTGTTTTTATGAATTATTAAAGTGCTTTTATACAAAAATCTACGCCATATTAAGGCTTTAATAAATAATACACACATATTCATTACAATATGTACGCTGTGGGGACGTAGAGTAACCAAAACTTCATTAATTTATAACCATGTGGTACTGAAAGCATCTTACACGGTCCCTATACAATAAATGCTTTACAGGAATGATTTATTATAATTGCGTTTAATTTGTGTGAAACTTGTTTGTTTCTTGCTTGATATTTTTTATCAATTGTGAAAGTTAAATTACTACCTGTAATATTTGTCTGTGAAAAAAACGAATTGTGGGAAATATGTGTAGAAAAAATCTGTATGATTGTGATTATGTAAAGAAAATTTGGCTTTAGTGATGGATATGCACATGAAACATTTGCTGTTATAATATTTTTTTCTCTGCACTCTTCTGTTTTAACATTGTATGTACGAACTGAACTCACACTACGAAAGTTCTGTACATACACACAGTATATATACACAGTAGTATCTGGACATTATCTGGGAATAGACGTCGGACAAAGAAAGACGCTATTCGTTGGCTATTCCTTAAAAGATTCTCGTTGAAATTAAACGTAAAACACGTCCTTTTTCTAATAGAGTGCAAAAAAAAATATTACACATAACCCTTTTTAACATACCCAACACTTGCCTGGAGTGCGGTGTTTACCCGCAGTGGCGATGTCTTCGCAGCTGTACACGGGTTATTCCCCCGAGCAGCACTGAACAATGTGCGCAAGTATAGTTTGTACAAGAAAGATGACAAATAATTATGAATATTATTTTAAATTTTCTAAAAAAAAGTCATCTTTTAAATTTTATTTTAACGACGATCAACTATTCTTCAATCAACAAATAACAACTTCAACAACATAACTTTATCCAACACTTACTCCCAGACACTATGTGTGTGTGTGTATGTATATATATATATATATATATATATATTTATATATATATATATATATATATATATGTGTTAGTTTATATGTATACTATGATGATCACGGAATATTTAAAATTAATGTAAAATTTTATGTGTATTATTAAGTATTGAATATATTTGGCGTTAATTTTGTAGAAATTCATTATTCACAATTAAATGAAACTACTTGATGTAATATTATTTCTACTTTCTTTAATTTCTTTAACCACGACCTAGGTTTCGTTGTATTACAACATCTTCAGGTGGGATATTGGCAAAGATTCAGGTGGGATATTGGCAAAAATAACACATCTTTGCCAATATCCCACCTGAAGATGTTGTAATACAACGAAATCTAGGTCGTGGTTAAAGAAATTAAAGAAAGTAGAAATAATACTACATCACGTAGTTTCATTTAATTGTGTATTATTAAGCGTAATTTAGGGAAAGATCCAATAATAATTGTAATATCTAAATTATCCTGGTACCTTGCAAAAGGAAATTTGTTCAAAACTACTTTCTTAATCTCGTTTGAAACGGAACATTGACAATCATTATAAATTGCAATTATTCTAATAAATTTTTTTTTTAGACTTTACACATTGAAACTATCATATAACTTTCTTTTCAAATGTAGACATTTGGCAATTGTAATAAATTATATTATCAAACATTTATTTTTATTGTTCGTCGCTATATATATACTTTAAATCATGCTGGCACATTTAGATCATTCCTATAATTTTATTAAACATAAGGGTTTCATTGTTTATGAGGACTATCGCGCGTTTCATCATTTTCATTCAAAATACTCATTAAGTAGTTGTTTTGACGTAGTGAAAATGTAAATCAGTCCAATATTAATAGAGAATGCAAACATTTTGTTAAATAAATAGTGAAAATTTTAATTATAATACTATAAAAGCGACGAAACCCTATTATTAAATTCTCGGGCTTCCATTAGTCAGTTGGGTGTACCGCATGTTGAAAATAATTTAATAAATTTTAAGTATATATATATATATATATATATATATATATATGTATATGTATATATGTATTGTCAAATTTTACCTACACACCAAGTGCACATATATATGATCGCAGGGTTCGTTACTTAATTACATTGTAACATTAAGCTGACAAACCTGCTAGGAATTATAAATTAGTAACGAAAATTGTTATGTTATTTGTAACGTCAGTTTTTATAAAATATTGTTGTTGTTGTTGTTTATATAAGCGGAGACGTAAAAGTGAAAATTCTTCTATCCGTGGCAATGCACATGCGTCACCAGTAACTGCGTTACCGTTGACACAGTGCATCGATATGAAGAATAATCTTCATACCATTTTTTTAAATTTTGCTTTTGTTTGTTAATCTGTTTCAGTACAAAAATAAAGATTTATCTATGTGTAAAACGATTATAAATGTATTGTTATGTTATTATGACAAGCAGTGTTCACGTGTACGTATTTGCATTTAGATCTAGCATCAGGAAAACAGCTACCTACTATGAATAACAAAAAATTGTTTTAAATATAAAAATCTGTTAATGGTTACAAATATATAATGTAATCAAAATAAAAAATAAACAATCATAATCACATTGTTTCTTAATTTTAAAAAGCTGTAGAATTAAAACATTACTCAATTACGAGTTGTGCAAATGTCATCCAAATCCCGTCATTAATATAAGTCTTATTGTTATGACAAAACGACAAAGCAACTTCGAATGGCAATTATTTATAATTCTCATTAAATTTATATTAGTTTGTATCTACTGATATATGTAACCTGATTATATTAATTTAGTACCATATATAAACAATTAAAAACCTACTAAAGATGCTCATTTTATAATAATAATGCCACAATACTGAATAACATAAAACAATACCACATTCTCCCAACAACGTAAGAGTAAGGAATGTACAAATTCGAAATCAAATCGTCCCAACTTTCGTAAAATATAAAGGTAAAAATGCCTGAAACAATAAATACTTGAACGTTAACATACTTTCGTATATTTTATGAATTATTTGTATGTAGTAAAAACGGTATAGTAAAAACAATATTTTATTTAAAATGCAGACGCAACTTAGTATTAACAATCGACTGAATTGCGGCATAGTGCTCGCATTTAATAACTCACTAACGTTCACCTTTGTAACTGGTGGTTTACTTAAAATGTGGTCTTCTCATTGGTGACTTGTCACTGATATAATCGCTTGGATTGAAGAGTTTAAGCTAGAATATAGTCTAGAATGTCATTCACAGGTGTGAAAGTACTTTGGCTTCTCAGAAAACCTGTCAATATATAACTAATATATATATATATATATATAGATATATGCCTACTATTATATATACTACTTTCAAATGTGTAATTCCACATAGAATTAGAAATCATTGATTGTTTAAAATTTTTCCTATTACGTGTGTTATAAGATCTCCTATTATGCCGACTGTCAAGATCGTAGGTCGACCGAGTCATATCTTTTTTTTGCGTGAACCAAACATTTGAAATTTGGACAGCGATGTAAGGTTGTATGACTCAGCCGGATAAACGGACTGACAACGAAGTAATTCTATAAATAATTCCATTTTTCTTTTAAGGAACAGAACCCTAAAAACTTTGAGATTTATAAAGTAAAGTTCTAATGATTTTTTTGTCACAATTTCGACTCAGTCTCAGAGATGGGGCAAGGGAACAACTATGTATATTCTTGATGGGCATTTTTTTGGTGATTGTAATATATTTTAATATTTATTGTTTAATGAATACCTCAAAAAATTTTTAAACATTCTTTGAAGTATTCTCTGAAAGAAAATATTTAATTCAGGTTCGTAGCTTACATTGTTTATTAAAAACACGAGTATAAAACAAAACCTTCATAAAAAACACTGTTTTTCAATTATCTCAAGTAAAATTGAAGATAAAGGACCAAAACTGTATGTATTTTCTTCTCATAAGACACTCTCCGTGCTACACAGAATATTTTGCAAAAAAAATAGAAGTCTCTTAGAGGTCATTTCACTATAGTTATGACACTGACTCTGATATCAAGATAATATATATGAGAAACGGAACGTAAAGGATTCGCATTACTTCCTAATATCAGTTAATTACTTTTACATATTAATAATTAAATTCTTAACCACACAATCAGTTTCAGTTTTGTCACCATTAATAGGTAAGAGGTGGCATCTGTTCCTAGAGGCCGACAGTGTCAAGTTTAAAAATAATTGTTTACATTTAATGATAAGTAGGTATTTCTTACATACTAGCGTGACCCGTGCGAAGTCTTCGCATTATTTATTCCATTATGAAGCTCAGATGACAGATCAAACAAATATTTTACTAAAATTGACATATAGAGGCGCAAGTATCAAAAGCATTGAGCTAAAGCGCCACTTTATTTATACGTGAGTGGATTTGAAATTAAACAAAAATTTTACCGACCGTCAATCATATTGACGTTGAGCCGTTAGATGGCAGCATTGCTGTTTTGTGTATATAATTTTAATAATTAATTAATTTGCAAAAACAATAGCAATAATAAATTTTTTAGTTGTGGATGCCGGTAGAGCAAGCAATTATCTATAAAATGATATATAATTTATGTGGATTAGTTGTGAGGTTTTTTCTAAAAAGGGGGTGTAACATCTTAACCTTAGCGTATTAATATATTTGATGATGATGCATTAGCAGAACGAAAAAGTAATAGTTTTAAAAACCAAAAAGAAATACGCTTTTATAAAATACTGCACTAAAAAGTAAAAAATAATTATCGATCCGATATACTCAGTACGGACTTCAGTGTAAGCTATGTTTGTTATTGAGTATAATAATTGAGTGTAAAAGCGTAGGGCATTTTGTTTTGATATCTAACTGTAATGCTAAACATTTATGTTCACTTAATATTAATTTGGAAAGCAAAATCATTTATTTTTGAGAGAAAGTGCACCACGCTTTTACACTCAAATCATCATATATATTAATACGCTAAGGTTAAGATGTTACCCTCCCTTTTTAGAAAAAACCTCACAACTAATCCACATAAATTATATATCATTTTATAGATAATTGCTTGCTCTACCGGCATCCACAACTAAAAAATGTATTATTGCTATTGTTTTTGCAAATTAATTAATTATTAAAATTATATACACAAAACAGCAATGCTGCCATCTAACGGCTCAACGTCAATATGATTGACGGTCGGTAAAATTTTTGTTTAATTTCAAATCCACTCACGTGTAAATAAAGTGGCGCTTTAGCTCAATGCTTTTGATACTTGCGCCTCTATATGTCAATTTTAGTAAAATATTTGTTTGATCTGTCATCTGAGCTTCATAATGGAATAAATAATGCGAAGACTTCGCACGGGTCACGCTAGTATATATTATACTCGGTAACAAACGTGACCTATAATAAAGTACTAACTGATTAGATAGAGAACACAGGTTCGATAAATATTTTTTGGCTTATTAGTGCAGTATTTTATAAAAACTTGTTTTTAACTTTTAATTTATTTTTATTTTTTTAGTTTTTTATTTTTCTTTCAAGACCGCAAAATTATTTTTTAATTCATAAAATTATTGTATTTTCATCGGTTCTTGATACTTGTGTAAAAATTTAATTAATGTAGATATGTGAAAGTGGATGAAAATTTAATTAATAAATTCCTTTATTTTTTAGTCTTTTTTGTTTTAACTAAAAATTTGTTTTTATTTTATGAAATGATTGTATCGTCATTGATTCTTGATACGTGTGCAAATGTTAAATAATTTGGACATCTGAAAGTGATTGAAATTTAAATTTAAAGATTGTTTTTTTTAGCCTTTTTTTGTTTTAAGACTAAAAAACTTTTTTCTGCCAAACTGCCAAGTTTCATGATTGTAAACAATTAGAAGTGCATGAAATTTAGATTCCATTATGTAGTTAGTTACATACAATTCGACCTAATAAAAGTGTGTTAAAAAAATAATTTATTTTCACAAACGTTACAAAAAGTAACAATTTTTCAGTTAAATTTGTGGCTTTTTTATGTTTGAATGTTTTTGCATTTTTGTCTAATATATACTTTCTGGCTTTACTTCTTCATATTTTTACAATTCATCAGTACTTCTTCTGTTGACCTGAATGGAAATTTTTTGACATCTATATTATATAAGTGCAATTACCCAGTTCTCTGAGATTAACATTTTTCTACGGTTATATCTTAGAATATGAAAAAGTCTTCATAACTTCTGTATTCAAGAAAAACTTCAAAACTAATTTTCTATTTGATCAGAAAGATCAATAATGGTTTTTCATGTATTTCATCCAGCAAGAATTTTCAGCAACAAAACTAGTACAATGAAGGATTCATTTTCAGTGCCAGTGTGAAACCACTACTTGTGAAAGACTCGTAGAAAACACCACTCATCAGGAAAGCAGAAAAATATTTTGCAGCGCCAACTCAAGGGCTGAGATATCATCTTGCCTTTAATTTTAATTCGAGGCTATTTAAAATATAAGTAAAATTTATAATCACCTGTTATTTCTTTTTTTTTTTAGTGGTTTCACAAGTAGGAGTATTGACATGACTAAATTAGTTCTTTGTGCTCTTTCTGATTTTATTTGAAATTTTTTATCGACATAACCGGATACGCACTTCTTTTCTGTACATTTTGATTAAAAATTCCATTTTTTTAATAATCATGTTTTACATTGGCACCATCGATACACATACATATAGAAGATATACTGTCACACTTTCGCCACACTGACACGCTACCAGAATCAAAAACACAATAAAATAGACTCTAATGAATTATTTGAGTTCTAATGAATTATTTGAGTACTCTATTATAATGAAGAAAATTAGATTGAAAGATTTTCTGTATGAGTATTAAGTATAAAATTTAGTTATGAATATTTCAATAATTTCCATTTTGTTTCCATGCTGCTAATCTATTATGATCTGAAAATCTACAGGAAGTTATTAATGGATCTAGCTAGGTTCATTGGTTTTCTTTAGGTACTCTTTTATATAACACATTACACCATGTTTAGATATTATAAATAATGTGATTGATTTTAACGCGTGTGCCATGGGGACTTCGCTCAAAATAAATGACAATACGTTAAACAAGTGGTTATTGACATGCCACCAGATGGCACTGTTGGCATTTTGCTCTGTGGACATTTCTGTCTATTCTTAGATTCTAACCTAGAAATACACAGTACTAAAAGTCACAATTTCTTATATAATATAAAAACTTTACTTTTTCATATTATAACATATTATGCATCTTATTATTAATTTAAAACAAAAGAATGAAAAAGGTTATTTTTATTATTAGGATAAAGAGACAAATAAAGAAACTTTTATATATCAAAATTACTTATGTACAAAATTTATTACTTTATTTATTGCAATTACAGCATTGCAACAACCAGGGTTACCAATTTTCCCATACTTGCCAATCGGAGAATATCAAAAGTATTTACTGGATTTCAAATGCAACTTTATATTTACATTTATAAATAATCAGTCACTTGTTCTTATCAGTATCAAAATTATTATTTGATAATTTTGGAATATAATTCCGAAATTATCAAATAATAATTTTGCACAAATAAAGTACAACCATTACGGCAATAAAATTAGCATAAAATTTAACTTCATAAATATACAGATGTGCATAGAAAGATATGTTGTGTTATTGAAGTTTATAATGCCAAATTAAGTGTACATTTGATGTCCGGTTATACGTGAGGCATTGGGCTGCTAAATAAAATACATAAAACTGGTTAGCCTTGTCAAAAACTGGTCAGCAACTCTTTCATACTGCGAATGTTAGCCATGAAATTGAACTATTGGACAGGGAGGACAAATATTCATTAAAATCAGTTTTAGTGTGATGTGGATCTGAACAAATCGATAAATAGGTATTTTAATATAAAAATCTATGTCGAGTGTTGAGAATATTTTTAATTTTATTAGTTCGTAGTTTTCCTGTCTCCGTTCATATTTATATGCATATAAATACAAGCATTTAAGTGTACGTAACATTTCTCTTAATTTATTTAAAAATTTTGAAGTTATTTTTCTAATATATGTTTATCTAAAATATATTTCACAGATAAAAGACAAATAACTTGGTTGGACATATATACTTACGGTCTATATTTACTAATGCAAGTTGACCAAAATAATACACATCGCTAGTAAATACTTGTTATTCTGATTACAAAATGCTGTTATCCTGAATACTAAATGCTGTTATCTTGATTACTAAATGCTGTTATCCTGATTACAAAATGCTGTTATCCCGAATACTAAATGCTGTTTTCATGATTACTAATTGCTGTTATCCTGATTACAAAATGCTGTTATTCTGAATACTAAATGCTGTTATCATGACTACTAAATGCTGTTATGCTGATTACAAAATGCTGTTATCCCGAATACTAAATGCTGTTATCTTAATTACTAAAGACGATTATTCTGATTACAAAATGATGTTATCCTGATTAATAAATAATGTTATCCTGATCACTAAACAATGGTTTCCTAATTTTTAAAAAGATAACAAAGTAAAACAAACCGCAGAGAAAATTACATGTTTCAAAATGTTTTCAAATTCGAGATAAAAAAAAAATAATGTGAGAATTTAAAAAATTGACTACAGGAACTGACAGTGTTTTGCAGACATACTGCGGCAATACGTCTCGTACTTTGTGAAGGTGAATGTTGTATCAAAAAGTATTACTAGATATTTTCGACTGCATTTTGAAAGATCTGTTCAATGAGAAAAAAATATTGGTTTGCCTTGTTCAAAGGGCAGTTATTTAAAAAAAAATTAATTAAAAGTAATTTTAAAAGTGGGGTTTTGGAACGATTACAATGAAGCAAGTATTTTATCTATTGTAAATTTGTATAATACAGGAATAGGTCTGAACTATAAAAACTCTATTAACCGTTCATGCTTCGTTATTTCCTTGTCATGATTTGATTGAAACTATTGTCATTTAAAGTTAAAGTATAGAATTTTAATAGGAAAAATTTGCGTCAATAATTTCAAAGCATATAAAACAATTTCCTAAATCTAATTCACGCGTGTTCCGACATGCGCTTGCTCATTTTATATTCACTCACTTGTCAAAAAAATGTTCCTTTTTTTTTCAAATTTCAAGTCTATTCATTAATTAAGGTCGGAGATATCGTATAGATACTAAAAACAGTTTTGAAATACATGATAAAAGGGGTTTAAAGTTTCTTAAATCTTTTTCCAATAAAACCATTAAATTCGCATAGGTTGCGATTATTTCAAGGGTTGAAAGTAATTTTTAGAATAAACGAAATAGTTTGTTGAAAAAATTAAAAAAGATAACCCTTTAACTCATCTTTGTGAGATAACAGATATGGGTCGACAGAGACGCATCTTTATTTTCTATCGATTTTATTGTTCATTTTTTTTTCATTTCAGGTCTGAAAATTTAATCTAGATATGGCAAATACAACTGTTTATACCTCTTCTAAATCACAATATGATAACAATACTACAACGTTAAATCAAGAAATGCTTGACAATATCAGAGATACTCATAACATTGTTGCAATAAAAGAAGAACAGTTAGATGAGGAAGACTACGATGATGTGGAAAATTTTAATTCTTCACTCGAAGATGGCAGGAAAGAGAATCTCAATTTTAACTGTTCAATGTGTAGGCATGTGAGTGAAAGCGAACGCCATTGGCTTATGCACAAAGCGACACATTTATTTATCGTCATACCTGCCTTTATCCCACCTAAAAGTATCCACGTGGATCTGCTTATTGAAAAAAAATCAAAACCTGCTCATCATAAACTATCAGAAAGACATAAAGTTCAACTTTTAGATCTTGACAGCACTTTAAAACTACACTCTAGCGGGGAAATGGGTAAACGTGTATCTCGCCAAGGCCATAAATGCCACAATTGTCACAAAATATTCAATTTTCGTACAGAGATGCTCGAGCATTATGAAGAAAAGCACACTCCTAAAAATACTAGGTCAAAGTATCGCAAGACGAGATCTTCGCGGAAGTCAATTGTGACGAGACCATTGTTAAAATTACCATCAAACTCTTGCTCAGATGTTGATGAAACAGAAGATAAGGATGATACATGGAACCCTAATGAGTCGTATGATAGTAAACGATATTCACGTTTCTACAAAAAAATGACAAGGGTAAAAGTTTATCAGAAACTTACAGAATCAATAAGGAAGGTGTTAAAACAAGTTTCACGAAATGTTATATGTCATACTTGTGGCATAGTCTTTAAAAGAATTTCTCTCTTGCATGAACACGTTTTTAAAGAACACGTTGAGAGGAACAAGCAGCAAAGTCCTGAAGAACTTCACAGTCGCACAGAGGAGCAGATTAAAAGTAATACTACTAATGGAAGCACCGCTTTACGGGGCGAAACTTTAGTGAAAGATAAATTTCCAATAATTGATACTGGCAATAAAATTCTTTGTTTAAAAGATTCTGGTAACGGCAATAATTATGTCGAAAGTTTTAATAATAATGTTAACTTTATAATAAGTCAAGAAGCACAAAAGATAGTCACAATTGTAAAGAATGTGAGGTAGTATTTCCGCTTCACTCCGAGTTGGAACTCTTCACTTCATAACACTCGTGATAAATCTTGTAATTAGGCATAAATTTTCTTGTAATTTTCTAGTAATTATTGTATAAATTTTCTAGTAATTATGCTGAATATATATAATTATCTAACTTCTTAATAGATAACTGTGACTACCATTAATCGATTGAAACCTGCACTTTGCATGGAAATGAATATCAGCACTTTAGTGCTACAGCGCTTAACGTTAATCTTGCTACAGTAGTACCAAAACAGTGCAATGATTCAAAAAATATGTATATGATTTCAATTCTGGAGTTACATAATTGCTTAATAATTATTGCTTATTAATTGCTTAGTAATGATTAAAGTACAATTCTTTTAAATATATTATGATTAAATTACAATTTTATACATTCTTAATACATTTTTTAACAAAATTTACAGAAAGTTTAAAATATAATTTAAATAACAGAATTATATTAAATGACAATAAAATAATATACTTTTCTGGATATAATAGCGCAATAATTACTGACTGCATATATCCCACTGGAATATTTTGCTGTTAAGCTTGGATGGTGTTTCTGGCGCTGTTGCTTCCTTTATCAACCAGCTTTTGAATATTTTATGAAATTATAAGCAAACACCATAATATTGGAATTCAGTAAAATTGAAATTAGTACTGATAATATAACTATTAATTTTTGTCTTTATGCCTCGACAACTTTGGGCGATAACAATTTCGTGTTTACGTATATTGAACCCATTGGGTTGATACTTGGCAATATTACAATAAAATGTGGTAAAAAGAGTTTTATTACAGTGCTATGTATATGTATATATATATATATATACACCTATATAAATTATTAAATTCAGTGCTTATGTAACCTTTTTCTACTTTCTACTCTATCAGTTCAGAAATGTACGTGAAACACGCCGGCGAGTCATATCCATAAATTCGTGAACTAGTGCCCGGTCCCTTGATGGGTTAAATCTGTTCATCATTTCAACAGTTAGTATGATTGAATGGATGTTATGAATTTTTTTACACGATTTGCTATTTCTCCTCTCCCTTCACATGTTTCAGCAGCGAGTTAGATTCCATATAAAACGTGTTTGATATTCTCTCCATTACCTATTTTTACCATAGTTTATATAGATTTAGAATAATATAAAAAAATTGTTGGCGCATAAAGGCACGGTACATAAATCTTTACCTTATGATGGCTAATACTGTGTCGTAGGGAAGAACAAAATCTAATAATAAAAGGTATGTTATTATTAATTAAAGATATATGGTAGTACTGTAGGTATAAAATTGAGTACTTCCAGTAAAACTACTAGAAACTATGAAACTATACGACCACCCATACCTTTTTCTAATTAAGCAAATAATACTACAACTGGGGTATAAGATATGTAAGTGGTGCTTGGTAGAAAAAGGGTACATAAGCACTGAATATAATAATTTATATAGATGTATATATATATATATATGTGTGTGTGTGTGTATACATATAAAGTGTCATAGATACAGATCCAATATACAAACCAATAATACAAATGATGGATAGTTATTTTATAAAGTTGCTCGTTCTTTATAGTATATAAATATAAGCTCTCTTGTACACCCTTCAGCATTTTTGCAAAGGTATAGCGTCAAAAATCGGTTTGTCACTAATAGGTAAAAATATTTTCTTACATTGGGTATTTGACTTAATTTTTTTATTCCATGAATCATAATTTCAAGGTACAAGCTGACGAAGAGTAAAAAAATTTTTTAATAATCTTAAAGATTGATCAATGTATAAAAATTTAAATTTAACCTTTAGAGAAGGACGGCAATACTGTGTTGTGAGGTCATTTTTAATATTGCACATTATATTCTAAAAGAGGAAAAGAGATAGGGATATACCCAACTCTATCCGTATCTTCAAATTTAGAAGCCTACAACTGGCTTATTTTTCAATCAATTTTTTAATTTTTTTCAAAACTTCTTTTTAATTAACTTATATTTCATAATAATGTATGAAAACTACCGTATTGTACATAAGTTCCACGTAATTGCATAAGTAAAGATTTACTTTAAACCTGGGAGAAATCTATGTAATTATTTGTATTAGGACAAGTGATAGTTTCAACGTGTGAAAACGTAGATGTAATTAAATTGCTTTTTCCATTGTATATCCGTGATGAACACGCTGATAAATAATATTTACTTTGTTCCTGTTGAAGTTTCGTTATTGCTAGTTATTTTGTTAAAAATGTTTATGATCATTGTTAATTACTAGTGTTTATCAGCATATTTTGAAATTGTTATTTAGTGATTCATACAGATAACATTCACGGTCATACGTATTATATTTATGTTGCGTAGTTGACAGTTTCTGAAAGAAATATCTCAGTGGTTTCCGGGTACTTTTAATTATTGTCTGACGAACTGCTGGTATAGTTTTTCGATGTGTCAACATAAGTGGTAACGGGGTGTCGGCTAACAGATGTTATAACGTTGCAACACTTTGTAAGCTACTTTTACATCGCATATATTAGATATTTAATTAGATTTACTTATTGTGTTATGTATATATTATATTGGATTTATACTATAAGATTTCAGATAAATGAGTTCTGTGGAAATGGATCGTACACAAAAACTTTTGTAATTATTCTATGGATTCAGGTTTTGGAAATTTAATGACAGCTTTAACTTTATCCTCCAAGGTCGAATTCTTTCAGAAGATATTTCGTAACCTGAAAATTCTATCTTCAAAACTCTATTCCCCAATATTAATTGTGATACCATACTCATAATAACGTTCAAATATTTACATAATAAAAAGGAAAATCAGAACTGTATTATTCATGCAACATTGACGAGTTTGAGCAGTACTTCTTAAACCAAAAGTCATTTGTGAAATTTCGTGAAACAGATGATTATCATCTAAGTCTAGTATAATTTGGTAAGTATGCCAACACATTAAGTTTCCTTACCTGATCGATTAGCCTTCGTGAAATTAAATCATCTACAAAATTATGATATCTTGAAAAATCTCATCAAATTCTGCTATTATAAAGTCCAACGATGTGGAGTTTTTAGATTAAGGTTTAATAATAATGTTTATATACCATATGTTTTAATTTCAGTTGCATTTGCTGCATATAGTTTATAAATTGCATTTGCTGCATATATCCTAAAATTGCGATCATTCCCATTCCACTAGCTTGTCAGCATTGCAACTGTCGCTCCAAATGGAATGGGTTATGAACATTGCGTATTTGTAATTAATGGAGGAAATGTATCCCCATGTGGAAATATGGGTTAACACTCTTAAGAGTAATGTGTCAACACAGCGTTTAATCTTGTATCCTCATTCATATTGGGAACGACTCTTCTCAGTTATTCACAACTAAATGAAACTACGTGATGTAGTGTATTATATCTACTTTATTTAAATTCTTACCCGCGACCTAGGTTTCGTTGTATGACAACATCTTCAGGTGGGCTATTTGAAGAGAATAATACTATATCACGTAGTTTCATTTAATTGTGAATAAAAATTAAGTGATAATGAATTTCTAAAAAATTAACGCCAAATATATTCAACTCTTCACAGATTTCAAAATTGCCATGGCTTGTAAGCAGGGTGGATGGCATGGAAGCATGGTTAAGAAGAGCATGATGCCATCACTTTTCGTATGATAAGGATAATCCTTCAACACAAAAAACTCTAATCTGAAGCAAAAGACTTCAATTTATGAAATAGTTTTTACGAAGAAGACAGATATAAGAAAACACATATCCCTCGCACGTGTGGTGGATTCAAATGGGAACTATTACAGAAATGATAATAATAACATGAAATTGGATAATTACGATACACTAGCTGTCTTTTTTTGCCAAATTTGTTACAAGGAATTTTATGCTAAAGATGATTTGCAACAGTGCTCCACTGAAAGCCATAAGACAATTGAAAATCATAAAATTAAAAATACAGCAGATAAAAGCAAAAAATTATTTCAAGGAGGTGTGACAAATTGACTACGTTAAAATTGAAAAATCTTAAAAGAACAATATTGTGAAAGAGTTTCTATATTCGTCAGAGTCTTCTGATGAACTTGATTTGTATACAAGCATAGTTGGTGTGTCCAGTAAACTAAACGCCAAACCAACCTTAAAAAAAAATAATACATGTCAAGGAGAATGAAACAATTTTATGTGTCCTTATTGCCAGCAACAGTTTAAAGATATTGTAAAATTATAGTCACAGTCTAAAGAGGCTTCCAATTTTTACTTTGACAATTTAATTGAATAATTTGAGTTAGTTGAGACGCCAGAAATTGAAGAAGGTTTGATTCAAAAAGACGATGCAAAGGTACAAACAATGGCACAACTCATTTGTGTAATTTGTAAATCAGTACGCCAATCAAAAGCCCCTAGACAATAAAGTATGAGAAGGAAGGAGAAAGCAATACCGAGAATAAGCTATACAAGGAATTAATGGTTATGTCTGAAAATGATAAAAAAGTCTTTTGGAGCCTTTGGAAAGAAAGACAGAAATGCTATATCTATTATTTTTGACGTATTTTACAAACAAACAATTTGATGTAAATATTATTGACTAACATTAAATTTGTTGATTTTTTTAGTTATTTACCATGTTGTACTATACCCTAAAATGTTTCACTGTACCCATAGGGGTACAGGGAAACTGCTATGGTTTTTTTTTCTACCACAGGCCTGGGGCACATTGCAACAAAATTTAATTCCATAAATGTGTCAATAACTTTGGTTCGCAAGATTGTTCCTCAAGTTTAATCCTTTAATACTGTAGCAAAGACTAATTATTATTCTTATATAAACTTTGTTGATTTAATTAATACTGTCTTGTGTATATAAGAAAAATATTTTATTTCACTGTGCGTCATGTCACCCTATGGTTAAAAATGATAATATTTGTTCAATAGAGTACTGAGCAATTTTACAGGATATATAGAAGACAGAAGTTGATTGTGTGTGTGATTTAAAAACATGTTTCATGCTATTTTTATTTTCTTGAATTATTTTACAACATTGTTTATTGATTTAATGCCTAATTATGATTCCTAATATTATTCCTCAAATTTAATACATTTGTTGGAGCAAAACTTAATAATTGTATCGTATAAAAACTTTGTTGATTTAATTAATACTCTTTTCATGCTATTTTTATTTTCTTGAATTATTTTACAACATTGTTTATTGATTTAATGCCTAATCATGATTCCTAAGATTATTCTTCAAATTTAATACATTTGTTGGAGCAAAACTTAATAATTGTATCGTATACAAACTTTGTTGATTTAATTAATACTCTCTTGTATAGATAAGAAAAAAGCTTGTTTTACTATGCCCACCTGACTAAGGTGAAAATTATATTTGTCCAACGGAGTACTTAAAAATTGTAATGTTAATAGGAGACACAAATTGATTATGAAAAATAGTTCATAGGAAATGTGATTTTTTAAAGACAGAAATTAATGTATGTTTTCCGTACTATTTCTATTGTCTTAAATTAGTTGATAACCATTTTTACTGATTTAAAACAAAAATATGGTTCCTAAGATTCTTCCTCAAATTGAATACTGTGATTTGTTGAAGCAGACTAAAGATTGTTATCATATAAAAAGTTTGTTGATTTGATGAATACTCTCTTGTTAGATAAGAAAAACAGTTGTTTCACTGTACCCATCTGACTATAGTAAAAATGGTAATATTTGTTCACTAGAATACTGAATATTTTTACAGTGTTGATTATAAAAAATGATATATGTGAAATATAATTATTTTAAAGCCAAAACATTTTTATGATACTTCTATCTTCTTAAATTATTTTAAACATTGTTTATTGATTTAATATATAACTATGGTTCCTACGATTGTTCTTTAAATTTAATGCTGTGATTTATTGGAGCAAAGATTAATGATTCTTATCAAATAAAAAATCTGTTGATTTCATAATAACTCTCTTGTCTAGATAAGAAAAACGCTTGTTTCACTGTGCCCACCTGACACTATGGTAAAAATAGTAATATTTGTTCAATGGAGTACTGAACAACTTTACAATGTTTGTTGAAACACAAGTTGACTATGAAAAATGATTTATGTGAAATATGATTTTTTAAAGAGAAAAATGTAAAATATATATCCTTTAAAAATATCAAATTTGATGTGAATATTATTAACTAATCTTAACTTCGTTAGCTTTTTTATATTTATGTGCCATGTTGCACTATGCCATATTATTTCACTGTCCCCCTATTGGTGTTTCATTCTACCCTAGATTGTGAGTGAGTCCCAACACTGCAACAAGAATTTAATCCCACATATGTGCCAATAACTATGGTAGCTAAGATTCTTCCTCAAATTTAATTCTGTGACTTAGTGTAAGAGTAATGATTGTTATATAATACTTTTTTTATTTTATTAATAGTCTCTTGTTTATATAAGAAAAATTTTTCTTTCACTGTGCGCCTTATAAACCTTTGATAAAAATGTTAATATTTGTTCAATGGAATGCTAAGCAATGTTACAGCGTTTATAGAATACACAAGTCAATCATGAAAAATGATCTATGTGAAATGTGATTGTTTAAAGCCAAAAATTGAAAGTACATTTTCCATGACATTTCTATTTTTTTGAATATTATTTTAAATTGTTTTTTTATTTAATTCATAATGATAGATTTCAAAATCGTTCCTCCAATTTAATAAAGCAAAGATTGATGAGTTTTGTTATATAAAACCTTTGTTGATTTAATTAATACCTTTTGTATCTCTGTGCCCACCTGACCCTATTGTAAAAATATTAATATTTGTTTAATGAACTACTGAGTAAATATGCAATGTTGGTAGAGACAGTATTTACAGCGTTGATGTGAAATGGGATTATTTTGAAGCTGAAAATGTAAGGCATTTTTCACGTTATTTCCGTTTTCTTGATTATTTTAGAACATTGTTTATTGGTTTAATATATTATTATGATTCCTAAGATTATTCCCCAAATAGAATAATTCAATTTATTGTAGCAACAGATAACTATTATCAAATAAAAACTTTGTTGGTTGAATTGATACCCGCTGCTTGTCTTGACAAGAAAACACTTGTTTCTCTGTGCTCTACTTGACCCTAGTGTAAAAAAGGTAATACGTGTTCAATGGACTACTAAGCAATTTTACAGTGCATAGAAAACACAAATTGATTATGAAAAATTATTCGTGTCAAATGTGATTCTTTGAATACATAACTTAGGACATTTTTCATGATATTTCCATTTTATTGAATTATTTTACAAATTTTTTATTGTTTATTAATTTAATACATTACTATGATAACCAAATTTAATTCTGTGATTTCTTGAAGCAGACTAATAATTGTTTTCATACATATGAAGTTTGTTTTTATTGATTTAAAGTATTAATATGGTTCCTAAGATAGTTTCTCATACTGTGATTTGTTGAAGTAAAGATTGTTATCATGCAAAAACTTACGAAGAACTTTTGTCTAAATTAAAAAAATACTCGTTTCAACCAACCAACCCGTAACAACCCACCTAATTATGGTAAACATACTAATATTTGTTTAATGGAATACTGAGCTTTTTTATAGTGTTAGGAAAAATTATTTGTGTCAAATTCTATTGTTTTCTAAGATTGTTCTATTGTTTCTTAAGATTTCAAAACTATGGTTTCTGAGATTGTTCTTCAAATTTAGTATTGCGACTTATTGAAGAAAACACTAATAATTGTTATCATTTAAAAACTTTGTTGATTGAATTAATATACTCTTGTCTAGATAAGGAAAACGCTTGTTTCACTGTGCCCACCTTACTATGGTAAAAATGGTAATATTTGTTTAATGGAGTACTGAACAGGTTTACATGTTTATAGAAGACACAAATTGACCATGAAAACTTATTTGCGGTAAACATGGTTTTTAAAGCCAAAAATGTAAAGTACATTTTTCATGCTATTTCCATTTTCTTGAATATTCTCCATTATTTATTGATTTAATGCATAACTATGGTTCCTAAGATTGTTCCTCAAATTTAATACTATGATTTATAGAAGCAGAGACTAAGGTTTGCTATAATATGAAAACTTTCTTGATTTAATTAATACTCTCTTGTCTACATAAAAAAAACTTTTGTTTCACTGTACCCACCTGAGCCTATGATAAATAGATAATATTTGTTCAATGGACTATTAAGTATTTCTAATGCATTTACAGCGTTGATTATGAAAAATGATTTGTGTAAAATGTGACTTTTTAAGGCCAAAAGTGTTCAGGAAGTTTTTCACATTATTTGTTTTTTGAGTTATTTAAGAATGTTGTTTGTAGATTTAATGTTCAAACTCTAATTCCTAAGATTATTCGCCAAATTTAATGTCATTATGGTAAAGACTAATGTTTATTATTGTATAATAAAGTTTTTATACTGATTGAACTAATACTTTTTTTTTAAATAAGAAAACACTTTTGTTTCACTGTCACCTGGCTCTTTGGTTAAAATGGTAATATGTGTTCAATGAATTACTGATTAATTTACAGTGTTTATAGAAGATACGAGTCGGTTATGAACAATTTGTTCGTGTGAAATTTGTTTTTTTTTAAATACAAAAATGTGAAGTATATTATCATGCTATTTCTTTTTTTGAGTTATTTTACAACATTGTTTATTGATTTAATGCATAAGTTCCTAAAACTTTTTCCTCATGTTTAATATTGTGATTTATTGAAGCTAAAACTAATGACTGTTATTGTATAAAAACTTTGTACTTAATGTAAAATTAATACTTCCTTGTTTAATTTTTGTTCTTAATCAACTATTCAAGCTGATTATAAACAATTAAAGAAAAGAAAAAACAAGTTGATTATAAACAAAAAATGAATCAAATATTCATTAATTGTTTATAATCAACTTGTTTTTTCCATGAATCAGTGTTCATGGAAAATACAAGTTGATTATAAAAAATAATTCGGGTGAAATACAATGAATCACAATCAAATTTGGTATATGTGCAGTTCATAAGTGAAATTATAAATTTGCTAGTGTAAATTATAAATTTGCTAGTCATGGCTTCACTAACGTGGACACCCATGACTTAGCTCACTAAAAGGCTAGACAGATTTTCATGAAACTTGGAATAGAAACGTATAGGCTACTTTTCTGTAGATGAAAATGCCGCGTTCTTTAATCAATAATAAAAAACTGTATTATAATAGACCATTTAACATGAAAATAATTAATAAATCTATTGCTCACTATCGTCTAGACAGAACCCAAAATCTGTATGCTTTTGCTGAAAAAGGCCAAATATTCCACATTATTTAGAGAGGTGTTGTAATCACCTCATTAGGTCAGAAATAAATACTGCCAACGTAATAGAAAATCCACACGGACAGAACCACAGGCCAAAACTAATCTATCTATATTTTATGAATTGTCTCAGCAGACTATATCATGCTTGTAATGATAACTTATTTTGACATAAAAACTTAAACTCGATCATATCGTAACTTCTGCTCTTAAAAAAATTAAAAAGCAGTAATTAGAGATTTTGCTATATTTAAAAGAAAGACGTTATTTGTTGCCTATAAAGGAATAAATTGTTGTTGAAATAAAACGTAAAACACTCTCTTTTTATAATTGAGCACAAAAAAATATTACACACTTTTTAACACACCCAATACTTGCCTCGAGCGCGGTGGTGAAGTCATTTTTTAAATACAACGAATAACATTTTTCTTTGTCCAACACTTATAAATATATGTAAATATAAAATTGTAATAAAACTGTGTCTATACGCTTATTACATAATAATTACTATGCATTTACAGATTAAATAGATTTTAAAATTATTAATTAACCTGCATCAGAAACCATCAAAAGTATAACTCAATTCTCCTACTACTTAATTAATTAACAGGTTAGTATTTGATTAATTGACCTTTTGACTAAAAAATTAGGTAATAACCTTAGAATGGTCGAAAAATTTAAAGATGCAGACTAAGCCTAAGGTTATTCAACCTTACAATGGTCTGCATCTTTAAATTTGTTATCACGAAAACAATTCGACAAAGAGAGAAACAGATGTTAGTCGAAGGGCCTGAGTTGATATGGGAGCATAGTCCATCAAAATAAATTGCGATGAGAATTCAACATCTCCATACACACGTCAGCCCACTTTTGAAGTTTAAAGAGGCGTTGGCTCATTCAGTTAGCCTGACTGTATATTTCCACTTCTCTCCTAAAACATGAAGTTGTCTTCTTACTGTAGTATAAGAGCATGAAAAAGTAGCTCTGCCAAATAATGCAACTTCACCTGGGATTTGTCTCAAAAAGGGTTTTTAAATTTTATATAGAAAGTCACACTGAAAGAGAATTATCAAATGAAAATTTGCCTCTTTAAATCTTTGGAATCAGTGCTTGTCATAGATCTGCATGCACATCTTCACAAAAGAGAACTTCAAAAAGCAAGAGTTCTTTAAGTTCTTTTCATTATACTTCTATACTTTGTTATTTACTCGCAGAAACTCAGTTACTGAACAGTCAATTGCTTTTTACATACCCTACCAGAGTTGTTCAAGAAGTTTCTATATTACAGAAATTTCTAGAAAAATGAGATGTTTATTAGTTGTCAGCTTAATACATAAATAATTGATTAATATATAGACAATTAAAGAACGTAAGGACACTTTAACGCTGCAGATTTATTTTTTAATTTTATTGTTATAATAGCCCTCCCTACCTTTATGAGGGTAAAGGTGTTATCAATAATAACTCTAACGTGAATAGTGAGGCGTTATTACTGAAGAATTAATGTCGCCACCTCCTTATTCTTCATACTTATTTACCTGCCTACTAATATTCTAGTTGCTTTATGCCTTTGTATATACCTGTATATACTTACCTACCTACCTGCCTAATGTTTTAATAACTTCGTTCACTAATTTGTACCTATTCTTACTTATATAGTTAGTTAATAATATCTTAGTTGCTTCTTGCCTTTGTATGTACACATATATATTTATCTACCTATTTACTTTGTTACTTCCTTCCATACATCAAGACAAGTCCAATGAGTTTACTCTTTGTCTGAAAAGTCCGGTCACCACCTGCCAACTACATTGTTGGACTCTGATTTTGCTAAAGAGCAGTTTTATGTCCCCCTTAATCTTTTTCCAGTTTTTAGGGACTTTATAATTAGATTATTATTAGCCCTATGTTATGCAAACTCGGTCACGGCACATGCAATGTTTATTGTTGAAGAATTCCATGATATACCTTTAATTTCCATGGTATTTCTACCAAATTTTTATTGAACCATACTGAGGTTATTTCCAAATAAAAAAAAATCATCCAAATCAGTTGATAACTGCTGGAGATGTGAGATAATATACACACAAAAAATACAGTGAAATCGAGAACTAGAACCATTTGTTTCTAGCTGTTATCGATAAAGTATCTTCCCCAAAAATAGCACAAATTTCTTCACAAGCTAACGAGGCAATATGGTCTTAGGCAAGTAAGTTTTGTAATTATATGAATCTTTGACTAATGAAATGATCTACAAAATAATATCTATCAAATGAAATTTAGTGTATATTCGCAATCTTTTAAAAAATTCTGCTAACTTTCTTATCTACCAATGCAATGAATTTCTTTACTAGTTCTTGCCCAGGACCCATATGCAGTTTTTTTGGCTCTCAAAATGCTTGAGCGATAGATTTAAAATATACATTGTACCATAAATTTTCATTATTCGTTAAATTTATATATTAATAGTTAAAAACACAGTTTCATATTACAGCCGTTTAGATGTGTGAACAATCATTGTAAAACATCCTACATGCAAGGGAAATTGGAGGCCTTTGATTTACTCGGCCACATATGAACTATACAAATTACAAATTTCTTATTATTACCAAGCAATCAATTGCTTTATTATATTATTACCAAGCAATCAATTTAAAATTACCAAGCAATCAATTGCTTGGTTGCAAAGTTACTAGACAACAAAGAAATTCACATTCTGATTGATGATATTAATTATATGGGGCATTCTATGATACATATAGCAAATAATTATGACACATTTTAACAAATTTATTTTATCTGTCATTAGTTACTCTCCAAATCTTTCCATGTTCAATTGAGATCAACAATTAACCATCATGAAACATAAAGAGTTTGGTTATAAACTAGTTTTAGAATGCTGGTATTAAGATGGTGAATTAAAAAAATGATATTTACAACATGGAATAATTGGACACAAAGAGAATCTTCTCAACAACAGGGGTCACTGTATCTTACCATTTAACAACCAAAAAATTAATTTCGTTAAATATATGTTTAAGATGCAAACGATTTAAATCTAATATACCCCCTCCGCCTCCAAGAGAAAATTAAAAAAAAATTGGAAAACGAAGTAACTATACTCCCGTATATACAAGTCAGACATTTTTTCAAAACATTCAGTCCTATTATACTTTACATTAAAAAACAATTCTATAAAATAGGGTTAAAAATGAAACAAAATTGTTATCTTCTTTGAAGCTCTGAGTCATACAAATTTAAATAAAAATTAAAGGCATAGAAAGCTAGAAATTAACGTTACTGGCATGTTCTGTGCATATTTTAAATGTGATATACTGCCATTTAATGACATATTTGACACATGTTTTTAATGCCATATACTGCCATGAAATGCCACATAAGATGCATGTTTTTAATGCCTTATGTGACATATTTTAATGCCATATACTGCCATTTAATACCTTATGTGACACATTTTAATGCCATATATGACACATTTTTTAATGCCATATGACACACGTTTGTAATGACATATACTGCCATTTAATGCCATATGTGACACATATTGTTAATGCCATATTCTATCATTTCCATAACATGAAAAAACGTGCCTGTTTCGGTCACTTTCTTTTATTATTTATTGCACACAGATAATGATTACGAAGGCACATAAGTAAATTATAAATTATCAAAAACAAGAACTAAAATACTATTGCAGTACAGCGGAGTGCTACCACAATATATTCAGAAATCTACTAATCGTAACACCGGAAAGAAAACCACCAATCCGTTTCATGAAATGGTTCTCTAGAATAAGGCAGGGGTTTAAAAAGTAAACTCATTTAAAACATTTTTAACACAGGTCCTGAATTTAATGCTGCCTATTTGCATATAACTTGAGCTCTGATCAACTGTCAAATCTCCTTCCATTGTCAAATAATTATAAGCTGTGCACTTGATGATGAGTAGCATGCAGTGATTGTAACTTGAATGGCATTATGCAACTGTCATATAGATAGAATTATATACATTTATGAAATTTATTTATTTTGCAATTGTTAAAAATACAAATGCATTTTTAGTGCCATTGTTTTTTACTCATATATACAGAAATGCAAAAGAAATCTTTTGTTTTTGATGTCATTTACCCTTGTCTCGAAAAAAACTGTATCTCTTCCAAAAATTATCCAATTTTAATAATTTTTTCGGTGTTTTTTTAATAAAAACTTGTACAAGGATAATAAAATAGAAAGAAAATTATGAAAATATACATTGTAAACAAAAATTATAACAAAAACTGAAATCAAGGTCACATCGTCATTTTCGCAGTCCGGTACATCCTCCGTATCAGCAAAACAATTGTTATCTTCACTATTATCACTATCACTCAAAATTTGCATTACTAGGTGTAAGCGCAGCACAATGTCACTCCCACTATCACTTTCTTTGCAACTCGAAAAATGATCATTTTCACTCGAAGTACTTTCGTATTCCGACATTATGGGTTAAAAATTGTATTTTCCTGGATCCTTTTTATATTATAATTACTAATAATATTATGATTTGAACTTTATGTACCACGTAGAAAGATAAAAAATTAGCAATGCGTGCGAGCGACCTCCCCTGCCGCGCGCTAAACAGCAACTGATTTCATGAACGCGATGGCGCTCATGGCAAATTTAGTTAGTATGTGCACGAGCGTGATAGCGCTCATCGGCACTTAAACGGTTAATTCTTTCTCATTCTTTGTATCTAGCAACTCAATTTATTTTGCATGCTATTATCTCTTCACAATGCCTTTTCACGTAAATTCTACTTTCACCTTACACCAGAACTCTTTAATTATATAACAATATTTATTTGCTCGAAGATGTATTTGGTTGGTATTATTGAGAACATTATTGTTTGCAATAAACAATAAACTTCTGGGTATCAAAGTAAAAAGGAGAAAATTTTGGGATTTTTCAGGGTTGGCCCAATAATGGTTTATCCGATTAACATGAAACTATCACCATCATACAATTTATAGTATCCAGATGGAGTTTGCATATATAAAATCATAATAAGCAATAACAATTTAATTGAAGAGATTTTAAATGTGTCAGGTCCATTCAACTCTATTAAACTTCTAAACCGTTACAAGCCACATTAAAATAATAACTGAAAATATTGTAAACAACATACAAAAAAGTTTCAGGATGTATGTATGAAGTTATTACAGATTTTTTATAATCATTTTTACGATTTTACAATTCTGTACTTAACTAAAGTACGAAATAAAATAAGCAACCCATTGGGAATATTGTTAATATGTTAACTGTAAATAAATATTGCATAAAAAACCTATTCAAACCGAGTAGCATTTGTACTGCAAAAGCTCTATACCAATTTATATTGATGTATATAGCATACTATTCAAATATTTACCAGTATTAATATTATTTCTCACCATATAAATATACTAGTATTTATATCTTTCACACAAAATTCTCACTATATAAATATACTAGTACTTATATCTTTCACAGAAAATTCTCACCATATAAATATACTAGTATTTACATCTTTCACAGAAAATTCTCACCATATAAATATCTAGTATTTATATCTTTCACAGAAAGTTCTCACCATATAAATATACTAGTATTTATATCTTTCACAGAAAATTCTCACCATATAAATATCTAGTATTTATATCTTTCACAGAAAGTTCTCACCATATAAATATACTAGTATTTATATCTTTCACACATAATCTTTGCTAATAAAGAAGGTGTTGTAATACAACGAAACCAATGTGTTGTAATACAACGAAACCAACGTAGTTTCATTTAATTGTGAATAATTAATTTCTACAAAATTAACACTACATATATTCAATCTTTCACAGAAATAAAAATATTGTGAATTTCTTAAAAATTATGAAATTTGGAATTATCTCTCGTTTCCTTATAAAGTTAAGGTAAATTTCTAGTAGCGCTCTTCATTCAGTCTTTAAATTAGCAGTTTCGGAGATGGTGAGGGTAACATGTTTTTGTAGAATATTTTACACTAGCAAACAAAGTTCTGAAAACAGGAGTACAATTTGCTCATATAATACATTTCGAATGCATACATGTTTAAATGACATCCCGTACAATACGTGTTGAATCCACAAAACACAATACATATTCAAATGATATTCCACACAATTCAATTTTGAGTACTTTTCACTACCTTTAAAATTTCTATATGAATGAATGTTTTGAGTGTTAACTATTCTAGTACATACCAGAATTGTTATGGTTTATTACTGTGCTAAATTTCAAATTTCTACGTGAAATAATTTCTGAGAATAACTGTGATAGACAGACACACACATCAGTGATTTTAAAACGTTCCAATTTTCTTTTTAAGTTATGGGACCTTAAAAAATAATTAATGTTTTTTTTCTCCAGAATACAACATTACAGCCCATATCCATAGGGGTCTTGTTCCACCATCCCAGGGACAACTGAAACCGTAGACAGTAGCGAATGTTATAAAAATTAAAAAAAGAGAAAAACAACAAAGAATACGCCGAACATGCACATGACGGGATACTGTAACTGTTTCACATTGCACCTTAATGTTACACATAGTAAAACTTGCTTTATGTAAGATGGTAGATAAATCCTAAAAAGTGTATACGATGTAGCCAATGGAGCAAGGATGCTTGACAGTGACGCAGCGATTACATTAAGCCATAACACGAGCGACACAGCGCATCAACCATTGTGCGTCTTTACGGATTATTAGCTGACACGTCATGTTATACTTTATAATTCACTTTGTTATCAATATTATATAATTTAAGCGATAAATTCGTAAATCACAATAAACTTAGTTTTAGGGATGGTAATTAATATCATAGGCAAAGTATGTCTAAATGAATAATCGGTAATTACGTTTCATGTAATCACTTTATAATTTGATATTAAAAAATTTAAATCTCAAGAGGTTGTTTTATAGTAGAAATATGAGCAAAACTTTTAAAAGTATATTTTTTTGTTAAAAGTAATATTCATATATTGTTAAAAAAATTATTGTAAATAAATTAATAAAATTTATATATTGTTAATATAATATTAATAAATCTATAGTTTTTAATTAGTATTATCAGCCATACAACAATTTAATTGTAAAAAAATTGCATAGTTGAATAACTGTTTTAAATATGTCTCTGTAATGTCCTTTTTAAAATGATTATATAACATAAAATGAATACATGACAATAAATAAATAAATAACATGAAGGAATATCACCTTTAAGTTAATTACCTTTTATAAATCATTAAGATGTAGTTTAATTTAACTTATGTTGAAAAACAAATTAAAATCTTTTTACATACAAGATGCATTCGATAACAAATGCGTCGTAATTTATTTTTTTTTTTGATATAATTTTTCAAACTTTTGTTGATTTATGCAAAATAAAAACATCCTATTGCTTTTATAGTGCAAAAATCAACGAAACTTAAAAATTATACCAAATCCATATTATACATAAACAGTGCTAATCGCTAAAAATATGATATAAAGCATTTGAAAGTTTACAAAGAAATAATTTTTATCTTAATTATTTACTTTATGTAAAATACTCGATTATTTTTTGTGAAAATTAATATTCAAACAATTGTTTAGGCTTTGTCTAAACAATAGAAGTTGTAGATGTAATAGCGATCACAACTACCCCTATTTTATAATTACTTGAAAAAAAAACCTTATCGTGTGCTATTATCAAGACGAAATGAACCAATTGAGGTGAAAACCTCAAATACGAAAAATATAAGTCATGGCATTTGCGATCCACACGACAGATTAACTAGAAGATATTATTTATATTCATATTCGAAAAAACAATATTTCGGTATAAATTCAGTTTATGTAAATTTTCTTCTGTCTTCAATGAAAGTATATACGAGAAAAAGGGTGTATTTTAAAAAGTTAGGGCTCGGACACAAGTATTTTATTCTATAAAATTCATTTGAGAAATTCTCTTTTTATATCATCTTTATATGAATTTTTTATCAATTGTCTGTCAAACCTAAATTTCATAACCTCTTTTAAGTGGTCATCTAGGTATTTTCATATTATGGGTTTTGTTTTTTTTTATACCAATTCCTTTTTGTATTTGCAAATTCTGCGTTTCGTATTACTAAGAATGGCAATTAAATCGAAAAACTTATATCTTTTACTTCCTTAACAAAGTGCACTTTTGTATGGGAACTTTTTTCAAATCACTTTATTCATAAAATAATCCACTTTTTATTAAAGCTTCGTTTTTTACCTTGAAACAAAAAACAAAAAATTTCATTTAAAACAAAAAATAAGAAATTCACTTTTTCGCTAAACTGAACTTGTTCCAAATGTTACAAGTTGTAACTTAAAATAATACACCACCGGTCACGAATTCGTGCGGCGTACAAGCAACGTTAGCTAACAATCCCTTTAGCAATAAAATTTCGTTTGCTCAGATATAGCTGATCGCCATTGTTCAATTTCAAACGCGTTTCTTAATCCAGAAAGGATTGTAGCGTGCGTCATCTTCTCGCCCTTGCTTTCAAGTGAGATGTGTCGCTTTTACAATTTCTATCTCCGTCCAAGCTCATATAACCTATAAATTTAGATCGACCGAAATGAGAGAATGATCTGTCTGTATATTCACTGAAGTGTGTCCTTAGTTCGGTCATAATTGATTTTTTATTCAAAATACACTATTATACGTATAAACTAAGCCATAAGTGCTCATATTATATATATAAACTAAGCCGTAAACGCTACAGCGAAATAAATTTTATCAAGTAGGTCAATACTATTTTGACATTTCATATTTACGTTAAGTTTTTCTGAAAGCTTTCCTTGATATATTTAAAAAAAAATTAATCATGTAATGGGGACCTATTTGTTTTTGAATGCATCTTGTTTATAAAAAGATTTTAATTTGTTTTTCAACGTAAGTTGAATTAAACTACATATTTATGATTTCTAAGAGGAAATTAAGTTAAAGGTAAATATACTTTCATGTAATTTACTTATTCATTGTCATGTATTCATTTTATGTTAAATAATCATTTTAAAAAGGACATTACAGAGACATATGTAATTATTTAACTATGATTAAATTATTGCATGACTCATAATACTAATTAAAAACTACAGATTTCTAATTTTATTAAGAATATATGAATATTCATTTTAACAAAAATAATGAAATGTCTTGTATGAAGTAGATAATTAAGATAAAAATTATTTCTTTGTGACTTCTAAATGCTTTATATCATATTATTAGCGATTAACCCTGTTAATGCATATGGATTCGGTGTAGTTTTTAAAACTTTACACAAACAACAAAAACATTCTCTTGAGAGTTAAATCTTCTTAATATCAATTTATAAAGCGATTCTATGAAAGGAAATTGTCCATTATTTATTTAGATATACTATGTATATGATATTAATTGCTATCCCTAAACCTAAGGTTGTTTTACTTTACAAATTTGTTGTCTAAATTATATAATATTGATAACAAAGTGAAATATAATGCATGACATGACGTGTCAGCTTATAATAACCCTAAAAGACGCGCGGCGGTCGACGCGCTGCGTCGCTCGTGTTATGGCTTAATGTAATCGACGCGCCACTGTCAAGTACCCGTGTTTCATTGTCTGCGCGCATACACATTTACGGCGTTTTATAAAGGTTGTAATTGGCGTTAAAATTACATTTTTTGTGTAATAAACACAATAATTACGAATATATTTTGGTGTTCTGTTGAAAAATTATTTGAATACATTCGTTCGTCCCAACGAACATTTGAGTTGACGTTTGTATTAGGTTAGTTATATGGCGTAAGTTGAACGTCCTTTTATTATTTTTTGATTTACTCCCGTATCTGAATTGTGTGATATTATCTGAGTTGTATTTTTCCTTTTAAATTATTTTATATTATTAAAACTTTACAGCGTTGTATGTTAAACAATGTTATTTTGTTTAATAACACATTAAGTATCTACCTTCTGTTTTTACAATACGCGTTGAGCGTTTTTCTATCAGCTGTCAGTTTATTATCTTATGCATCTGGTTGAGATGGATGATATTTTAGTCAAATGTTTGTTTATAAATTAACAGTTTCCTGTATAAAATTTTATTTATAGTCGATATCATTAAGCCGATACGTTAATTTTGTCTTATATTAAAACTTTATTCATAATTTAACAAAAATACTTTCTAAATTATATATACTTTTTAAAGCTACTCTGTAAATGCTATTTTGACGAATATGTTTTAGTAATATTTCACGAACGTGAAATATTTGTTAATAGTGTTATTACTTACAATTAATGAAAAATTTCATTAAAGTATTTTCATAATATTTAACTTATTAAATCGTATTATAAGAATTATGCGAATTTGATGAAAGTACTATCTTCAAATGTTGGAATTCCTAAAATTGGTTTTTAAATGGAATAAATTTTTTTTAACGTTTAATCACCAACAAAATCCCGAAAGTTCATTTAAGTATTTATAAATATCTTGATGTTTAGTTGTATTTTCGTAGTTTTATAAAATTAAAAATATGTATGTAAGAAACATTTATATAATAAACGTACAAACAAGAAAATACATAGCAAATGGTTAAATTTAATTTAAATAAAACTGATTAGTTTTTGTTTCTGATTTTTAACCAATTAATATTACAGTAATATTACAATTATTGTATTATGAGTACTTAAAGCGAAATAGCTATGGATGATCTAAAGAAAAAAATATATTAAATACCTATTTTATATCTATGTTTATATAAATGTTTGATTACGATAATAGAGTTCAGCTTCGTGATGAGTACAGAAATAAAATATTATTTTGCCAAAGAAAAATGCATTACATAAAAAAATTGATACCTTCATTTCCAAAATCGAACTGTGAACATATTGGTTTTATTTATTGTTTTCATGTGATTTATTACTAAAAATAAATGGTGAATGAGGTCCAATGGCTAGATTTGAGTTGTAGAAACCTTACCATAATTCACTGAATGCATTTCAATTGAGTTTTTAGAATTTTACTCAGTAAAATTTTACATTTTCTTAATAAAAACAGTTACAAACAAACTTGTTTCAGTTTTAATTATTTAAATTGTTCTTGATGTTATGGAATGCAATACGTTTTAATAAAGATGTTTTTTTTAGGAATTATATATTAAATATTATGATTAGAAATATTGTTCCAAATTTTTTTTTAAACATTTACTTTACAATATAATGGCTCGCATTAATCATAGTTTGCTTTGTCATTGTCGTATAAAATTTAATTTAGTTAAAGAGATGGTTATTTTTTAAATAGGTAGAACAAAATCTTTAGACTTTAAAGTTTCGTTGAACAAATACAAATGATGGTTTAAAAATGGTATAATGCATAATAAATATAATATTTATTATGGTGGTGAAATGTATAAGAAGTTTCTCAAATTTTCTAGAAACTTGGATCCCGATAACTGTTAATTGTTTTTCTGTAATGTCGCCACAGTTATTTGAAATTTTTGTTAGATATTTTCTTATCGGTGCATTTAGCGAAGGAGGTGACACTTTATCTCAATTTAAGATATATTTATGAACTTTTTGAAATAAAACAGTATATATATACATATATATATATACGTAATAAATATTACTTCTAGAATTGAGTTGTTGGCGTAAAATATAGGTGGTCCTCTTTAATATCGTTTTTTATTAATTATTTTACGATAATTCCTAACGGAGTTATTTGCTATGGAGTGAAAACTCGTTTCTGATTTTTATTACTCATAGCTCGTAAACAAATGGTTGTATAATAAATGAATAGGTTGTTGGCATCTTAAAATATAACCGATTCTCTTTAATATTATTTTTATTAATTATTTTACGATAATTTCTATGGAGTTATTTGCTATGGAGTGAAAACTCGTTTCTGATTTTTATTACTCATAGCTCGTAAACAAATGGATTGCGAAAACTTGTAAAAACCCTCTTTAGGAATATGCGATTCAATATTTTTTGTTTTCTTATCTTACTAATCGTAATATTTATTTTACCATAGGGTACTTGACAAATTTGGATAGTATATGTATCCTATAAACCTACAGTTGTGATATTTTTTTCGAGAAACTTATTTTAAGCTGGAAAAATTTACTTTTGTTGCAATCGTGCAAAGTTTTAAACATTTAATTGCGTGATACGTAAATTCTATAATGTCATGATGCCCCACACAAACATTGCAGTTGAAAAGGGGAAATTCTATCTCTGGCACACTTTGTCGTTCTATAGTGATAAATAAATGTTGTTTATGAAATTCAAGTTGTGAGATCGCGCTATCTTGCTCACACAATTACTTGAATTTGGTTATATTGACATTATGATGTGTGTGGAGTATTTTGACATGATACTTTCTTATTGGTGGACAATTTGTATTTCGATGTTTAGTCATGAATTTTAAAACACAATATTACTTTCGATTTCAATCATTAAATAAAAATATTTATATAAAAATTTATTGCAGTAAATATTGTGGATCATTATTCTTAACCTAAAAACAATGAGGCACATTAATTAAATATCTTTTTATACATATTGCAAATGTATTAATATGTCCAAATTCTCTTTGATCACAAGATTCTTTAAAAGTTTTTATTTAACAAAATCTTAATGGTTTTTTAAACCAAAAGTATCGTGTCAAATAGCTGTTAACTCAGATTTTTTTCCCATGTATCACACATGGTAAAACGTGCAATAATGCATAAAGAAATTAAGAGAATATTGTTGAAACTTTGAAAAATGTGTAATTTAATATGCCATTATCGTAAATGTGATCATATTCTGTTTTTTAATTATCAATTTAATTGTTGCAATTGTAATTTCATATCCAAAGAATTTCCATATCGTGCTGATTTCGAAACGCTCACATTTGTATATGTAAATATGCAGTCTCTACTTTACATCATATTTATCAGTATCAAAATGATTGTTTCATATAATATACCAATCATTTAAAAAACTAAATATGCATATAAATTAACATCAAATTAACCCGACATTTAACATCCAATTGAACCAGAAACTACGTATATTCTGGCAGTCCCATCAAAAAGTGGGTTGTTGGTAACCCTATTCATACTGTATATGTTAGTCATGAGATTGAAATATTTGGTAGCGAAATCTTTAAAATTTTTTTAAATTATTTTCCCATGATATGAATCCAATTAAAATAATAAATAAATAAATATGTATATATATATATATATATATATATATATATATATATATATATATATATATATGTGTGTGTATATATGTATTTACGATATGGATGGAAATCTAAATAAATAAACACCTACCAAATGCAAAAAGTGACAGTGTTGTCGTTGTTGTGAATATTGATAATTATTTTGTTAGTGTTTTACGAGACCTGTCATTTTACAGTTTTAGCTGCGAACCTACACATGTTCATGGCGATATTTGAAAAGTTTTATTGTAGGCATGTGTTATTATTTCACTGGTACTGATCGATTCTTCGACTTAAAAAAATATCTCTTATATCAATCATTCATTAGTTTCGATGTTCGAACTGAACGCGGTCGTTTTATTCATTCATTTACTAAGAAGAAATTTGGTCTAAACAAGATTCTAGGTAGTTTATACAATTTTATAAGTTATTTTTAAATTTTACCAATTAGATGTTCGCAGTGCAGATATTAAAATTTAATGTTTGGCATACGAATGAAGTAATATATTTATTGTATAATTATGGTAATTGTACATTGATATTTTGATCATTATTGGATCTTGATATTGAGTATAAACCTTCATGTAGTTTATACAATTTTATAAGTTATTTTGAAATTTTACCAATTAGATGTTCGCAGTGCAGATATTAAAATTTAATGTTTGGCATACGAATGAAGTAATATATTTATTGTATAATTATGGTAATTGTACATTGATATTTTGATCATTATTGGATCTTGATATTGAGTATAAACCTTCATGTAGTTTATACAATTTTATAAGTTATTTTTAAATTTTACCAATTAGATGTTCGCAGTGCAGATATTAAAATTTAATGTTTGGCATACGAATGAAGTAATATATTTATTGTATAATTATGGTAATTGTACATTGATATTTTGATCATTATTGGATCTTGATATTGAGTATAAACCTTGATGTAGTTTGTACAATTTTATAAGTTATTTTGAAATTTTACCAATTAGATGTTTGCAGTGCAGATATTAAAATTTAATGTTTGGCATACGAATGAAGTAATATATTTATTGTATAATTATGGTAATTGTACATTGATATTTTGATCATTATTGGATCTTGATATTGAGTATAAACCTTCATGTAGTTTATACAATTTTATAAGTTATTTTTAAATTTTACCAATTAGATGTTCGCAGTGCAGATATTAAAATTTAATGTTTGGCATACGAATGAAGTAATATATTTATTGTATAATTATGGTAATTGTACATTGATATTTTGATCATTATTGGATCTTGATATTGAGTATAAACCTTCATGTAGTTTATACAATTTTATAAGTTATTTTTAAATTTTACCAATTAGATGTTCGCAGTGCAGATATTAAAATTTAATGTTTGGCATACGAATGAAGTAATATATTTATTGTATAATTATGGTAATTGTACATTGATATTTTGATCATTATTGGATCTTGATATTGAGTATAAACCTTCATGTAGTTTATACAATTTTATAAGTTATTTTTAAATTTTACCAATTAGATGTTCGCAGTGCAGATATTAAAATTTAATGTTTGGCATACGAATGAAGTAATATATTTATTGTATAATTATGGTAATTGTACATTGATATTTTGATCATTATTGGATCTTGATATTGAGTATAAACCTTCATGTAGTTTATACAATTTTATAAGTTATTTTTAAATTTTACCAATTAGATGTTCGCAGTGCAGATATTAAAATTTAATGTTTGGCATACGAATGAAGTAATATATTTATTGTATAATTATGGTAATTGTACATTGATATTTTGATCATTATTGGATCTTGATATTGAGTATAAACCTTAATGTAGTTTATACAATTTTATAAGTTATTTTGAAATTTTACCAATTAAATTTTCGCAGTGCAGATATTAAAATTTAATGTTTGGCATACGAATGAAGTAATATATTTATTGTATAATTATGGTAATTGTACATTGGTATTTTGATCATTATTGAATCTTGATATTGAGTATAAACCTTAATGTAGTTTATACAATTTTATAAGTTATTTTTAAATTTTACCAATTAGATGTTCGCAGTGCAGATATCAAAATTTAATGTTTGGCATACGAATGAAGTAATATATTTATTGTATAATTATGGTAATTGTACATTGATATTTTGATCATTATTGGATCTTGATATTGAGTATAAACCTTGATGTAGTTTATACAATTTTATAAGTTATTTTGAAATTTTACCAATTAGATGTTCGCAGTGCAGATATTAAAATTTAATGTTTGGCATACGAATGAAGTAATATATTTATTGTATAATTATGGTAATTGTACATTGATATTTTGTACATTATTGGATCTTGATATTGAGTATAAACCTTGATGTAGTTTATACAATTTTATAAGTTATTTTGAAATT
The DNA here is from genome assembly GCA_039881145.1 of Druceiella hillmani. Taxonomy (NCBI): domain Eukaryota; kingdom Metazoa; phylum Arthropoda; class Insecta; order Lepidoptera; family Hepialidae; genus Druceiella; species Druceiella hillmani. The sequence goes on from JAYKKI010000035.1 coordinate 7,678,264, forward strand.
TTACCAATTAGATGTTCGCAGTGCAGATATTAAAATTTAATGTTTGGCATACGAATGAAGTAATATATTTATTGTATAATTATGGTAATTGTACATTGATATTTTGATCATTATTGGATCTTGATATTGAGTATAAACCTTTATGTAGTTTATACAATTTTATAAGTTATTTTGAAATTTTACCAATTAGATGTTCGCAGTGCAGATATTAAAATTTCATGTTTGGCATACGAATGAAGGAATGTATTTATTGTATGATTATGGTGATAGTACATTGGTATTTTGATCGTTTTTGGGTCTTGATATTGAGTATAAACTTTAATATAGTTTATACAATTTTATAAAATATTTTTGTTTTAAATTTTTTTAAAATAAAATCCTGCTAATAAATCTCGATTCTTGTAAAATAAATTTGGGATATTTCTTTGCTTTGTGGTGGTGTTTTACGGGTATGGGGTCCACTGACTGTATTATATTAATTGTTTTATAAAGAAATAAGTAAAAAGTATTTTTTTATCTATTTGAATTTACTTCTTAATATCGTATTGCGTACCTAATTGTTGAAAATTAATATATGTTTAGGTACATGCTCTGAATTGAGATTTTGATATGTCTGCAGTGCAAATTTAAATTATTTCACCATAATTAGGTTGAATAAATGGAAATGTGCTTCTATTAAAACCTAAAATATATATATCACCTATAAGAAAATTGCTATATAAATAAATAACACTGATAAACTTGTTAGTTCGTACTTCGTGCTTTAGTATTTTATGCGCCATATAAATACATTACAAACATTTATTATATAAGTCTTCCTTTCCTTCTGTTTATTTTGTTAATAGTAATAAACAAAACGAACAAACTTGATCTTCTAACCAGCCGTGTTACCGCATGAAAAGATATTCTGTTCATCATTCATTCGTCAATATAGATATTGTTGCGAATCAATTGTGATGCAAGAAATGGTGATAGTCTTAACAAATGGTAAAATGATTCCATCAGCTACGTTGCAAAGATCAAATTATTCATTTTGACAAAACAAATAATTGAAACTAATTCAATCATTTGCTGTTGACACACCTCTATGTGATTGGTTTGCACAAGGGAAATTTGTCATAATTTATGATATGCTTTGAATTAAAAAATGGAAAAATACTGGAAATTTCTATTTGAAAACAGAAGAGTTAAAGAATGGGAAAGCTAGCTTTTGACAGCGAAAATCCAGCATATTTTCGTGGGGAAATAAAATGGAAGTTGACAGAATATTAGTTGAGAGTATTAATGGCAATACTATGAACGTGCGCACCGTGCACGGTGGATGGCAAAAGCTACATACGCACTGAAAATGTTTTTATTTAAGCATCAGCTTAAAATCACAATTAAGCAAGCTAAGGGCGTTACAGATATTTGTATATTTGTTGTAGTTGTTTACGCAAAATACTGGTTTACAGCTCCAGTTACTCATATGGCCTCGTATCAAAAATATAACAGTTGAAGCCAAAGTCGCCATCAAAAAAATGTTGGATCATCTTTGGTATCTTTCCGAACGTGCGTGCGTTTTTATGAAGCCTTATAAAAGCTACAATATATTAGTGAGTGCCAGAGCTATTGGATGCAAAACTAGAATTCATTTTTATTTTTTTTTAATTTGGTTTCTTTACTCGTAATTATAAAGGTATTATTAAAAAGCTGTTTGAGTTGTGAAGGTTATTAAACAAGTTAACAATATTACTGTGGGATGTAATAAATACAACTAGTTCGTGTGTGTGCTATAGAGCAAGTCTAGTTTGAATTTCTCTATTTGCCAGTTGCTGTACTCTTGCTCTGCTTTCATGGATAAGCTTATGAATACACATACATATTTTTATAACTATTTAAATATTTACAATGATGTATGTTTATATATATATATATATATATATATAATGTAGGTAGTCCCAGGACGACTTGGCTCAACTAGGAAATTGTTAAGGAAATTCAATGAAACTATGATTATTTCTCAATATCAACACACTTCTGGCACCTATGGATTGATATTTTTACGCCTTTCTATCTAAAAATACAAAGAATCTTTATCTTCAAAATGGGAGGTTTTTCTTGTTTAAAACGCCACTCTATCGATTCGCGTTTCCCTTTCAGAATCTTAATTTTATCTCCTGTCACCAAACATTTGATAATTATCGCTTTAGACTTTTTATCACTTAGATCCAAAAATTCCGTTGGACATCGCGCTCTCTTCTCTCATTGTACTGCTGGCAAAGGTTCGGGCTTCTATCAGCGGCGAAGATTCGTCTGTTCCTTTAACTTCTCTGCTATTTCCCTATTCTTTGAATACCGGTAACTCAAAATATTTTTTTAATTGGAGCAATAGTTACTGGAGAGCTCACGCCAGCCGTCATGCGTCATGTCTTTTATAGTTTCTCAGCCTAACCTAAACTGTTTTACCTAGTTTTTTATAGAGCTATAAGAAGGCGCGTACTCCCCATACACACCATCAAAACGCTCTTTAAATATGGTGGGTGATAAACCTTCTTTAAACAGAAACTCAATTTTGCTTCGATACTTCTTTTTCGTCATTTTAGAAAAAAACACAAAACATTTAATTCACTGTTGAACTGCGGCAGATACTAACAGGTTGATGCGTGTGTGTATGTTGCAGCGTAACAAGTTGTAATACATCAATATGTCGGATAAAGTCAATCTGGGATCACCTACGTATATATATATATATATATACATACATACATACATACATATATACATACATATATATATATGAATATACATATATCTCTCTGTTCGGTGGAATAAAACAAAGAGTATCCGCAATTTTGCATACATGGAATACAAATTCGACGAAAAGTGTGTTTGAATGTTTGTTACTCAATAATCTAAATGGCTCGACTGGTTTTGACGAAACTTGTTATAGACATATTTGACTTAACATATAGGCTTTTACCTCAAGATGACGACTTTTTAACTCATCTTAAGGGTTTTTAAACTGAGAAATAGCATAATTTGCATAGAATGAAATCTGGTATTATTTACTGGGTAATGTTAATGTTGAAATATTGTAAATTGTCTATTGTAATATCGATCCTGTATAATCCTAATAGTCTATGGAAGTGGGTATAAAAATAGTGACTAGGTCACATAGGGAAATCTTACAATCTCGTTGCATCCATCTTTTTGCTCGTCTTTCTGTCACAATTTCATATTTTTAGACCTATTTGTAAATTTTGCATGTTTTAACATTTTATACTTCATTTCCAAAAGAGAATGTTTGTAAACAAAGCAAAATGACAGTTCAGGTATTATAAACATTTTTCTTGTATTCATGTTAGTAATATAATGTCGATTTGTTTGGTATTTGTGATTAAAAAATATAATTTTGTTTATCGGTGTACACATTTACGGCAAAACACGTATTCTACATTTCAAAATAATACTAATACTTATTTGAAAATTAAACGTCAATGTTTTTTTTCACTACCCTTATGCCAAATACTCAGTGTACATATAGTCGTTATATAACACCAATGTTCTGTCTCTTTTACTCCTTCTGCCTTGTTTGAACATCATGATAGAAAAAAGTTGAATATTGTCTATGTCAAATTGAAACAGATTTATTAGATATAATTTACTTCCACAAAATATAAAATAAATGATATGCATTGAATAATGACATATACAGGTATAGATTTCGTAGCTGTCGGAATATCTAAATGTTTTATACCTCTGAAATTTGTGTGATTGACAGCTAGGGTTGTCCATTTTTTTTTTATAAATTTCATAATTCATATTAGTAAATGAATAGTGTAATATTAATATGAATAACATTATTTAGCGTGACAATTTATTTAATTAATATAGCAATTGCAGTACATGGTTTAGTAACATTCTGGGTATATTAAAATAAGTTTTGTGAATAATCGTCAACTGATTGAATATATATTTGTGTCAACCATATTTTAACTGTCAAATTGGTTTGTTACAAACATTCTCTTTTGGATTGGAATGCAATATAGGTATATATATCGCAATCTGTTTGAAATGAAAATTTAGTGTAATGCTACTAATAGATATAAAATTGAGGCGAAATATTTATTGTTATAAATTGAAGCGAAATATGTTTTGCTTTTATTCTATGATCATTTTGAGAGTTATTGATATTTTTTGGAATAATGGAAATATTTTCTTTTTAAAATTAAAGTAAGAATTAAGGAAAAAGCTTCTTTTGAAAATTAAAGTTAGAATTAAGGAAATAGTTTTTTTTGAAAATTAAAGTTAGTATTAAGGAAATAGCTTCTTTTGAAAATTAAACTTAGAATTAAGGAAATAGTTCCTTTTGAAAATTGAAGTTAGAATTAAGGAAATATTTTCTTTTTAAAAATTAAAGTTAGAATTAAGGAAATAGTTTCTTTTAAAAATTAAAGTCAGAATTAAGGAAAAAGCTTCTTTTGAAAATTAAAGTTAGAATTAAGGAAATAGTTTCTTTTAAAAATTAAAGTTAGAATTAAGGAAATAGCTTCTTTTGAAATTAAAGTTAGAATTAAGGAAATAGTTTCTTTTGAAAATTAAAGTTAGAATTAAGGAAATAGTTTCTTTTGAAAATTAAAATTAGAATTAAGGAAATAGTTTCTTTTGAAAATTAAAGTTACAATTAAGGAAATATTTTCTTTTTAAAATTAAAGTTAGAATTAAGGAAATAGTTTCTTTTGAAAATTAAAGTTACAATTAAGGAAATATTTTCTTTTGAAAATTAAAGTTAGAATTAAGGAAATATTTTCTTTTAAAAATTAAAGTTAGAATTAAGGAAATAGTTTCTTTTAAAAATTAAAGTTAGGATTAAGGAAATAGTTTCTTTTGAAAATTAAAGTTAGAATTAAGGAAATAGTTTCTTTTAAAAATTAAAGTTAGAATTAAGGAAATAGCTTCTTTTGAAAATTAAAGTTAGAATTAAGGAAATAGTTTCTTTTGAAAATTAAAGTTAGAATTAAGGAAATAGTTTCTTTTGAAAATTAAAGTTAGAATTAAGGAAATAGCTTCTTTTGAAAATTAAAGTTAGAATTAAGGAAATAGTTTCTTTTGAAAATTAAAGTTAGAATTAAGGAAATAGTGTCTTTTGAAAATTGAAGTTAGAATTAAGGAAATAGCTTCTTTTGAAAATTAAAGTTAGAATTAAGGAAATATTTTCTTTTGAAAATTAAAGTTAGAATTAAGGAAATATTTTCTTTTGAAAATTAAAATTAGAATTAAGGAAATAGTTTCTTTTGAAAATTAAAGTTACAATTAAGGAAATATTTTCTTTTTAAAATTAAAGTTAGAATTAAGGAAATAGTTTCTTTTGAAAATTAAAGTTACAATTAAGGAAATATTTTCTTTTGAAAATTAAAGTTAGAATTAAGGAAATAGTTTCTTTTGAAAATTAAGGAAATAGTTTCTTTTGAAAATTAAAGTTAGAATTAAGGAAATAGTTTCTTTTAAAAATTAAAGTTAGAATTAAGGAAATAGCTTCTTTTGAATTTAGTTAGAATTAAGGAAATAGTTTCTTTTGAAAATTGAAGTTAGAATTAAGGAAATAGCTTCTTTTGAAAATTAAAGTTAGAATTAAGGAAATATTTTCTTTTGAAAATTAAAGTTAGAATTAAGGAAATAGTTTCTTTTAAAAATTAAAATTAGAATTAAGGAAATAGTTTCTTTTGAAAATTAAAGTTACAATTAAGGAAATATTTTCTTTTTAAAATTAAAGTTAGAATTAAGGAAATAGTTTCTTTTAAAAATTAAAGTTAGAATTGAGGAAATATTTTTTTTTGAAAATTAAAGTTAGAATTAAGGAAATAGTTTCTTTTGAAAATTAAAGTTAGAATTAAGGAAATATTTTTTTTTTGAAAATTAAAGTTACAATTAAGGAAATAGTTTCTTTTGAAAATTAAAGTTAGAATTAAAGGAATATTTTCTTTTGAAAATTAAAGTTAGAATTGAGGAAATAGTTTCTTTTGAAAATTAAAGTTAGAATTAAGGAAATAGTTTCTTTTGAAAATTAAAGTTAGAATTAGGGAAATATTTTCTTTTGAAAATTAAAGTTAGAATTAAGGAAAAAGCTTCTTTTGAAAATTAAAGTTAGAATTAAGGAAATAGCTTCTTTTGAAAATTAAAGTTAGAATTAAGGAAATATTTTCTTTTAAAAATTAAAGTTAGAATTAAGGAAATAGTTTCTTTTGAAAATTAAAGTTAGAATTAAGGAAATAGTTTCTTTTAAAAATTAAAGTTAGAATTGAGGAAATATTTTTTTTTGAAAATTAAAGTTAGAATTAAGGAAATAGTTTCTTTTGAAAATTAAAGTTAGAATTAAGGAAATATTTTCTTTTAAAAATTAAAGTTAGAATTAAGGAAATAGTTTCTTTTGAAAATTAAAGTTAGAATTAAGGAAATAGCTTCTTTTAAAAATTAAAGTTAGAATTAAGGAAATAGCTTCTTTTGAAAATTAAAGTTAGAATTAAGGAAATATTTTCTTTTGAAAATTAAAGTTAGAATTAAGGAAATAGTTTCTTTTAAAAATTAAAATTAGAATTAAGGAAATAGTTTCTTTTGAAAATTAAAGTTACAATTAAGGAAATATTTTCTTTTTAAAATTAAAGTTAGAATTAAGGAAATAGTTTCTTTTAAAAATTAAAGTTAGAATTGAGGAAATATTTTTTTTTGAAAATTAAAGTTAGAATTAAGGAAATAGTTTCTTTTGAAAATTAAAGTTAGAATTAAGGAAATAGTTTCTTTTAAAAATTAAAGTTAGAATTGAGGAAATATTTTTTTTTGAAAATTAAAGTTAGAATTAAGGAAATAGTTTCTTTTGAAAATTAAAGTTAGAATTAAGGAAATATTTTTTTTTTGAAAATTAAAGTTACAATTAAGGAAATAGTTTCTTTTGAAAATTAAAGTTAGAATTAAAGGAATATTTTCTTTTGAAAATTAAAGTTAGAATTGAGGAAATAGTTTCTTTTGAAAATTAAAGTTAGAATTAAGGAAATAGTTTCTTTTGAAAATTAAAGTTAGAATTAGGGAAATATTTTCTTTTGAAAATTAAAGTTAGAATTAAGGAAAAAGCTTCTTTTGAAAATTAAAGTTAGAATTAAGGAAATAGCTTCTTTTGAAAATTAAAGTTAGAATTAAGGAAATATTTTCTTTTAAAAATTAAAGTTAGAATTAAGGAAATAGTTTCTTTTGAAAATTAAAGTTAGAATTAAGGAAATAGCTTCTTTTAAAAATTAAAGTTAGAATTAAGGAAATAGCTTCTTTTGAAAATTAAAGTTAGAATAGAAAATGAAAATTAAAAAATCTCCGTTCAACTTCACGAGAAAATTGAACGAGGGGTTGGAGAGGTAGAAATGTCGACAGATACCCACCTCTGGTACCTTTATAGAATTAATAATATAATTTTTTTTAATTTCAGAGTTTAAAAATTGGGTCTGGAAATATGGAAAACGTTCATATTTCTTCTAAATCACAATACGATAACACTACAAAGATAAAGGAAGAAATATGTGACGATATCGGAGACACAGATAACATTGTAAAAATAAAAGAAGAACAGTTAGATAATGAAGCTCACGATGATATAGAAAATTTAAGCTCTTCATTTGAAGAAGTCAGAAATGAGGACCCAAAATTCACCTGTTCAATGTGCGGGCATATGAGTGAAAGCGAGAACCATTGGCTTATGCATAAAGCGACACATTTACATATCGTCATGCCTTCTTTTGTCCCACCTAAAAATATCGACATGGATCTGCTCGTCGAGAAAAAATCGAAATCCTCTAACCGTAGTCTGTCAAAAAGACATCAAGCTCAACTTTTGGACCTTGACAGTATTTCAGAACTTAATTCTAGCAAAGAAATGGGTAAACGTGTATCTCGTCAAGGCCATAAATGCCGCAATTGTAATAAAGTATTTAAGTTTCGAACAGAGCTGTTGGAGCATTGTGAAGAAAAACACACTCCTAAAAATGCCACTCACAAAAGGCGTGTAACAAAATCCCCACGGAAATCGGTTAAAACGAAACCATTGTTAAGGTCACCATCAAAATCTTCTTCAGATGATGATGAAATGGAAGATGAGGATGTTACATGGGATTCTAATGAGTCGGATGATAACAAACATGATTCTCCTTCCTATAAGAAAGCAAAAAAAGTAAAAATTTACGAGGAACTTACGGAATCAGTAAAGAAAGTGTTCAAACAAGTTTCAAGAAATTTTATATGTCGTACTTGTGGTTTAGTCTTTACAAGGGTCTCTCATTTGCATGAACATGTTTTTAAAGAACATGTGGAGTCAAGTAAACAGCAAAGTCCTGAAGATCTTCCTAGTCTCACAGAAGAAAGAATTGAAAATAATACTACTGATGATGCAAGCACTGCTTTGCAGGGTGAAACTTGGATTGAAATTGATGATAAAAGACCAATTATCGATACAGGAAATAAAACTGTCTTTTCAAAAGATTTCGATAATGGAAACGTAGAGATTTCCGATTATAATGGGAATATGAATGTTAATTTTACAATAAATCAACAAAGTAATGTCAATGCAAAAGATGGTTACAACTGTGACGAATGTGAGGAAGTATTTCCGCTTCGCTCTGATCTGGAACAACATATAAGCACTAAACATATAATCACCATCTTCCCTTGTCCGTATTGCGAACAACTGTTCACAGATTTAAAAATATTGCAGAAGCATGGCTTAGAAGAGCATGACAACAGCACGCAAATAGATACAGAAAAGCCTTCGACTCCAGTAAAAGAATCAAAATCATCCAATGTGAAAGATTGTGATGAAAATTTCATCTGTTCAATGTGTAAAATGGTTTTTACAAAGAAGAAAGACATAAGAAACCACATATTCCTCGCACATATGGTGGAGTCGAATGGGGAGGACTACAGAAATGATAATAGTAATGCAAAAGTTGATAATTATGATATACCAGCCGTTTTTGTTTGCAAGATTTGCTACAAGGAGTTTTATACCGAGGATGATTTGCAACAGCATTTTGTTGAAAGCCATAAAACAATTAAAAATGATAAAATTAAAAATAATGCTATTGATTTCAAAGCAAACAGGCGAAAGCAAAAAATTGTTACGAGAAAATATGACGAATTGACTGTATTAAATATGAAAAATCTTAAAAATACAAAGCCGGTACAGCACTTCAACATTTTAAAAGAGTATCTCCGTGCGTCAGAATCTTCAAATGATTTTGATGTATATACAACAGAAGATGATAGGCCTAAAAAAGAAAATGCCAATACAAAAGTTACAACAGCATCTAAAAATAAAGCTCGATCAGGTGAACACAAGATTTTTATTTGTCCTCATTGCCAGCAATCGTTCCAAGGTATTGCGAAACTCCGCAGTCATATTCTAAAGAAGCATTCCGATTTTTACTTTGATGGTTTAATTGAACAGTTCAAGTTGGTCGAAGCGCCTGAAATTGAAGAAGATTTGATTCAGAAAGTTCCCAAACAAAGCGTTGCTGTAGAAGCACAAGCGACCACATCTTTTGTTTGCACGATTTGCAAGCAAGAATATGCCAACCAAAAATTCTTAGACGCTCATGTGTTTAATAAACATGTTCATAGATGTGGGTACTGTCATAGGGTGTTTCATTGTGCCGAGCATGTTGCAAAGCACGTTTTTGAAAAGCATGTGACGGACGAGGTGCATGATGACAATAATTTTGAAATGTACACTTTTCACAGTGTGTCAAGAAAAGAGATGAAGGATGAAGATAATGTTTACGAATGTCACATGTGTGATAAGCGTACCTCTGTTTGGAGGTACTTACAAGATCATCGCCGAAGAGTTCATAAATTAGTTAATCTTTACAAAACTTTTTCTAAGAAGTGTGCACAGAGCGGGTGCAAGACTGATAGGTGGGATTCGAAGAAGTGGTACCACAAGTGCGGTCTCGAAATTTTAGAAAATCCGCAAGCAATTGCGCCGTGAAGGCAGTGGGGTGGGATTACGAATATCCTTGTGCACGTGTATACCGCTAGCGGTAATTCAGATTAGACAATTCACTAAATTAAGCAAGGTAAAAGTGGTAATATGTGTTCAACGGAATGTTAAGCAGTTCAGTTTGAAAGAGTCATAAGTTGCTTTTTGGAAAATGATTCATTTGAAATGTAATTATGTTAGTTTAAGTTTTATGTGTTATTTTTGTTTTCTTGAAATATTAGGTTGGCAACTAGTCATTGGGCCATTTTTTCCAATGATTTCTGGAATGTTATAGAAATTTCTACGACTATTTCTGGTAAGGTGTGCAAATAGCACAACGTTCAACCTTCTTTTCAGTTAACAACTACGTTTCAATGAGTTAAGAACAAACGAAATATGGAAGTTTTAGGCAGAGAACTTGGAGACCTCTCGCTTCATGAATTCTGTTTAGAGCGAAAAGCGAGCCAAGCAATATACAATATATGCACAACGATTGGTGTACTTCTGTGACAGAGTCAAAAATTGGTTTCAAAGATTCAGGGAAGCAAATTTTGATGTCTCCCATATTCCTCATCTAGAACGCCTCCTGCGCATCGAGAAAAATTAAAAAGCCTTTTGAAAACAGATTGCACATTAAGTTCGCATTAGGCAGAGCTTGTGGCAGAGCTGCTCTCACACTCTCATATTTCTGTATAAAAACATCTTCATGCTTTGGGGAAGAAGTGCAAGCATTCTGTTTGACTAACGGCCCCTTCAACTTGCTGGACTCCGCATAGTAAAAGTGATGCGTGAAAAAATGCTTTCATTTGGATAGTCGGTGTTTCCTCACCCATAGACTCTCGATTATTGGAACGATAAAGTATTTAGACGCGCAAACTATCGTAAAGTTGAACTTCCCCAATTTTTCAGTCAAAACCGCAAAGATTTATATAAGGAAGGAATTTTGTCACTGCAGACATTCTGGTGATGAGTGATAGATGACGATGGTGCTGTTATAAATGAATATTGATTTTATTAATGACATGTGTCTAGATTGTGTCGAGAATAACTGTCAACTGGTATGGCAGGTTTACTAGTTGAAAGCCAATCTAATATTTAAGGATGTTGTTTACTGTTTAAATGCTTTGCGCATCATTTATTTGTTACTATATGCATTCATCATGTTTCCGAGTAAATAAAGAATATTGTTATAATATATATTTAAAGTTTCTTATTTCTGTGCCGTCAATACTTTTGTTATGACATAGGTTTTAATAATAAAATTTTTTATAAAATTAAAATACAAAAAAATTAATAATTTTGATAGGTTTTGATCCATATTTTTCTGACGTAGTTTTGATGTCGCGAGGTGGTGAAATAAATTTTCAGAAATTTTTGAGAATTTCGTTAAACAAAATTTGCAAAAACAACAAATTATGTAATTTGCTTGATAGGGGTAATTTTGATAGTAAAAAAACTTTACTTTTTAATTTTTTTTGGTTGATAACATAAAATAAAACGTGATCACAGGTTGGACATATAACTAATACTGACTACTACTAATAATTTAAATAAACAGAAACATTTTAATTATATACAATTACGCATAATTTAAATGTTTCATGAATTTTTAAGTTGCAGATATATATTTTTATATTCCAAAATCAAGAATAATATAAGTAAAAACAACATTGTGTAGAATCATCATCCCAGTACGATAATGATCGCAAAATTTTTATTTACTATTTACGACAAAAAATTGGATAATTTTACATAAAGGAGACAGTGTTATTTTAGACCAATTTTTATATGAAAAAATATAGTAAATAAGTGACGATCTCTAAAAAACTATATCCTCATGGTCGACTAGAAATTGTAAAGCCTCATCATCATTCAAGCATTTTTTTAAAGTAAAAAAATGTTGCTATTATTAAGCATAACAGTTTTTTTTATAAGTATGGCAAAATGGTGACCTTAAAAGTACAAATAAGAATTTTCTTATATAAGTGTTGCAAGATTTAAATATTTTCAGTACCATATCTGAAAAAATCACAATTTTTAATGCTTAACGATAGCCATATAAAGAGTAGATATAAAAGTATTGGTAAAAAAATGTTTCCATTGGGTAGTTCGAAAAAATTTGTTTAGAGTGCTCTTTATTGAAGGTCTTGATATTTTTACGATTGTTTTTTTTTAGTTTTTCCTGTTCAGAATAATGGCAAATCCTCACTTAAAATTAAAACTATGGAAAAAACTTCATGTTATTACTTTGTGAATCATCAGCTGATATTTTGAGTGAATAATCAGATTTTTTTTCGTTTGAAAAAGGGTTTCCTGATAGTGGGTTAAGTTTTATTTTCCTGAGAGCAGTAGAATTTGATATAAATCTTTCGATGAGATCTCATAGTTAAAAGTAGGAACTATTAAATACTTCAAACTTTGAAGTCAATTCGCCGATTACATTGGCGAATTGACGAAGACAATCTCATCGTTATTTCGCCAATTACATTTTGCGTTCAAAATTATGAAAGGAATAAGCACTGTACAAATATGTCGGAAAACCTCTCTTCTTGTTTACTAGCACAATAGCTGTTACAAGCTTTGGCTGCATCAAAAACATGCTTTCTCTAGAGTTCTCAATCTTTATCAAAAGATTTTTTCCCTTCTTATACTCTTAGGGTGGCCAAATCCTTCTCAGCATCATCCTACCATTGAGTTTGAACTCTACCTCTAGGCTGAGTATTTTTGGGCTTTTTGAAAGTTAGAGTTTTGGATAGAGTTGTCTGAGTTTTAGCAAGATGGTTGCTACGGATAATTTCAGTGATTTTTGGAACTCTTTAATGTATAAACTTCAAAATTATATCCAGATTTTCATTGTCCATTATCCTGCACTGGCCCAAAATTGCTCTTAGACTTTTCTTTTCTATTCTTTTCTAGTGAGTGTCGGATATCTTTGTTTAAGTTTCACATTTCATTGCCATGTAACGGTAGTGGCTGGATGGGTATTTTGTAAATTCTCTATTTTGTTTTTCAGCTCATGAGATGATTCTTAACAGATAATTTTTCTTAGTCCATAGAAAGATTTGTTAGCCAATTTAATTCGGCTATTAATGTTCATCTTAAGGTTACTTTTATATGAGTGTACCAAGATGTTTATATGAGTGTACCAAGATGTTTATATGAGTGTACCAAGATGTTAATATGAGTGTACCAAGATGTTTAATTCATTTTATCCTTTCAATAGTATAGGAGGAAGAACCTAGGCAAAATATACCTCTGTATATTTTTTCCCGATACTATCTTTACCTGTAAGTATTTATATATACATATCAATATATATATAATGATAAATACAAGGTCATTTTGGATATGGAGTTCCAGACCATGGTCAATGAAGATTTAGTGAAATTACCTCCAAATTCAAAAGTGATATCTTTGGAATTGGTGTATTTCTACAAAAGTTACCAAAAAAACTGAAATACTTCTAGCAATGAAAGGTCAGTGGAAGCTTAGAATGGTTGGCGAAGATGACCAAATCAACTATGGAGACCGGCAAGCTGAGGGCAAAGTGAATGTTCAAGAATATAAAAAAAATTATCTGAAATCCTACGAAAATATTTGTGAAATATTCTGTAATGACTTTATAGTTTTTTCAACAAAATTTTATTGGTTATAGTTGATTGTTAATACAAATTGGGTTTGTTACTAATTTTTTTCATTAACTAGCTAAGTACCGGTGTTAAATGAAGGTAAGGGTGTGGGTTTGGGACCACCCCTGAATTAAGTGTGGATAATTTGAGGGAAATCATTCCAAAATTGTAGGAAAAGTCTATAATTAACACCTATCAAGAGTCTCTTTTATGTAAAATTATCCAATTTTTGTATGTTGTAAATAGTGAATAAAAATGTTGCGATGGTTATCGTACTGGGATGATAATTCTACACACAACTACATATAACTTTAGTTGTTTTTACTTGTAGTATTCTTGATTTTGAATTATAAAATATATATCTGTAACTTAAAAATTCATAAAACAATTTAAATTATGCATAATCGAATATAATTAAAATGTTTCTGTTCAGTTATTATTTGTTTATTTTGCGCATATATATTTTTAATGGCTAATTTGCAATATGTATTAACAGAACGAGTCGCTTGTATAAGAGGGCATGAATAGAAACATTTATTTCACTTGAAATAATATGCAATAATGTCGATATACGGTTAAAACATCAAAATAATTTTGGGAAGCAAACTAAGGATAAATAGAAAGTTATCAACTATATTAGATAGGGATATTGGTCATTAGAGAACTAAGCATATAAATGATGGACTTATTGCTACAAGAGCAATTCCTTACAGTCAACCATAATGCAACAAGTAAACAATTTTAGTGCAGTGGTAGATTAGACATAAACTGCAGCGTTTTGTGACTTATATACTAATGATAATTTACAGCATGCAGTTCTATGCCGAGGAATTAGCTGAAAGTGTCAAAATTAATATAGGACATACGGAGGGGTGAGGTAGTTATTGACAATATTGTATCCTTTCTATTATGATGCTCTTGACAGAACGGTCTAATTCATCATGCGGTACTGTCTGGATCTTACAAAGTCTCGCCATTTTTATCAGTCCAATGTATTTGTGCAAGGTACACAGCGGATTTGGTCTAGTTGGTCCATCGCATGGGAGATTGTCTGCGTTATCTAGTGCCCTCTACTGCACAGTGCACTACAAGGTTCTTTATGAAATATTATATCGAAGACACAAAAGAATTTGCCTCTCGCGAATGTAACCATTTCAGTTATGACAGATGCTCAAAAATATGGACATGTTTTTTGAGGTTAAAGATGACCAGAAAACATAGGTTTTGAAGCCATTCTAATTTATTGACAAGTTGTTTAGTTGACTTTTACATTTTATTTTTATTTGACTGGATTTTAATTTTTAACAATATATTTAACTGTATGTTACTCGGGATTCTGTCGATCTCCATTTATTTATGTATGATTTTAATATTTGATATACGTTTGTGTTAATTTGCAATTATTAGAATTGTTAGGGAGCGGCGATGAGCGTAGAGAAGAGGCCGAAAAGCCTAGGTTGCCTACCCAAATTTAAAATATATATATAGAATATATGTAAGATTACTCAATTGGTAAATAACATCCACGCTCCACGCCATATAACACAGCTGTGAACCGATACAAATACTATTATACGCATACAATATATTAAGGTTACATGTACAAATCAAAGCAAATATATCTTGAGAGCACTAAAATTGTTTTTTTATGTTTTCCACATTTGTTTTCTCAAATTGATATCTCTATATTTTGCACTTGTGATGCACGATTTTAAATGTAAGTGACATAGAACAGATTTGTGGTCTCAATTTGCATATGGGACTTAAAGTAGATATTTTTATGACGAGTGTCTCTTTTGCATTAAGTTGAAAGTTTCAGTGTGGCCTATATATAGACTTCAACTTATATAATAGTAATACTATTTAATCGAAACTTGACACTGGGCTTTTTGCAAAGATTAAACTGAAGTTGTCTATAATTATCTGTCACAAATGTCAAAACTGACATAAAGTTACCAATTATTTTGAGAATAACAAAATAATAGGAAACTTCATATTAGTGAAGCTAGTCAGTACGTGTCTATTTATTCAGTTGCTTTATTTCATGTTTTTTAGATCTTATTTACAAATATCAATGCAGTAAACTATGTTATAATCTGAGATTAATTAAACTGTACTGATAAATTATTTTGTAAAGGTGAAATACATATATTAAAATTAAATAAAAAAATATCATATTTTCACCTATTAAATAAAAAAATATCAGAGATGAATTAGCTACTGCGTTAGCAACCATCTCCTACAATAAACGACTGAAACGCCATGATATAATTGGTGACAGATGGTGAAGGATGAGGTGTCTCCTGCTGAGGAGCTCCTTGGAAATGATAAAACGACATAGAACAAATCTGCTTATGGTTTGGAACTGATTGCAAATAAACACAAAAAAAAAAAGAAAATATTTTCACCTAGACCTACTTCTAATTTTATGATAAAATAGCCTCTTAATTGCATTAAAGATATTTTCATTGCGGAGTACATGATTTTCGTAGCTTAATCGGACATTTTAATAAATAGTTTTTCTGGGATTGCATCTTATTCCAAATGAAAAAACATTGGAAATACATTCAGTTACTGTGATTAATATAATATAGCTAAAACACATCAAGTTACAAAATAGTAATTCGTTAAATCTCTTAATCATAAAAGAGTAAATAATTCGTAATTATTTTATTATATTTACTTTTGAAAGTTTATATAAACAGTATTTAATAATCCATAAACATGTCATTTTAATCACCAGTTCAATTAATAATGTGTAATCGGCACAACATTTTTTGTACGTTAATCGTTTAGTTTATAAAATAATTAAAGTTTAAATTTTGTATGAAATCATAATTGTACACCTGTATAAATAGGGTTAATCATATGTTTGGTAACGTGTAACGTCTTATTAAATGTCAAGATGACAGATAAGCTGTCATTTAACTGTTGAAAATAAGGTAATATAAAAAGGTAGCATTAGGGCTATAAGACTAATTACAGTTTAACTCATTGAATAAGTTTAAATGACGGTTTAATCATAATTACCTAAGATTAATGTTAATTTTATTTTATTGAAAGTTTACAAGCAGGACTGGGTGATTTAAACTCCTCCGCAGATTAACTGCAGCAATATGGTCGCCTGACTATCAGTTGTTTAGGTTACTATCATTCTACCTAACTGTAGAATGATAGTAACATTAGTAATAATTATTTGTCATTTGTGTCATTTAGTAATCATTATTTCATTGTTTAGAAAATTGTTTATTTTAATAATAGGTTTACATATCAGTTAATAGGAACAAAACAGAAACACGAGTGGCATCCTGAAGAAAGAAATTGCACCTACTAGCATGAAAAATTATAAAAACATACATAATTTTTTTTGTGTAACTTTTTATGTATAATTATGCAAAAGAAAAGAATATAGTCGTGCTTACATTGCTAAGGTAATTTATATAAGATTTCCTAAGATAATTATACAAGATTTGCTAAGATAATTTGTGCAAGATTGGCTAAGATAATTTATGCAAGATTTGCTAAGATAATTTATGCAAGATTTGCTAAGATAATTTATGCAAGATTTGCTACAATAATTTATGCAAGATTTGCTACGATAATTCATGCAAAATTTGCTAAGAAAATTCTTGCATTATACACATTTCTGATGTTTATGGAAATAAAAGGTATAGGTTGATATATTTCCGGCCTAACAACTTACAAACATTTTTAAATTTAAAAACATTTTATTATTTTTGAAAACAATATGTTTATCCACTCAAAATGCACTATTACCGAATGGCTAATTATATACTATTTATATGTAAGGTATAACTCATGGACAATTACATATTATATATATATATATATATATATATATATATATATATAATATTTATAACTGATAGGGAATATGTTAACATGACAAATAATTGATGAATTGATGGACAATTTGTTTACTTCAGCAAAGTAGTGTTCTTCGTTATTCCTCACTGGAATTGTGTTTTTTTCAGTCTTTATCCTTATAAGTTAGTCTATAATATGTTTTTTTTGTGGAAAAAATGTTAAGGATTTCTTCCAAAATACTAATAAAAAAGTTTAATATCTTTGGCCAATCAAAGAATAAGCCTTTTCTTAACTGGTATTCGCTAATTATTGTATATGTAAACAATGATGTTGATAAATAATAAAACAAAAAAATTAAAATATTAAAATTTTCTTTATAAATCAATATTAACAATAAAATTTAATTAATTTGTACAATTTAATAACTACTTAGCATATTAAGGTATTGTTTGTATAAAATTACATAATATTTGTTTATTTTCTTAACATATGAACATAACCTGTGAGCCAATGCGGCAAAAACAAACATAATTTTTAATTTTTTCTTATATTAAAAATTTGCTTAGTATATATAAATATATCAAATATAATTTAGATCCAACAAATAACAGTCTAAAATAATATTTTGTAATAAAAAATAATTTGTAATAATATAATACATTTGTCTATTAATTTATCATAAAAATTCCACTTATAAAATTATTTTTTTTCATTTATTTCCATTTAATAATACTAATTCAAGATTCCATATTATATTTCATCACAATTTTAAAAATATCATATCCCTAAATAAATTAATGATATAAAAATATTCAATAACACGTTTAAAAGAATGTGGTCTATTCGATTACTTATTATTCAGCGAATAGTAAATTTTAAGATCCTCTTTTTATATTTCATAAATCATTTCAAATGGTAACCTGCGTTAAATTTTAAACCCTTAGGTCTTAATCTTATTTTTTTTAATTTTTTGTTGATAACTAGGATCTATACAAATAAAGTCACGGAAATGTTCTTTTTCAAAACTGGTTTGCAAATATCAAATAGTAAATTATTTATATATTCATATACGAG
This sequence comes from Druceiella hillmani, assembly GCA_039881145.1. Lineage (NCBI taxonomy): Eukaryota > Metazoa > Arthropoda > Insecta > Lepidoptera > Hepialidae > Druceiella > Druceiella hillmani. Next base: position 7,696,789 of record JAYKKI010000035.1, read on the forward strand.
TTGCACAGTGATCTTATATGTTACTATTGTAAAATAAATAGTAAATTATAAGATCACCTATAATAAATTAAGTTATAATACACTGTATTTTACAAGAAATATGATTAAATTATGTACAAATAGTAATTTTTAGGACAGCTTTCTGCTATTCATTTTCATGAGATTTCAGTGATATCATTTATTTCAAAACCCATCTTGGCTGACTGCTTATTACAGTGGCAATTAATAAAGTGACATCCACATTTGTGAATTTACAATCAACTATTTTTCACTATATAATAAAATGCATGATGACATTTTAAAATTATTTATAATTGTTTTATTGATAACCAATAGTAGATTATATCCTTTTTAATCTACTTTAATATGTTGGGGAGTATGTGATGACATCACTGTCCGCACTTTTTTAATTGGCGGTGATCTTATATAATATCACCCATTTCTGTAATATGTACTGGATTATTTATGGCATTATTTACCTTTTTATTTAACAAATTGATGTTCAGACAAAAGTAACTTCTTGCGAATTTTAAGGTTATATTTAAGAATGTTTCAGTATAATCGTTTTGAAAAGATAAAGTGATTTAATTTAAAGATACTTAAAATGAAACCACTTAAAATAATACACAATTTTTTAATTAAGTCACCGATGATATAGCTGACAGACAATTAGAAACCTCAGAAAAACTGAGAAATATCTATTTACATCACCATTGATTAAAAAAATTCACTCTTATAATTATTGATATCTTAAAGAAGTGCAGAATATCACAATGTGTAAAACAATTAATTTCATCACGTAAAATTAATTTTTAGTTGCCATTTTTCATCACCTTATTTACATTTTTATGTTAAATGGAGATTTAGGCAAAAACACCATGTAACAATCGTAGATGAAAAGTAACTAATATAATTAACAAAAATGATCTCATAATTGTTTCTGTCTGATGTTATATAGTAATCTTGTCAATATCACCATTTAACAAATAATACTTATTTGACAACATCATTCGCCTAACTATATAATACTACCATATCACCTTCCATAAAAACCGGGCATACTTCCCACACTTTCGTCGCCAAATTAAAACTGTTCTTACACATAACTTCTCGAGATTTTCCTGAATCTGTTTCTACTAAGAATCTCAGTCATGTGTATGGAATATATAAATTTCAGAGTAATTTGATTTCCATAGGAACAGTTTGCTTTAATCTTTCTTATACAATACAAAGAATAAAGATCAGATTTATCTAAAACCAGTAAATTAACATCAATTTAAAATCCTCGTAATACTACTGTAAAGTATAGTTTTAGGCCATATTTGATTTTTCTATGTGATAGATAAAAAAAACCATAACCCGGACAGCAGTAGGGTGCATCCTTACATGGCGAGACTCATTATATATTCGAAAAGAGGTTTATCACAAAGCATCATTATTTATTTTTAAGGAGTATTAACGAGAGATTTTAATATTTCACAATCAATTTTCTGCCATCGCAGATCTGACCGAAGACCACTGATCAACATCAACAAAAAATTTACGGCTATTTTAAATAACGGCTCAACAAAACATTTTATCAACGACAAAGAGAATTTTGTAAAATTGTGTAATCTAACTATTTACATAACATTCGATTGATTTTCAACAAGGCAATCACAAAACGGTAACCTTTAAAATCACCCGTAATAATACCTGTGTTGCCATAATTCGAATGGAGCTAAAAAAACAAAACAGCATTTGAACACGTTCAACAAACAGTAACAAACAACAACTTTACTCCGTGATGTCAGCCTTCGAAATTGGATTCTAAAACTGAAATCATGATTGTCTCCGAGCATAGGCTTCTCTAGCAACACTGCGCATCTCAATGGCCATTTTTTCACCCAGCTCAGCGACCATTGCGGAAAGAGCACTGGTGGCGACACTAAGAAGAAGATGTGGGTGATGGAACTCCTCGATGCGGCCATTGTTCATTACAAGGACTACATCAGAGTCCATTATAGTATTCAGGCGGTGAGCGATTGTAAGAACGGTGCATGAGGCAAACTGACGTCGGATTATTTTCTGGATGAACGCATCCGTTCTGAGGAAAACATTTCAGAAGATTTTAATATATGTGGGGCTGGAAATTGGCCAGTACAGCAATTTTTTCAAGTTTCTCGACCTTGGTGTTAAGATGTCTCATAATGATAATGTTTAATACAGACATTATTTTCAAGGGACATCAAGCTCTGAGGGCTTTTGAGAGTTAAATGCATTTATAGATATGGTTGAATGTATTTTTTAACACAAGTACATTCAAAAACCCTTTAAAATAAATTTCCAATGAGTTTAACTATGCTAGTAATAAAACTAAAAGCTGACCTTTGAGCATTGCTTTTCAAGAATACAGATAATTAAGCATTGTCTTTCAAGAATAGTCAGTTGCAATAATCGATTGATAGATAGAATTCGAATTTAATATTAAATATTAGCACATTTGAACTAGTTTTTAAGAAAAACATTTCGTTATGTTTATAGATAATACCCTGAAAACTACGCTAGATGAATCAAAGTCTTTTGTGGATGTTATCGTTTGTTATAGTCTTTTTCTAAAAAACAATCTGTGACTCATAACACAATAAGAAAAAGAAACTTACTGCAAATCCACATTGGCGGTGGCCTCGTCCAAAATGAGTATTCTGTTATTGCGCAGTATGGCGCGCGCTAGGCAGACCAGCTGCCTCTGACCCAGGGAGAAGTTGGAGCCACCCTGCGACAGCACAAAATCCAACGATGGTATAGCGTCTTTCAGGTCCACCTTAGATGGGAAAAATTAATGCTTCTATTAGTTTTTTAATATGTGTGTTAAAAAGCAGGTTGTCTAATAGTGTGTTTGTCAAATATTATTAGAACAAACTCACTCAAATTTTCGTTAATGATGGTGGGTATTTGCGAAGCCATAGAAATACAATGAAATCTGAAGGTATTTGTCAAGGTCTGCTATGACATGAACAATACTTGGAACAATCATCATTATCAAGAGCCTGTCTCCATCCACTGCTTGATATAGGTCTTTCCCAATATGCATATTGTATTGTGTAGCTTCTAACAACAGTAGCACTGCTGTTCATCATTAGTCAAGCTGCCAAGTGATGTAAGTCAGCTCTGACTATGAAATTTAATTATCCACCATATTATTAACCAGCCTTTTGCGAGTAGTTAAAATATTTTACCAATAGTCAAAATTTTGACCGCCAATTAAGAAAGTGATAGATCACACAATCTCCAATTGTCACATTTAATTATTTGTCAATTTAAATCACCAAATTTGGTGAATTAGTTACTTTAACTTCAAATGAATAAACTGGGCTTAAGCTAGTAATCATTAAGTTTACCACCTCAAATGTGCAATCTTTGTTATAAAATTTTGAAAATCCATCCGGTTTTTAACAGCAACATTTTTGACTGGTTATCTACACTGAGTATACTTACAGACTTAATAGCATCCCAAAGCTGTTCATCTGTGTACTCGTCGAATGGATCTAGGTTACTCCGGACTGATGCTGAGAAGAGAACCGGCTCTTGAGGGATGATCGATATCTTGTTGCGTAAATCCTGTAAGTTTTATTAAATGTAGTATTCATTTGCTTAAAAGTATGGATAAACATAATTAGGAACAGTAAACACACAAATGCTACATAATTTTGACCATAAAGTCGGAAATTGATATATATATGTATATATATATACATATATATATATATATATATATATACATATATATATGTATATACATATAAAATAAGACGATTGTAATCAATAATATGTTGTTGCATTTTATTCCGTTCACAAGAATTTTATGGTGCAATGGATAAGCATCCTGCAGTGCAAGCATACAGATCACCACTCAGCATCATCAAAGAGACATGATGAACATTTTACTCAGTTTTGAATATTAAACGAACAAGGCAAAATTTCGTGGAACGAAAAATTTATTATACTGATAATTTAGCGTTTTTCTTATGTTTTTCCCCCATGGATGTTCCATTTATGGTAATGAAACATTTAGATGTAATTATAACTCAGAAAATTTTGAATATTTTGCAACTGAAAAACATTTTCAACAAAAAAGGCTCAAATAAAAAACTTTTTTATATTATTTTTATTTTATATTTTCGAGAGCCAACTGAGAAAAATTCTTGCTATAGCAATTAACCAACATACATACACATATAAACATATATATATATATATATATATATGTATATATGTATATATGTATATATGTACATATGTACATATGTATATATGATATATGTATATATATATATATATATATATATATATATATATATATATATATATATATATATATATATATATACTTATTATTCCATACTACATATTTTTACAGGTGATGAAAGAAAAAGTGAAATAAATTTTTTTTCCAATAAACCCCTTTTTTTTTTCTTTTCCATTCAAAATAATGTGATAAATAACACCAATAATGAAAATTATCCATATTGCAAATCGTCAGCTTATCTTGTGAGTGATATTTAATTTTGAAAAATAATTTCCGAATAATTTTTAAAATTTTATTTTCCTTGGAGTTGTAGTAAGTTGGATTTGATATAATAAATGTAATGAAGAAATCATATGATAAAACAATGAAATATTTTTCAAATTTCAACCTTTGAAGACGATTATCTCGGAAACTGTTGGACTTTTTCACATTTACCAAAAGAATTTTGTTTCAAGTGATGAGAGGAGTCCGCTGTGTGAAAATATGTTCAGTTCAGTAACAAAGGATTTGTCTGTTATTCACATAGTATATTGAAATCATGTTTCCGTAAAAAGAGGTAATATAATTTTTTGTTGTTATTGCAAGTTTAACAGTGACTTCCCAGAAACTGTTAATTTATAGTATAAATTTTAACAATTCCACAAAATTGTCTATTCTGTTTAATACACAGAATCACATAGACAAATAGGAAAATACACATGTTCTTTGTGACACTTGCATATAACCTCAAAATTGAATAAAAATGGTGATCAGATTAAACAGTTAAGATTTTCATATTCTTCACTCTATTGAGATTTTGATTAACAACACTTAGTTTTATGAAAGGCTGTAAAATAATTTGTAAGCCTGTTTTCAAATCCATGGTCTCTCATGAAAATATCACAATTTTTGCTTAGTTTGAAAATGTGCATTCCCGGCAGCGATTATTGGTACTTGATTTTGAATATTGGTTCTTCTCTCATGGGCAGGTCTAAAATTGTAAACTGAGTTTGCCACAGCATGTGAGAATTTGGTTTCTTCATGAATAAGATAAATCACAACTATGCATTACCGAAACTGTAAAATACTCACAATGAGCTTTGCGACACAGTTTGGAAAAATGAAAGATTCTGGATTATAAAGTAACAGGCAGAAAGTGGACTATTAAAGACAGCAATATAAATTTCGAAGAAAAATCACAAAACACGTTCCTTTAAGTTCACTGCCAGAATCTGAACTAAGAAGCAGCAAAGGCAGAAAAAAGCCATGATTTTATGAAAAAAATGAAAAGGTTGCAATACCAATTGGCTATAAGGCAAAGCTTTACCAAGGATGTTTGGCTGAATATGTTTTCTACGAAAGTATTTTAGAATTTCATAAGAGTAAACGTAGAGTGTTATTCTCATACATTACCTTTTTTCAATTCTCTGCAGGTCATATGCTTCTTCTTCTGTCTCATGTGAGATGAGTGGGGGAAGAAGACCACACAGAACATGTGGTACATACATTCAAATACAGAGTTTGGATGGCAGTATATGGTGTTGGTGATATATTTATTTGTAAAGGTCTGGCACTAGGAAAAATATGTAAGTTTGCTGAAAAGGGCACCAAAGGCATAGGTATCAGAACTTTTTGGTGATACTAATATGGAAGATGTCCCAAAAAAAATGGTACCTAATTTCTGGAGTGAGCATGAGGGTTCAAGACCTGAATTCCAGAGAGCTTCCATGGGATAAATTAAAGGTAAGTTTCAGAACTATATAGGAAGGGTGGAACGAGATGAGAAACAAAGAGTGCAATGAGTTGAATGAAATAAAAAATCCAAGGACGGCTGAATAAAAAATTAATTAATGTTAAATGAACAAATATTTTTGAAATTCATTGCAAAAACATTTGTAATACCTAGGGCACACGGCAGCGTGCCAGTCAAGTCACACATGCTTACGTCATTCTGCATATTTACATGATCCATTTAAGCTATATTTCTCACAACCATAATTTTTTCTCGATGGAGCTGGATACACTAAATGTCTCCTGTTTATTTATGTTTATACCAAAATTGTTTCGTATTGTTTCATATATGTGAATTACATATCGCACATATCGTATTGTATCATATATGTGAATTATATATCGTATTGTATCACATATGTGAATTACATATTGCACATAGCGGGCTCTAATTCCATTTGATCAGAAAATAAAATTTACTAGTAATTATTTAATTTCACTATGGAAACTTTTCATACGCGTAAGGGATTTAAACTGAAAATTTTCAAAGTAAAATTAAATATTGGCTTATAAATTTTTTCTTTCAAAGACGAAACAATACAAAAATGAAAATATCATTTATATTCATAATAAAAATATAATTTAATTAACTCAATAGTTTTTAAGTACTATCAGAAAAAAACATGTTGTTTTTTCATTTTTGAAACATCATTACAAAATCTTAACAATAGCTTTTATGTGGTGTGAATATAGACAAAAAAATATTGTTTTTTAATTTTTCAAGGTGGCAGCAAAAGATATTAATTTTCATTTTTCCAACATCATGGCAAAACATTATCAATAGTTTTTATGTGAAGCGAGTGTAACAGACAAAAGTATATATTTTCTCAAATTTTTAACATTGGATCATAACAAAACATAACTTAAAGTTTTTACGGTCTCTAGAAACTACAAAGCTAAAATATTTATGTGAGTTAATTTAGAAAATGTTATGTGATGCATATACATGAAATAAAATAAAAAAATTGTCTAGTTTTTTTGTTTCTGTATCAAAATAAGAAAAAAGAAGCTTCATGATAAGACTTCATTGTATATCTTTTTTGTGTTACAGTTATTTTACAGTTCTTACCCCCGGTTTACGTCCTTACCCCCACAGGTGGGGCTAAACAATTTTAAATTACTTACATTAGCAGATAGTTGTTTTAAGATCATAGAAAATATATGCGCCTGACGTTCATAGTTTCCGAGAACCGTATAAAAATAACAATAAATTTATTATATCATGATAAATTACTACTTATTCTAACCGAGAGGATCTGATGATGACAGAAGAAGGTGGTCATGGAACTTCTCAACGGTTAATTCTAAACCAATCGAGTTTGGATTTGTTGTACTTGCGACAATAAATCCTTTTGTAATAAAAAACTTTTTCTTTTTAATTTTTTTTAAAACTATAAAGTTATAATCCCATTTTATTATAAAGATAATACGTAAGAATAGAAAATGGAGGTAGATATTATTTAGAACTATAATTAAAAATGATTATAAGTATATAATTAGTGAGTACTTTTAGATTGGGCGATAAAATAAAGCAGAACCTCGTTATACTACTGGTATTATTTCGCAACAATCACATAAGCGTTAATAACCATGGTTAGGAATAAAGAAGATTATAATACAAACGTAACTATTGTTTTTTACATCGGGTCATTAAAATACAGTTCAATTTAAAATACGGGTTTGCTTGCATCAAATTTTGTATTATAACAAGGGCCCACTTTATTTGCAAAATTAAGTATTAAATATTATTGAAAATAATAAGACATATATATAACAAATACTTTGAGAATACATTTATAGAAACTCTGCAGTATACATAACATGGCAAAATAAGCAGAAATGAAAAAATATGCATCTGCTATTTTGAATGTATATGAAGTTTGTCACTCACTTGCAAAGCGATCTCGCCTGTGTCCACGCCATCAATGAGAACGCGACCCTCGATGCTGGCAAGACGGAATAGCGCGGAGATAAGCGACGACTTGCCAGCTCCTGTTCTGCCAATTATACCCACCTGTTTTATTATATACACGGATATATTTTTTAATTGTTTATAGTTTTTGTTTCTTGACTTAGGTAATATTCTGCTTAAGGGCTTTAAATAAAAACCACTTCTATGTCAAACAGAAAGATGGATAACTTCATTATTAATTACAATATCCCTAAGTCCAAGCGCAATGGGATATAATGTTAAGAATAATATTATACGAAATTCTTAATATTGTAAGCTTCAGTAATTTAAATAAACAGGTTTTTTTGCAACAAGTGCTTTTGGTGTGGCATAAAAAAATAACAAATATTTCCTAGTGTCTTAAAAGGATTGAATAAAGATGGAACCATGGAACTATTTATACCTTTTGTTAAAAGTAAAGGAAAATTTTAAACTTTTTTCCATAGAAGTGCAACAAGCAATTGAACAGACAATGAAACACAATGAGGTTAGTGGATGGTGGAATTTTTAGAGAATTTTTTAACTGAAATAAAAACCCATTAAGTACTAGTAAAACAAGCACTACGAGGGTTCTCATACAAATTCAAGTACTTAAAAAATTGAATATATTTGGCGTTAATTTTGTAGAAATTCATTATTCACAATTAAATGAAACTACGTGATGTATTTCTACTTTCTTTAAGTTCTTTACCACGATCTTGGTTTTGTTGTATTACAACATCTTCAGGTGGGCTATTGGCAAGGATTAACTCTTACGAACATCCAACAGCATTTATATGTTTCAAAAACAATGGCAGAAGCTGGGTTTGTGTGGGTTTTCCTAATGCTTATGTTAATGAGTTTATTGTAGGAGAGCGGTGTAGGTTTTATTATATTTCTGAGAGTTATACAATATACAAGTATTTTAGTGAGGGTAATAAATTAAATTGATTTTATTCTATGAGGTTCTACATTGTATGTTATTCTATGAGGTTATACAAAACCCTTCTGAGGTGTGGAACCCTAAAAATGAATTAGTTTTGTAAATTGTAACCACTCAAGAAAACTTATTTTTGTTACAAAATGACCTCTTACATGGTACTGAACAGGAAAGTTTCAAAATGAATATAAATTTAGTTAAAAAAAAATTTCTAAACTTGTCATCAGTTGGTGGGGGTAAATCTACTTGGGCAATGCTGCGACAAAGTACAACCAAATTATAAGAGCATTCAGATATATAATAGCAATAAGACAATATTGTCTGAAAACTAAGCGACACCACTTTCGTATCGAACGTACAGAAGCTGGCTGCCAAAATTATTTGCCACCCCACACTATTCAAATCAAGTGAAAAATATGAAATATTTTATACATCGAAGCAAATAAGGCACGGATAAAGAAGTGAATAGCATAAAAACTAGATGGATTGTGTGCAGGTAGTTCCAGAAGACATTGTCCATCATTTTCTCTACAAGTATGCATAAATTCTGTATGGTATGTTTGGTATGGTAAGTATGCATAAATCTGTGGGGCAAAACCCCATAGTGGCATATTTTACACATGCATACTCTCACTTTGACAATAGCTCTTTGACTGACCTGTCGCTATCTCTTTCACACAAGGAAAAGACAATTGCCTTGTGTAGATAGCCCTTAAGTTTAAATAACTAAATGTTGACAATATTATTTTAGTTTAATTATTGTAATATGTAATATCATATATTAGTCAAGAGATATTTCAAGTGTTTAAGTATTATTAACTTTACAAAATAAATAAACAAATTAGTGTTAAAAATTTTACATGGAAGTCTCTGTGATGACCTACAGGCCAATCACGTTCATAAAAGAGATTCAAAAGCCTGTCTAATTACAACTTTGAAACACAATAATATTGTAATGGTCGTATCAGAAGCAAGAATGAAGACGTGCCAAGAAGCCCCAGAAACAATCCAAATGCAATAGAAAGTAGTAGAGGTATCACGCGTAGTGGAAATATGGAATGCCATAATCGAGTGACCAACATCTAGATCAAAAACTTAGTATAAAATACTGAAATTATGATTTATGAAACAAAAAAATATCAAATATTGTATTCTATATCGCACTAGAATCATACTAAAAACTGAAAATATCTCATTAAGATTCTAAGCCTAGTTCCTAACAGCTACATGGAACTATAGAAAGCTGCTATCCTTAACATATTGGCCTAACAGTGCCAATCTGGGTACTCCATTATAAAAACCTATAAATGTTGCAGACTATAAGTCTGCATTAATTATATGACAATTATAATGATTGAATTAATGTTAAATTTAGAAGAAAAAAATAAAAAATCTATCATATAAAAGCCAATAATTTGACAATTCCAAAAGATTGAATATATTTGGCGTTAATTTTGTAGAAATTCATTATTCACAATTAAATGAAACTACGTGATGTAGTATTATTTCTACTTTCTTTAATTTCTTCTTTGCTAATATCCCGCCTGAAGATGTTGTAATACAACGAAACCTAGGTCGTGGTAAAGAAATTAAAGAAAGTAGAAATAATACTACATCGCGTAGTTTTATGTAATTGTGAATTCTAAAAGATTAAATGTACACAATACACCTGTTATGTACTGTCTTTTATATTGCATGAAAAGATTATAAAAATGAAAATTGAAAATGAACAAAACTGTTTTGTAAAATTTTGAAAAAATCAGTCCAAAAGCAGAGAATGGTGAACATTAGAGTAAAAATGAGTAACGGGGAAATTGTTCATTATTTATTTGCGATTTAGTGCAAACTAATGCAATTGTTATATAGATCCTCATTGCAGAATTATCACTTCGAGTGTGTAGGTTTCCAAATGCCTCCTACAACTCAAACAGTTAAATATTGTTAATTATAATTTTTAACCCAAAAACATGAATTAATCAGTTATTCTTTTATACATGTTGCTGATACAATATTCTGAGTAAATAAATAAAATTATAGAGATATAATCCCCCTCAACTTTAATAAATAAACTTTATAAATTATTTTTATAATTGTTAACGAAATAAATAAGATAGAGTATATATTCAAATTACCTTCCACCCACTTCGAATCTCGAGGTTCAGGTTCTTTAGAACAGGTTCTTCTATTTGGTTGTAACGCAGACTGACATTTTGAAATATAATTTCGCCAGCTGTCGGCCAAGCCTTTGGAGTTTCCATATCTAAAAATTATCAATAAAGAAAATATAAATATTGTCTACAATCAAAGAGTATATGTGTAACGGTGACTGCCCAATCTGATATTTTGTTTGTATAATTCTCTATGGAAGTTTGTTTTTGACAAAACTTGTAAAGACTATAATAAATGGTCTTGTACGTAGCAACGAACCGGTACCCAATGGTTCAAGTGCCTTATTTTAATATGCTTATAGAATCATCAATTTGCATGTTTATTGTCATCTCGCTCTTATTTATTCCAGAATGTCTGGGATAGAAAATCGTGGCTGGTTTGGTTTACCTCAACATAATTATAAAACGCCCTGTACATTACTCGCGAAGTTACCTCGACAAAGTGCTCGTCAAAGTTGATCGCAGTCTGAAGTACTTGACTATACACTCGTGCAACCTAGCGAGGAGCTCAGTCACCGTGAGTCTCCCATACGCTAACCTCACGAAGTCCTTTGACTCGGGCGCAAAAAATTGAGAGAGATTGGAAGTCGCCAGAGATGAGGCGAGGTTGCACAAAGCAAATCAAAGTACCTATATACACTATTTTCTTTGCCTAACTTCGATCAACTTCACGAGTAGTGTAATGCAGGTTTAAGTAATAAAATTTAATAGTTCATATCTTCCTATGTCATATGTGCTGTGTTGATGCTTATGAAGTATCTTTGCAATTATGAATTTTGCAAGTTAAGTCTGCAATTTTTTATGTTAAATGATTAATATACTGGTTTATCGAACAAACTACATAATAATAAAAATAAAATCATTGTAAATACATGTTGCTTTGTGTTGTGAAGACGTCTGTGTAAAACCAAAAAAAAATGGTTGGCACCTCCAGGTACCAATGAGCACTGTAATTTGAAAATAGCATTTTTTCTTATTGTTTTAGGGTAATATTATTTCAAAGTCAAAAAATAAGATTTTTAATTTGACTGGAATCCTAATAGGAAATGGAGGATCAAAATTGGTTTAATACGTGTTAATAAAATACAAATTATTTTACCATACAATGAGTGTTGCTGTTTGGCAAAAACATGCTACGTACTTTTTAATAAAATATATGTTAATTAAATACAAATAAATTGTTTTACCATACAATAAGTGTTGCCGTTTGGCAAAAACGTGCTATGTACTTTTTAATAAAATATGTGTTAACAAAATGCAAATAAATTGTTTTACCATACATAAGTGTTGCCGTTTGGCAAAAACATGCTACGTCCTTTTTAATAAAAAATGTGTTAATAAAATACATATAAATTATTTTACCATACAAAAAGTGTTGCGGTTTAACAAAATCATGCTACGTACTTTTTAATAAAAAGTGTGTTAATTAAAATACAAATAAATTATTTTACAATACAATAAATGTTGCCGTTTGACGAACACATGCTATGTACTTTATAATAAAATACATGTTAATACAATACAAACAAATTATTTTACCATACAATGAGTGTTGCCGTTTGACAAAAGCACGCTACGTACTTTTTAATAAAACATGTGTTAACAAAATACAAATAAATTATTTTACCATACAATAAGTGTTGCCGTTTGGCAAAAATGCTACGTACTTTTTAAAACAAACTTAAAGTTGTTATCAGACTACTTTGAAATATACTGTGCAGAGCTATAATTTAAAATGTCAATGAAATATTTAGGCACTAGTGAGATGTGATCGTAGAGGATAAATTGATCTGTGCTAAAAGCTTATCGATAAGAAGTTCTCAGTGTTGAGGTTAGATATGATATAGGAGAAAATAGTGTGCTTGGTTAGGAGAGTATAGTGTAAACAGCTTGTAATTATATACTTGTAATTATATAGCTTGTCACCAAAAATTAATCATAAATAATGTTGGAGACTGTACAATTACCGGTATAGTTTAACACGGTTTAGTTAGGGGCAATTTTAGCAGCTCACAGAACAGAAGCAGATTTTACGGCATTTTATTGTGATAAATTAGTTAGTATCTCCATTTAATCATCATATATATTAATACGCTAAGGTTAAGATGTTACTCTCCCTTTTTAGAAAAAACCTCATAACTAATCCACATAAATTATATATCATTTTATAGATAATTGCTTGCTCTACCGGCATCCACAACTAAAAAATTTATTATTGCTATTGTTTTTGCAAATTAATTAATTATTAAAATTATATACACAAAACAGCAATGCTGCCATCTAATGGCTCAACGTCAATACGATTGACGGTCGGTAAAATTTTTGTTTAATTTCAAATCCACTCACGTATAAATAAAGTGGCGCTTTAGCTCAATGCTTTTGATACTTGCGCCTCTATATGTCAATTTTAGTAAAGTATTTGTTTGATCTCTCATCTGAGCTTCATAATGGAATAAATAATGCGAAGACTTCGCACGGGTCACGCTAGTAATCATTATTATTAAACTAACATAGGACAACGATTGCATTTGGTTTCAATCCCTTTTTTAATATAATGATTATTTACAGTTAATTTAATAACTATATTCTCTATCGTTTAGTTATTTGTTCTGGGCTTCCGTTGAGTACAAAATTGTATGGTCTAATTTAGAAACATAACATTTATTATACTAAATAATCTGTAATTAGCCATATATATCCTGGAGCGTTTTTGCAGATTTGGCTGTCGTGAACTTTTCTTTAAAACAGTATTTAGATAAAACTATAATCGCTCATAAGATCTGGGATGCACATGCTATCAAAAAAGCATGTTTAGTTTCTACTAGATAGCATGCTTTTGATGTGGATATATTTGATAGTAATGTAGCAAAGTCTGGAGTCTACTGTCATGGACATGTCTCGCATGCAGGTGCTTAAAGCAAACTTGAAATACATATTCTTTTATACTGGCAATTAAAATGGAGGTGCCTCATATACAAAACAAATTAAATAGTTTTGTCTTACATTTTGGAGGCCAAAAAATCATGTTTAAAAAGAATGTAAGACGAAAGAGGAAAATACGTAAGACTAGCATACTCGTAGTGAATGCATTCAAATTTTCTTCGGAGTATACTCCCCTCTTTGCACACCACATATCGCATTCTAATAAGCACGAAATAATAGAGCGTCATAAGATTGAGTAGCTTACTTTTTACGAGCATGCTCTTTTCGTATACACGTGCTAATTGCTTGCTACTACTTAGCATTTGCTCAAAAATAATGTGCTTTTATGCTAGTAAGAAGCACATATATTCTAGGTCTATTAGACAATCTGTAATTTTAGATATACTTTACGTTCAAATTTTTGTAAATTTTCATTTTGTCTTTGGCATTTGCATACTTTATTTTAATGCAGTTATAACGGTTTTAAAATTTAACTTGCAAATGGATCTGAAACGCTCCGCCTATCTTCACTTAAATCATTACTGCTCATGTTTTAAAAAAATATTATGTGCTCTATATCCATCTGGACACTATAAGCTATAGGATGATGAGATTCGTGACGATCCACGTGAGGTTCGTGACGATAAACCGTTTTACTAAGAAACTGTAGAAAACAAACTTTTTTTTACAAAACTAGTATTATTTTTTGCACTTATTGCAAAATTAATAAATACATTTTTAGTTTTAGAAATTACACACATCAGTTATTAGAAATTGCTAACAATTAATTTAAAATTGCGAACGTTGCGCTTGGATTCCGTATGCGTCGACAAAAGCTTGGTAACAGACTAAAAAAAGGTTTTCAGCCTTTTTCTTTTCAAGCAGCTCGAAATAATAATGTTGTTTGTTTACTGTATATGGATTTTTCTTATTGCGATAACTTGTTTCCATCAACAAATGACAAAACCATTGTTTTTCTTGCTTTATTCATAGCTGACAAACTTTTAAGCTAAGTCATACTTTCTTAGTCAAAGAAGAGAAACGACACTTTCTACTGCATTTTTTACTGACGGAAACAAAATTTGTCCTAACTTTTACGATTAGGCGACATTTGTAAAAAGTATTGGTGACTTTCTTTGTGAATGCGAAGATTTTGTACTTTAAAATTTTTGTAGGAAAAGTTTTATACCTTATAACTTACAAAAATTTGTTTAAATTAATATTTTCATTCTAACAGCATCAGTGTCATAAAACTCAACTTGGTTTGATATTTACTAACTACAGCAATAGACCTTAATACTGATCCCGTGATTCTCAATGTTTATTAAATAAAACCAGTTAGACAGTAAAATTTTTTATGTTTGATAACACTAAGGTGTTGAAAACCAAGTTTTTTCTATTAAAGAATCATTATGACATTCTAGACCAAAAACAGAATCATTTCAACTTACTGCCAACCTCCAAACGGGGCTCCTGCTCGATGGTGGTGTACTCGAGGACACGCTCCACGCTTGTCAGCTCCGATATGAGCTCGGCGGTGATCCGGCCCGCAAACTGCAGCATCATCGTCATGGAGAGGGACTGCGTGAGGACAAGACCTACCTCGCCCGCCGGAATCATTGCACCTGGAGCAAGTTACATTTCGAATTAAGTTTGTGTCAATCATTATACTGAAATACTCAGATGCCCAACAAGACTAGTTTGAGAACATTAGATTTTCTATTATATCTATACTTTCGTGTCAATGTGAGATAATAATATATTTTGCTCTGATTACGTATGACGTTCAGGACGATCTTAATGTTTTAAATTTTGGTCTGAAATTTGTGATTGACTGATTGGAGACAGTTAAATAGATTGGAATGAAGTTATTTGACTTAGAAATAAAAAGTCTATAGTGGCAGATCATGAATTTGTTCACACACCAGTTTTTTTTAAACGTGACCTTAATATAAAACTTCAGCTAAATTCGAAATACCTAATCTAGGTGTAATATATTAATCAAATAATTTATGTATTTCCTACAAACCTAAGCTTCTCGAATAAATAAAATGAATGTTTAATAATATTATATCTTTTGTTTCTGTCCTTGATCTTTTCTAAAGTGTTAATTATGGAAATAAACCTGTCAAGCTTGAGTTGTCAAAAAAAATTATGGAAATAAACCTGTCAAGCTTGAGTAGAACCCTTCCTACAAGAATTACGTATACCTTTACGCCCTTATAAACATTTGAGGGTAAATGGTATTTCTATTCAATTATTTACGAATATTAATTTTTCACAACGTTTAGATATTGTCTACTATATCGAATTTTAAAACGTGGCGCATGTTTAAAAAATATTATTTGACACCATGTGTATATATAAATTGATTGGCTAGTACCTAAATCTTTCAAAAATATAATAAATATTTATTTAAGACACAAAGTTAATTTTGCATTTGATTTAAATTACATATATGGAGTTTCTGTGAACTTTTTACAGGCCAAACTATAAGTCGTAAATTGGTCGATTGTTACTCGTAAATTAACAGACCATACTTACCTGAGATAATTTTCCTTTGTTACAAACACTTTTCAGCCATTCCACGAAAGAGGTTTAGCTATTGGGGCTGGGGACACGTAACTCTTAACAAAAGTCACCACTTTTAAACCTAAATATTTCGTAAACGAATTTTCGTATCGAAAAAAAGTGTTCATGACAAATATCCAATATTTTTGAAATATTTATTCAGTGATATTAAACACAGTGTGAAAAGAAATTCACCCCAAGTTTCCGCTTTCCTGCAGCTTGCTAAAAAAACTATTACTTAATTTCATTGATTCAGATAAAATTGAAGATTTAATTTCATGACCTTGTAGGCATATAAATATATATATATATATATATATATATATATATATATATATATATATATATATATAAGCATGTCAAATTTTAGCTTTATAACACTAATCCTCCGTGAGTAAAATGGCTCTGATATATAGGTGTACAGACAGATCGAAAGAAATAAATATAATATTTTTATTAAAAAAAGCTTTTTTTAATTTGTATCAAAATTTGTTTGCGCAGAGACCATACTATTTGCAATAGTGGGATCGTTTTAAACTTAAAGGAAAACTATTGCAGCTTTTTTAAGTTTATATCCTACCTTATATCTTAGAAATTTGTCATTGGACTTTCTCACAAAAATTGAGAAAAATTGTAAAACAACTCAAAGTAGGTGCCTATGTAATATGTAACTTCATTATTATACATTACTACATACAGAATCGTCGTGTAGAAGTCAACTGACGTGCTGACCGTAACTCACAAAATCAAGATGCTAGAATACAAAACACAGTGGATGGTAGAGGAACAAAGGTCTAGAAAGAAACATTAAAGGCGATAACCTGTAGAAGTTCACTATTTATTTATCTACACTCTTTATATAATGGTACAGGTTCTGATATCCTGCTTGCTGTGACTATGGTTTCTATGAACAAATAAAGAAACTCGCATACAAACCTCCATACAATACAAATTCTAATCACAATACACTACTTTTTATGCGATTGTGTGAAAAGTAATAACTTTTGTAGTTAATATTAATTCAAACACTAGACATAGCAACAATTTTAGCTCTCACTAGACAAAATAGTAATATAATGTATCGTAGATGTTACGTACCTCTTTCGAGAAATATGAACATGGCCATAAGCAGCATTAGGTAGATGACGCATATGGTATCGACCCAGAATGCCAATGTCACACTACCCCCCAAGTAACTTTGCCATGCTGATGAGTGAACGTCCTGTAAATTTTCAAGATTTTTCAATATCAACATCCATTTTATGTACTATTAACTCCATTTTATTTACTATCAAAGACTACTATCAATAATAGTCCTTCTCACATATGTGGAAAACATAATATAACCATCTCTTAATAAAAACATGTCAAGATACAAAAAACAATGTTCTGGTAATGTTTTGGCACGATGATTATTCTAATCTATACTGTTACAAAATGAATAAGTTTATCTGCACAATAAACATATTTTTAAAAAAATTACTGTAAATTTTTACTTTTCTGAATTTTTTTACGATCTTTGTCTATCTATCAACAGTACTGAATGGATTTTAATGAAACTTCTACCGGAAAAATCTAGAATTCAAATTAAACATTAGGCTCCTTTTTTCACTTTCAAAAACTTCCTAGGGACATTTTGTCTGCCTGGTTTTTGTTTGTCTGTTTGTTTGAACATTATCTAAAAACTACTGGACCAATTTTAATTAAATATTCACCAAAATAATTCTTGAAACTCAATATAAAATTAAGGCGAACTTTAGCACTTTCAAATATCTCCTACAGAAAGTTTTGTTTGTCTATCTATTTTTTTGTTTGCCTGTTTTTTTGAGAATCACGTAAAAACTAGTGGACTAATTTGAATTAAACTTTCATTGAGATAATACTTAAGGCTCTGATTAAAATCTAAATTACTTTCTTTTATGAATTATTTCGGAAGGAACTTGAAATTCATTTATTAACACGCGAGCAGTTACACCAAGCGTTATGAATAGTAATTGTTCAGGCTTGAACATACAGCTAACATATAACATACTTAAATCCCAGTTAAGACTACTTTTGAAATTCATACATCATTTGGGTTAAAACGTAAGTTATTGTTATTCTGGTGTACCCCTCATTCTAGGATGAATATATTATTGCTAAAGGAAAATTAGATGTGAGCAAAGCCATGGGCAAAAGCTAATATAAATTATGTTTATGCCCTTACTCCTCCATGCACATAGTGTCTGCGAGGGAACAGGTTCCTGAACAGTGGCTAAGAATGTGCGAACAAGTTATCTTCCTGGAAATGCCTCTTGATAATTTTATATATTAAGCAAAATATGCTTTACGACTAATTTAATTTCATTAAAAGATCAATACAATACGAGCGTTTTAGTATAATTGTTATTTTATGTGAATAAAATGAATATATAATTTAGAACAAACATTTTGGAGATGGGAATTTTCAAGAATTATGTTTGGTCAGCGACATCAGTGATCAGCAAAATTGAATCGAAAACTAAATATGAAAAAATACTTACCTGTAAACTATCGAAATCTGCAACCAGTCTTTTCTGCGCTTTTGACGCACGGATCGTGTATATCCCGTTGAGGGTTGAGGTCACCATCGCAAACACTGGACTTTTTGCTGGAAATATGACATATTTTTTAATACTTTCATTTTTTAATCAGCAGACTTCAAAAAACGAGGATGTTTTCAATTCAATATGAATGTATTTTTTTTCATGTAAACACAGTTGTAACTTCGAAATACATTGACTAATTGTCATTATTTTTTTATTTGAAAGGAAATGGTTTCAGAGAGGTCCCATGTAAATATGATCAGGATCTGATAAATGGAATTCAACGAATAAGACACCTTTAAGTAAATTGATACAGAGTTTGAACTCATTTGATTTGCCCTTTCTTCAAAGCTGGTGGTCAGACACTGGTTATGGAACTGGAAGGTGTAACAGATAATTACGTAACTTGTTAAATTCCTTCTTTTGTTATGTATGGTAATAAAAATGTAATATGTACTATGCATCATTTTTGTACTTTCATTTCATTTAGTAGACGTACTTCTGAAGTATATATGATTTATAAGACTTATGATGCTAAATAACAAAGACTTATGATACTAAGAGTACGTTCGACTAGCCACTCGCAATGGTCGCTCCCACAACCGTGATCATATCTATTCCACTAGCTTGTCAACGTTGTAACTGTCAAGTCCAAGTGGAATGAAATGGGAACAATGCATATTCGTAACTCAGAGTAAATGGCAGGTATTGGACGAAAATCAAGAGATTATATTTTTTACTATATTGGAGATTTTATTTATTATGTTAGATAATAATTTAGACTTACAGTAATTATAAAAGTGCAATTTAATTTCTACGTATTAATAATTAGACAATAATTTAGACTAACAGTAACTGTAAAATGCAATTTAATTTCTATAAAAGTTTGATGTTTGATTTCTATTAGGTACATCTCAAAACTGCATAAAGTAATTCTCTCCGTGTTTAATCTTCAGAGATTATTTAAATTTATTTACATAAATTTCATGTATCAATATGTGAAAGTTAAATTGACAGATAACCGACTGCAGCGACCCATCTCAATACGTGGGTCGTCGCAATCGTGAACAATGATGGCATCAATGATGTTTTGATTACGACGGAGGTGGTTTTCTCAAAGGTGTCTTATTCGCCAAGTGGAACGATACAGTGAGCGTTTTGAGCGTTGTGATAGCCTAGTGGAATGCACTCTAAATGCTTATGGTACTAAATAACATGCCAACTATTTTACCTGAAGTACTACATACTAACATATCAACTATTTTACCTGAAGTGCTGTACCTATTCTTATTTTTTTAAATAAAACTTCTTTCCTATTGACAGATGAAACGCTGAAGTATAGTCTAGAGCATTATATAATGCTATCTTGTCTTCGTCTATCTGTCATTTAATACAAGTATTGACAACAAAATTTTCAAAGAATAAACTTCAAATATTATGCACTGCACAATTTGGACAATACCACTTTGTTTGTTAACATATTAAAGAAGAACAAATATCTTGTAGAAATAAAAGCATCTTACAGAAATAAAATATTTACGAATTATAAACTGTATTATTTAAATAATTATCCATAATCAATATAGCCTATTGTGATTATAAAAAAAATTATTTAAGTTAATAAACTCGATGACATGGCTACGAAGATAATACTGCAACGACGGTAATGTACGAACCATTTTATTACCACTACGCATGTACAACTTATTTATTACATCTAATGTTTCTAATTTGCGTATATATAAAGACATTTGTATAAAAGAAAGAGAATAAAACAATGAATCGAATGGTGATACACTTGTCTACGGCATACAGACATTTTTATCGTTATGTTTTTTTCTGCGCGAAAACTTAACGATAACATAAATTTTTATTATGATGAGTGAATTTTTTATTCATGCTTACATATAATTTATACTTATTGTTTATACTTTTTTCAATTATAAGAAAAATAGCATTTTATAAACATTTATACCTTTTTTTCTTATGAAAACAAGGAATTTTTTTCTATCTTTTTCATTATTTTTTAAACTTATAACAGCATAAAAAAGGTACAAATGCCTTGACTATGATGTAGCTATATTTCTTATCTATTTACATAAAAATATTCAGTACAATGAAATCAATACTTTCGGAATGGTAGGTACTTCCAATAACCTGCAGACTTGAGGGGTTTATGAAGTAAACTATAACTATCGTAGAAATTTTACTTCTGCTGTGTGATCTACTTAGCGCAAACTGTCCATTAATTTTTAAAATTTTCATCAATCGATTAGACAGGTTAAACCTTTTTTTAAAAATGAAACTCGCTTTTTTATGTTTTTCAAAGTATTCCATTATTATGCATCATGTAACAGCTTCAATGCCGATTGTGTTTTAAAACAGGACATGGGGTTGGATGCGAGCGCTAATCACATGGTGGAATAGTTGCCTCACAAATTCTACGAGTTAGTACGGCACCGTTACAGATGATGAACATTGTTTATACTAAGGTGTCATACGCAACGGTTCGAAAATCATATTCCAAACCGTGGTTTTATATTCTGGTGTTAATTATTGTAGATTAACGAATTTGAAATGGACATTGAGGCAAGGGATGCTCGGTGCAATCTAATCAGTGGTAGATGAGCAATTAACTGCTAATGTGTTTTTTCGTGATTTTTGCAATATATAAATTTTTATGGCAATTATATTAATTTTTCTCAAAATAGCTCATAAAAATGTTATAAATTATGTCAACACTTTGTGTTTTTTTAATGAATTCTTGTAGTTTTATACATAGATTTAAAACAAAAGTTTTTTTGTAAATTGTTTTTCAATTTTCCCCTTAAGAAAGGAAATTTATTTTAAATTCTCATGCCAAATTTCTTTAGATTAATGGTTTTTTTTCAATAAACCATGCAGTTGGAAAAAAACCACCATCTTACGTGCAACCGTATTCTGTGAACACAAAATAAAACCAATCTACTTACTTTTACCCTCCAGCCTTTTAATATCTTGCGCGGTCTTCAGATACACCCTGATCATGAGCGCAAATATTCCCAATATGATTAAATTCGGTATTATCGACCAGCAAAGTATGTACGCATTCAGCAGCATAATGAGGCAAAACTTCATGTTGACCTCAAAAAAGTCGATCAGGCACTGTGGCAAGTTCTCATCCATGGAGCCCAAGTCCTTGGAGAAGCGGTTCAGGATTCTACCTGTTTGAATATGTAATGCTCTTATAGTCTATTTATTGCCGTGTTTTAATAGAAGATTATAATTAAGCATTTTTTGTTTGAGGACTTCTTACAGAATTAAAAAATTTAATTAATTAGCTATTTCTACTATTAGTCAATATTTGAGATAAGAGATGAATAATATTTAAATATTCTTTATTTATTTATTATACTAATTTTAGTAAAATATTATTTACACAAAAAAATAAAAATTATTAGTCCGTTGCACTTTAAGAGGCATATTCTAGTCTTTCATTTGTATAGCTAAATTAAAAATAAATATTTTTTTTTGTTTTCTATTTGTCACATTCTTAAGTTAAGCGAACTAGCTTATCTGAAATTTCATTTTTTTTATTTATTTCAAACTTTAATGTATAAGTAGAATTTTATATACATGTGGCAGACTTATTGTTATATGAGCAATCTCTACCAGCAAATCCCATGGGTTAAATACAAGAATTTAGTAATGTAGAAAACTACAAAAGAACTTTATAACACTATTCTATAAAAAAATTTACAAAAAGGATTATGCATCTTTACTAAAAAAGCACAAAAAAACATTTTAAAAAGTTAATAACTGAGTAAAAAATAAGACAACAAATAAAAAAAATATTAATTGCAACTCTTGGTATGGCATAGTCGAGGAAAGAGCAGCAAATGGAATTAAGGATGGGCCTTTTTCAGATAGCTTTTGAAAACCATTATAGAGGGCAGTTCCTAGTGTCGGGATCCAGTTGATTTAGCAGATTGGACAGGAAAGGATTTTTCATGAAAGGTGGGTTTGGAAAAAATGAGACCGAGCTGGTTTTCAGAGCCTAGGCCGTAAATAGATAACTAAATCTGCTTCTCAGCTAGACAAATGGACTTTTACTGCTCATACCTTTAACATTTTATCATGTCCTGACAGTTTATTAGATTTCAATGTCACTGTCAAACTGCTCACTTTCAAACCAATATTTTATTAAAGACAAGATGAAAACTTTTCGAAACAAGTAAACTTTAGTTAAAAAATAAAATTCCACTTGCCTGAAGTATTGATATTAAAAAAGTACATCACACCCTGCAGGGTACAGCGAAACATTTTGTCGTGCAGCGTCTTGGATGCGTTGACGCACAGCTTGATGAAGAGTGCCGCTTTGAAATTGGCCATGAAGATGCAGGAAGCTATGATGCCGGAGTACACGTAGAGATAGTCAGTGGTCTTCAGATTGTATAGCCACGACGGTCTTTGTGTTGTGTGGGTATCTGATGTCAGTAGACACGATAATTAATTATGTATAAATTACTGATGCATTTATTTTATTTCTAAATTCCATATAATCTTTTGAAGCGACTTTTCTTTGGTGATAATTCAAAATTGAAACAGTGGAGTGAATACTAAATGAAATACAGTAGAGTACCTTGCAGAATTTAATTTAATTTTTTCGTTTACACTTCGTTATTTATATATTATTTTATTTCTAAATTTCGTGTAATCTTTTGAAGCGACTTTTCTTTGGTGATAATTCAAAATTGAAACATTGGAGTAAATACTAAATGAAATACAGTAGGGTACTTTGTAGAATTTAATTTGATTTTTTCGTTTACACTTTGTTCAAATAAAAATGTTTCATATGAAAAATTGAGATGTTTCACATCTGCCGAGTGTCCCGTGACCGACCCATGTTTGACTGTTAACTCTTGAGATGTATCGGGTTAACATACTTTTCCTGATAGTCAAAAATGTGAATAATCTTATAAGGGCTAAATTTTTTTTTTTTTGTGGTACAGAATCCTAGAATAGTTCTCTATGATTCCATTCTATAAATCTAGAATATATTATTCATTAAATATATATTTGGCAGGGTTGCAGATCGACATTTGACTTGTTAAAATTGTCTGATTGCCTGTTGCTTCCCAAAGTTACAATTTACAATTTTTAATTTATTTTATGACATTTCGATAATTATTTTTTTTTTAATTTATCATTTTTGACACAAAGATATATGTACATTTGATTACTTTATTTCCATTAAACTATTTATAAATATTAATATTTATTGTTCATCATGTAAATATTATACAATTTGCTTTCTTTTTAATTATCAATATAGTCCTCTGATAAAGGTAAACCTCTAGTATGCTATTTTTTTAAAATGTCGATTTTAGCGTTTTCAGAGTTGGTTAACAGCTGTAGTACCCACAAAATACACATGTCCCTATATATATATGTGTGTTTTGTGGTTATTTTCAGTAATATCTTTTTATGTAAATTATAAATTTTGAACAAAAAGTTTAAGTTCCCCTTTTATTCGATATCCCAATAAATTACAAAATTTAAAAACAAAACTTTGTGATGTAGTATTATTTCTACTTTATTAAAATTCATTACCACAACCTAGGTTTCGTTGTATAACATCTTCAGGTGCCCACCTAGTTAGCAAGGGATTCTTATTGCCCACCTGAAGATGTAATACAACGAAACCTACGTAAAGAATTTAAATAAAGTAGAAATAATACTACATCATGTAGATTCAGTTTTAATAATGAATTTCTATAAAATTAACGCCAAATATATTCAAAAATAAAAAAAAAAATTTTTAAAATTGAATTTGACTATTATAATATTTCCACCCTAATATTTTTATGTGTTAACTATTGGCATACATAAGGGTTAATAGGTAGGGTTAATAGAATACTTTATAATTATACCAAATTTCAAGTTCTCTACCCTTAATAATTTCTAAGAGAAATGGGCACATCAGACAGACGACAAATATATCATTGACCTGAAAATGGTTCTACTTTTTTTCTTTAGAGGTACAGAATCCTAGATTTATCCAATAAATATCCATTTCTTTTGTTTTATTTCCAGAATAAAAACATATTAAAACAGTAATCTTATTTAATCTGATATGAATTGTATATATTTTTTTACTGGCCTTAACATATGTGTATACCAAAGCCATATAATATTTTGTGAAGATTAATTCACGCCCAGTAGATATCTCATGAATTTAATTAGTAGGTGATATTTCCAACCTGACAGAGAATATCTATTTTACTAAGTTTTAATTTTATTCGTAAACAATCTCAATTACTTTGACCTTATACATTTTTGAATATTTTTTACACCGCTTTTATTTTTTTTTGGTTAATTTAGTTTTATACGTATAATTCATGGTAATTCATAAAATGGGAAAAAATTTAATTCGAACAATTTATTTTGAGATAACTTTAATAAACCTGCCGATATAAAAAAGTGAATAAAACTCAATATTTTTGGTAAACCTTTGATTTTCCTGAACATTGCATAAACACAGTGAAAAAGAGAAGCTTCAAATAGTCTTACATTTTCACAAAAATACTGGTTTTATAAAACAAAAATAAGATTTAAAAGTCCATATAAGCGTGAGTTTGTATGATTACTGCATTTGGGTAGCTTTATTTTTAAATTCCAATGTTCAATTCGTGTTTGTATTCTAACACAAGATTAAACGTAAATTTGGAATCTTTATGAAGTAGCACCGTCTTGAAGCTTCGTTCTAGACGGTTTGTTACTCAGAGATAGACATAGTTTAGTTATCTTTATAGGGTTAATAGTGATAATAATCAAAGTTGATTGATTAAATTGAAGAATTTAATATTAAGTAAATTTCACCAAAAAAAGAAAATAGTTGATGACTTCTGAATTTGTCTTTTTTCTTAAAATAAGAATATGTTGGTTAATTTAAAACCAGCATTAATATATTATCAAGATTTACTAATAATAAACAAGTTATCAGCTTCTAAACTTAATGGTACTGATAGAGTGGGGATCTGCAGATATATAAGCTATGTACACTTCATTCTACATGCGCATTTTTGTCCCACACATCATTTTACATTAATTTTTCCACAATTAAATGAAACTACGTGATGTAGTATTATTTCTACTTTCTTTAATTTCTTTACCACAACCTAGGTTTCGTTGTATGAAAAAAGTTAAAGAAATTAAAGAAAGTAGAAATAATACTACATCACGTAGTTTCATTTAATGGTGAATAATGAATTTCTACAAAATTAACGCCAAATATATTCAATATTAATTTTTCCGTGAAATCCAGAACAAAAAAGTTATTAGAATTTTTTTCTCTCGTATGTTGTTCTTGGATATAAAATATTACCATGCCAAATTTCATCAAAATCTGTCTAATACATTTCACATAATTGACAAACAAATTAACAGACAGACAAAAAGTATAAAAACAGGTTGGTAGACTTCTATTATCATTCTCAATACTAAATCAATCACTCTTTTTAAAGTAATTTCCATCTACAGAATTCCCTCCGTTACAATTTTATTATACCTATAGATTCAGACATAGCTAGTGTAGCTAGATATCATTCTAACCTGATTTCTTTCAAAACTCTGGACTTATAACCTACAAAAATAAGTTCCAAAGCATATATTTTCAAGCAATTTTTTCTGTTTTTATCAGAAGTCTACTAAAGCAAATACGAGACACAAATATTTTCAAAATCAACAAATGATTGGCTTTTGTTTAATTTTAATTAAAATTTAAAACAAAATCTAGCTGTCAAATTGTTTTTTCTTAAATGTCATTGTATTCTTTTTTTATTGCAAAATGCATCTTTAGCCCAAATTTATACCAACTCATAGAGAAAGATATACGAAATTTAAGCAGAACATTTTTAAGATACTTTATTAAATCTATGTAACAGTAAACTCACAACTGATATTCCCAGAGTAGCTGAACTGGCGTCCTTTAATTTCTATTTGGGTTGTCCTGTGTGAAGAAAAAAAAACGTTTTAATAAAGTTTTATTACCTCGATCATGAAACAATGGATGGAGAGATGAGATGAAAAAATGCATCATGAGACCTGAACTGTAATTGTGTGTGTCATAAACATATAGTAGAAGCAAAGTGTAGCGAAAAAGGTAAAACCATAAAAGCGTTTGTTAAACGGGTAGATTCTAAACAATATAACAAGTTGCCATTAATGTGGAATAAAAAACTTGTTACGTCACAAATTACTTGTTACGTCACAAATTACGTAACCTTATTTGCAAACAAAATCATTCTGAGTACCACAGGCTCTCTTTTTCTTTTTTTCTTTAAAATAAATTTTTTGTTCTTTTTAAGTCAAATTACATACTCTTATAATAATTCAATGTCTGCCCATCTCTTCATACATAGTTTTGTCACAACAAATAGTTTCTACAATTTTACAAACAAGTTTTTGTAGAAATTCATTGTTCACAATTAAATGAAACTACGTGATGTAGTATTATTTCTACTTTCTTTAAGTTCTCTACCACGACCTAGGTTTCGTTGTATTGCAACATTTTCAGATGGGCTATTAGCAAAGATTTTTGATAAAAGCCCACTTGGTATAGAAATTAAAGAAAGTTGAAATAATACTACATCACATAGTTTCATTTAATTGTGTACTATACTTTTGTATATATTATTATAAAAAGTATCTACAAAAATTAATTATCAATAAGAAAAAAAACATACATGTGTGTATTGTGTAATTTGTGCATATATATATATATATATATATATATATATATATATATATATATATATATATATATGTATATATATATATACATATATATATATATATGTATATATAATATTAAAAAATATCTACATTTTTGGGAAGTTTAAAAAATTCTCTACCGTCAAGCAGATGTGAAGAGGGCACTGCATTCTTCGACGTCACATATTTTATTACTTTGACCATTGATAAGTCATGTTGACTTATCAGTAGTCAAGGAAATATGGACAATATTAAAATCTCACTTCTTGCTTTATGTATTTCAATAATTCAACGCGGATTTTGGCTACTCGACTTGAATGCACTCACAGTACAATAGAGACATATTTACATAAATTAGGCACCGTCTGCAAATAAAGTGTGTGGACATTACATGAGATAAGTCAGCATCAACTCAACGTCTGCAAATAAAGTGTGTGGACATCACATGAGATAAGTCAGCATCAACTCAAATAAAGTGTGTGGACATCACATGAGATAAGTCAGCATCAACTCAATTGTACACAACTTTTACCTTTTGGTGTAATTTTAATTTATTAAATTTATTACCAGAATTATGTGTTATGTATGTGATGTTCTATGTGAATCACAATGTGCCAAGAATGATTCATTTTTATTCAGCATTGAATTTACAGTGAAATTTCAGTAAGCAATTTTTTTTTGATAAAGCATTAAAAATCCAATTGAAAATACATAAAATAAGTATCTAGGTCTAAGGTTACCAAATAATACTGTTGTTGATGTTGACGTGTTTATGGCTTGTACACAAAGTGAAGAAAAAAGGAAAAAAGATTTCAGACGGGACCAAAGGCGTTGAGGACAGCTGTGGCTACTTTATAAGCCTTGTCCGAGAATAAGACGTTTTCAGTCCAGTTGAAGTTGATTTTGAAGAGAGCCAATGCAATTGCAGGACAGGAAAGCAGATGTTGAGTGTGTATGATTCAGTGTGGGCATGCTAAGGAGTAATTCCTTGTTCTGTCTGGCATGATTTTCATGACTTTCAAGTGTCCAGTTCTCAGTCTTGTGATTGTGAAGGTTATCTCCACCAAGTAATACTAATTATAATAATTGCAAAGAAGTAATAGAAAACTAATCTGTTACAACAAAAGAAATTAGATAAAACTACTTCCCCAAGACCACTCACCAAAAAGATACCCAATAATCAGCTGCACCTCCTGCAACCTGGCTCGCCACCATGGCTACCAATAGAGCTACCAGCATGGCAGGGCCACCTGCTGCACGTCCGTACGACGTGAGAGCCCACCAATTCAGTGCTTTAGCAGGTCCCGACTCTTGTTCGAGGCTCTGAGCTGTGTCGTTGCTATCAGTGCTCGCGTGAATCTGGGGCTCGGTGTAGAGTGGAGTCTGTATGGAGTGATAAATAAGACTAGTAATAACATTATCGGTGAATACATTTTTAACATTATTCATTGAACACAGGTCTCACTGAGTTTTTGTAAAAGCTACTATAAAATTGTCATTGTCGGTATATGTATAAAATTTATACCAATGTACATAATATGTCTATATAATAATACTCAATATCTCTATATATATATATATATATATATAATTATATTATATTCATAAAATTTCTAGCCCTTATTAGCAAAAATTTAACCAAGTATGATTTCAGGTCAACATAATTATTGAAAATTTCACCATTTAGAAAGGTTTGCCTAAATCTTTTAAATAAATATAACCTGATGGTGCGAGACCAAGGCTATTTTGGAAGCGACGTCACTTCCGAACCTAGCTCCAATACCAACCAAAGACATATGAGGCCTAGCATCGTCATGGTGGAACACCATTCCTTTGTGATTTGCTAATTCTGGCTAACTTTTTTATTACCTTCTCCGGTTTCATTACTTGTTAACATCTGAATTGATCATTTGGGTTCTTGGAAGCAGCTCATATATTTAATCTCTCTGCAACTCCTCGCACAGTTACATTATGATCTGACTTAATTATGGCTTTGATTTGATCATCATCAATCAGCCTTTTTTGAGAGAAAAATTCCCAAAAAATGAATTATTTAAACAAATTCTGACGCAATGTAAACTTCACATATTTCTTTTTGAGCCTCTGTTGGTTTCTAGACTTTACAGAAATAAAAAGGTAAAATAGGTCAAAAAAGTTAGTTTTTGCACACCAGGTTAAAATTGACCCTACACTAGGGGCCGCCGACAAAAAAATCATAACATTGACAGAAGTTTTAGAAAACAAATATAACGCCATCTATTTGAAAAGTCCCGAAACAACTTTTTTGTCAATCCAACAATAATAGATGTACTCACTGTTATTTGACTGTAGTTGTATTCCTGCTCAAACTCCAAGAATTGTCCCGGTGGCAATATGTACTTGCCCACTGATACCAGGTCATTGTACGTGCCAATAGCTTTCAACCTACCCTGTCAAGAAGAAAAGAAAAATTATTTTTAAATAATATTTGTATAATAAATTATTATTAATTAATTATTATTATAATATTAATTATTATTATATTATTATTATTATTATATTATTATTATTATATTAATTAATTATTATTATAATATTAATTCAATATGACCAGATGATAAAACGCTTTTTTTTTACAAATACCTTTGTATTCTTATTAACAGAATCGTCGCCTAGTTTTTGGAGGTATAGGAAAAAAAATTATAGTACCAGTATTATAAGAAGCGAATACAAAAAACAATATTTATATTTCTACTTTGTCTTGTTTATTTCTAAGAGTTTTCATAATAATTAACGCATCTTTAGTGATTACCGGTATGTCATCAGTCATTTCTTCCCCTTTAGTTATTTCTACATGCCATTTGTCGTTACAGCAAAAAGTTTCAATTATCATATCATCTATCATATTTGACAAATGTAATTTAATACATCCCTATAAATCTATACTATAAAATTCAAAATATGGTTTTGTTGGTTTGTTAATTCTGATTCAATATACAAGGTTGCATTAGAAGGCCCATGCTATAAGCGAAGCAAAATTTATCGAACAATAGTAAGTCTAAGTGCTATTGTATTAACTATCCGGTGTCGCACACTAAAATTACAATTGAAAACATAAAAGAAATATTTTCATATTATTCTCAAAATGCTCACTCTAATGGGTATCGCATGCAAATATATACATTAAAAATATATTTCGTAATCTCATTTTTATGTTCACGAGCAGCATTTCCTCCCTATCCGGAAAAAAATTTTGCCTAGTTTAAAATTATATCTAGCTTTGGATAATTATTTTAAATAATCTTTATAAAACTTACAATGAATGAATGTACAAATAACGAAGCAAGAGCAAAAGGTTTTCATTTGGACCCTTCGGCTACAGAACCTCAAAAATATTCATAAATTCAATGTACGTATTATAATATATAACAACTTTTTATTATAATAGATAATTATATTTGTAATACCAAAGATACTAATATGTTCTGCTTTGGCTTGAAAGTAACAACAAACACACTAGCGCTGCACATGACTTAAGTTGATACAAAAGTTTGAAACGTTTAGAAATTGCTGGCATTTGTTTGCTAAGAGATTGTTTTCAAAATTTTTATACAATTTCATGTGTTATTATAGTTTGATAGACTTTTTAACATAACTTTGTATTATTAAATACCAAAGACAAATATATACTGCTCTGGTTCAAAAATAACAACAAACATTGTAGCGCTGCACATAGTTTGAGTTGATACAAAAGTTTGAAATATTTAGAAATTACCGGCATTCGTTTGCTACTAAATTGTTTTGAAAGTTTTTGTACAATTTTATTTAAATTAGTTAAATACGTGTTATTATCAAATCCCAAAGATATTTATATATACTGCTCTGGCTTGAAAATGACAACAAACACATTAGCGCCGCACATGGCTTAAGTTGATACTGAAGTTTGAGGCATTTAGAAATTTGTTGCAGACAATTTTTAACAGTTTCAGACTAATACTATAATTAGTTCCTACACAGAAATTTTATAATGAAACAAATGGTATGAAAAGAAAGGGTCATGATGAAATCTAAAAGTAGTTCTTATTAAAAGGAATAAAAAAAGTTAAGTTGTTTCTTAATAACTGAAACATGTTCGTAATGATAACATTTATTTGTATGTATTATTTTTACATAATGGAATACCTTTATTTATATCCATACGTTTAAAAAAGAAAAAAAACAATGAATATTCAATGTCATTCACTTATGCACCATGCTTCAGAAAGACAAAATGAAAAACTATAAATGGTTTTTGAAAAGAATATTTTATTTCGTAGTTAATACGAAACAAAATATTTTAACCTAATAATCAAGGCCTATTTAAATAATATTTAACAACTATCATATATACATAACAATCTCCATGAAAAAAAACATAAAAATCCCGGAAAGCGAAAAATTATCTCCACTATACCTCGTCAAGCACCACAATCACATCAGCTGCCTTCAGGAAGTGAAGCTGGTGCGTGACCAGGATCCTAGTCTTGTATTGGAGATGACGACAGATGCAAGCATCGAAAAGCTGTCGACCCACATTGGGATCCACAGCTGACAGAGGGTCGTCCAGGAGATAGATGTCTGCCTAGATGGAATAATGTCAAAAAAAAGACCATAATGTGATTAAGAAATATGATGATTGGTTTATATTTTTACATGGCAAATGTTTTGCAACTATGTCATGGTCCTCTGATAATGATGGCTTTTATTATGGCAATTAATAAAAAAATTAAAAAGAAAATGTTACTGTATTTGTCCATATAATTTAGATTATGAAAAATTGCTTACACATACTTTATGTGTAAGCAATTTCAAAAATATCTAAAGAATTAATTTGTGACGATGATAAGACTGTAGAATGTGCCAAAGTACTTACAAATTATTATTAAATTTGTTTAGCTCAAGTTGAAACAACTAAAACACACATTTCCGAGAATCAGTTTCCTCTGAAGGCAATTTACTAGGCAATTTACTAAGGCAATAATTAATATTTAAGGCAATTTACTAAGGCAATTTAGTTTCAGCAATAAATAATGAACATATTAAATATTTGAAACATTCTAGCTATCTCGCAGCAAACTGCATCACTAAACAAATGCTGCTTGCATGCGTACACATACATGAATGTACAGGTTCATTCATTTCTTTACAAAGCATTTGCTACATGCTTGCTGGACGAGTTATAGACGATCGCCCACACTAACTGATGAAAAGTTAACCCAAAAACCATTGGACTAACTTCTTCATCGATTTTAAAAATTATTCTACATTTTGTTAGTAATTACTTTCGCTGCCACGCGAAATAATAGTTATGTTTTTTTTTGTTTTATTTTATGGACAAATTTACGAGAAAATGTTTTTCAGTATAAATCAAAATTTCCCAAATATTCTTTTCCCCTGTATGTCAAAATTAGCTAAATAATTTTTTTTCTTTTAAGAACACTTAGTTTAAACTTATGAATATTTTTAGTTTTTTTTTTAATTTTAAGTTTTTCTGTCACAAGTTCTAATGTTACATATTGACCACTGAAAAAAACCAAATTAAAAAGTCTCAGAAGTGCAAAAACACGAGTCGTAACACAAATAATAACAAAGATATAAAATTTTGTACACTAGATCAACATAATAAATAAATTGTAATTATTTATAAACAATACGGTAGTTGACTCATTCTTAATTTTGATATTTTTCGTAAAATATTGTGAAATATAAGTTAATTAAAAACCAGTCTTGAAAAAAATTCAAAAATTGATTGAAAAATAAGCCAGTTGTAGGCTTCTAAATTTGAAGATATGGATAGAGTTGTATATATCCCTGTCTCTTCCTCTCGTAGAATATAATGTGCTATATTAAAAATGACCTCACAACACAGTATTGCCGCCCTTCTCTAAAGGTTAAATTTAAAGTTTTATAACTCGGTCAATTTTTAAGATTATTAAAAAAATTTTTCACTCTTCATCAGCTTGTACCTTGAAATTATAATAAATGAAATAAAAAAAATTTAGTCAAGTATCCAATTGCGTGTTTACCTAGACGAAGTGCTCGTCGAAGTTGATCGCAGTCTGAAGTACAGTCTGAGGTACGTACAAAGCGAATTGAAGTACTTCTCTACACTATTCTCTTTGCCTAACTTCGATCAACTTTGCGAGTAGTGTATTGCAGGTTTTACAAAATGGTAACATCACTAGAAATAGAAACAATGCATCTCCAGAATTTAGATAACATAGATCTAGGCTACTTCACAGGACATATCCTAAATGTGAAGAGATGATTATCTTTATATATGTACATTGCGAGTGATGACACATATAGATAACATATTTGGACATGTTTTATGCATTCAGGGTCTATATATATAATTGAAATCAATAGATTAGGAATATAAAATATTTTAATTAAATTTTATAGAGTTAACTGTATAATAGGATACAAAATACGCACTCTCAATCTCAAGCCAAATAAAACTACCAGCGAAAGTTCGATATAAATTAAGTCGTTCTTAAGCTCAGGTAAATGAACAGAAATAAATACATGGAAGTAAAGGTATTTATTACCTGACGATAAATTGACCGAGCCAAGTTGATCCTGGCTTTCTGACCACCAGACAGGGAGACCCCTCGATCTCCAACCATGGTCTGATCTCCAAACGGTAACTGCTCAAAGTCTTTCTCCAGAGCACAAACATGGTAAACCTGGGAAAAAATTTGTACATTGTATTGTTCGGCCAAAGGAATAATATAGGGGCAACTAATTCAAATTGACTTCTGAAAACAGAGATTTAAGATTCAGTAATGCATTACATGGAGTGCTACTGAGCATCCTGATGAAAGTCTTTTTTTATCATACTCGGTACTCAATTCTATAAAGTAACAAGAAAAATTCTTTTCCTAAACTTTTCTATGTCCTAAATCAACAGACCTAAGGCTTTTTTGAAGTCACCTTTTGAGAAGTCCATAACTTGTTGTAAAACCAAAAGTTACTTTCTTCTTCTTCTAAGGTTGCTTCTCCAACTAGTGAAGGTTGGCAGTCAGCTCTGCGTATTTGGTCTAGCCCTTGGCAAAGGAAAGACTTTGATGTCACTTGTAATCCCTGTCCATTCTTGGATGTTATGCAACCATAACGTTCTCTTTGACCAAAATTCCTTCTACCAGCAATTTTTCCCATCACTATTAGTTGCAAGAGCTCTTGCTTGTCATACCTGAGTACATACCCCAGATACAAGAACTTTACGTTGATTGATCGTTAGCAATAGCTAGCATTTCTGGCCAACCCATCGCAAAACTTCCTCATTGGTTACTCTCCGAGTCCAAGATGTAGAGACATCATACATCTGCGGGCCAACATTTCAAATGTTTCTATAAGTTTCCTGAGATCTTCCTTAATAGTCCAGGCTTTGAATCCGTATAGAAGTCTTGGTGAGATATAACACTGGAGAAGATGAATTCAAAGTGAGATTTTAGGGCTATGATTGCACTTTCTTTTTAATTTTTCCAAAGGCAGTGCGGTTAATTTCAATGTGAGTTTTGATCTACACCTCATTGTCCCAGTTTTGAATAGGCCAGGTTCCATTAAAAGTTCCTTTGCACATTTGTAATTATTTTATTGAATGAAAGCAATTTTTGAATTACAAAAAAAAAGAAATGAAAGCAAACAATTTTTGTTTTTTTTGTTCTAATAATTTTGATTCTGAAAAAGCTTTACTTTGAATGTTAAAAATCTATTTATAAACAATCCTTAAATCAATCCTAGTTATAATACCAGTCAAGCACTAATTTTACTGGTAATAATTATATATTTTTAAAATTGGGTTAACTTATTATTCCGAGTAATCGTAACTTTAAAAAAATTGCTACAAAACGTTAAATTTACTAATTATATCTATTTTCAAAACTCTTCTACAAATTCGATAATTTTAGGAACAGAAACTTCAAAGTTTCTGAACAGAATAAACAACAAAATCATTAAAAAACAAATGACAAGACTCGTTTAAAAAATTATTTATTTTTTTAAGACAAAAGTTAATGCCAAAAAAGGTGAAATAAATTTCCAATGGTCAACTGCTGACATACAATCCTTGAGGCTAACATTAAGCATAGGTTTTTTTTTAAATTGAAAATGTAGCTAAAAATTAGTAGTTTTATATATCGAGTTACCATTTTATAAAGAATAAAAATGAGTAATAGTAACTACACTTCTGATTTTTATAAATATATCTAATTTTTTGGATTATCGGCAAATAAATCAAGCCGAAGAAATTTTGTTCCCGCCAATGATAATTTTTATGCTCCATGATACTTTATGCGTTACATTATGTAAATATTATTTACGCTTCACCATACTTGAAGTTTCTACAATGTCATAAATATATGCAACGTTAATGATTTGTAATAAAAAATTTTGTCAGTACACTTGTAATAATATAAAAAATCAGTAAACATTATCAATGACAAAATTCCACAAAAAATTCTTTTTTTCTTTTAGTGCCAGCTGGTGACAAATTAATAATTTATATGAAGACCCCATAAACCCATTGTGTAATATGTTGTATAAATGAATTTTATTAATTTATAAAAACAATACGGTGTTACATTTTTCTAAAACCAAATCTCATATTCTCTTATAAAATAACCTCTTTACATTCAATGATATTTATTATTTTCTGTCGATAAAATTTTGACAAACATGTAACCAAAAGTTCTTGTTTCTGTCATTTTCAAGCGCCCTCTATGCTTTTGCCCCCATAACATATATATTGTAATCAATCATAATTATTTATGTCTAAATATTATGTAATATGTTGTACAAAAGAATTTTATTAATTTATAAAAACAATACATTCATTTTTCTAAAATCAAATCTCATATTCACATAACCTCTTTACATTCAATGATGTTTATTATTTTCTGTCGATAAAATTTTGACAAACATGTAACCAAAAGTTCTTGTTTCTGTCATTTTCAAGCTTTGCATCGTCCCTATAGAAAAATACAATTTAACTTTCTTTACAAATGCAGCGCGTTTAGTAGTAATATAATGGAAGCTTCTCTGCTCGTGCTTTGTTTATATTCTTCATCGTCTTTGTTTATATTTTTTCTATATATTCGTTTATTTAGTTATATATTGCATATCTTTAAATTTAGCAAACTGGGGAAAAAATGTACTTGGAGACCAACAATGTTTTATTAAATTGTTGTGTAAATATGTTTAACCTTATGGTCACTTTATAGTTACCTTACAAAGTTATCTCAAAAAAAGTTTAAAGTTTCAGATATACAACCAATGAAAACAATTTTGATTATTATATAAATTAAACTTCATATACAAATGTGTTATTATACAAATAAAACTTCATATACAAAATGTTCATGGTATCTCAAGTTTTAAAATTTTGACAATTTTACAAAAATCAATATGGCAGATCTAACTCCATGTTAGATCTGATATTGAAATGAAATTGATCATTAGTTTTTTCTCGCTTAAAAATGTAAATTATTACAAGTTTCCGTTAGTTTTCTTTAAAATGAGAGTGGACTATATTTTACTGTAATAATTACACGTCGAATTATGAAATGAGCTTAATAAATTAATGAAATAAAAATATGTGTCCCGATAAAGTGTTGATTCAAGGCCTGAACTTGCACTTACCAATTTAATTTCTTGATTTTCGATCTCTTTGATCTATTTCAAAAACGATTACTATGTTAAACTCTTTTATTATATATATAAAATTTTACTATTATACTAATTTTACTATAAAATTTAACTATATTAAATTTTTTTGGGATTAATGTCTCATCATAAGGTACAATATTTAGGTCGAAGTTTCATTTAAAATACTTGCACCCCCATTACACATGATAAAAACTCCTTTTGAAGGCAACTCTTTTTAATGAAACAATTTTTGGGTTATGTCATTTTACATAAAATAACCTGAGAATTAATTTAAATTACACTGCCGGGACCTTTTTTCGAGACACCCAATACAAAAAATAATACCACGAAACTCTATTTTTCAAGACACTTGACCTTTCCTCTTAAAAGTACCACTATATTTAAAGTAATGATTTCATGTTTTCTTTTTAATTTTTTAAATTTAATTTGCTTCAAAAAATGACTGTCCAAACTTCAAGATACTATGCCACATAGTCCAAGGATCTTCTTGTGAAATATACGCATTTTTCTCAGATTTTTAATATTTCAATCCCATTTCTAGCAACTCCATCATTCGCATTTCACTGGTGGTTATTGTACACCAACAACCAATGAAAGAATTTGATACTTTCAATACATACTAACAACCAGTGAAAGAATTTTAACACTGGTTGGGCAGTTTTTAAACTGTGTGTATGAAGCACAGACTAGCGTTGAACCATCTAATTAATTATACCTAAATGTTAAATGCCGCTACTGGTCATGACAGATTTTATGATTATCGATTCTAATCCACTATGCATATAGAAGAAATTAATTCGGAGATATAGTTAATATACTCAACCTCGACATAACGGTTCCTATCATACGGCAGTCCAAAGAGTATGTTCTCCCGCACCGTTCCCTGGAACAACCAAGGCTCCTGGCTGGCGTAGGATATGGAGCCGCTTGTCATCAGGAAACCATTGCTGATGTCCAACTCGCCCAGGAGTAGTTGCAGAAGTGACGTCTATGAAAAAAAATAAGTATATTTATTTTATTAAAAATAAATTGAATGTCTATGCTATTTTTTATAATATGTTTTAAGTTTTGCCATAATTGGAACAATATTGATGAATCTACACTAAGCTGTCAATATTTAAATGAACCAGAGGCGTGCAGTTGTTTACTTCTTATAATCGTTGGGAAGATATTATTTGCTGTAAGAACTATTATTAATCAGTATTATGGGAATTTTATAAAGCAGATAGTTTTGTTTATTTCTATTGGAACAATATAGATGAATCTACACTAAGCTATGAATATTTAAATGAACCAGGGATATGCAGTTTATTTACTTCTTATGATCTTTAGTAAGATATTATTTGCTGTAAAAAACTATTATTAAGCATTATTATGTGAATTTTTTAAAGCTAGAATTTTATAATATTTTATGTATTGGAACAATATTGATAAATCTACACTAAGCTATGAATAGTTAATTGAACCAGAGACATGCAGTTGTTTACTTCTTATAATCGTTGGTAAGATATTATTTGCTGTAAGAACTATTATTAATCATTATTATGGGAATTTTATAAAGCAGATAGTTTTGTTTATTTCTATTGGAACAATATAGATGAATCTACACTAAGCTATGAATATTTAAATGAACCAGGGATATGCAGTTTATTTACTTCTTATGATCTTTAGTAAGATATTATTTGCTGTAAAAAACTATTATTAAGCATTATTATGTGAATTTTTTAAAGCAAGAATTTTATAATATTTTATGTATTGGAACAATATTGATAAATCTACACTAAGCTATGAATAGTTAATTGAACCAGAGACATGCAGTTGTTTACTTCTTATAATCGTTGGTAAGATATTATTTGCTGTAAGAACTATTATTAATCATTATTATGGGAATTTTATAAAGCAGATAGTTTTGTTTATTTCTATTGGAACAATATTGATGAAACTACACTAAGCTATGAATATTTAAGTGAATCAGAGACATGCAATCGTTTATTGATAATAATCGTCAATAAGGTGTTATTTGCTGTAAGAATGATTAATAATCACAATCAAATGAAACTACGTGATTTAGTATTATTTCTACTTTCTTTAAGTTCTTTACAACGACCTAGGTTTCGTCGTATTACAACATCTTCAGGTGGGCTATTAGCAAAGATATCTTTGCTAATAGCCCACTTGAAGATGTTGTAATACAACGAAACCTAGGTAGTGGTAAAGAACTTAAAGAAAGTAGAAATAATACTATATCACATAGTTTCATTTAATTGTGAATAATGAAGTTCTACAAAATTAACGCCAAATATATTCACTATTATTAATCATTATTATGTGAATTTTATAAAGCGGATAGTTTTGTTTAGTTCCATTTTAATGTTTTTACCAAAGAAGGGATATATAATTGATATGAAAACTTGTGGTGTTTTAGAAAACATAGGGTATATAAAATATTTTTAGAAAACATAGGGTATATAAAATATTTTTAGAAAACATAGGGTATATAAAATATTTTTAGAAAACATAGGGTATATAAAATATTTTTAGAAAACATAGGGTATATAAAATATTTTTAGAAAACATAGGGTATATAAAATATTTTTAGAAAACATAGGGTATATAAAATATTTTTAGAAAACATAGGGTATATAAAATATTTTTAGAAAACATAGGGTATATAAAATATTTTTAGAAAACATAGGGTATATAAAATATTTTTAGAAAACATAGGGTATATAAAATATTTTTAGAATGTGTAGATAATGAACAATAATGATTTAATTAAAAAGTGCAAAAGTGTACAGTGTACATTTTGAAATTAAACTTTCAAACTATTACGATTATTTATTAAAATTATGTATAAAAATATTCTCAACAAAACGAAAATCTACAAAAAAAGTTCAGCCGTATGTATTAAGTTCAGCCATTCCTTATCAAAAACCAGCGACATCCTTAATTGAGATCTCATTTCAATTGGTCAGTGGGCTTATGAAATGGGTCTTTTGGTTAACCAAAGCAAGTCTCTAGCTATCATCATTGGTAGTCAAAGATTGATTTCTAAAGTAAACCTACCTAGTTTACCGAAATTAGTATATATATTTATACGTCAACAGTTAAAAACCTGGGTCTACTGATCGATCATAATCTTAGTTGGCGTTTCAAGTAAATAATGTTAGTCGTTGTGTTATCAATAGGATACACACTTTGAAACGTCTTCAAAATTTTCTACCGACTAAAACGAAAATCTATCTTTGTCAGATACTCAATGTATAAATATGGAGATGTGTGCTATCCTGATCTAATGAAGAATATTTGTACAAGTTGGAACGTCTTCAAAATTTATGCATCCGGTACATCTTCAGCCTCACAAAATTTGATCACCTTTTTGTAAATAATTCATAAGATATTCTAAATTAGCTATGGCATTTTTGAGAATTACAAGACCTAATAATTTGATAAGAAAAGTAAAATCCTCCTTTGTATTTGAAATCACATATTTTATGGCTAATCACAGATTATATGGTAATAAACTATTATGAAATTTATATGACGGCTGGATTATTATAGACCATATAGAAGAATGCGGCTGATTATAAAAATGAGTTTGGTTTATTTAATAAGGTATTTCTCTATATCTATACAAATTGAGTTAAATAAGATAAGTTATAAAATATTTTTTCAATCTCCAACCGTACTATGTTAATAGACAAAAAAAACAATATTTTTTTATAAATTTCAACAATCTTCCACAAATGTGTTTACTTTTTTCCTATGAATCTAATTTTAATGTCACCAATGCTTTAGAAAGACATATGTAACCCTCCTTTATATAAATTTTCAAATCGAAACATTCATGTAAAGAAATAAACAACTCCGTTTTATCTACTAATTTAAAAATACAATCAACACCTTACCTTCCCCGAGCCAACTGACCCGATAACAGCACACAGCTGGCCGCGAAGTACTTCCAGTGTAACACCCTGCAAAGTAGGTGCTCCTCCCTCGAGCCAGCGAGCATCTGCATTCTGCAGGAACACCGTAGAACTTGGCAGTGCAGGGCTTGTGAAGAGAAGGTCGGTTTTTTCGAAGCCTTAGGGACAGATTTTGTTGTAAAATAGTAAAATGGTTCTAACTTTTCTTTTTAACAAAAAAAACTTTGAAAAATAAAAACTAAATATCAAATGGATATTGAGAGCTCACATTATTCAAATAATTTGATCAAATTTTGGTTTTGTATTTCAGAATTTAAATAGGACAAAGTAGTTAAAACGGTAAAACCCCTGATTCACTAAAGAGTAAAACTGTAGTCTTATGGGTCTGCTCTAAAACTGATGGGTCGGCAAAGAAACTCTGTTTTAAGGACAGTCAAGCTCATGGCTTATCGTGTTTGTTTGAAATTTTGGCACGCATCTAGCAATATCACCAGCGAAGCGTGAAATATATGCATTTTTTTCATTAAAATAGATTGTCACACACGATGACACAATTTCAATGTTGAAGATATTAAAAAAGATTAAAAATCTGGAGCGTTACGCTCAAATGTTCGCTGAAATTATTTCCAGTCGTTCCAGAAACATTACTTTGAACGAATATAAATAATTACAAAAGTCGTCTAGTTCAATTATTAAATTAATATGGGAAACATAGTGTCTTATTTGCAGCCAACTCTTTACCCAACTTTATAGTGCCTCGTTTTCGTTTCGAGATTAAGTAATAACATTGCTAAGAAGTAGAGAAGTTCTGTCTCTAAACAAGCCAATGTGCTGTCTTACCGAAGCCCGAGAACCATATGTTTGACAAGTAAAACCATCAACAAACTATACCAACGGGAGCTTATTTGCTAATGAATCAGGGGCTTAATATATCAAAATGGCTCCTTACCAGCATTAAAATATGCCTTGTTATAATTATCATTTATATTGTCTATCCGCCAGTTCTTATTCCTTTCCCTCTCCAGTGTGTTTACTTCCTGGTGAGTTGGATCAGTGCATTCATCTGTAATAAGCGTAATTATGCCAAAATATATTAATGAATTTACAAAAATTTAATCACAACCTATATAAGTGTGGTAAATTTCTAGGTCTTAAACAACAATGACCAAATTCTTTGCCTCCTGTCTTATTGTATGTAAAAATATTGGTTCAATTTAATGTGAAAAAATTACTGGGTATGTACTAAATAGATGACATATCATGATATATATGTACTAAATGATCATAATTGGGTATTTAGCAGTTTTTGATACGGTATTTGAAATAAACTTTTTATAATCTATTAGAAGAATAATATATTACTAGCGTGACCCGTGCGAAGTCTTCGCATTATAAATTATTCAACTCAATTTAATAAATCAAAATTGATTGCAGGTATTCAATTCATTTCTAATTTTGCACACTGCTTATTACATTTTTATTCCATTATGAAGCTCAGATGACAGATCAAACAAATATTTTACTAAAATTGACATATAGAGGCGCAAGTATCAAAAGCATTGAGCTAAAGCGCCACTTTATTTATACGTGAGTGGATTTGAAATTAAACAAAAATTTTACCGACCGTCAATCGTATTGACGTTGAGCCGTTAGATGGCAGCATTGCTGTTTTGTGTATATAATTTTAATAATTAATTAATTTGCAAAAACAATAGCAATAATAAATTTTTTAGTTGTGGATGCCGGTAGAGCAAGCAATTATCTATAAAATGATATATAATTTATGTGGATTAGTTGTGAGGTTTTTTCTAAAAAGGGAGAGTAACATCTTAACCTTAGCGTATTAATATATATGATGATGATAGAAATGATAGAATATTTTAAATAATTTATAATGATAAAATAGAAGAAATAATTTATTTATTGA
This sequence comes from Druceiella hillmani, assembly GCA_039881145.1. Lineage (NCBI taxonomy): Eukaryota > Metazoa > Arthropoda > Insecta > Lepidoptera > Hepialidae > Druceiella > Druceiella hillmani. Next base: position 7,740,236 of record JAYKKI010000035.1, read on the forward strand.
GTATTTGAAATAATTTAAAATAATGAAATTTTATTCAAAAAGGGATTTCGATTGAAAAATTAGATATTTTTTTAAAATTGTTTTAAATATTACACTAATACACTCATTCATCTAGTAGGTCAGCCAGATGATGTTATCTTAAACAATACTAAAATATTTTAACTACTAGTGCAAAACACTATAAAAAACTCTAAATTGTTTATAAGATAATCACTTAAAACGATTTCATCGTCATATAGCACTCGTGTAGTGTCCCAATGTGAAAATGCGACTATGAAGGTTGTTAGTAAATTATATTTCTACTTAACGAAATAAAAATAATTCCGAGATTAATAATGAATGTTGCCAAATATTAAATATATTTTGTGTTAATTTTGTAGAAATTCATTATTCACAATTAAATGAAACTACGTGATGTAGTATTATTTCTACTTTCTTTAAGTTCTTTACCACAATCTAGGTTTTGTTGTATTACAACATCTTCAAGTAGGCTATTAGCAAAGATCTCTTAGATCTTTGAGAGGTATCTTTGCTAATAGCCAACCTGAAGATGTAATACAACAAAACCTAGGTTGTGGTAAAGAACTTAAAGAAAGTAGAAATAATACTACATCACGTAGTTTTATTTAATTGTGGATAAATGGTTCCATTTGATAAAACCCAATACATTCATTGGTAAAATCATAAAATGGGAAATGGCCACCTTATGTAGGAGCCTTGGCCCAAAAGCGAACACAAACGAAATGGTATACAGTCAAAAAAAAATTATGGCTTAAATTAAAAATCTAGCAATATTTTCGTCAATAACTTCACCAGAATTATGCATAAGCAATTAAATTTACACTCATAACCTACTACTCAGCCAATATATTACTACCTACTAACTCAAATTAATATATTAAGTAAACACACTATAATCAAAACTTGGGATAAATGGTGATACGTATCAATTAACCGTTTTAGTGCCATGATTTTTTTACTCATATATACTTAAAAATGCCAAAGAAATCTTTTGTTTTTGATGTCACCCTTGTCTCGAAAAAAAACTCTCTTCCAAACATTATCCAATTTTAATAATTTTTTCGGGATTTTCTTAATAAAAACTTGTACAAGGATAATAAATAGAAAGAAAATTATGGAAATGTATATTGTGAACAAAAATTATAACAAAAACTGAAATGAAGGTTACATCGTATTTTCGCAGTCCGATACATCCTCCGTAACAGCAAAATAATTGTTATCGTCACTATTATCACTATCACTCAAAATTTGCATTACGTCAAATTGTGAGCGCACTACAATGTCACTCCCACTATCACTTTCTTCACAACTAGAAAAACGATCATTTTCACTCGAATTATTTTCGTATTCTGACATTATGGGTTAAAAATTTCTTTTCCTGGATCCTTTTCATATTGTAATTACTAATAATATTATAATTTGAACTTTATGTAACACATAGAAAGATAAAAAATTAGCGATGCATGCGAGCGACCTCCCCTACTGTGCGCTAAACAGCAACTGATTTCGCGAGCGCCATCGCGCTTGTGGCAAATTTAGTTAGTATACGCACGAGTGCCAATGGTGCTCGTCGGCACTCAAACGGCTAATAGTAATATCAAATCGACATAAGAATCAATCCCAGATGTAGCATTTTCACAATATTCAACACAATATCAATAACATTGGTGCTGATTCTAACACAGCACCAACATGGCGTGGACCATTTCACACTAACCTAACAAACATTGATACCAACACGATAGTATTTTCGAAATGTATGTTCTAGAATTTTTTGAAAACAACATGCCAAACAATATCAAAATGAATAAGTTATTTCACATTGCTATTTTTGACATATTGTGTAGTTTTAGTGTGGCCATAAAAAAATTTTAATTTGACATTTTAATGTACAGGTTTTTGACCAAAAATAATATTTTTAAAACTAAATTCACATAATAATGATTGTTACCAATTATTTGAAAAATAACATAGAAATATGCATTTTGAATGTTTAAATAATTAGTACTTAATATTTTTTTCATACAAGTATACTTAAAAGAATATATATAAAAGAAGCGAGAAATTAATTTAATTTTTTTATTTAATTTCAATTTCAGGGAAGTCTCACACAAAATTAATGTTTTGAATAAATTCTTAGCACATGTATTACTTTTTGACATCATATTTATCATTTTCCGCAGTAAGGCTATTTTTGACAATAGCCCTTTATTTTTGTAAGAATCACTTTGGTATAAGTAAAGATAATGTGGATACGCTTCCATATATTGAGTGAACATTGCCAATAAAATTGATAAATAGATACATTTAATCAAATTTTAATGTAAACACTTCAGTCTAATCACAGAAAACTTACAAATTATGTTTACATGTGTTTACTACCAAAGAATCTACTTTCACAACTTATAAGTGTATGATTTTCTCAATAAAATGAATAGCGACGAAATAAATATTACAGTTTAACCTATGTACATAGAAGTCTTCATTTATGGGCGAAAACTGGAAACCAATATATTAACTACCATAAAATAATTCTCTTTTGGCAATTTTCCATTATCAGCTTTAATTTTCCATTATCAGAAATAAAACTTCTGTTTCATCTAAAAATGATTCCAAAAAAGTTTTTACAATAATGAAATCAGTGCTATAAGTCAAAGCAAAGTTTAAATTAGTTGATGTCACACTGGTTATGACCACAGATATAAAAATCAAAACCTTATTTCTTCAATTTAATGCAATTAAACTCTGTTTTTCCTAATTTAAGAATTATCCATAAATTATATTAGAGAATATCAGTATTTTTTTTATTAGAAATGTCAAATATCCAATTAAAAGTATTCCAGGAGATGAAATTATGTTAAAGCTAGTTAACGATATTATATTCCTTTAAACTAATGATAAAAGTTTACTATTTGTTTCTTTAAACTTATATTAATAGATTTATTCAGATATAAAAATGACACATTAATAACCACCTCCCAAAATAATACCATCATTTTTAAACATAAAACCATTGAAATGATTTAAATGCTTTCAATATTATGAAGTGGATAACGAAGCGGAATAATACGTGTGTTTATAACAACTTCACTACATACCGAGCATGAGAAAATCTTGAATCCTTTTAATAGTTACGAGGGTCTCGGCTAGATTGGTGAACGCCAACGGCAGTTGTATGGCCAGCTTCATTTGTATTGCATTGAAGAACTGTGTTATTGGATAAACCTGAAAAATAGATATAGGTAAATTATATAGTTGTTGGTCGCTCTATAGAGATTGGTCAAAAGAGAGTAGGAAAAAATATATAAAAATTAGTACTGAATTTTGTAGGGTGTATAAAATTTCTCACAATACAGGAAAAATTCATTAATTACGATTGTCTTGGTTTAACAATTATATTCATGGAAAAACATTTCATCTTATTAAGAAAGTAAGAAAAAAAATGTTTGAAACGAAACCCTTTTTATTGATTTCTACTGGCAACATTTTAATTTTTTACCACACTAGCAACATTAACACTAATTTACTTTGCTTTTCGGTTAATTGATAGTGTCCATTAATTATAATTGACGAATAAAAAATTGATATGGACAAGGTTACTCAATTCACTCAACTAAAATTATTAGTATTAAATTTATATTTATATATTAAAATAGTGAAAATAATTTAAAAAAATCATCTTTTAATCATATTTATGTGTCATGTTATATGTTAATACATTTCTTTACATGAATTTTGAGGTATATTTCATTTCCTTTTCTCATGGCTTTGAGTTAACCTAACATGATTTTCCCAGTTCAAAAAAATCTAAGTTTATATTTTAAGATTTACATATGTTATTATGAAGAATAAGTGGTTAAAATTTCAATAATTTTACAAATTCAAAAACCAAAAGTTCCTGTTTACTTTTAGTGATAAAAAAATATTAAAAATTAAATAAATCATCCTTTTTTTACTTGTATTAAAAATTAGTAAATTTGTTGGTACTTAGGTAATCGTTCATTTTCTCTTGGTTATTATACATCACAGTTATCTAAATAAATAAGATAGATGACCAGAATGAGATCCAGTAACATTAAATCATTTCACTCTGAAAATCGTAAGAACAGAACTGACGCATTTGGAATATTATTATGTCATATGTATTAGGTTGACGAGGAAATCATTTCGGTTTTATAGTGTGAAATAAAACTATATTTCTTCTTTGAATTTATGGTCCTCATCATTTAAAACTAAGTCAGGTAAACTTTAAAATAAATAATTTTCTGATGATGCAGGGTCAGGGCTGTATGGCAAATGTAACATAACTTCCCAGTCAAGCTGCAATAATTTCCCACAAGTTAAAGATGTGTGAGAGGTTGCATTGTTATGGTAGAATATGTTTCCTTTGCAATTCGCCAATTCTGGTCATTTTTCTTTATATTGCTTCCGCCAGTTTTATTAGTTGTTGACAGTAACTCCAAATACACAACACATCTGAAATTTCATCAATTTGACAACACAATCTTTTTTGAGTTCATCAGACTTGGACCATGATCATTTTTGATTAGAGTTTAGTAAATATTCTATTTCTCGTCATCAGCGCTGATTCGGTTCAGAAGAAGGTCAATTTAATTGTGTTTGAGATGCATAATAAATGAACCTCTTTCAATTCATAATAAATCTTAATATAGAGTTTCTTAACGTGACTTGTGCGTTATAAATTTAACCTCACTGTAATCTCTCGCATAGTTATATGACGATCTGATTCAATCATGCCTTCGATTCGGTCAGCGTGAACTTGAATAGGTCGATTATCAAATTCAGTAGTAATATTTGCGTAAAAATCTCTAGAACGGAATTCTTTATTCTGTTAAGTAATTAAAACCACAAACTCCACACACCTCTTGATAAGCCTCAGTTTTCTCATCTTTACGAGAATAAAAAAAGGCAAATATGTTGAAAATGTTCATTTTCATGCTCTATTTTAAAATTGAATTTAAACTGACAGCAGCAAAAAAAATGACATGCAACTTGCTTCTAAAATAAGCTAACGTTGTTTATTAACGTAACATTATTTCAGTAGAAAATTTGTTCAGAAAAATGTTGGACGGCTGTTTGATTAGATGTAAAGGTTATGGTAAATTATAAACAGTATTGGCCATTCTCCTTCGTTATTGCGACCATAATATTGCTCACCTGTTAATAAATACCTTGCTGTTAAAATTTCGTATTAAGCTTAATATAATAATATTTTCAAACGATAAAAAAGTTATTTCTGGACTTTTTGCGTTTTTCTTTATTTTAGATTAAACACAGACCAAAAGGAGTATTTTTAAAAACAAAAATTATAAAAAAATTAAATGTTACAATGAGCTAGTAATAATTAGTTTTATATACAAAATAATGGTTTCTTATTAAAACTATAAACAAAAAATACTTACCACGTCTGCATTAATAGCATAACCGAGCAACGTGTAGGCGAGTAGGGTGAGGTATAAGGCGGTTCGCTCTGTGAAAAGAATAAAACTGGTGAAGATTCCACGCAGGTAACAGGAGCACCTAAGCATCTTCACTTCTTGTTGGCGTGCATCTTTTATCAGTGTCTCGAAAGGTTTTTCCCAGGCGTACATTTTTATTACCTAGAAATTAATCCATTATTAGATGCTTGGTTATCGTTAGAATTATGATCATATTTATAACCAACGCTGCATTGGAGGAAGATTTCGCTCACGATGAGTATTAAGATATAGGAATGGAATGTTAGATAAAGTATGAAAATAACATACTTAAAAAAATGTTTTTTTGTTCACAATCACAATTTACTATTCGTGTTGTTGTTTGTCTTAAATTTAATAAAACAGTCAATATTTTCAGAAAAATATTTTTTTTTAACTTCTAAAAATAGTTTGTCAAAATTGCAGACTAAACTTGGAGTTTTCTGTATATTTATATACACACACACTCACACATATTATATATATATATATATATATATATATATATGTATATATATATATATATATATATATATATATATATATATGTTTGTGTGTGTGTGTGTATGTATCACATGTATATACATAAATATTCATGACCTACTCCTTCAAACTTTCAATCTAATACCACACTCAGACTTTCAAAAAATATCTTTTTTAAATAATACCAATATAAGATTTCAAAATCTTCTCAATCTAGAATGGAGGTATCAAGGAAGATCGCTGGCAAATTTCATCAAATTCTCTGAACATTATCATGTTTCAAAAACCGTAAAAATTATAAGACTTCTTTAATAGTAATGTTAAAGTACTCGCCAAACTGCCCAGAGATGACAGACGGACCTCAAGCGCAACTCTAAAGTGTTACGAAAGGAGTTTTAAGACTTACTTGAATACCGCTTATAATCTCATGCATTATCCTGACACGATTATCTGTCTTCACAGCAGTCCATCTTCTATATTTTCCGACAAAGTGACTTAGGACAGCTGGGAAAGCAGAATAAGAAATTTGCAGAGTTAAATTAAAAAATAAAGTTATTCCTTAATTAAAAATTGATGTAATAGGTAAATAGATTTCTAGTACATTCATTAAATAAATTAATAAGGTAGTCTTTCTGTTCTTTTTATTTTCCAGCAAAGTGACTTAGGACAGCTGGGAAAGCAGAATAAGAAATTTGCAGAGTTAAATTAAAAAATAAAGTTATTCCTTAATTAAAAATTGATGTAATAGGTAAATAGATTTCTAGTACATTCATTAAATAAATTAATAAGGTAGTCTTTCTGTTCTTTTTATTTTCCGACAAAGTGACTTAAGACAGCTGGGAAAGCAGAATAAGAAATTTGGAGAGTTAAATAAAAAAATAAAGTTATTCCTTAATTAAAAATTGATGTAATAGGTAAATAGATTTTTAGTACATTCATTAAATAAATTAATAAGGTAGTCTTTCTGTTCTTTTTATTTTCCAGCAAAGTGACTTAGGACAGCTGGGAAAGCAGAATTAGAAATTTGAAGAGTTAAATTAAAAAATAAAGTTATTTCTTAATTAAAAATTTAAGTAATAGGTAAATAGATTTTTAGTACATTCATTAAATAAATGAATAAGGTAATCTTTCTGTTCTTTTTATTTTCCAGCAAAGTGACTTAGGACAGCTGGGAAAGCAGAATTAGAAATTTGAAGAGTTAAATTAAAAAATAAAGTTATTTCTTAATTAAAAATTTAAGTAATAGGTAAATAGATTTTTAGTACATTCATTAAATAAATTAATAAGGTAGTCTTTCTGTTCTTTTTATTTTCCAGCAAAGTGACTTAGGACAGCTGGGAAAGCAGAATAAGAAATTTGCAGAGTTAAATTAAAAAATAAAGTTATTTCTTAATTAAAAATTTAAGTAATAGGTAAATAGATTTTTAGTACATTCATTAAATAAATGAATAAGGTAGTCTTTCTGTTCTTTTTATTTTCCAGCAAAGTGACTTAGGACAGCTGGGAAAGCAGAATTAGAAATTTGAAGAGTTAAATTAAAAAATAAAGTTATTTCTTAATTAAAAATTTAAGTAATAGGTAAATAGATTTTTAGTACATTCATTAAATAAATTAATAAGGTAGTCTTTCTGTTCTTTTTATTTTCCAGCAAAGTGACTTAGGACAGCTGGGAAAGCAGAATAAGAAATTTGCAGAGTTAAATTAAAAAATAAAGTTATTTCTTAATTAAAAATTTAAGTAATAGGTAAATAGATTTTTAGTACATTCATTAAATAAATTAATAAGGTAGTCTTTCTGTTCTTTTTATTTTCCAGCAAAGTGACTTAGGACAGCTGGGAAAGCAGAATTAGAAATTTGAAGAGTTAAATTAAAAAATAAAGTTATTTCTTAATTAAAAATTTAAGTAATAGGTAAATAGATTTTTAGTACATTCATTAAATAAATTAATAAGGTAGTCTTTCTGTTCTTTTTATTTTCCAGCAAAGTGACTTAGGACAGCTGGGAAAGCAGAATTAGAAATTTGAAGAGTTAAATTAAAAAATAAAGTTATTTCTTAATTAAAAATTTAAGTAATAGGTAAATAGATTTTTAGTACATTCATTAAATAAATTAATAAGGTAGTCTTTCTGTTGTTTTTATTTTCCAGCAAAGTGACTTAGGACAGCTGGGAAAGCAGAATTAGAAATTTGAAGAGTTAAATTAAAAAATAAAGTTATTTCTTAATTAAAAATTTAAGTAATAGGTAAATAGATTTTTACTACATTCATGAAATAAATTAATAAGGTAGTCTTTCTGTTCTTTTTATTTTCCAGCAAAGTGATTTAGGACAGCTGGGAAAGCAGAATTAGAAATTTGAAGAGTTAAATTAAAAAATAAAGTTATTTCTTAATTAAAAATTTAAGTAATAGGTAAATAGATTTTTAGTACATTAATTAAATAAATTAATAAGGTAGTCTTTCTGTTCTTTTTATTTTCCAGCAAAGTGACTTAGGACAGCTGGGAAAGCAGAATAAGAAATTTGCAGAGTTAAATTAAAAAATAAAGTTATTTCTTTATTAAAAATTTATGTAATAGGTAAATAGATTTTTAGTACATTCATTAAATAAATTAATAAGGTAGTCTTTCTGTAACTAATAGATAGAATAGAAGAAAAAATTAAGGAATTTTCCAAATGTTAGTTATTTTGAAATGGCTGTTACTCTATCAAAACTGGCCGTATAAAAATTTTAAAAAATTCTGAACTATCTAGTTTTCGAATTCAACTATGGAAAATATCCCACAGGATAATCCTATGGCTTTAAAAAAAATTATTTAAATTTTCAGATCGAAGCAAAATTTCTTGATAAAATTTAATTTCTTTCTTTTGTAGATCACATTTTTTTATTTGCTTTTTTATTTGGTTGCAGATGATCAAAATGAAAAGCATTTTTAAAAAGTCTTCACTAATTATATCATAATATTTATTTTTATACTAAATATCATTTCAAAAAGCTATAAAATTGTAAATTTTCTATTTTTGTATTATATCCCACTGGGAGGAATGACGGGATCATTAACAATCAATCACACAGGTTTTTTTAATTTAAAAGTGTCTTCAAAACATTTGTGAAAAGCCTCATCTCCCAGATTTTGCGTGATCATTTAATTCCTTTAGACGAGTCTGTTATTTTCGATCACATTGAACATGGAGAAAAAAATGTGCATGACACGCACAAACATCTTGCTGGCAATCACCTACGTAAGATGAAAAATCTGTATTACTCTCCGTTACATGAAATAAAATCGACAACAAATCTCCTAATCGTTTAATATGAATAAACATCCAAGATACATTAATCAACTCTACTTGTGCCTATGGCTATGTCTGTTAATATGGCTATGTCTGTTATCTGAACTTAACTAAGAGACATCTCAATAAATTAAAACGACTTTAAAACCTGTGTATTCAATTTATTCTCAACTGCAAAAAAACATGACCACATACCTAAGCGCCAAATTTATGGCTAATAAATTTATCACCAGCCATAAAATTGCAGATTTATGGCTGGCGAAATAATAAATAAACATCTTTTACCACTCTCCACATCCTTTCACTTCTTCATATCTTCAATTCATTGCCATGAGCCATATTCTAAAGATAAGAAGACCCTCTTAGTACCCCAGGACAGAACAGAATTATATGGAAAGCCTTTCTGGTCACAAAATTATGGATTCAAGGAAATTACATTTTCTGTGTTGAAAAATTGCGTGCAACTGAATTACTCAAGATAACCTAGGAGTTAAAATCCCTTTTATACCTATTTCTTCAATATCTTCCTACCCTTACTTCTGCTTGGCCTGTCGCTTTTTTTATTACATTATATTTGTATCTCTAATATATACCTACAATCTCTCTGATATATACCTAAAAATCTTTATTTTTTGTTGATTGTCGATAACTTGCTTTTGTTGTTCACTATTTTGTGTTCTTTATGTATACTACTGCATTAACTTTCCTCATTTGCAACAGATTGCTCTTGTAGAAATAACTTGTGCTATCTATGTACTTAGCTTTTGAAGTTACAGTAAAGTTTCATAAATAAATAAATGATGAAATAAATAAAAACATCTCAATAAAAAATGTTTTCTTATATATTACACAGTTTTAGTTCGATTATTAATTCTAATAATATCTATATTACACTATTACGATTTTTCTCTCATTGTACGTATTTGACAATTTTTTAAAAAGTACTTAAAATTATTGAAATGTATAAGTAATATCTATATTACACTATTACGATTTTACTCTCTTTGTACGTATTTGACAATTTTTGAAAAGGTACTTAAAATTATTGAAATGTATAAGTAATATATATATTACACTACTACGATTTTACTCTCTTTGTACGTATTTGACAATTTTTGAAAAAGTACTTAAAATTATTGAAATGTATAAACTTACTATTGTGATATTTTTCCTTAGAAACATGTTTTAGGCTGAAAAAATCAATTTTTACTTTGATTTCACATCGAAACACTTAGTCGTGTGATACGTAAATTCCATGACGAACCAAACAATCAATTAAATTGAAAAGGGGAAATATTATTTATGGAATTTAATTTATGAATAAAAGTATTCATACCACATTTATTGCAGTTAAACATCATTACTAGTAATTCTTAACCCAAAATTAATGAGATACATTAATCGGATATCTTTCTATACCTGTTGCAAATATCCTATTTGGTATTGAAGTTATTCTCATAATTCTATTTTTATGAAGCATTTGGCTTCTTCAAAGAGCATTGTAAAGAATAAGATAGTAATACCAACAAGGATATATTACAAATACAAACAGCATGTCCTTTTCTGTACAGCAACCTTAGAATCCAGCGTTCTGTATCATAAAAACTGGTAAATAAAGAAATATAACAATTAAATGAAACTACGTGATGAAGTATTATTTCTACTTTCTTTAAGTTCTTTACCACGACCTAGGTTTCGTTGTATTACAACATCTTCAGGTGGGCTATTAGCAAAGATAAAGAATATAAGCTATTAGCAAAGACAAGATAAAGAACGCTAGATTCTAAGGTTCTTTCTACAAAATTAACGCCAAATATATTCAATAAAAATATATAACTTACCTTGAAAAGGTAATGTTATGATGACGATGGCTGCCAGGCCTATTAGTGTAGATATTCCAGCGTGTGCATACATGAGATAAGCCACGGTTGCGAGCTGAGCCGGTACGATCCAAAGATAATGCAGGTAGAGGAAGCTCTGGTCAAAGCGAGTCACGTCGTTGGACAGCAAGTTGATAACTGCGCCGGCCGTTGTCTGGGTAAGGGCCCGAGAGTTCATTCGGAGTATCTGAAAGTGGAGACAAATTTATTTGTAAGTACCTGCATTAAGTCTTAAATACAAAAATGTCTCCATTTTAATCTGCTCTATATAATGAATCCATTTTCAAAAAAATTATACTTGTGTTAGTTTCAAAAAAATTTAATTTCATTCAGAAAAGATGTTAATGATTGAAAATATGATATAGTTTCAGAAAATTTATTATAAACATACACCAAACACAAGTTTCATTAAGCAATATCCTGAACGAGAAGGTTCAAAACATTGTTTTCTTTTATTGTTCAAATAGATAAACTATCCAAGAATATATTTGCAAACTTACAGGAGCCAATTCTAAGTATTTTTAAAAATAAAAAGCTGAAAGCAGAGAAGCGTTGACCAGCTGTGGGAGCGCTCCGCCCTTTGACATTCTATTTAGAATTTCATACCTCAAAAAGATTTAAGGGTCTTTCAATACAATAGCAGCAAGGAGGCTCATACAGCTTATAGACTTGAGCAAAATAAGAGTGAAACTTTTGAAGAAGTAGGACTGTTATTTGAACCAGGAATAGCTAATCAGCAGATTATTAGTGTAAGTAACCAAAAACTGATATCTTTACCTATTCAAATTTTAAAGCCCATTTTCTCGACATTTTATTTTCACGATTTTTCTCAATTGGTATGCTGATAACTAAAACATTAAACAACCTATTGTATCAAATCAAAGTTTTTTTCTTCTGTATTAAATCTTTTTCCAAATAAAAGAAAAACATTGTTAAAAAAGTCTATCCATAATTATTATAGCACGTTAAATTCTTTTCTTTTTTTAAAAAAAATACATTTTTTGTTTCAAACCTGAAAAAAGTTATAATTTCACGATTTTTTTGCTTTTTCTTAGTTCATCCGGAAGAAAGATATATAATAATAGATATTTTCTTTTGTTTTTTTTGTTTCAGTCAAAAATTACGAGCCGGATCATTAGCACCGATCAAAGACTGTAATTTATAGTAAAATATCTTTATATTTTTTAAATATATCGAAAAATTCAAGTTCAACGGCTTCACAATTAAATGAAACTATGTGATATAGTATTATTTCTACTTTCTTTAAGTTCCTTACCACGACCTAGGTTTCGTTGTACATCTTCAGGGCTATTAGCAAAGATTCAAGAGATGTTGTAATTCTACAAAACCTAGGTCGTGGTAAAGAACTTAAAGAAAGTAGAAATAATACTATATCACGTAGTTTCATTTAATTGTGAATAATGAATTTCTACAAAATTAACGCTAAATATATTCAATATTCAACGGCTTCATTTAATTTTTTTCCCTTCTAAAAATAATCTAAGAAAAACGGTTTCATTAGCATTCTAATTCAGGACACCCTTAAATTATAAGTACGGACCTAACTGTAAAGGATTTCAACAGGCTATATATTACACGGTGTCCAAGAATAAGTGTCGGACAACTATTAGTTCGCTATAAAGGAATAAATTGTCGTTGAAATAAAATGTAAAGGGTGTGAAATGTTAAAAGGGATACACCCTTTTAATAATTGAATGTGAAAAAAAATATTACACATAATCCTTTTTAACGCACCCAATGATTGCTTGGAGTTGCAACTTTCATTTTCGAAATAAAATTTAAGAATTTGAAACAAACATACAATTAAACTCTGCATAATTCACAACTAACTTTTCTATACACAAGAGAGCTGGATGCGATGCGGACTTTCATTCCGATCTGCTGGCTGAGTAAAACAGAGTGGTGCTGCATGAAAGCGGAGAGTTCGGTGAGCACGAGAAGGCTGCCCGCATACAGGAGGGCATCGTCGCGCGTCATCGATGAACCCACGTGCCAGAACCCCAGGAGTTTGGCAAGAAGGATAGGCTGGTAGCATCTGAAAGGGAAATTTGATAAATACAATGTTGGATTTCGAATAATATATTGAAATTATTGCATTTGTGGAATAGCTGCAAATATTGTATAGTAACAAGTGAAGTTTTAATAAAGAAAAACATAATGTTATCGTCAATTTGTTGTATTATTTCAAAAAACCTGCTACGTGGCAGTAGAACTCGACCTACAAAGACTCCGTACATATTTAGGCACAGGTAAATATCTAAGAGTACATAGTATTTCTACTACACTTTTTAAAAAAATTAATATTAAATATATCGGGCATTAATTTTGTTAATATGGTAATTAGAAATTCATTATCCGCAATTAAATGAAACTACGTGATGTAGTATTAGGTTCAAGATCCTACCTCATTGTTGACATGATGTAGCAAAGATCTTACTAATAGCCTGAATATGTTGTAATACAACTAAACCTATGGTCGTGGTAAAGAACTTAAAAAAATTAGAAATAATAACACATCACATAGTTTCATTTAATTGTGAACATTAACAGGATGGGTCAAAAAGTTCGCGAAAAGGAGAGGTTACTTACTTACATAATCGCTAATAAGGGACTCATTAAGAATATATATATAAATATATATATATATATATATACATATATATATATACATATATATATATATATATACCAAGTTTCAGCTTAATTGTGTGAGTAGCCTCTGAGTTATCATTGATCAAGCAACTTATTCTAGAAGAAATCGTTGACTAGGGAAAAAATCAAATTTCGAGCTGCAGAGGTTACTTACTTACATAATCGCTAATAAGGGACTCATTAAGAATATATATATAAATATATATATATATATATATACATATATATATATATATATATACCAAGTTTCAGCTTAATTGTGTGAGTAGCCTCTGAGTTATCATTGATCAAGCAACTTATTCTAGAAGAAATCGTTGACTAGGGAAAAAATCAAATTTCGAGCTGCAGAGGTTACTTACTTACATAATCGCTAATAAGGGACTCATTAAGAATATATATATAAATATATATATATATATATACATATATATATATATATATATATCAAGTTTCAGCTTAATTGTGTGAGTAGCCTCTGAGTTATCATTGATCAAGCAACTTATTCTAGAAGAAATCGTTGACTAGGGAAAAAATCAAATTTCAAGCCGTCATCAAGTTCCTTACAAAGCAAGGAAAAACACCACAAGTCATATTGAATGAGATGTCATGAGTTTACAGGGACTTTTGTCCTAGTAAAACTATGACTTACAAGTTGCATAATATCTTCAAACAAGGCAGAGATTAGATCAAAGATGATCCACGCTCAAGATAACTGCTCGAGGTCACCTTCCTGGACATTGTTAAAAAGTTGAAAAACTTGTATTGGAAGTCTATCTTTCTCCAACTAAATAGCGAATAACGAAGTAATTAGGATAAATAGTTGGAGTATCTTCTACAACAATTTAAAATATTTTTCATGACCATCTTGGAGTCTCAAAAGTCAGTGCAGTGCAAGATGGTTGACAAGTCAGTGCAAGCTGGTTGACAAGAATGCTCACTTTATTGCCGCAAAAGAAACAAGGTGTTGAGTGTTCACATGACTTTTGGATCCCTATAGAGATGATAAGGCTGAAATTTTGAGCCGAATTTTTTCAAGGGTATGGTTATCTGGGTCACAGAGGATATCCTACTTATTGACTACAAAGATAAGGGTGTTTCTATAATGAAAAAATGGTATGCTGTTCTACTGGAGCAGTTTAAAGAAGCATAGAACGAGAAAAATCGAGAGAAATTAGCGAATGGTAAGGTGTTTGGTACAACAACGAATCTCTACACAAAAGTTATGTTGCGATTACTGCCTTTCACCAGTGCTGCTTTCAAATATCTTCAACTTTGCAGCCCAGACTCGGCCCCCTGCAACTTTTATTTGTTTCCAAAAATGAAAAATGAGCTTTGTGGAAAAAATTCAGGATGATGAATTGGTCAAGTCTGTGATTTCAGCTTATTTTCAAAATAAAGAGAAAACATTTTTTGAGGGTATAAATAAATTAATCAACATATCTGAGAAATGAGAAATGTAACAGTGTTAAGGGAATATATATTAAGAACATCACTACATTTTTTTTTACCTTCCTTCCATCCCATTCTGAAAATGTTTGACCTCCGCTTATAAATAATATTTTGACTTATGCAAAGTGCATAAGTAGAAGCAGTGTAAAAATATTATGAATTTCCCAGAAACTATAAGACTTAGAATATTGCTATAGTTTACTATAGTGAATTTAGATAAGTGATTTTTTCAAATTTCCTAGTATAAATTATAGACTAAACGTATACCATATACGTGAACTGTTAAAAACCTAAGCCTACTGATCGATCAAAATCATAGTTGGCGCCCCCTAGTAAATTATGTTAGTCGTTGTGTTTTCAAAGGGATACACTCTTTGAAACATCTTCAAAATTGTCTACTGATTAAAACGAAAAACGTACCTTTGTCAAACACTATTTTACCATTAATTGATTATGGAGATGTGTGCCATCCTGATCTTAATGAAGAACATTTGTACAAGTTGAGAAGTCTTCAAAATTTATGCATCCGTTATATCCTCAGCCTCAGAAAATTTAAATATTCTGAATACAGCCTCTACCACTTTCGAAAAATCCTTCACTGTCCAAACAGCAAAAATTTGGAATCACTTGAAATTTGGAATCACCAGGACTTTTTCACTCGATATTTTCAAAGACCGAGTGAAAAAGTACTGCCTCTTCTGAAACTTTTTCCTTTGTGCACTTCTCCTTTCCTGTCTTTCCCATCCCGAACCATGTCAATAATTTGTTTTACTTATACTTTTGTATTTTTTAAAATTTTTTTTTGTCTAATGTACTATAAAGAATTTTCATTGTAAAATCTCTTACAGTCTACCAACTGAATCTCATACCAATTGTTACGGTTGACTCGAAGAGATTGCTCAAGTAGCAATAAGTCCGCCTGTATATGAACTATATATAAAAGATGATAAACAAAAGCATAAAAGATGATATGAACTATATATAAAAGATGATAAACAAAAGCATAAAAGATGATATGTACTATATATAAAAGATGATAAACAAAAGCATAAAAGATGATATGAACTACATATCAAAGATGATAAACAAAAGCATAAAAGATGATATGAACTATATATAAAAGATGAAATGTACTATATATAAAAGATGATAAACAAAAGCATAAAAGATGATATGAACTATATATAAAAGATGATTAACAAAAGCATAAAAGATGATATGTACTATATATAAAAGATGATAAATAAATAAATAAAGTTCAGATTGATTAGTGCGAAGTGCTACACTGTTCGTTTAAAGAAAGTAAACTTTCACTTAAATGATTACAAACAGTAATCGAAACTTTATGAATAAGCAATAAGGTATTTTGGTTGAAATGTTTTATTATGGTCAGGTTTTTTGTTTTTAAACTTCCATTTTTAAATACAAAATTCAAAATGGAAGTTTAAAAACAAAAAACCTGACCATAATAAAACATTTCAACCAAAAAGTCGTAAATTAATCGCTCGACTTGGATAAGCCGGATGAGGAATAGAAAGAGGTGGAATGAATGAGGAATAATTAAAATGTAATATCAATAGGAATTGTTTGGAACACGGAATCTTTGAAAGGAAGTCTTGTAAAGAAAAAGCAAATATACATATCTTCGAAATTAAGTTATTGCTTTCCTTTTACACCTTTATTTGACTTATGACTACATCTTTATTATGAAATTTGTTTCACTTCAAAGAAGACAAACGTTTCGTAACACAAATTTGTTATCACCTCATCTTTAATAGACAATGTGGTCTCCTTCAATAACAGAAGACCAAATAATCGGTCAACCAATCCAATAGATATAGGAATATCGTATTACCTAACTGGTTTTTCATTTTGAACTTAACTATTTTGGAAATAGTGGCATATTTTCTGTGGAAATTTCTGAAAATATCTCCAGAATCACCTAATACAGATTTTAAAAAAAAATTATTTCAAAGGCCTTATAACATACTCTTTAAATCAGTACACCAAACAATGTGTGAAATTAAAAATATTCAAGTAGACATTTTTAAAGTGGGAAATGAATATTTGGAACTTTTTTTAAACAGCATGTATATAAACATTTTTAGAAGCGTCAACAATGAGATAGGAACTTGAAATTTTGCATAAATTATATTAACTTTAGTATTTAACACTCATAAATATTGTTTCAGTAAATAATACTCAAAAATACTCATCTAGATATTTTTATAGTGGGAAATGCATAATTAGAATTTTTTTTTGAGTATTAATTACTGAAATAATATTTATGAGTGTTAAGTACTGAAGTTAATATACTTTATGCAAAATTTCAAGTTCCTATCTCATTGTTAATGCTTCCAAAAATGTTTATATGCATGCTATTTATTGTTAACTTCCGAAATATATATTTTGAAACAGAAATAACAACCCGTATTTCAGAAATAAAACTAAAATCTGTATCTATATAATTTTTAATTATATAGAATGCAAAGAAATACTTTACTGAACTTTAGTTTTTTATATAAAATTAATTATTGACTCTTGCAATTTCATTATCCTCTTCTTAATTAATATAGCTACATTAATTAAATAGCAACACTTTAATACAAGAAGTAATGTTATACAATCTTACCTTGCTACAACCTGGAGTAGTATGAGTATTCCGGCCGGTACGCTACTCCAGAAGAAAGTTCTGAATATCGTCCTGAAATAAGAAGCGGGCTGCTTCTTCCATCGTGATCTCTTCATTTCCTTTGTCCAATTCCTGCAAGAAGTAAGTATATTTCAGACCGTTACATTATATCTAGCTATTCAGAACGTTCTAAATACACCATTCTAGCATAAAGATCATTGATGTCAAGTTTAAATAATCTCCAAATCGTATTATTTGTTTCTGTCATTGATTCTGAAGGCTCTTTTTCAGACAAACGCAAAAATTTAGTTTTGCGTGGAAGATTTTCAAAAACTCTGGTTGAACTAAGTTAGAATATGTACAAAATAACTGGTCAAGCACATGCTGGAACATGCACAAAGAAAGGTGCTCAACGATAAATTCAATAGCGAAGTCAAGGGTCTGAAGATCACCAGGGTAGTAACACTTGGATCAAACCCCCACTATTACAGTTAGAAGCTTCAAGTTAGCTCTCTTGTATTCAGTTTTCTTGTACAATTCTTATACGCGTAGTAAACTTGAGGACTGATGATGCCCAGATGGATCTTAGTCACCATTGCAGCTAGAAACTTCAAATTTGAGCTCAACCGTTTGCTATTAATGGGCAGTTCTTACACCCACAAATTTGGCTATCTGATAATGACTAAAAGTTTGAAGCACCGAGTTTAGACTCTAATATTCAGTTCTGCTGGACAGTTCTTAGATGTACAATCTCGAGGATCTGATGATGACCAGGATAATAATACCTTAATCTCACCCACTATTATAACTAGAAACTTCGAGTTAAAGCTGAAATGTTTAGTTTTAATGAGCAATTCTTAGAATTGCAATTGAAAGATCAGATGATGACTAAGATAATAACATCGGTATCTTAGTCACTATAATGGCTAGAAACTGCTGGTTTAAACACAAAATTCAGTTTAGATGGGCAATTATCACACCTGTAAACTCGAAGGTTTGATAATGATCAGGATAATATTACTAGATTTTAGCTGCTATCGAAGATAGAAATTTCAAATTGAAGTTCAAATATTATGGTGCATTTTCATATGGCCCTACCATTGTTAGATCGTTTGTAAAACTGCTTCTGATCAGTTTTTTGATCACGAGTCAAAGGACATGGAGATGAATGGAAGAAAGATCAATATACTGTCATCTTTTCATTTTTTAGAGTTCTGTTCCTCAAAAGGATAAAATGGAACTCTTACAGGATAACTTTGTTGTCCATCTGCCAAAGTACCTTTTTCTCGGAAACGGCTTGAAATATCAAGTTGAAATTAATATGATATACTGCGGCCTATAGCAGATACTGTATTATGCTTACATTGCTGTGAAAATTTCAATGTTTTTTTGTTAATGCAACGAAAAGATTTGGTCCTTTTAAGCATATATTTTGTTATTTATGCTGTCATTAAAACCTGAGGAAAACATCTGGTCCTATAATCTTAAAAGTGGGAGGTGCTGTGGCAAGTAAAGGGAAAAATCCGAAAATCAAAGATTTCTATGCGGAATTACATATTTATTTAATATGCGCTTGTGAAAGATATAGTAACCAACACATTTACGTTCTAAAAAATTAAAATTTTGTATATACCGTAATAGAAATATTATGTACTATTAAATATTTAGAAATGCCTAA
The DNA here is from genome assembly GCA_039881145.1 of Druceiella hillmani. Taxonomy (NCBI): domain Eukaryota; kingdom Metazoa; phylum Arthropoda; class Insecta; order Lepidoptera; family Hepialidae; genus Druceiella; species Druceiella hillmani. The sequence continues at coordinate 7,759,818 of JAYKKI010000035.1, forward strand.
ATGTGTACAGAACCCTCACAGGGCAAGTTTTACTCGTACAGATTTTATATTTAACGAAAATTGTACATAGAAATGACAATTTTCATTCGTGGTGCATTTTCATTGACTTATATGCCTTATGTTAAAATAACACATAATATTTCAACAATATTATTTGTTGAATATATTTGGCGTTAATGTTGTAGAAATTCATTATAATTTGATTTTTCACAACTAAATGAAACCACGTTATTGGAGATCATTTGTACTTTATTTAAATTCATAGTGGTTGTTTTCTGTAAAGATTGTCTTCAACAATCTTTACAAATTGCCCACATGAAGATGTGATACAACGAAACCTGGGTCGTGGTAAAGAATTTAAATAAAGTTCTGCTTCTATGATGCTTTCACCCATAATCTTGTTCTAATTGTTCCGCTTCTATCATGCTTCATCCATGATCTTCTGTGCTTCTAAGTTATTTGAAGTGGGAACTCCTTTTGGTAAAGCAATTTTATTGATTTTTTGAGCAATTTTGTTGGGTGGTTGAACAATTTTTTTGATGCTCAATGTATATTGATGTATATTAGCGGTAGGCCAAGAGAAACGTTGTGCGGCCGAGTATTAACTACTTGTTGTACTTGCGTATATTCAACGGCGGGTTGAATGTAAGCAAATGAGAGATTACCCATTATATATATATATATATATATATATATATATATATATATATATATATATATATATATATATTTATATATATTATATTATGCCCCCTCTCTCTTGCGGTCTGGATATACTCAGTATTTAAAGTCCACATTTTCTCATTAAACAAATGTTTTTATTTATTATGTGGATTATTTTGTACATAATTGTACAAGTTTTATAAATTGATTGAGTGTATAACTAATATACCATATTTATTATATTATTACCAACCTAATTAATTATTTTCATTTAAATTTTCACTTCTTTTATGTGGTTATAAACAAACCCAATTTTATTTTAAGTTATTTAAATATATTTGATTACAATACGCATTTGCATAAATTTGTCAATGACAATCTTGTCCATTGATAGAAGTATAAATGAAAGAGATATGCTGAGTAGAGCCTAGGGTCTACATGGGTCCATAGATGACCTTACAAATATGTCATCAACATATTCATCAAGAGGTCTCCAGTAGAGATGCAAAGCTAGTAATATACTTTTAGTATTTTATAGCAAGGGACATAATATATGGTATGACACCAGACTCAAAAAAATCTTCTTCGTTACTTTGCCACAAAAAATATAGTAAATATCAAATTAATCTGTATTAAACCAGCATAAATTCAAATTCACAATAAAATTAAACCATTAGAAAAACTAAATTTAAATTTATAATTTGATTTATTAAAAAGTATATTTAATTGTAATTCAAAAGTATATTCAATCAAATTCATTTTGTATAAATCGATACAAATCAAATTCAATTTGTATATCCAAATAACGAAATATTATTTATTGAAATAATTATTAGAAAGAGAAGGCAAAAACACAAAATCTAACAAAGTTTTATTTACAATTATAAAAAGTATAACAATTAATATTTTCTTTTATAGAAAGTTGTCAAAATATGGTGTAGTTTTAATAAGTACATTCCACTAGCCGCTCGCAACGCTCGCGCTCACAACCGCGATCGCACCCATTCCACTAGCTTGTCAGCATTATAACTGTTATTCCAAGTGGAACGGGTTATGAACAATGTGTATTTGTAACTATGAGGAAATGGCGGGTTTTGGACAAAAATAAATAGATTAAAACATTATTTTTTTTATTGTGTATTAATCATTAGACAATAATTTACACGTACAGTAATTCTAAAAGAACAATTCCATTTCTATAAAAATTTCATGATTGTTTGCACGTTTCGCATTTTCTGGTGCAATATTTACTTCTATTAGGTGCTTCTCAGAGCTACATAAAGTGATTCTATCCGTCATATCGTTTAATCTTCAAAGATGATATAAATTTACTTACGTAAACTTAAATAAACAACCGCAACGACCCACAAAGATTCACAGGTCGGCATGGGCTTAAAGCAGTTGTGAACAATGCGCCATCAATGACGTTTTGATCATGACCACAACAACCGCAGTCGCCAAGTGGAATGATGACACGATGAGCATTTTGAGCGTTGTGATCACCTAGTGGAACGTGCTCAATATGTTACATAAGACACTAAAATACATAAATTACCACATGATATATTAATATACCAGTGTAATCCTGAGCTATGTGGTAATATACAATATTTTTATAACTATAGCACGAAGAGAATATGCTCCTAGCATTACAAAAAAAATACTTTATTCCATCTGCAAGCATAGCTTCGTCATCATTTTGTTATACGTATAGAAACACATATACCATTGGCCATTTTATTAAATTTATAATTGTGAACAAATAAAAAAAATTGTTGTAATTTGTAAAGAAATAACTTACTAAATATATACGTACTTCCTTATGGATAGCTTTTAAAATTGTTTACATACTCATCATTTTGTTTAAAAATTCCCCTACGAAACGAACCTACAAAAACTATGTACGATAAGTATCGGGAATTGCGGAATGAAGTCCTACCTTTTTGAAACAGACTGTAATGAAATAGTTTCAAACGCAAAGCATAGCGACAAGCACACCGCATGCCACTCCCTCACTGCTTTAGCCCACTCTCATATTTTTTCTATTGTCTATCTACTTCTTAATATTTTATATATTAGTCATTTGTCTATGGCTTCCTATATTTATTTTATTAAAATTCAATGGACGTTCATAATAAAGATTGAAATTGCATGAATTAATTATTTTTCAATTGTCATTTCAAGTGTTTCACCCCACAAACTTTAATAATTAATTACATGCAAAACCTAATACAATATGGCTTAAGACCTTTAAAAATTCATAGACTTTGTTAAAATTGCAACAATGTACAAAAAAAATCTAAACATATTCAATTACCTCATATGAGTCGTAAGTTAAAGTATCAATGGATACACTTTTACAATGCTACTTTACCATTTGTATCACTCCATTTTAGAGCCGGCGGGCAATTAATTTTCATTGTCTCGATTTGCTATACCATATCTTTAATATCAAGATTGCCATTAAGGTTTTGCATGAAAAACATCAATCTGTACTTTCTATTTAGAAAAAAAAACGGCTACGATAGAGAATTATATTGGCAGGTAATACACCCATCATCTTAGTTCCAAAAATGATTTTCTTATTAAATGTAATTAATCAAATCAATCTCAAATTAAGTTCATAAGCACTATCAATTATTTATCATTAGACGCCAGTATGTATCCAGATTTAAAATTCCTTCTTTCTAAAATTGTTTGGGCTTTTCTCTAAAAAATTTGATAAACTAAACCTTAAAATAATTTGCATCTTTAAATTTTATATTGCATAAATAATTAGACAAATATATCATGATCAAGAACTGACAGGTCTGGAAAGAACTGTGAAAAAGCATAAGCAATAAGATTATTTAGTCATCACTGATACGATGGAAACTCAGTGCCACCATGCACATGTCAGCTCTCTTCAAGTATAAAGTTGTTTTTTTATTGCAGTATGAGAGCCAGTTAACACAAACTTAACCTGGAATCTGTTAACATAAAACTTTTTTATTTGTCTTAATTTAATATAGACTGTCTTATATTAATATAGAATATATTATGTGATTTTTCTTAATTTAATATAGATTGTCTTATATTAATATAGAATGTATTATGTGATTTTTCTTAATTTAATATAGATTGTCTTATATTAATATAGAATGTATTTTGTGATTTTTCTTAACTTAATATAGAATGTCTTATATTAATATAGAATGTATTATGAGATTTTTCTTAATTTAATATAGAACGTCTTACGGAAGAGATTAAAGTTCCATCTTTTGGAAGAAGGCTTTTTCATAAGAGAATACATCTTCAGCAATTGTTGTACATTTATTGCTTGTTATTTTATTCCCTTTTCGCCCTAATGTGTGGGCTCTCTAAGTCTTTTCTTCAAATTTCCATATTTTGTTTATTTCAACTTGCTGAAAACTCAGTCGCTAACTGAATAGAACATTGAACGCCATACTCTTTATATCCTACTAGAGATGTTTAAAACATTTCTATAACATTCCAAAAATTACTCGAAAGCGACGGGTTCATAAGTTACAAATCTAACATATAAATGTATAAAAGTACTCACATGGAATATTATATGAATTTTGGCTATCCACTAAACTATAGCCGGGACATACAATTTATATAAAAGATGTCCCATGTGCCCTAGTTATAATAAATATGGTAACACAGTAACATTGAAAAAAAGTGTTACTACCGCATACATAATTTCAACCGAAGGCCACCAGACCCGAGGTCAAAGCAGTCTAACACTCTCTTGCTATTGTAACCCATGCTTTATTGATACTCAATAAGCGAACACGTGTGTTAGTGACGGTACGTACGTGCATGAACGAAGAATGTAGTCATACCGGCAGTACCAACAGCAAACAATGCATTTATTGCTGGCATTGTCTATTATTGTTAACAGCAAGCTTTTTTAGATACTTGGCAACATAACATGAAGGTACTGGTAAAAAAATAACAATGAGATAGTAAAAGCTAAGTTCGTTTTTATTTATCACTTCTTTTGGCAGCATTGTCCTTTTGCCAGTATTTTACTCCATAAAAACTAAGCTAAAATATGAAGATATTTTACCAATCGAAACTCTCTCCAAGTGAGAAGTCAATTAGTTATTTGACAACTCATTGTGGATGAGATTAGTATCATTTTATGCCCTAAACTATCATGTATAAGTACGAAAGCCCACACTATTTCCCCATCTGCATACCAAGATCAAATTTTGGTACCTCATACGCTGAATTTGGTATTAGAGGCACTGCCTAATTAAATTTGTTCCACTGTCCAATTCATGACATTAGGACTAAGATCGTGGAGTATTTGAGTGGCTCATGGCTTGCTCGCTATTTTTAATTATATTTGTTTTTCTTTTCTGTAATTTTTTTCACAGTTTGTTATCTGTTTTCTCATTTCTTAAGAGAAATAAAATGAATGAAAGAGTAAATTATTTTGTAAAAATAATAACAGATGAGCGAATAGTAAAATTTTTACAAAGATAAGTTTGCTGTGTCTTTGTAATCCATTGTCTCTTTAAACCATTATTAAGAAATGGTTTATTTAATTTCTTTTAAAGACATTTTTGAAGGATTAGCATAAAAATGTGAAAATTATTTGTGAATAAAAAACTATATTTTTTTTATAATTATTTTATTTATATATAATTTATATACACGCTATCTTTTTCACTTTGCAGCGCTGTAACGGGTGGAGAAAATATTATAAACGGGAATTTCTGATGAAAATCTAATAAACGGATACGAGCTTAAAACACGGAGTTAAAAAATGTAATTGTGTGCATTTGCCTGTGCCATTACTTTAAGGGCTACACCGCTGTCCACCGCATCCACTACTTTAAGGGCTACACCGCTGTCGGTGTAGCCCTTAAAGTAGTGGATTTATCTCGGTGAAATTTGATATTCAGAGGTTTCTAATAAATACCTTCAGTAATTTTTTTCTCACCTCATGATTTACAGCACTCCACACAGACAAAATTTAAATATTAGTTTTCCTCAAAATTGCTTTTATTGATTTTCATCAGTTTTGGTATCATTAGTACTATATAAGAAAAACAATACATATATACACGGTATCCGGGAATATATGTCGGACAAAGAAAGATGCTATTCGTTGGCTATAGAAGAATAAATTGTCTTTGAAATAAAACGTGAAACGTGCCCTTATTCTCACTGAGTGCTAAAAAATATTACATATGACTCTTTTTAACACACCCAATACTTGCCCGAAGTGCGGTGTTTACCCGCCGTGGTCCTGACACGATTTATTCCTTCGAGCGGTGCTGAACAATGTTCGCAAGTATTGTGTGTACGAAAAAGATGACATATAATTATGAATACTATTTTCAACTTTCTGAAAAAAGTCATCTTTTAAATTTTATTTTAACGACAATCAACTATTTTTCCGTCAAGGAATTACATCTTTCTTTGTCATAATAAAATAAAAAAAACTTTGAGTATTGTCTCGTTTATTTATTTGTTTATCTTTCTTTCATGCTTAAATGGCCCAACAGATTTCAGTGAATTTTTTTGTATAATATATAGATTATATATATATATATATATATATATATATATATATATATATATAAGTTTTTTCTAATATACATCATAAATTAAAGACAGAAAAGCTAAATATATTTACTTCCTTTCACAGCTAAATATATTTACTTCTTTTCATAGCTAAATATATTTACTTCTTTTCATAGCTAAATATATTTACTTCTTTTCATAGCCAAATACTTTTACTTCCTTTCACAGCTAAATATATTTACTTCTTTTCATAGCTAAATATATTTACTTCTTTTCATAACTAAATATATTTACTTCTTTTCATAGCCAAATACTTTTACTTCCTTTCACAGCTAAATATATTTACTTCCTTTTACAGCTAAATATATTTACTTCTTTTCATAGCTAAATATATTTACTTCTTTTCATAGCTAAATATATTTACTTCTTTTCATAGCTAAATATATTTACTTCTTTTCATAGCTAAATATATTTACTTCTTTTCATAGCCAAATACTTTTACTTCCTTTCACAGCTAAATATATTTACTTCTTTTCATAGCTAAATATATTTACTTCTTTTCATAGCTAAATATATTTACTTCTTTTCATAGCTAAATATATTTACTTCTTTTCATAGCTAAATACTTTTACTTCCTTTCACAGCTAAATATATTTACTTCCTTTCACAGCTAAATATATTTACTTCTTTTCATAGCCAAATACTTTTACTTCCTTTCACAGCTAAATATATTTACTTCTTTTCATAGCTAAATATATTTACTTCTTTTCATAGCTAAATATATTTACTTCTTTTCATAGCTAAATATATTTACTTCTTTTCATAGCTAAATATATTTATTTCTTTTCATAGCTAAATATATTTACTTCTTTTCATAGCCAAATACTTTCACTTCCTTTCACAGCTAAATATATTTACTTCTTTTCATAGCTAAATATATTTACTTCTTTTCATAGCGAAATATATTTACTTCTTTTCATAGCTAAATACTTTTACTTCCTTTCACAGCTAAATATATTTACTTGCTATGTTTAATTAGCAAGTAAATATGTTTGGCTAAGAATGTTCTTTATATATTTAAAACTTATCATTTATAGTTTAGCAATTATAAAGTTGATAATTTATCCTTGCGTATATTTACGCAGTACCTACGTATTATGACGGGACTTAGAATTGTGGTGGAGGAGAGTTTGCCTATGTGGGTGATGCGAAGAGAGAGGGGAAGACATCTCCTTACGGTATCATGTTCTGCTGACACTGCAATCGGTGTTAACTCATAAATGTTTCTAAAGTATTTTGCAGCTATTTATTGTATTCAAAAGTAAGTTTATTAGCTTAGATTATCCGATGCATTTAAAATATTACACATTAGATATATTTCCATAAAATCAGTGCTAGAAATTAAAATATCGATACCAGTTTAAAATATAAAAAACATGCTTAAGCGCAAGCTAAAATACTGGTTTTAATTTGTTGATGACTCAACTGCTGGCGCTTGTATCGTAATAACTGGTGTAATATATTTTATAACTTTTAAATTAATAGCTGCCAAAAAAAAACAGTTCGTTATGTCAATCTGTTTTATTACTGCAGACTGCCATAAAAATTAATTAGACAAATTCATTAAAATTGATAAACCAAATATTATATTTTGAAATTCAAGACACAATGCCAAATATGTATAGTTCGCTGGTTGGAAAATAACAAAAACAAAATTGTTTTTATTTTCGTATCGCAAAGGATTGTTTTGACGTCCAACTAATCGTATCGCAATAAACAACAAGTAATCATATTGTAACAAACACTAAGTGTTTACGTAAAAATATATATTTATTTATTTATTAAGGCATTTTACAGTTTACCCAATGCAGTGTGCAATAATATGTACACATTACGAAGAAACATATACACACATATATATATATATATATATATATATATATATATATATATATATATATATATATATATATATTTCGTAATATTATAAAATGTTTGACATTTAAAGTACTGGCGGGAAAGATGCACAAATTTTAATGACAGCTGTCAATTTATGGACATATTTCTTTTTTAAAACCTTTATTTGAAATTCTACGTTTTACATCCTGATTAATTTTGTTTATTTTTAAAACTACTTTATTTTTAATCTAATATTTGAAGGAGGTTTTAATTTAAATATTTAATGTGTTAAATTACTTATGAATTTATTTGCATACAAAATTATTTCTAAGAAATAATTTCTTATAACCAATCTTGTGATTTACGCAAGAAGCGTAAAAAATAAACAAAGTATTATTAAAAAAAAGGGAAAACCAGATTGCGCATAAAAATGTAAAGATAAAATAAATTTTGGCAGTGTCAACAAAACATTATCAACATTTATTTTAGTAAAGATGTCCACGTGAGGTCCAATGATTAAAGGTCATTAGTCTCGCAGGGATAAGCGAGAATAAAATTACTTCATTACGTTTTTTTGTCGACTGATATAATACAGGCCAGTTCTTATAACGAATTGCGTCAACATGCTTATGATGCTTAATAAAAAGATCAAGGGAAATAAAAAATGACAATAAATTTTGTAAAAATTAGCAAACAGACTTATATAGGTTCCTGGTACAAAATAAGGTTATTATTTAGTAGATATAATAATCTTACTTTGTACTAACTAAAAATCGTTTTTAAACTCTTACGTAGTGTAATTATTTCCAAGGGAACTTCTACAAAAAGACAAGAGAGATTTTGTAGAAATAATAATTTTATTTTGTACTAACTAAAAATTTTTTTTAAACTCTTACGTAGTATAATTAACTCTAAAGGCACTTCTCCAAAAAGAGAAGAGAGATTACGTAGAAATAATAATCTTATTTTGTACTCACTAAAAATTAGTTTTAAACTCTTACGAAGTATAATTAATTCCAAGGGAAATTCCCCAAAAAGGGAAGAGAGATTTCGTAGAAATAATAATCAAATTGTGTACTAACTAAAAATTGTTTTTAAACTCTTACGTAGTATAATTAATTCCAAGGGAACTTCTCCAAAAAGAGAAGAGAGATTCGTAGAAATAATAATCTTATTTTGTACTAACTAAACATTATTTTTAAACTCTTACGAAGTATAATGAATTCCAAGGGAACTTCCCCAAAAAGGGAAGACACAAAAAAAGATATATTTATCCCTTTAATGTAATTATATAAATTTATCAACACAACATGGACGCCGCGTCAATTTTCATCATCTTTCATAATCACCACACTCAATCACGAAGCTGCACTTGGCTTCGGTGAGTTCCAAATGATGGAGCCGGGATCTAACCAGCTTTACAGCAATGAAGTTTACAGCAAGCGAAATAAAGACACGCATTGACAATCCTTCGAATTATGCTACAAGAATTCCAGTTATCGAAACGAATTTCTAAATAACTATTTGTCCACAAAACATCTATTGCGAAACAAATCTGACTCTCAGACGAAGATCTCTTCCAGATGATGCAGTGGGTTTCGGTCTAATGAGAGTGTGTACCTACTATTTGCGTGGAACGTGCGTATTAGCATATGACATTTCGCAGATACCTGTTACACGCAGCTTTCTGTCTCTGTTTGTAATGATTCAACTAACACAAGAGTAAAAGAAACAAAACGATTACGATGTAAGCAGGCTATCTCATTTGTCGTATAAACCCCTTCTTAGGAAAGAATGAAACGAAAAACCTACCACGCAATAGGCTAATATGTGTAACATGTAATACTCTTGGGCAAGGTAGTATCTCAAATGCTGTACTTTATGCTTGCTGCATACTAGGTATTCTCTAGTATGTCTAAATACCACTGCTTATCGACATTTGGCGTGCACATGATCATTCATAGCCTTTGAAGACCCGTAACAAAAGCTTTTATAAAAATAAAATATAATCATTAGACATTATTTTTGTAACTTTTCGTTTATTTTAATTTGAATAGATGAAAGACGAAAATATGGAAAATGCCATATGTAACAAGCAGAAAAATATTGAAAAGTACTATGACGAGTGTTTACGTTGCGCGTTTCCAATAGAACATCCGACGAGCGAGTATGCGTGCCGCTGTGGCCTAATATTTTGTGACAGGTATCCGTACCTATTATTTTAGATACTCGTAACAGGATCACCTAGTACGAAAAAATACTGATATAGCACATCTCTAATGTGCTCGGATGTAACTCACTATTGAATATATTTGCTAATGTCTGGAAAAGAGAGACCAATTATAAGTGATCGAAACGCGCAATTAATGGCGTCAACATCTGGTCGATGAAACCGCATGCATGCAAATGACACAATAAAATCATAACCACAGTTGTTTTATGGGATTTTTAATTATGTTTATTTTTAATTAATTTTGATATTTCCCACCGAGCCGGACTCCGACACTAGTCATTGTTTTTTTCACTAATTGTTACCTGATTCCACGAAGTTATTTTTGTATTAATAAAATGGTGACGAAACCATGTCACGCAAAAACTAATGGACGTATTTTGATGAAACTTTGTAGTTTTATACCTCAGAGGTTTGTCATTTTGTAACAGCACGCTTACTAACGTGATTTTCACGTCTTTTAAACAGATGCCCGGTGTGGAGAGGGAGTCGCGCCCAAATGCGAAACAGTTTCTCTAGAGGTAATTTGCAGCTTAAATAGCTCAGCTAAAACAGGCATAGCGACGTCCTGTTATAAAGAGGAAGGATGAATATTTGTGCCCTACACATATAATACTTACTGGCGTGAAAACGTCTTAAAAACAGATGCCCAGTGTGGAGACGCAGTCGAGCCCAAATGAGAAACGATTTCTCTAGAAGTAATTTGCAGCTTTAATAGTTCAGCTAAAACAGGCATAACGACGTCCTATTATAAAGAGGAAGGATGAATATTTGTGCCCTACACATATAATACTTACTTACTGGCGTGAAAACGTCTTTAAAACAGATGCCCGGTGTGGAGAGGCAGTCGCGCCCAAATGAAAAACAGTTTCTTTAGAAGTAATTTGCAATTTTAATAACTTGGCTAAAACAGGCATAGCGGCATCCTGTCTTAAAGACGAGGGATGAAAGTTTGTGTCCTAAATGTATGATACGTTATCGCTAGTCCTACATAATGTATATAAGATACGCTAGTGGAAATCCACTTAAGCTGTGCTCCGACATTCGTGACAGCCTGACGTCGGGAACTGCGTATGCGCAAAATGAACCCACAATTTCCAAGCGATAGATTTGACATTTGCAAGAGGTATCAAATAACATCAAAGCTATTGGTATATACTTTTCTGATACTACCTGTATAAGCCTGAGCAAGAAAGCGTACCTGCTTGTCTCTTTTGATACCTTAGGCCAAAAATGTTTATTCTAAATGCTAATTGTCTAATATATGCTTGTTTTATTTAAAAAGAAACAGTATAACTGGAATAAATACCAAAAAATAGAGTAAATTTGGCATATTGGGAGAGAATAATGGACGAAGCAAAAGAAAACAGGTTTTGGATACAGGGACAATAAAGTGACAGAAGTATTTAAAAAGGATATTTAAAAACGTGTGGATTAAATTTATTTCTTTATAATTGTAAACTTGTGACTTAAAAAACCAAGACGTGAATAAAGAGTGATCGATCAATCGATTTTTGTGTGTCTTTTAGAGTCTCAGAAACGAAGAAAAACAAATTGTTGAAAAAAAAGTTACAGATTTTTTATTAAAATAACCCTAAATATTTTTTCTATATTGAAATTAGTGTTGCGAAAAATCAATTTCAATAATGAAATACTTTGATTGGTAGTTAATAATCGATTAAAATTTTGATAATCCATATAAAATTTGCTACTCAAAACGAAACGATGCTACTAATTTGGGAACTTATCGGAGGATTTCCCGTTTTGCTGTATACTTCATTGCGTTCATTTATTTCTTGTGACGGGAAAAAAAAATAACTTGCTAAATAATCGTCTTACTTGAAATAATAATTTTTTGCCTTAAATGTTTTTATGCAACCATAAATTTCGAAAACTCCTTATCCGATTCGCATTTATTACGTATGCCATAAACAAAGAAATATGAACATACATCGATACGATTTTACGATTTGAATCGATCGAAGCGATATGCAACATACGCCAACCGTCCATGAATATTGTCTCCGTTTTGTACTCTATAGCTTATGGGCGGTTAAACCTGTTCCCTCGTATTTTAACGCGTTCCAAATTACAATACATTTTAATACATTTTTAAAAATAAATAAGTAAAATATGTATATATTTTTTCACCCAAGATTAAAATGGCGATTATGTAATATTAAACTCGGTTATTAAAAATTGAATAAATTGTAAAACTAATATATTTTAGCCTACAATGCGCAATGTCACGTAATATTTTTATATTAAGATCATTGGTTAAAAATCCATTAGTTTCCAAAAATATATATTTTATTTGACACCAATTACAAAAAACTGTTAATGTTTGGAATCATAGATAATTTTTTGTTGCTTAATTGTTCCGGTAATTAACAAAAAAAAACAATTAAAATTGAAGCACGTAAGCTACTCCATTTTTATATTCTCATAATCCATATGAAATACGTGAAAGAATATAACATATTTTCGTTTTACCAAAATAAAAAAAATTATTTAAATTGGTAATAAATACTTTGTTCTACGATTTTTTTAATAAAGCATTATTTTACACTTATCCATAGATTTTACAATTAATTGTCTTTTTCAGTTGAAAAAAATATTCTATGGTATTTTGAAAATAACTATATTTAAATGAGAAAGTTCTTCAAATTCCTATTGTTTATTTTAGACTAGCATTTAATATTTGTCTTTTCATAGCCAACATTATATTGTTTTCGCGATGCCTAATACGCCCTCTACACCACACGCGAAATTACCTCGAAGAAGTATTCGTCGAAGTTGAACGCAGTCCGAAGTACGTGACTACACACGCAGCCAGCCAGGTGTAAACAGTACGTCTATCTGTAAACTGAAGTACGCTGAGTAGTGTAGTGAAACACTTCATTTAACTTTGCGAAGTCCTTTGACTTGGGTGCAAAAAACCGACAGCGATTGGAAGTCGCCCGAGGCGAGACGAGGTTGCACAAAGCGAATCGAAGTAGGTCTTTGCACTATTCTCTTCGCCTAACTTCGAGCGATTCGCGAGTAGTGTAGTGCAGGTTTAAAGTACATGTTACGATATGGGCTGCTATAATATAGTTTTATTAACACTTTAAAAAATTAATCGATTAAAGGATTTTAGTATAAATAATGAACATTTAATTCCGATTCAATATTTAAAAAAATTAAATAATAAGATAAAAAAAATTGGTTGTCTGTAAAGTACGGACGATAGTTTTACATGATAACGTCATAAAGAAACATTGATGAAAAATAGCATACTTTTATGAATTAAATTGAATTATTATCACTGAATTATTATTATTTTGTATAATACAAAGAAGGAGTTAATTGAAAATTACAATTTCTTCGATAAATTAACATTTATTTACACTCGTTAATTCAAATATTTTTTTACTTAAATTATACAGATTAATTACAAGTAACAATGTGCTGTTAACAATTTATTTACAACTTATATACATGTATTATATTTAAGATCTTCCAATCTGCGTTATTCTGTTAAGGATAGGACGATGATAGGAAAAGTACGAAATCAAGGGGAATGCTTCAATTATAATGTGTCTTGAAAAAGTCAAATCGATGGTTGTCGAACTGCTAGCTCTGACGTCACGCGAGAAGAGAGATAAATTCCGACGCTTGGGCCGATCGTGCCTCTCTATCACTTGTTCCGCGCTCTCGCTTGCACGCCCAGGCTCAGGCGGAACGTGACACTTTTTCATGCGTGCAGCCGGTGTTAATCGATTTATAAGACGTTAGCACGTCAATAACTATTTCGAATCACTTTGTAGTTTAAACATAATTATGTCAGGCACATATTTATAACAGAGATGTATGTGATCGGCGTTCTTTTCGTTTCACCAAATCAATCATTTCACTCACTCGTCGCGTCGTGGAGATATAAATGTATATGTTTTGACGTTATGTGAAAGAGATAGAAAACGATCGAACTGTTTAGTCAAATATGCAACTGGATCTATGTAGACGAACGTAGCTACTCGCGATCGAATGTGAACGCAGTGATAAAGTATACCTACATTAGTTCGCTCAAAATATTTGCGCAAACGAACACTTTTTTGTTTCATTTCAAAATTTTAATATATAATTGTGTAAATACACCAATTTATTCCAAATTATTTAATTATTATTAAAGTTATTTTATATATAATTTGAATCTAGGTTGACATTCCTAAATCCTAAACCTGCGAAATATTAAACAAAGTGGATATTCTTATAGAATTTATTATTATTTTCAAACAATACTGCGTAATGTTCAGTCATTACTATTTATCATCACACTGTATGACCATTGTTCAACGGTTCAACGTATGCGCAATAAATAATTTCGTTAATAACTCGAGTACTGAGATACGGAGCTACTGAGCTAGAGATATAAATGAGTGATATATATCCTTCCAATCTAATGATACATATCACTCTTTTCTTTTCACTGATACATTTTGTGCATCTCTAATTTATAGCCGTCATTAAAACTCTATTCTGTGCCATAGACAATCGAGTTGACAGCAAACTGAAACTTGTTTTTTAAATCGTTTGTGGCGTTGCGTAGTGCCAAACAAATCGTTTTATCGCCTATCTTCAAGTGATAATACAATAATTAATATCTAACTTCCGTATAGAACAAGATGATAATATAATTTGTATTAATTACAACTAACTGATTAAATGACGGATTACTGAAGAGTGTGATGTATTTTTTGACATTTTCGTTTACTACATAGACCCATTAGTTGCAATAGTTTTTTTTTGTAATACTACGACTTTAATGCTTGCTACATTATTATCTCAATTAATTTAGCAATTTATATGAAGAATGTTTCTTAAAATAAGCAAGATGATTTTAATCTAACGAAAATTGAAAATAATTAAAAAAAAACAAACATTTGTTAAAAAATTGGCTTTTGATTAAAAAAATTACTCCTAAAGTCAAACTAAAATATGAAGGAATAGTTACCAAAAGTAACAATTAGTTTTGTTTTTAGGTTTTTGTACCTCAAAAGGAAAAACAGAACCCGTACAACATCACTTCCGTGGCCGTCTGTTCGTTTGTGACAGCCGTTCTTCCCAGAAACCCCTTAACATTGAAATTTGAAAATTGACAAAGTAGTAAGGTATTAAACCTACACATATCTTAATTACAAGGTGTCCAGTGGCAGATTTCAATGTTTGAAAAATTGTAAAAAAAAACTACACCTCTAATACAAAGTAGGTTTATTTTAACTTTATAACAACAAATGCGGATTTCATTTTTTAAAAACCACGTTTTCCAAATGGCGGCCATCGAATCTGACACACTCTTCGAGTCTAGCACGACTCAGAGCGACTGGGGTATCCTACTGACTTCGGCTCGAATATTTTCTTTAAGTTGTGTCACAGTGCTCGGATTTGTTTTGTAAACAACGGATTTTAAGTATCCCCATAAGAAAAAGTCACATGCATTTAAATCGGATGACCTAGGTGGCCACGGTACGGTACCGTTTCGGGATATGTTTTTTTCTGGAAATAACTGCCGCATTGCATTCATGGACACATTAGCAGTGTGAGCTGTGTCCCCGTCCTGCTGGAACCATGTGTTTTGGTTGAAGGATGGACTATTCTGTAGTTCTACTCTGAAAAAGTAATTTAAGATCTAGGCATATCTCTCCGAATTCACAGTTACAGTTTGGCCACGTTGATTTTCAAAGAAATAAGGCCCTATGATTGCAGATGCAGACATGGCACACCAGACTGTTACTTTAGGCTTATATAAAGGCTCTTGATGCATTTGTCTTGGGTTGTGAACATCCCAGTAACGAAAGTTCTGCTAATCCACATATCCTCCAATGTGAAAGTGAGCTTCGTCACTAAAGAATATGTTGCCCATCCGGGTAGCAGGACGAAATCTCAACAACAACACCTCCGCGTAAGTTTTTCTTAATTCAAAGTCAGAATCGTGTAAATCTTGAACAATTTAAATTTTATATGGATGGAACTTGAGCTTTTTTCGCATTATTACCTGTAAAGTTGATTTCGGAATTCCCAATATCGATGAACGTGTACACAGTAATAAACGGGGATTTTCAACGACAGAAACCATAACACGCTCGACATTTTCATCCGTGGCTACCAATGGTGTAGGTCCTGGCCTGGGCCTATTTAATGTTGATCCTGTAGCTCTGAACCTTGCTACCCATGACTGAATGAGGTTGATCCATGGTCCATCACGTAATCGACGAATACTGTAACGATTATTAAATCGACGGCGTGCTACAGACAGCGAGAATCCACTCGAAATGTACGCCTCGACGGCAAAAGCGCGGTGCTCCCCACTCCACTGTTCCATGGCTGCTAAAATATCCGCACCGATTGCGGTTCTAACGACGCCCCCCGCGCCCCTCCAATGTGTTGCGTTCAGAAACTATGTTTGTTCAAACTTTGAAATCTGCTACTGGACACTTTTTAGGCGAGTAAATTAAGTTATTGATTTTATTTTAAATTCCATGTATAGTTTGAAAATATCTCCTCTCTATTTGAAGAGGCTGGTTATCAGGGTTTCAAAAATAATTTTTTATCAATATAAATAAGTACATCTTCAGGGGATGGAAATGTTATGTGATATGGAAATTTGTTAGGAGGAGCCAATTAATTAATCGGATTTTTTTAATTTAATGTCTAGTTTGAGGATACGTCCCTCTATTTCAAAAGGTTAATTGTAAGGGTCTCAAAAATGTTTTTTTCTTATCATTTTAGATAAGAATATCCTCAAAGAATCGAAATTTTATATTTATCATTTTAGATAAGAATGTCCTCAGAGAATCGAAATTTTATGAGATAAGGACATTTTTTAGAAAGAATAACCTAATTAATCTGATTTTTTTGAAATTTCATGCCTAATTTGGGGACACCCCCTCTATAGCAAAAGGCTAATTATAAGGATCACAAAAATATTTTTTTTATCATTTTGGATAAGTATATCTTCAGAAATATACTGATTCGTTGAGATTCGTTCGTTTTAGTAATCGAAAGAGCAAACGGAAAAAGTATTTGAAAAATGAAAATTCAAAAATCACAAATCAATTTCAATTTTATTTTTCTGTAGATCAAACTAGTTTCTGCCCGCGTCTTCCCGCGAATTAAAGCATGCAACCTACGTTTCAACTGTTCTGTTAAACTTATTCAATATGTGATCGTATTCAGTCTCATGATTGAGTTGAACAAGGCTGAATACTATGCCATGAGAAGCACGCGTGGGTTTGGAAATTCGGGATGCACCGTATGAGTTAACCAGCCCTCTGTTGTACCATGTTACTTTATGAGTAACGTAAACTTTACGGAAATATTAGCCTATAAGCAGACGTACGCATGTTGTATCATCATGCAACCTTTATTTTGACAGCTGCGCATGTTAAAATGGCGCTTTAATTCACTTTACGTAAAGGTAGATGAATCGGTAACGTTACAGCTAACTTTATAGGTTATTTAAATATTTCTTTCGATAATTTAATAAATTTAACTTTACTAGTATATAAGAAGGTGTAAGATTTAGTAAATAATATTTTGAGAGCTACGTGCGTTAAAATGGCGCTTTGTTTCACTTCACGTTGTATCAGTATGCAACCTTTATTTTGACAGCTACGCTTGTTAAAATGGCGCTTTGTTTCACTTCACGTTGTATCAGTATGCAACCTTTATTTTGACAGCTACGCTTGTTAAAATGGCGCTTTGTTTCACTTCACGTTGTATCAGTATGCAACCTTTATTTTGACAGCTACGCTTGTTAAAATGGCGCTTTGTTTCACTTCACGTTGTATCAGTATGCAACCTTTATTTTGACAGCTACGCTTGTTAAAATGGCGCTTTGTTTCACTTCACGTTGTATCAGTATGCAACCTTTATTTTGACAGCTACGCTTGTTAAAATGGCGCTTTGTTTCACTTCACGTTGTATCAGTATGCAACCTTTATTTTGACAGCTACGCTTGTTAAAATGGCGCTTTGTTTCACTTTACGTAAAGATAGCTGAATCGGCGAATGTTACAGCCGACTTTATAGATTATTTAAATATTCCTTTCAATAATTTAGTAATTGTAGCTTTACTATTATATAAAAAGTATAAGTCATAGTATAATTAATTGGGCAAACTGAAAAATGAAACTCCTAATTTTCATAGTCACCATATAAAAATGATGTTATGTATTAAATTAAATACCAACAAACATCGTTATATGTTTGATCTCATAAAAATTATATTGCATTTGCAGAAACGGCACTTAAGTCCGTACTCGAGAATTCAGGGATATATCAGATCCATATACGTTACTAAATAATACCTTGGTAAAATACTTAAGAATATCTAAAGATATAACAAAATTTGTCATTTGAGACCGATGTTTAAAGTGATACGAATAAACATTACCCGACGCGCAACAAAACAAAATAACCAATAAAAACGCATCACCTGTCGTCCATGGATAAAGTACAAAACTGTCATCGTCGACTAAATAGCTCCGTCCTTTTCTTTCTGCTCGTAAAATTATACGATGATATTCTTGCTCTCTCTCAAGCCAACGAAAATTAGCGTTACTTTAACGAACAATAAAGGTTAGGTCAAAGCCAATGCAATACAACATGTCGATTTTTAAAGCGAACGTTAGAACAACCGTAAGATTCGTATATTACCTAACGTATTCGTTAAGTAAAATGAATGATACAACATAGAGCAGATTAGATGTAAAATTAGACTAACAAAAATTTCGTTTGGGACAATACTATGTGATGAAACATAAACCTAAAGAAAAATACAGAATTCCCCTTACAGACAATACGTGAGCACGTAAGAAGCCAACGAAGAACATAAAAGATAGATGCTATCCCTGAGGAATTATTTCAGACTTCGGGATAAAAAGTGAAAGTATGCTCTGTGAAAGGTGTTCTGTAATGTTGTGTTGAAATACCATACAAGACCACCATTCATAGTTTTAGATATCATAGAAGATCTAGTAAAATTAGATAAATTTATGACCTAAATAGGTCTTTAGATTTTCATCCATAGTGGAAGGCAATTAACAAAACAGGATAACGTTTAGCATTGCAGAAACGTAACTGTTATCTACATCCAAAATTTAATTACACCACTCAATAATGAATAGATAAAAGAATTCGTTACGTTGAGTGGGGACTGTGACGCATCGCGCTTGTCGGAGAGCGGATGCACCGCCATTATGAGGTCATTTTGCCGCGTCACACAATTTCCGTTTAGTATAAATGTTGACTCTGAGAATCTGCGAAACTCATTTGAATTTCAATCGACATCTCTCGTTAAAATTTATCTATTGCGTGTGTAAAACTTTAATGTGGAATGGTTATTGTGGATATGTATGGTGTAAAAGTTAAAAATTAAGAAAACTTAATACAATATCGGCCTGTATTCGTAAAAAAGTCAAATCAAAATATAGAAATCATATACGGTTGGAAAGAACTTTCTAAGATCAATCCATAAAACGCCATAAGATAGAGTGAAACGGTGCCGGGAACGTAAAAAATATTACCCATTAACGTACACGCATTCTCATAAAACACAGGCCGTATCTCCAATTTAGCCACATTTTGTAAGTTACCTTTATAAGAAAAGAAAAGAGTTGGAAATCTATGTTTTATCCAAAAACTAAAATCGTTGTTATTTTGTTTATCAATTTACTGTGTTAACGACAAAAAAATCTTCATTAAGTACTTGATCTGTAATAAAATTAAATTCACTGGTCCTCAAGCGTTGAAATTACGCCAACTGAATCTACACCAACCGCTGCATTAAATACATTCTCTGAGTACACTCACCCGGAAGTGTATCAAACGCCGACTTGCTAGATTAATGAAATGACGTCAGTGCGATTAGATTGGCCAAATGCCCAAAAGGGAAACTGTATATATTCCTAAATAGAGTTTGGATTGGAAAAAGCCCGTCAAAAAAAATTTGTCAAACAAGCCTGTCAACAAACTCGCGCTACGAGGGTTCCGTACACATTAAGGCACACGTATTTAAGTGCACAGTAGTTCTAATTAAACTGTTTATAAATATTAATTATGCCCAATGTAAATATATCTTTTACAAGCATAAAGGAAAAATCATTGTGAAAATGTATAATTTCACACAGAATTAAAAATCATTAACTTTTCCCTTTATTTATGCTATAAAACTTCCCATTATGCCAAATTTCAAGATTGTAGAATATGAGACCCCATAGGCACACCCCCGACACTCCATATTAGCGAAAAGATTTAATTGCCTACACTACTACGTACTCGCTTATCCGTATCCGTATGTGTGTGCGTAAATTAATGTAGGGCTGCAGCGTGCAGGTAAAAATATTTACTAGTACTACATATCGGTCTCGATTGTTGACAATCGCGCCGATCGAGCGAGTCAACGCTATACGTCAGCTACATAGATGTTTCTCTTTCTAATCAATAGCGTCGTTCGAATGACTGTCTCGACAGCACGCTGGCGCAGTAACTTTGTATTGGCGCACGCGACTTTATTATTATCTAATTGTAAAAATGTAGTTATTTGAAAAAATATTTTACACTATACATTTAATTGTATGAAACTGATTTGGTAATTATAATATTAAGATAACATTTGAAAAAATGTTATCTTAATATTATAAGATTTTTTAAATGAATTTTTCAATATTTATATTTCCTGTACATTCCGGTAAGTCTGACGTACTTTGCTATCTCTATATTAGAAGTGGTACCATATTTCGACTTATTCTGCTGTTCTGTAGAATCTACGACTGTACAGTTAAGATCGTGTTGTATTTTGGTGTCTCATAGATAGCTCATTATTTTTAATTAGGCTAGGTTCAGATACTCACCCATTCTCAAGTGACATTTCTCATTTTTGGACTGTTTAATTACTGACTAATTCAGACGTGTGGCGTAAGCAGCATTGAGAAAAGAATTAGAGAAGACATTTTGTTTCTAGATTTTATATCAAAACTGAGACGTTATGAAATAAGAGGAAGAAGATATAGCTAGAATCTTAAAGAAGTAAATTTTCTGAATTTAAATACATAATTTCCTATCGCGCCATTATTCACAGAGTTATTGTGTCACGATATTCGCACTATTTCTTTGCATCGAAAATTTTGACCTGGCTACCAAACCGAATTTATATATGGCTACTAAACCGAATTTTTATCACATAACTTGAAACAAAATTGTCAACAAGGTTGCAATTTTCTTCTTACGACCGTATTCACCACACACGGTCAGGACTCTCAGTCGGATTTACTGATAGTTAAAAACATATTTTGTATGGATACTTCAGTGATTGTACCGTGCAATTGGCCACGATCGGTAAAGTTGACTCTTGTTCCGACTCAACTGATAGTTAATGAGAAACAGAAATACGATTTTAATTATTAGTAAGTCCGACTGACAGTTCTGACCGTGTGTAGTGCATATGGGCGTTATTCATATGGGCAGGATCTGACTCACGGTTAGATCCTGCGCTTGAATAAGATCTTTGTGCGCGCAGCAGAGTTATTCGTCATAAAATTGCGTAAAAAATCTAACAATATTTGTACTAAAAAAAGTTGCCAGTTGCCAATTGTGATATCGATCATTTTCCCGCATAGATACTTAACTTGACCTCTAAAATTGTATAGAAAACATTTGTTTTTTTTACATTTATATTCTCATTTTAACTGTATTAGGTTTTTTACGGTTTTTTCTAGGAAAATTGGACAGAGATATTAATAACATTTATACAAACTTATTTTAACAAAGATCGTGTCTATTATTAATACAGGTCATTTTGTGCATTGAACTGAGTATATCTGAGGCGAGTTTCTGCAAAAAAAATGCATTTTTTTCGTTGAAATTGAACTTTTTGACATCGTTTTTTTACAAACGGTTGAGAATTTACATACAGTTCCTTACCATTTTCTACTCAGTTTGATGCAAAGAATAACTTATAATAATAATAGAGACATTATTTGTTACGAATTGTATATCGAAATACACATATATACATATGTATGGAAACGGATATGTAAAATATAATACCAACGTTACAAAAAGTCTGTCCGGAAATTCAAAATAATTAGATTAATCACTTCGCTGCCAATTTTCTATCTAACCTTATCTTTTCGAGAATCATAATATATAAATCAACCGTCGGTCGATTTAATGATTGTTACATACTTTTTTTTATTTGTTTAAAGGAAGTTAGATACTTTTTTATTACTCCCACGAATCAGATATCTCGTATAGCGCAACTCCGTATGTCAAATGAGATTTTTGGCAAAAACTTATGCCAAAAATTTAATTTGACATACTTTCCATAAGCATTTGCTCACGTCTGCTCCAAAGAGATGACGTTGCTTTTTTTTCACACAATCTCTTAAAACAATGCTAGCAAATTTAAAAATATCGACCTTGATATTAAAATTTTATCGTCGAAATATAGCTTCATCGACCATAAAGCTACTGACTATAAATATAGGTGTTTCAGCAAAAGAATACCGACATTTAATCGAAGATTCTAATTGAGTCGATCCATGTGAATTGGGAGTTGAAACGTGTTGAGTTACCAAAATATGGATAACGATGGCTCCAACAACAACATCCTATAGCATTGTCACTGGGATTTAAATAATTTTCAACACAACAAAACAAAGTTACTGAAAATTATTTAAAGTCCAGTGACAATATTATAGGATGTTACAGGTGTGTAACATCCTATAGCATTCTCATTGGGCTTTAAATCATTTTCAACATAACAAAACAAAGTTACTGAAAATTGTTTAAAGTCCAGTGACAATGCTATAGAATGTTACAGGTATGTAACATCTTATAACATTGTCACTGGGCATTAAATTATTTTCAACACAACAAAACAAAGTTACTGAAAATGATTTAAAGTCCAGTGACAATACTACAAGATGTTACAGGTATGTAACATCCTATAGCATTGTCACTGGGCTTTAAATCATTTTCAGTAACCTTTGTTAAACCAATAAACGATGCGATCGACATCCTGAGGTAACTGAAATATTGTTTATCTCGTTTTCTTAACTTTGGATATAAAGTAAGATATAGATTTAAAGTAATTAACAGGATGTACCCAATATCTTCTCCCTCTTCTTTCACGATGTCTCTGTTTTTATATCAAATCTAGAAACAAATTGTCTTCTCCAACTCTGTTCTTGATTTCTGCTTACGCCACACTCGCGCGAATGAGTCAGTAATTAAATTGTCCAAAAATGAAGAACGTCACTTGAGAATAGGTGAGTATCTGAACCTAGCCTAATTAGAAATAATAAGATATCTGTGAGCCATCAAAATACAACACGATCTTACTTGTATAATCGTAGATTCTACAGAACAGCAGAATAAATCGAAATATGGTACCACTTTGAATATAGAGTTTAAAAAAACCACGTCAGACTTATCGCAATGTACAGGAAATATAAATATTGTAAAATCCATTTAAAAAATCTGGATGTTTTTCAATATCGAATTGAGTTCTTTAGAATTTACGGTTTATAAAAACCAAAATAAATTTTGATGCGTTAATACTGGCACATCAATTCCTATTGTTTGCGTAATGTTATATGAACGCCATCTACCTGGATACGCCACAGATGCGAATCGAGCCTGTGTGGATAACATAATTAACTAAATTTCTACTAGATGGCGCCAATTAAGTTAGCACTTAATTATATAATACTATTATATTTCGCTATTTTAAAATTTCAATTATTGAAGTAATCTAACAGCATAGCGACCAAGTGCGAAAAAGACAGAAATATAGAAGCACATTTACAGGCGGTCTACGTCGTGAACGCGTGGACCTAGGTCGCCGGTCTAGGTGTCCATGGAAAGCCCTTAAATAGTTCCAATAAGACCTCAAGAGATAAGGCTTTAATAAAAATAATCAACATTTTTTGATGTCGCAAAATTGAAAAATTATATTTCTTAGAATCTTAGAAATCATCATATAACATAATTAACTAAATTTCGACTAGATGGCGCCAATTAATTCAGCACTTAATTATATAATACTATTATATTTCGCTATTTTAAAAATGTTTGTATAATTTAAACGCAAAATATTTATATATATATATATATATATATATATATATATATATATATATATATATTATAACATAGCCGGTATAAATTCTCAAAAACTCTACGAAATTCACCTTCTAACAAGCGGTTGCCCCCGATTTTATTGTCTTATATGAACACTATCGCAAGTTTCTATGAAAAATAACATTTAGTTCGATTATCTGAATAAAATAAAAGATTCTCGAAAATCCAAACCACAAACGTACATCAATTTCTCGAACAGGACACAAGTCTTTAGCGCAATTGTACTTTAACTCGAATTGAGATATTGGTAAGTGCATGGGGCATACGAAAGAGTACGTATCGTCTCTTACCAGAGAAAGCTGGGACACTAAAATTCGTTAACGAAAGACAACACGCTGTATTTTACATTAACCAACACAGATTTCATAATCACCTCTCCGGATTCCAAATAAAAAGCGTGTGACTTTTTTAAATTTCATAATATTTATATGTTTAAATTACATTTAATAAATAAAAAAAGTTTTAACTACACTGATTTTGAAACTCGATCCATTCTGATAACAAACTACTGGCTAGTGCTGTTCGCATGTAACAAAACAAAAAAAACGATACCAATTCCAACGCCAACAGATTGTATGTGGAACCTAGTAATGCTATGTATAAATGTAGGATGCAATTCCTTTCTTACTTGCGAGGGATACATTTGCGGATAGTCGGTATCTGTAAATTTTGAAGTAGACAAACTAAAGTTTTTTTGTATTTATACCGATGTAATGATGAAATTTATGTTATACTGAAATCAAATCACTGAATAAAATATATGATAATCATTAAGACTCGGTTACATCGTTAATTATTATTAGATTACATTGAAGATACTGGTTAATTTAAGTAAACAACCGGTAAATGCTTATTGAAGTTAGGTCTCCATAGCAGTTAATGTTGACGCATATTGTTTTATTTTCTTTTTTACATCGTTTCATTGAGAGAATTTTCCTTCAAGGTTTTTCAATGCGTGTCATCAATTCGCCTCCTGTACACTTCATTAGCACAAAGTCGATTAGAGTGCTTGTTGAACAAGCATAAGTCATGTCTCCGTAACAGTTGAAGTTGACACATATTATTTTATTTTCTTTTTTACATTGTTTCGTTCAAATAATTTTTCCTTCAAGATTTTACACAAATGCTTGTTGAACAAGCACAAGTCATGACTCCACAATAGTTGAAGTTGACGCATATTATTTTATTTTCTTTTCCACATCAAGGAATTTTTCTCTCAAGTTTTTTTCAGTTCGTGTCATCAATTCGCCTCCTGTACACTTCATTAGTACAAAGCCGACTAGAATCTGACTCCATCATTTGGAGCCTCACGAAGCCAAGTAAAGCTTGATGATTGAATACGTGCAAAATAAGTTCTTACAATTTTTATATATGAGACCAGATGGTTACTTCCCCTCTCAATTTCCTACCGATTTCCTCTTGGATATGCCAAGTTTCCATTCCTTGCAGCTGAGAAAAGATTTTGCACTTATGCAATTTATCTTCCAGCTATTAAAAGGCAAAATTCTGTGTCCTGTATTATTGAATAAACTTTCATTCTTCGCACCTGACAATTTCCTGCGTCCTTTTTGCTGTTCTACCTTCTAGAACCGAATTATGTGGGAACTCTCCAGTTTCCCGCGGTATTCAACTGCTCAACCGACTGATCACGATCGAATCAGAGTGTGATTTGTTTGTGATGAGTAAAAGTACATTTTTGTGTACTTTTGTGTTCATGTCTAATCTAAATGTTTAAACTTTGTGAAACCGTTAATTTCTGATCGTAACGAATAGGTTACCTATAATGTATCTGTAAATATCTATGTGTATAAATAAATTGTTTTTCTCAAAATATTAATGCAATGTTAATTTTCGTGATTGAATGAGTTTTATATACTGATATTAAACATATCTAACTTAAACAACATTATCTAAGACAATAAAGTTCAAAATTGAAAATAATTATCTGAGAAAAAAAGTTTTAAAGTATAAAGAGACATAACATCTAATTTTTTTACTTATATTTTCCACTCTTTTAGAATATTTAACAGCTTTTTCAAATATATACTCAAAATATTAATTATATTTAAATTTTTTTTATGATTGTTTTTGAAAAATAATAAACTTTGCATAACCGTACTGATTTTCCTAAAAAATATTTGCCAAGAGTTTGATTTTGTAAATTTTTTTCTACTTTTGATTGAAAAATTTGAGCCTAGGGAAATACATTGTAAATATTTTGAAGGCTTATATATGATGAACAGTGTGACAAAATAAGATACCTTGAACGATATTATTTATTGCGTTTTTGGATACCCAACAATATCCCGCCCGAAGTAGAGAGCGAAAAATCTTGAGACACACATTAAAAGCGTGTGAAAAAACGTTACTTTTTTTTTAGTGACAACACTTCACGTCAGTATTTAGGTTAGCAAAAAGTATATAACCGTACAAATTTACCTCAAAATATAGCGGTAAATTTGTACAATTAATTAACCAAGTTATAAGCCAAGTTATAACTTGGGAATTTAAAACTTTTTTTTCGTGATAACACTTCACGTCAGTATTTGGGTTAACAAAAAGCATATAACTGTACAAATTTACCATAAAATATTGCGGTAAATTTATACAATTAATTGACCAAGTTATAAGCCAAGTTATAACTTGGGAATTTTAAACTTTTTTTTCGTGATAACACTTCACGTCAGTATTTGGTTTAACGAAATGCATATAACTATACAAATTTACCATAAAATATTGCGGTAAATTTGTACAATTAATTAACCAAGTTATAAGCCAAGTTATAACTTAGGAATTTAAAACTTTTTTTCGTGATAACACTTCACGTCAGTATTTTGGTTAACAAAAAGCATAAAACTATACAAATTTACCACAAAATATTGCGGTAAATTTGTACAATTAATTGACTAATTTATAAGCCAAGTTATAACTTGGGTGGTCAAGATAAAGTTTTAATGGTTTCCAAGAGCGGCACGCCGAGAAAGCGGTACAATGTTAATTTTCTTCGTACGACGAGTTTTACACACTGATATTAAACATATAACTTATATAACTTAAACAACATTATCTTAAACACGTTCAAAATTGAAAATAATTATCTGAGAAAAAACTTTTAAAGGATAAACAGACGTAATATAAATTTACTTATATTTTGCACTCTTTCAAAATATTTAACAGCTTCTTGAAATATATACTCCGAATATTAATTACACTTAAATTTATTTTCTTATTGTTTCTGTAAAATAGCAAACATTGCATAACCGTATTGATTTTCGTATGCATAACCGTATTGATTTTCGTATGCATAACCGTACTGATTTTCGTACGTTTCAGATGATAACTCTTGGCAAATACAAGAGTAATCATCTGAATTTTTTTCAATTTTCAGAATATTTAACAGCTTTTTGAAATATATACTCAAAATATTAATTATGCTTAAATTTATTTTATTATTGTTTTTGTAAAATAGAAAACATTGCATAACCGTATTGATTTTCGTACGTTTCAGATGATAACTCTTGGCAAATACAAGAGTAATCATCTGAAATTTTTTCAATTTTCAGAATATTTAACAGCTTTTTGAAATATATACTCAAAATATTAATTATACTTAAATTTATTTTATTATTGTTTTTGTAAAATAGAAAACATTGCATAACCGTATTGATTTTCGTACGTTTCAGATGATAACTCTTGGCAAATACAAGAGTAATCATCTGAAATTTTTTCAATTTTCAGAATAT
This sequence comes from Druceiella hillmani, assembly GCA_039881145.1. NCBI lineage: Eukaryota > Metazoa > Arthropoda > Insecta > Lepidoptera > Hepialidae > Druceiella > Druceiella hillmani. The sequence continues at coordinate 7,788,080 of JAYKKI010000035.1, forward strand.
TTAGTAGCTTTTTCGAATAATATGCGAAACATTATGCAAATAAAAGCGAAATGCTTGATGTAAAACAAAATGGTTCGCCTGAAAAATTATTTGCTGTTACAATTTTTAGAATTCCATACCTCAAAAGGCTAAACGGGCCCTTTATAAGATCGCTCATGTGAATGTGTCTGTTCGTCTATCTATCAGTTATTTTTTTCACAAACTACTCTGATGCAGAGACTTGAAATCTGGCATAATAATAATTTATATATTAATAAATAGGTGAAAATCGAAAATTGTGGCACCTTTTTTTAATATTTATTATAAAAGTGTGGGAATGAAACTTATATCATTATAAAACACCTCTACACTACTCGCGAAGTTACCTCGACGAAGTGCTCGTAGAAGTTGATCGCAATCTGAAGCACGTCTGAAGTACAGTGTGAAGTACGCACAAAGCGAATCGAAGTACCTCTCTACACTATTCTCTTTGCCTAACTTCGATCAACTTCGCAAGTAGTGTAGGTGATTTAGCGGTACTGCCATAGATGCGTACAAGAAAAAAATATGTTTGGTTGTTGCCATTAAGGCAGGTGAAATAAAGTGAACATAGACACATGATTTATCCTTACAAAATGCTTTAACCAATGAAATGAAAACATTTTGATCACGTTTATGGCTGTACGAACTTAAATCACTTTGCCTTCCCTGCGCAGGAGAATATTAAGAAAAAGAAAATAAATTATGCAAACAAATATATAGCGTTGTTTCCCTTTTTTCTTCATGATGGTCGCTCGACAGTCCTCAGTGCACCCTGACCTTCTCGAGCAGACTGTTCCAAGCCCTCCTTCTGGGCGTTACGGTTTTCCAGTTTGTTATGTTGAGAGCATCAAAAACACTTTGTAGGCAGTCCACCCATCTTAATTTGGGTCTTCCTCTTCCTCTTGAGCCAGTTGGTTTGGCCAGAAAAATTCGTTTTGTCGTTCTATCTTCCTTCATTCTAATTACATGGCCGGCCCGCTTCATCCGTTGAATTTTTATAAATTTTATTATATCTGGTTCTTTAAATAAGTGATAAAGTTCTCCTTCTCCAAAACCCATTGTCAAAGAGCCCACCAAAGATGGATTTGAGGATTTTTCATTCGAAAATTGCAAGGGTTTTTCACCAGTTCGGGACAATGTCCACGTCTTTCTGTCTTCGTCTTTATTTATTTATTATATTATTCTACCATTTAATAATTGTTCATTTTTAAGAAATTTTATATGTTTACTTAATTTTTGCCATAAGTTCTCTCATGCTTCCTTTTTACGCTTTTCCTCATAGCGTTAAGTTAAGAATTTAGAATTTGCATACAAATAAATCCCAATTAATATTGTGAAAAAACAAGTTGATTTTCGTAACTTTACAGACACGTTTGGTCGAAGTTTGACCACAGGCGATACTAGTACATATTTATCCGCACATATCTTAACAATTAACTATCTAAAATATCTTTAAGGGGGACAAATTAAATATTCGAAAAATATTTTTTCAAGAGAAACTTCTTTAGAACCGTTGTGATTTGAAACTCGATGAAACGAAAATGCGTCACGACAAAGAAACAATCGAAGCTTCTTTAGAATCGTTGTGATTTGAAACTCGATGAAACGAAAATGTGTCACGACAAAGAAACAAGTGAAGCTTCTTTAGAATCGCTGCGATTTGAATTTTAGGTCTCCTCTTTGTTCCATACTTCGTAGTATTTCCCTCTCGTCTACACTAAGCATTGTACATATGTGTGCGCCTGTATATTGCCGAGTTAAAGCGAGAGAGTAAGCGTCGGTATGTATCTATATTGCACACTGTCTAATACTTGTTAAAACAGTAATTGACGCTGTATTTCAAAGATATATAGATCAAATTGAGACTAAAACATTTGTGTCCTATTTTAGTTACCATAAGCCTCTCATGTCATTTGTTCAAAGTGAAAACATGAAGACTGATTAATATGCAATGTAATATATATTAAACAAAATGTAAAATAACTTTTAAACATGGTAATAATATTATAAAAAAAATAAACCTTACAATTATCCTACTCTTGATACTCTATATTTATCTCATTCTCTCGTGGGTTACTTTTCTGAAGTTTCACTCCTACCGTGTGTGAATTGCACACGCACACAAACAATGTTTTTTTTTTCATTTCGTATAAAGTGTGGGGTATCGTTAGAAAGAACTAGTTATAAGGGTCTGAAAAATGTTTTTTTTTCATAATTTTGGGTAGTATATCTCCAGCGATATACTGAAAAAATATAAAAAAAAATCATGGCCCTCCCCTTTATTTCTGAAACTAATCGACCTAAAATTATGAAAAAAATTGAATTTTCAGAAGCCTACAAAGGTTTTCAAGAAAATGTTCTAAGTAAACTTTAACGATAAATCTAAATGTATTTTTTTAGATATGTACCAAGTTTTTACGCCTGTAAAAGATGGTATAGGCAATGTATTTATTATTTGTAAATAGCTTAATATAAATACTATGTATACTCAATTTTTTCAAATGTCTAAATGGATACGGAACCTTCGCAGTACGAGTTCTACTAGTAATTAACACGTTTGGTTGTACAATATTCTTTGTTATTTCCTTTTTTAAATTGTTAGTTGTTTAGGATTTTTGTTGCTTCCATTTTTAAATTTGTTGTTCTTTAATATTATTTACTATTTCAAAAACAGCGTCTAACAGTTGCGAAAGTTTTTTACGATATAATATAGTATCAGACAACACTGAAAGTCCTTGCAACAAGCTATTTACTTATTTATTTAATAGAATCCTTGCTTAACTTACAGCTTATTGTTAAAGCATTGAGCAAGTCAATAAGAAAAAAAAACAATCAAACGCACAAAAACAATTATTAAAAGCAATGTACATGGACACAGTGAAAATTACAAGCTGGCCATGAACGACACAAACACTTGATAAATTTGACTCTAAAATCGCGAAACGAACAGAAAAACAAGATGTGACATGGCCTCTAACAGCGTTAAATAAATTAGGTGCGCAAGAGATGGGGGATTGGAAACGGATATTGGTACGTGCTTGCGGAAAATGAAATAGTGGGTGTCTTCGGTTTAGGATTCTCATTTAGATTTAGGTAGTCAAAAAACTGTATTATAATTTAAACAATGAATCCGAGTTATTTCTTCTAAAATGTAACAGTGCCGCAATCTTTGGTTCCGACGGATATAAACATATATTTCGATTGTATTAGAGTATTTAAAAAAAGAGTAGAAAAGTACAGACATTTTATTTTGCAGCATAAAGTCATTTTTTATTTTCAATTATTTGCTTGTTTGAATGGTGGAATTTTATTTAAAAATATGTTAATATATAAACATATATTTGTTTGCAATTTTTCAATAATTTTTGAACGTTTTTAAGGTTTCGTAGTAACACAAAGAACCCTTGTAAATTAATCTTGTGCATCTGTCCAGCATAGTTTCACAGTTTTTTTGTCAGTTTCAGACCTTTACATAAGCATGAAATTTTACTTCGGGCGGAATTTTAATTTTATTAAAACAAATATTAATAAAATTAAACATTAAGCCATAGAAATACGTTATGTCAAAGTGTAAAGTTAGTTATGCAATTACATAAAAAATGCACCATATAATATATAAATACATTTATCCAAAGAAAAAATATACGTCTTCATTATAAACGTGAACTTTATATACTGATTATCACTGCGCCAATGACTATGTAGGCAAAGCGCCGAAATAGAAAATATACTTACGAACTCGGGCGTTCAGTACTCGTTCGGTCGCACTCGGCCTAGCGCCGAGTATATCCGAAACACGCAAATATTTTCCCACAAAGAATGACGTTATTCCTTGACTTGAAAATAGTCGTTAAAGCAGATTAGACTGTCGTTAAAGCAAAAGTTTAAAAATGACCTTTTTTCCGAAAATTGAAAATAATATTCATAATTATTTGTCATCTTTTTCGTACACACGATACTTGAGCACATTGTTCAGCGTTGGTCGGGAGAATAATCCGCGAACAGCTGCGAAGACATCGCCACTGCGGGTAAACACCGCACTCCGGGCAAGTATTGGGCGTTAAAAAGTTATGAGTAATATTTTTTGCACTCGATTAGAGAAAGGGCGTGTCATATGTTTTATTTAAACGTCAATTTATTCCTTTATAGCCAACGAATAGCGTCTTTCTTTGTCCGACACTTATTCCCGGACACCGTGTATACGTCCACCACCTTTAAAAAATCAATGGTCGTTTAGATAAAAAAAACGTATTATTATCGTTTTTTCATTAGTTAATTCATGTTATTAGTGATTACTCATAATTACGGATAAAAATACTGCCTCACATTCTGCATCGTAGTTTCCTTCAAGGTAAATAAAACTAGAAATTAAAGAAGGTTCTTCTAACATAATATTTTAATTATAGTTTACGGAAACAAAATTAATTTGTTTTTCAAGAAAAAATGTACTTATAATAATTGCATAACAAAATATTTCTGATAAATGAATAGTATCGTTACACTATGACTACAATATGACGTTATATCTTTTTAAATTACACTATTATATATTTGTCTAATTAAAGATATTGAAAAAAGTTACGAGGCAGAGAGTGAAGCAACATTTTTCCGGCTATTAACATGTATTTTCATCTAATATGAAAAAAATAATAACACATGTTTTTACCGAAAGAACCAATAAATAAAGCACCATGTATATTTTGTTTATTTTATTTTCAATATTTTCTTTAAAAAAATAATTTCAAACACCATTTTTTGATAGTATTTATAAGTTCTTTACTAATATAAACGAGTACGCCATCTGGAAAACTACACCTACAGAATATCAAATCCGATTGTAAATAATTTTTTACGCGAAAAACGTTGTAGGTAATAAGTTTGTACATACGAGAAGGTTTATGTATTCGTGTGCATATAAAACTATTTGCATGCCGCACTCAAATTGAAAATAAAAGAAAATCCATATAATTACGGAACGAAAGCCACTCGGTGCTATTTAATGACGCAACTAAAGCCGCTCGGTGCTATTTAATAACGCAACGAAAGCCGCTCGGTGCTGTTTAATAACGCAACGAAAGCCTCCCGGTGCTATTTAATGACGCAACTAAAGCCGCTCGGTACTGTTTAAAGACGCAACGAAAGCCGCTCGGTGATATTTAATAAGGCAACGAAAGCCGCTAGGTGCTATTTAATGACACAACTAAAGCCGCTCGGTGCCAGCGCGTTTCTTTATACTGATTTTTCACCAGTTAGAATAATATTTTTTTAAATATATGCTGTAAAAGGAAATGTTATTTAATCGTCATATGACAGATGTCGGTAGGATACATCGTCGTATGACAGATGTCAGTAGGATATATTTCAAAATTTAATTTGAGTTCAATTGTCACACATAAAATGCTAAGACTCGAGTGACTGTTATACATAACTTTGTTTTAAGACTAAAAAAAATAAAATATAGTTTCAAAAACCTGTCAAGCACGAGTGGAACTCGCACTACGATAGTACCGTACATATTTAGGCATTTATAAATATTTAACGGTACGTAATATTCCTATTTAACTATTTACAAAATTTTAATTTTTAGGACTAAAATATAATGCTCACTATATATTTTACAGGCACATATTAAAAAAAATATTATTTTTATTTGATAATATTACAAATTAGCGATTTTCAGATTGTATCCTTTACTTGTGCTCTGAGACCTTGCTTTTGCCAAAATTCATGATTTTAGGTCAATGTGAAGTACCCTATAGGTTTTGATTTATTTGAGGGTGTCAAAATATGGGGCATAAATGGCCATATTTTTGGAATTCTTCTTTTAGAAAATTAGGTTCTCCAAGGGACTGTAGACCTAAGTATTTAATATTAATTTAAATTTTATACCTCAACACATTCCTAAGAAAAAAGGTCTTGACAGACTAACACAGAAGCGATCCCATAAGGGTTCCTTTTTTCCATTTGAGATACGGAACTTTAAAAAACTAAAAAAAATGGTTTTGTGGCAATATGAACTAAAATTATTTTTAAATGCAAAGATTTTGGTTAAGAGCGAAACATGTCTTAAAATGACGATAAAGTTATTGACAAAAAAATTAACTTTAATGTAAAAATGCGTAGGGTGCTTGATATTGGTTATGAAAGTACTGAGCGCTGCATCATCAAGGTGATACGACGCGACGCATTCATTTACAAATAAAAACCTTATTGGGATTTAAATATTCACCTATACCTTTATTACTTTATTTTTTACTAAAGAAATATCAATTAGAGTTGTAATTTCTCAGCATTTCCAAGAAGGTCCTATTCTTATTAAATGGAGGAAATATATAGACGTAATTATGATTGGGGAAATGTTGAGAATGAAAAATATTTCCTTATAAATTGTGTCTTCGTAGTAAAGGCTCAAACAAAAAAAAAACCATAGAATTATTTTCTTCGGAGAGAAATTCAAAAAGATTCCTAACTTATTTTACTTTTTTCTTGAGTAACATAATTTCTAATCACCATATACAAGGAAAAGAAATCTTAGCACTTTGGTGAAAATACATCTGCATACATTACAAACACTCTTGTCATATTGTCATCTACAGACAGAAGGATGTTCAAACCACTACACCGAAATCGGTTAGACGAAATGGAGTTGATCATTTGACATGTGATCTAAACCTTCTGAAAGATGCTGCAGAGATCTTGGCTCTACACAGATTTCCGGTAGGATCAGAGAAAAGAATTTGGAGAGTAATTAAGCCAAGAAGACAATATAATTTATTGCATAAATTTGATATTGACCACAGTGCACATCATCCAAAAATTCTAAAGGCAGGTTCTTTCCAATAATAGTAATAAGGCACAGATACTGGCTAAACATTCAATATAAAAAAGAAAAATTAAAAATGTTGAAAAACTCACGGCGGATATAGTCGGAAAAACGATTAAATTTTTTTTTGAAAATCCCCCGATTAAAAAAAATTAAGAACCTATTAATCTAGTTACAAACCCAAGAAAATCCGTCGGAGCTACCATTGCCATTTCCGTTCCCAATATCAATTACATTGTAGCAGCATAGAAAAGCTATTTGTTACAAACTGATAAATCTGCAAAATTTTAGGCATGAGCAGGTCATGGCAGCCCCAACGGATTTTCTTGGATTTGTAATTATATTAACAGGTTCTTATTTTTTTTTAGCCAGGGGGTGGGTTCAAAAAATTATTCAATCGTTTTTAAATTACAACGTCGTTGGTTTTTCAAAATTTGTAATTTTGCTTTTTATTATTAATCTTAATAAACAAGCTTCTAAAACAACGTTCGCCAAAGGGCAAACTTATTCGGCTCTTAGTAGAGTACGATCTTCAGATGGCGTAGTAATAACAGATCTAAATCAAAGAAAACTCTTCAAAAATCCACAGAATAGCCATAGCATTGGAAGAATTAGAACGCTTGAGAAACATGCTACGTGGGTAATACATCGACGAAGCCGAAGAAAGGCCACAAAGAGTTAATCCAAATCAACCGAAAATATTTATTGCAGCGCCCCCTGACGAGTTAACAGTATAACATCTTCCTGACTAATAACCTTCGCCGTTAAATCACAAACATTTTACCGAAAACCTTATGTAAATCGGTCAAATGGCTTTGGAGAAAAATGGGAGCATTTGTTTGCAACAAAATGTTGCAACGCCCCCTGGCGAGCTAACACTATAACACCTATCTAAGAACCATCGCCGATTAGGTCCAAAAATTTGGAGAAAAAGGTGTCTAAATCGGTCAAACTATTTTGGAGATAAATGGGAACATTCGTTTCGAACAAAATGTTCATTGCGGCGCCCCCAGGTGAGTATTAGCTATAACACCTATCAAAGAACCATCGCCGATCAGTCCCAAATATTTTGCGGAAAACCGGTCTAACTAAATCGGTCAAACCGTTTGGGAGATAAATGGGAACATTCGTTTGCAACGAAATGTTTATTGCAGCACCCTCTGATGAGTAATCACCGTAACAACTATCTAAGACCATTTGCCAATGAATCGCAAACATTTTACAGAAACCTTATCTAAATCGGTTAAACCGTTTTAGATATAAATGGGAACATTGAATTGCACACACAAAAAACAACCTCTCATCCTAAACGCATATACCTCCACCTTCCGTCGTGGGTAAAAAAATATGATAAATCAACAACTTTTCCGGATAAAAATTGAATATGCAAGACGCAACTATCTATTCCGGGGCGGTTTGAAAATTTCACGTACTATTTTCAGCCAAGAGCGAGTTATGTAAAATTTCCATATTTCCTTCTGGGAAAATTCTAATATATACTCGTACAATTATTTGCGGGACCGTGAAAACTATAACATAAACAATGACAACAAAATTAAATCTTCTTCTTTGTCAGCACTACAGCCTGGTGCGGGCCAAGGCTTTCCCAATCTGCTCCCTCTAGGCAGTACGATTGGATGCAAGGTGAAAAAAAATTAATTACTCTACGGCAATAAATTGAGAAACTTTGCTTGAATTCGTCACGTGTTTTCACGTCAAGAAAAATTCAACACGAGGAAATTTTCGTTCGGTGATTTTTATGACTTTCGTTGTAATCTCGATCCACGCCAAAGTTACGACCGACTTTGATTGGCATTTTATGATACTGTTCAGAACCGCGCTTCTGTTCCCAACTGATTTAACGAATTCAAGCATAGCCGTGTTCCATCAGGTACTTCAGACTGGTCTGCGATAACTGGTGAAGTACGGCCGTGCAAAAAAATGCATTACAAATTTATTTTTTTGCATGGCTGCACTTCTGATATTTTTCAACAATTCAAATCAACAGACCTTTATTCATATTACGAAGAGCGAAACCTGAAAGTATATTCCAAGTTTTAAAGGTAGCTCTCGTGTAGCAGTAATGAAATCCAAAAATGATTACAATTTTTTTATTGAAAATTATACATGCTAAACATTCAATTCAGAAAAGCAAAATTAAAAATTTTGAAAAAACCACGACTAAAAGAAAGTAAGAACCTATTAATATAATTACAAACCGAAAGTTAATTCCCCAAAGACTTCAGTTTTTCTTTTTGAAATAATGTTACCGACACATGGAATAAATGTATTTCAAAATTGACAATAAAATATTTCAGACTCTAAAGTTTCCCTATCAAATCCATGATGGTTCCAAGGTTCCATATCAATATTATGGACTTCGTCGCCTCTGTCTGTCCGCTCGCTTCCCCATAATATTGCACACGCAGAGTTTTTGCATATTTAAACACATGATATCTCCATCCAAAGAATCTACTTGGATTTTTTGAAAGTTGATACGAGTGGTAACATTACAAAATTTTAGAATATCAGACTCTAAATTTTCTCAATTTCCACGATAGCTTCAGAGTTCCATAGCATTATTATGGGCAGTTATTATTACTTCATCTATGTCTGTCCGCTCACCTCCCCAAAATTTTGCACACTCAAGATTTTGGGAAATTTAGATACATAATATCTATCTATCATATATAGATATAATATCTATATATATATATATATATATATATATATATATATATATATATATATATAATATCTATATATCTATCTATCCATCCAAAGTACCTACTTGCATTTTTGGAAGTTGATACGAGACGTAACACTAAAGATTTTAGAATATCAAAAATAGAACAATCTAGCAAGTTTGGGATTTATTTATCTTTATTTAAAGTAGTTTCCCTAGCACTTGCGCATCTTTTTATTCGATGGAACCACCGAAGTAATCAGCCCAATCTTCCTTGGACCTCTCTTCCACAGCCTTTCTGAAGCTAGTTACCACTTCTTCGGCATCCGAAAATCGTATTCTTGGGGTTAGGGCTACATGGTGGACATTGATGAAATAATGGGTCACATTTCTACATTCGACGTAGTGAAATATTCGTTCGTTACTCTGTCTGAGTGGGCAGAGAGGTAATCGTGATGAAGTAAAATTCTATTACGAGGGCGTTGCTCCAGAATATTTTCGAACACAACAGGCAATTGTTGATTTACTAGCTGCGCTATCGATGGAGTACGCCTATACATGAATTCGTTAAATCAGTTATGAACAGTAGCGCGGGATGGAACTTCTAAAATCTTAAGAGAATTATTAAGTTACCCGTAGGTATAAACATTTTTTTGTGTGATATGTAACTCTTAATAATCTTCCAAGCTGGATAAGGTGATTGTGCATAGCGTCATTAGCGCTGTTTCGCGTTAACGATGTGGCGCGGCGCCTGGTGTGCGTGCACTATAGGACGTTTAACCCTTGCCTTAACTTTGAAATAGTGTATCCAGAGAATGGAATAAGATATGAACAACAATGTCTGACGTGTGCTTATGGCCACACGATAGAAGTGAAACTTATTATTTTAAAATACAAATAATAATAATTACATTATTGTTATATGATGGCTATTAGTTCGGAAGTTCAAATGCAAGAACATACGGGTTTTATAATACTCTCATATAAATATTAAACATTAATTCTTTACACTTTAAATATTACACTGATCATATACAATGGCACACGCATATAATATTAAATTATACTCAAAATATTAATAAAAAAAAGTAGTTCGATTGATATTTTAAAATAGTGCGCTGGATGTGCCTAAAAAAGTAGTTCACTTAGCCAATGCCGAAGGGAGCCGAGTTTACCCGATTTAGCGTCATCGACTCGAGCGTTACGACTCAGTTTCGTTCACTGCTCAGAAAAAGTGCACTGGTGCACAAAGTGCGCAAAAGCGCCTAAAGAAGTTTTCACTTCAATTATTGATTGTAACCATCTTATTTTGTACTCGGAAATCCATAGAAGCCGATTTGCTTTACAAATTTATTCTGAAATTCATTGACTTATTTCAACATTTTTTGTAATTTATGGCAGATGGGAAAATGGAGCTTATATTAATATTTGTTTTGTTATTACAATAATAAACTCCAAAAATCCATTCTTACAACTATGCAAAAACTTCAGAAACAGAAGACTAGAGGCCAGCAAAATAGAAAACACCCGCTGGCCCATCGCCGTGCCCGTACGAAGGTCCAAATTTCGAAAGCCGCAATTGGCAAATTCGAATAAATGTTCACACTCAACATTGCCGACACAATCAAATTCGAGGTCAAACAGTTATAAGATTTAAGAGAATATATAATTTTTTGCGGCCCCAAAGCCGCGCTGCGTTACGTAAAAGCGATTGTCTATACTATCGTCTGAACCGCTCGCTGCACCGTTGGGCAAGACATCGGGCGACTTTCCTGCCACGGGAGTTTTGTAACTTCGCGTTTTTTCCTCAACGTTTTTCTGGCTTGCGTAAAAGTTTGGCCATCGAGCTGCAAGATGGAGGAGAGCCGCCGTGACAAACGGCGCTGGACGCGGCTGACTTACACCTCCTGCCTTTCAAACACAGAGCAAATTGTTTCCACGATACAGAGTATCGGAAAACTTGCAATAGCATATGATAAGATAAATTGTGCCTTAATGAAAACTGTTAATAGGAGAATATGATTTTTTTCGGAAAAATAGCGTTTTCAGAGACAGGTTGAGCTTTAGTCGTGAGTGCTCACTGGTGATCTAGGTAGACCACCTCCGAATCTAAAGCAGAAACTGCAGAATTTTTTTCACCGAGGCTTGTCAGTGGTTGCATAAGAATAGCGATTACGACACTTCGCAATTTTTCGGTGCGAGCTAAGGTTGTCATGCCCTGAGAGATAACTTTGCATGTTCAACGTATGTCGGGAATGATCTTTTGTTCTATTGCAGTGAGTATGATAATGCACAAAGAGTTTTGATAGACAGCATGTGTCAGAAAAAAGTATGATACTAGAGTAGAATAGTAGAATTACGCGGACCTTTAGGACATGATGTATTTAGTCATTTAGTCACCGTGATTTGATTGAGAGTGAAGCAACCTTTTGAGGTATTTAGAAAGTTTTCGATAAGCGTTCTGGAAAAAAACAGAGGAACTAAATAGCACATTGAGTTTGGACAATGTCAAGCTGTATTGAGTGAAAGTCCTCGATGGTCAATACAGGTCACTATTAAGGTGTTTTCAAAAGCCCCCCAAATTCAATGAGCAACATCAATTTTCGGTTTTTAAATAACAAAATAATCATGCAAATAAACTAAAGATTTCACAATTTTTTACCCAACGATGCAGACAATTTTTTCTATGTTATTTTCAAAATATATTTCAAAATATAAAGGAGTTATTGTATCTTTTTTTACTAGACCGTCAACGTACGACAAAACTTCCAAACTTAAATTGGTAACATTACATTTTGAAACTGATAAGCGTTTAGTAGAACCAGAAAAAAAACAAACTGTTCTCGAACTAAAGAAAAACAGTAATGGTCTAATTATTTGACTTTGGAGTATCATTAACCATTAAATTTAGGTTACGATTGCAACAAGGAACGAAGAAAGGTCATGAAGTGAAATTCGAAATATTTTTTTGTAATCAGCTATGCCTACCATGCATATTTGTATTACATATTATCACAACCTTGACGCATAAACCTTTGATATTTAATGTCAACGAAAAATGTTCTTTTATGCTAATTTCTGTGCTTTTAAAGTTACCAAATCTCATGAAAACTAAATTTTTTTCATAACTGTTATCCATAGCATAATACAAGGTTTATTAATTTAGTATTAAATTGTGATTACGTCAATTTTTTTAGTGTGAGTCACATTATCTAATTTTGCTGAAAGTTTTGTTTGATGTAACTTTCGACAGACCGTTCATTTGCTATGTATTTAGATTAACTACAAAGACATTGTTAAAAATGAGTCCTTCACAAAAAGTAAAAGTATCCGAATTCCCTATATCCATTCATAAATATGAATTCAGGTTTGAGGTTAGAATGAAAGATTCATTTTAAAGGGACACGATCTTTGATCCACCGTTTCGCTCCGGTGAAAAAATAGTTAGGAGTGCAGTGATATTCGATTTGATATTTTCACCAACCAACACGACTATTTTTTTATATATTTTATCCCCGAGCTAATTGTTTTGATTAGGAGTTATTTGAGACTGTCAGTACTCTTGACAAAGGAAACTTTTTCCTTCATTTTCTCAGTCCTTTGCGGGCTGAGTCAGAATGAGAGAATATTAGTAAGCATAATATAAGATGTGATTCCATTATTTGTTTTTGTGATTGAAATATAATTTATTTCATTTCTTTTTCAGATTGAACAAGTTTTCAATATTGGTATAATATTTCTACTGAAGTTCGTATGAAATTTAAAAAAAAATATTTTATTGTGATTTATAAATATTCTGATTTTAGAGAGTTATTTTTCATAAATCAATGTGAAATTTGGCATATAACTATTCTAGTTGCTATCTACTTCACGATTTTCAGCGAAGTTTGGCATACAGGTGACATGATGATGGATATAGGATTCTTTTATCCCGGAACATAATTTTTTTCCGGAATAATTATAACTATATAACAATTATTACATCAATATTTTTTCCTTTTTCCACGGGAACGAAACTATGGATCAAAGATCGCGTCTCTTTAAAATGAATCTTTCATTCTAACCTCAAACCTGAATTCATTTATATGAATGGGTATTTTTACTGTATGTGAAGGACAAATTTCCAACAATGACTTTGTAGTTAATCTAAATACAAATGTGAAAGTTACATCAAACAAAACTTTCATCAAAATTAGGTAATATGTGACCCACACTAAGAGAAATTTACGTAATCACAATTGAATACTAAATTAATAAACCTTGTATTATGTCACGGATAACGTTAAACGATTTCGTATCAAAATTAGCAGACTTAGTAGAGTTAAAATAAAAAAGAATAACCTATAAAATCTGAGTTGTCAAACAACGTAACCATGGCAACAGAAGTAACATATCAGTCATATTTCTCTACTGTGCACGCGCAGCCTGCTAGTACCTTTTTAATACATCGAAAAAAGTTTCAGTTTTTGCCTTTACCTCCGGAAATACTTTTCAGATTATAACCAAAAACAATTGGTAGTATTTAGGGGAAATAACGAATAGCCTGGAACTTGCGTGATTCCAATCCAATTAGTTTTTTAGTCTTTATGGAACGTTTAAATAATAGTTTAATTTTTTTTATAGTAACCTATCGAGAACAGATTGTATTTTCTGAACTCGAAAACTTAATTTTTTGCATTCTTGTGAAGAGGTGTACACGTTCCAAGCACGCATGCCCGAACAGACACACGCGTCGTCTACGGATGTCTGCGCTTGCTGGAAATGTCTTCGCGGGAATGTCCATTTATTAATATCGCTATATTAAATTATAAGCACTTTCGCGCGGTTTCGTTCGCATAAAATTTACATAACAGGCTTTTAAAGAATTGTGCCCGTCCACAACTAGCGTTACAACCTCGTTGACCACACAACAATTTATTTTTGCAATTCAAAACAGTGTCACATCTTTAGCATTAATTAATCCAAAGACGTACAATTAAGGTATTTTTATTTATGTACATGAAATACTCATGTTGTGTATTTTGTTTACAAGCTTCGTAAAATTTCGAGATAATTTTATTATATTTTCCAAACAATAAATACAAACATTACGGGCTTTATTTAGATATTGATAATTAAATATAATATAAATATGAAGTATTTCAATATTGATAATCACAAAACCAAAAACTTTCGGAATAAAACATAGCCTATGTGTATCTGAAATGATGTAACTTTGTAATAGTGAAAGAATTTTCCGAATCAGTCAAGTTTTTTTCGAGTTTACTTCTTACATAAAAAAACTCCCAAGAAAACAAACTCACACCCTCCATGATATTAGTATAGATATTGAGTTCATATTTTCACTAGACCATTCTAATAATTAGAAAACACTACTTACGGAATATTAAATTCGGTTATAAATCAATTTTTAACCAGACGTAATATTAAATTCGGCTATAAATCAATTTTTAACCGGACGTAATATTAAATTCAGTCATAAATCAATTTTTAACCGGGCATAATATTAAATTCGGTCATAAATCAATTTTTAACCGGAGGTAAAATTAAATTCGGTCATAAACCAATTTTTAACCGGGAGTAATATTAAATTCGGCCATAAATCAATTTTTAACCGTGCGTAATATTAAATTTGATCATAGATCAATATTTAACCGGGCGTAATATTAAATTCAGTCATAAACCAATTTTTAACCGGGCGTAATATTAAATTCGGTCATAAATCAATTTTAACCGGACCTATTATTAAATTCGGTCATAAACCAATTTTTAAGCGGACAGGCTTGCGGTAACAGCTAGTGCACTTACACATTTACAATTCCAGGAATATTGCATTGATTTTCACGTGACTTTCATAATATTCTTCAATTCATAGCTCTTTAAAAATAGATCTTAATAAAGCACAAAATAAATAAATAAAATAGATAAAGTCATTTTACATAAAATAAATCAACGAATACACACGACGGGCGTATTGTCGCAGGAGAAATCTCTTCCAATCGAGCAAAAAAATGTGATTGGCTAAACAGGAATGTAAAAAATCCGTTACGCGTAAATAAATAATGGAAAATAGCAGAATATATGTAAACTATAAAAATATCTGTAAAAACATAAAATAAAAAAAAAGAAATGAGTGTGACCAACGTTTACGTGGTTGAAGTAAAACTTCTTGGTCGGTTGTGACAGGCACTACGTGGTCGATGGAGTAGTTATTTTGCAAAGTAACTACTAGCAACAGCAAATACCATCCGTTAAGGAACAATTACAACAATTACAATGTTCACCTCCAGACCTCGTCTTCAGACCCTGACTTAGTCAATGGTGTAGTTATTTGGCAAAGTAACAACTATCAGTAGCCAATATTTTGAATCACTGTGGATTTACGACTATCCGTTAAGGAGTTACATTTTTCATCGCCAGAACTCATCATTAGATCCTGATCTGGTCAAAGTTATTTTGGAAAGTAATAACATTCCATAGTAAATATCTTAAATCGCTTAAATTGTAGATTTACTTCTCCAGAACTCTCATCAGACTTGGGCCTGGTCGATAGCGTAGTTAATTTGCAAAGAAACAACTACCAGTATCAAATATTTTGAATCACGTTTTATTTACTACCATCCGTTAATGAATTACATTGCTCATCTCCAGAACTAATCATAAGGCCTTGACCTGGTCAATAATGAAGTTATTTTGCAAAGTAACAACTATCAATAGTAAATATCTTGAATCATGATTGATTTACTACCATCCTTTAAGGAGTTCCATTGTTTATCTCCAAAACTCATAATCAGACCATGACCTAGTCGATGGCGAACTTATTTTGCAAAGTAACAACTACCAGTAGAAAATGTCTTGAATCACAGTTGATTTTCTACCATCCTTTGAGCAGTTCCATTTTCATTTCGAAATCTCATCATAAGATCATCACCATATTTATGAGGCACCACCTCGCTAATATACACTTTCAAACAAAATAAGTATTTTAACTTTATAAAAATAGTATAGAAATAAATTCAAGTATATATGTTTTTAAAATACATACACTCACGAAATTCTATAGTGAGTCGATGTTTTCAAATACAGGAAAGTGCCAAGACTATAAACATTACTGAACGTTATTTCCATCCGAAGAAATATAGGCAGTCATGGGGACTGCCGACAGAATTAAAAACTTAAAACAACGAAATAACTTTTTCTTTAATTTTCAAATTAAGTATAGCATCAAAAATTTAAATTTCATAACTTTAAATTAGTGCTCATTGTTGTTCTGCACAGTGATCCCGTAATTGAACAATTAAAATAATAATCAAACTAAATCACATTTTAAACAATGCACAGTATACACACAATGAACTTTCCATGTAGTCAATTTAACTTTACTTGTATAGATTTATGTGTACACATCATTAATGTTGCACAATACGTAACCCTTATAGCCACAGATATACTGCTATTACAGAATGTCGGTGACGCGAACTCACAAGAGTTTTACTCATCCCAAAAAGCGTCCAACGCGCACATCTTACAGTTGGGTTTATTCAATGTGTTGGCGTGCGCCAGTCTGGTGCCAGAGCAATAAAAGCATATATATATATATATATATATATATATATATATATATATATATATATATATATATATATATATATATGCTTTCGCTGCCGAGCGCCAAGTTTCGTGGCCAAGCGCAACATGTCATACTCATTGCTACAGATATACTGTTAATATTAGCATGTCGGTAATGCGAACCCATAAAATTTTCCCCTACCAAAAATCCTTCACCCCGCGTAAAGAAGTTTCACTTGAAAAATGTGACTCATTCTCAAGTCGCGCCTAAAATGTTTTACTTAAAAAAAAATTACATTCACCATTTCATGATCATTTTTATTTTAATGTCACATTTGCGGTGTCCATATTTTGAATTGAAACTTCTGAAGAGCCAATGTTAAAATTGAAATCTTTAAATGCAAATATCTCTTCGGACAATTTGGCTCCAGGATTAATTTAAGACAACTCTGTCGTCAATTGTTTTTGCTTTCTTTATTTGTTTTCGCGTACTGTAACCGCGACTTGACTTGAGACATCTTTGTTTCCGGTAATGTAGAAGTGTCTCGTGTCACAATAACAGTTTTTCATTTTTTTCATTTTATGCGCTCTGCGCTCTCCCTTTTGTTGCAACTTTCATTCGTTTTTCTTTTTATTGCGCATTATATACGGTCATCGCGCCTCAGTGACCCTCTCTCCTGACGTGAACGCGATGGAGACGTAAGGCCTTGGTTTGACTTACGGACGCGCCACTGCTAATTTCATTGTCGAATAACTTTTGATCTGACAAAGATATCTTCTTGAAAAATCAAGAAGATATCTTTGTCAGATCAAAAGTTATTCGACAATGTATTTTTTCATTTCACTAAGTTCTTTTTATAGTATTGACGTGACTGTTACTGCGACTTCGTACGTGTAGACTATTGGTAAGCGTACAGATATATATTTTATTTGATTTGAATCGGGTTTTTTCGCGGTAATTATCTATTTAATGAGTAAACCTAGATATTATAAACTAAGTATTCACTATGTCCCGACGTTTCAGACTGGTTGCACAGCCTGTGGTCACGGGAAGACTGAAGATGTATAGGAGTCACCGCTGCGACGCGGGAGTGTTTTTCAAAACTACCCCCACTTGGTTGATTGTAGAAATCTAAGGCGCGTTCACACTAGACCTACAAACTACACTGACGGTGTCATGACACTTGGATTTATGTACACATCGCGAACACCTAGTTGCAATCACTGGATTCCAAGCCGCCGAGAGTTTGACTCCGTCTTCACGGTTGAAATTTGGTTTTTTTTAATTTCAATCGCTTCCCGTATAATCCTCTTGAAATAATGAGGCTCAGAAGAAATAACCTTGGGGTCATGAAGTTCGATCCAGTGATTGGGCCCCGAATCAACTAAGTGTTCTGCTATAGCAGACTTATTTATCTGGCGGTTCTTCACAGCTGCTATGCATTCCTTCATGCGTTCGGCGATTGTCCTTTTTGTCTGACCTATGTAGGAAAGACCGCAGCTGCAGTCGATTTTATAGACACCTGGCTTCTGCAATGGAATTACGTCCTTTGGTGTCCGCAGCTGCTTGGCCATTGTTGTAAGAGGGGTGTATATCGGTTTTATTGAAAACCGTCTGAGTAGGTTTCCAATCTCATCCGTCACCCCTTTTACATAAGGTAGAAAAGCCGGTTGTCTGATCGCCTCGGCGTGTTTAATTCCAGTGTGCTTAGCATGCAATCTCCGTGTTCTGTAGCCATTCATACCTCCTGGACATGCTGTAGCTCATTCTGTAGATGTTCAGGGTCACAGAGGTCATGAGCTCTGCGCGTTAGTGTGGAGACTACTGACTGAAAGTGAGCAGGATGGTGATGTGATGCAGCGTTTAAGTATCTGTCTGTGTGAGTCGGTTTCCGGTATACAGTGTGAGCCAACGTTCCATCAGGTCTCGCCATTACTTTTACGTCCAAAAATGCCAACGTCCTGTTCTCCTCCAGCTCATAGGTGAACTTAATCCGAGGATGAATCGAGTTGAGATATTCATTCACCTCGTTAGCACTTCGGATCCTTCTGTCCAGGATACAGAAAATGTCGTCCACGTACCTCTTCCATAGTTTTATACCACAGGCCGCACTGTCGATCAGCTGTTCGAAATATTCAGATGTTGGCAAGTGCTGGGGCCACCGGACTACCCATAGCGACACCATCGATCTGAAGATAGTACTGACCCTGGTACAAAAAGAAGTTTCCGTCCAAACAATGTTCCAAAAGTTTCCCATATTGGTCTGGTAATTCGAGATCACCCAGCATCTGTCTGACCACATCAACACAGTCTTTTAACGGAACGTTGGTAAACAGTGACTCGACATCAAAGCTTACCATTATGTCTTCTGGTTCCAACCTTATGTCCTTAACAATGGCGACAAAATGCCGGGAATCCTTGACGAAGGATGAGGTGTTTCCTATATGTGGTTGCAATATTTCAGCTACATGTCTAAAATTATGTATACAAGCCGTTTTATTCTTTTACTGAATAATTTAAATTGCTTCATTAAATGCAGACTTATTTTAATCAATCAATGATTATGTGGTAAAATTATGTATACAAGCCGTTCAATGTTAGGATCGATTATTTATATTGAATGAAACAACCAGTTTTGAAACAATTTTACGAATCTGGAATAAGATAACATTTAAATATTTTAATTTTCTTGTACGCAATATTTCACTGTACAATCGATTGAGTAGTTGTGGTATAAAAGCGGGAAAAACCAATCTTTTGAATTCGGAATATAGATTTATGGAATATAGATTTTGGAATATAGATTAGATTTTTTTTCTGACACTAACTTCCACAATTTTCATTACACAAGATCAACACAGTACACAGAGGTTTATAACCTCTTTGTTCCCACGAGATAAGTAATTGTATGACTTAATCATATTACACCTAGTTTTAGCTATATGCCACTGGCCGATTGTCTCGAACTTCATTAAAAAACGGATGCATTTAAAAAACGAACATATTAAATGCACCAAAAAAGCATGTCCAAATCTGTCTGTAACACTTTTTTCAACGTTGAACGTTTTGTGAAACAAAGATATTATGCAAATATCAAAACGTGTGCACACTTCTGCAATGCACTGAACAAAAAAACTGAAGAAAGAATAAAATATATGCTCATTATAAATTTGCAAATTCTAGTCGCTTCGTTTGACAGGTATTAAAGAGGATGTTAGTCTATTTAAAACAATAGACAATTTCTATTAAGGCCATGTGAACGGTCAAAGACAATTGATGGTTTTTTTTTTCAAAACCGAATTGATGACTTTTTCTTTACAAAAGTATGCAATTGACAGAAACTCGAACGGGCTATACAATAATCCGACGCGGTGCTCTGCTTCAATTTAGACAAATGAATAATTATGTGCAAAAAAAATCCTTATTTGAAACTCTTTTGTTGACATGAATAAGCGATATTTTATTTGATTTGAATCGGGTTTTTTCGCGGTAATTATGTACATTAATTATATTATGGACATATTATGGAATAATTATGGACAGAAGGATCCGAAGTGCTAACGAGGTGAATGAATATCTCAACTCGATTCATCCTCGGATTAAGTTCACCTATGAGCTGGAGGAGAACAGGACGTTGGCATTTTTGGACGTAAAGGTAATGGCGAGACCTGATGGAACGTTGGCTCACACTGTATACCGGAAACCGACTCACACAGACAGATACTTATCCGCTGCATCACATCACCATCCTGCTCATCTTCAGTCAGTAGTCTCGCGCGCACTAACGCGCAGAGCTCATGACCTCTGTGACCCTGAACATCTACAGAATGAGCTACAGCATTTCCAGGAGGTACTAAATATGAATGGCTACAGAACACGGAGATTGCATGCTAAGCACACTGGAATTAAACACGCCGAGGCGATCAGACAACCGGCTTTTCTACCTTATGTAAAAGGGGTGACGGATAAGATTGGAAACCTACTCAGACGGTTTTCAATAAAACCGATATACACCCCTCTTACAACGATGGCCAAGCAGCTGCGGACACCAAAGGACGTAATTCCATTGCAGAAGCCAGGTGTCTATAAAATCGACTGCAGCTGCGGTCTTTCCTACATAGGTCAGACAAAAAGGACAATCGCCGAACGCATGAAGGTACACATAGCAGCTGTGAAGAACCGCCAGATAAATAAATCTGCTATAGCAGAACACTTAGTTGATTCGGGGCCCAATCACTGGATCGAACTTCATGATCCCAAGGTTATTTCTACTGAGCCTCATTATTTCAAGAGGATTATACGGGAAGCGATTGAAATTAAAAAACATCCAAATTTTGAACCGTGAAGACGGATTCAAACTCTCGGCGGCTTGGAATCCAGTGATTGCAACTAGGTGTTCGCGATGTGTACATAAATCCAAGTGTCATGACACCGTCAGTGTAGTGTGTAGGTCTAGTGTGAACGCGCCTTAGATTTCTACAATCAACCAAGTGGGGGTAGTTTTGAAAAACACTCCCGCGTCGCAGCGGTGACTCCTATACATCTTCAGTCTTCCCGTGACCACAGGCTGTGCAACCAGTCTGAAACGTCGGGACATAGTGAGTACTTAGTTTATAATATCTAGGTTTACTCATTAAATAGATAATTATCGCGAAAAAACCCGATTCAAATCAAATAAAATATGTGTTCGAATCGCGAAAGTTTAAAAAAGTCGTACAGATATACTTCATATATCACCTCTGGCTACACCCATTTCGCTAATGTATCTCCGGGTGGAAAACTTCATTGCGCGATTTAGAATACACGTAGCGCCATCTGTTGTACGTAGATACACTACACATTCATATAATTACTACGCATTGCGTATCTAGGCACTTCTTTGAGGTTGCTGTAATAATACAATAAGAATGAAATTTTGAAAGTATTAAATTCGTGTATTTTCTGATTGAGTGAACTGACTGCAATGAAACAAACACAGAATGTTACTTTAAATTATCCTGTATGTTATTGTAATAAGCTCCATCCGAATTACTTTTACGTGATGCATGCATACACAAACAGACAAAAGTTTCAATGATTATCTTAATCCATTCTACCATTTATCCTTCATCACTCCAATTATTTTTCTTGCAAATATTTCCAATGGACGTAAACTTTAGAGAGACGCACTGTGTAACTGTCAAATCTCGAAGGAAATTTTTGTTTAAAATTTTGTATTATATATTCTCAGTTACTTATTTATATACTACGACTATACTTATGTCCTCTATAACGTCACTTATACTGTATGTTTGTTTGTTTAAAAATAAATATAGATCAGAAACTAATTCATCAATATTTTCACTCGCAATGATATTTTGAAACATATCGAGTACACGAAATGCAGCGTTCAAAATTCAGAGCGCTCATGGGGGATGAAGTAGTAACATTATACCAAATTTATTATTGTGACATTTAGATAACCTCTTTAGCTACTTAACTGTATCAGCAAATCGAATGTATCATTTACAGTTTGTTAGAAAAAGCCCGTGATAAACATGATTTAACCGTGATTTTCGTGCTCTGCGGTGTGAGACGTCGTCACGTCGAAATTAACGAAACTAAAACAATTCAAGTTCGCTAAAAAAGGTGAATGCGAATTATTTTAATGAAAATTGTCACAATAAAACCAAATTTGCATGCAGCTGAAGCTACCATACGGAAGGGAAACGGTGGTATCCACAAATTAGACAATATTTAATGAACGCACGGTACTCTAATAAAATTATTTTCAACATAAACATTCCTTATATACTATACGTAAACATTCATATTTCTTTTTTTTTATATATTTTTATATTATTTTATTGTTAAGTAGACATCTGAGAATAGCAAAAAAGTTACTTGATTAGGGAACACGCCAATTATAATGTATTTCTGAGCTCATTTATACCGCATAGGTGCTTCCTTTGGAACATTGGCGGTTTCTCGTTTATAACAATTACCATCATTTTTTTTTAAATTATTTCACTATTATTTTATTGTTAAATTGATATATAAGAATAGAAAAAAAGTTACTTGATTAGGGAACACGCCAATTATAATGTATTTCTGAGCTCATTTATACCGCATAGGTGCTTCCTTTGGAACATCGGCGGTTTCTCGTTTATAACAATTACCATCATTTTTTTAAAAATTATTTCACTATTATTTTATTGTTAAATTGATATATAAGAATAGAAAAAAAGTTACTTGATTAGGGAACACGCCAATTATAATGTATTTCTGAGCTCATTTATATGGCATAGGTGCTTCCTTTGGAACATCGGCGGTTTCTCGTTTATCAGAATTACCGTCATTTTTTTTTTTATTATTTCGCTATTATTTTATTGTTAAATTGATATATAAGAATAGAAAAAAAGTTACTTAATTAGAGAACACGCCAATTATAATGTATTTCTGAGCTCATTTATACCGCATAGGTGCTTCCTTTGGAACATCGGCGGTTTCTCGTTTATAACAATTAACATCATTTTTTTTTAAATTATTTCACTATTATTTTATTGTTAAGTAGACATCTGAGAATAGCAAAAAAGTTACTTGATTAGGGAACACGCCAATTATAATGTATTTCTGAGCTCATTTATACCGCATAGGTGCTTCCTTTGGAACATTGGCGGTTTCTCGTTTATAACAATTACCATCATTTTTTTTAAATTATTTCACTATTATTTTATTGTTAAATTGATATATAAGAATAGAAAAAAAGTTACTTGATTAGGGAACACGCCAATTATAATGTATTTCTGAGCTCATTTATACCGCATAGGTGCTTCCTTTGGAACATCGGCGGTTTCTCGTTTATAACAATTACCATCATTTTTTTTTAAATTATTTCACTATTATTTTATTGTTAAATTGATATATAAGAATAGAAAAAAAGTTACTTGATTAGGGAACACGCCAATTATAATGTATTTCTGAGCTCATTTATACCGCATAGGTGCTTCCTTTGGAACATCGGCGGTTTCTCGTTTATAACAATTACCATCATTTTTTTAAAAATTATTTCACTATTATTTTATTGTTAAATTGATATATAAGAATAGAAAAAAAGTTACTTGATTAGAGAACACGCCAATTATAATGTATTTCTGAGCTCATTTATACCGCATAGGTGCTTCCTTTGGAACATCGGCGGTTTCTCGTTTATAACAATTACCATCATTTTTTTTTAAATTATTTCACTATTATTTTATTGTTAAATTGATATATAAGAATAGAAAAAAAGTTACTTGATTAGGGAACACGCCAATTATAATGTATTTCTGAGCTCATTTATACCGCATAGGTGCTTCCTTTGGAACATCGGCGGTTTCTCGTTTATAAGAATTACCGTCATTTTTTTTTTATTATTTCGCTATTATTTTATTGTTAAATTGATATATAAGAATAGAAAAAAAGTTACTTGATTAGGGAACACGCCAATTATAATGTATTTCTGAGCTCATTTATACCGCATAGGTGCTTCCTTTGGAACATCGGCGGTTTCTCGTTTATAACAATTACCATCATTTTTTTAAAAATTATTTCACTATTATTTTATTGTTAAATTGATATATAAGACTAGAAAAAAAGTTACTTGATTAGGGAACACGCCAATTATAATGTATTTCTGAACTCATTTATATGGCATAGATGCTTCCTTTGGAACATTGGCGGTTTCTCGTTTATAACAATTACCATCATTTTTTTTAAAATTATTTCACTATTATTTTATTGTTAAATTGATATATAAGAATAGAAAAAAAGTTACTTGATTAGAGAACACGCCAATTATAATGTATTTCTGAGCTCATTTATACCGCATAGGTGCTTCCTTTGGAACATCGGCGGTTTCTCGTTTATAACAATTACCATCATTTTTTTAAAAATTATTTCACTATTATTTTATTGTTAAATTGATATATAAGAATAGAAAAAAAGTTACTTGATTAGAGAACACGCCAATTATAATGTATTTCTGAGCTCATTTATACCGCATAGGTGCTTCCTTTGGAACATCGGCGGTTTCTCGTTTATAACAATTACCATCATTTTTTTTTAAATTATTTCACTATTATTTTATTGTTAAATTGATATATAAGAATAGAAAAAAAGTTACTTGATTAGGGAACACGCCAATTATAATGTATTTCTGAGCTCATTTATACCGCATAGGTGCTTCCTTTGGAACATCGGCGGTTTCTCGTTTATAAGAATTACCGTCATTTTTTTTTTATTATTTCGCTATTATTTTATTGTTAAATTGATATATAAGAATAGAAAAAAAGTTACTTGATTAGGGAACACGCCAATTATAATGTATTTCTGAGCTCATTTATACCGCATAGGTGCTTCCTTTGGAACATCGGCGGTTTCTCGTTTATAACAATTACCATCATTTTTTTAAAAATTATTTCACTATTATTTTATTGTTAAATTGATATATAAGAATAGAAAAAAAGTTACTTGATTAGGGAACACGCCAATTATAATGTATTTCTGAACTCATTTATATGGCATAGATGCTTCCTTTGGAACATTGGCGGTTTCTCGTTTATAACAATTACCATCATTTTTTTTAAAATTATTTCACTATTATTTTATTGTTAAATTGATATATAAGAATAGAAAAAAAGTTACTTGATTAGAGAACACGCCAATTATAATGTATTTCTGAGCTCATTTATACCGCATAGGTGCTTCCTTTGGAACATCGGCGGTTTCTCGTTTATAACAATTACCATCATTTTTTTTTAAATTATTTCACTATTATTTTATTGTTAAATTGATATATAAGAATAGAAAAAAAGTTACTTGATTAGGGAACACGCCAATTATAATGTATTTCTGAGCTCATTTATACCGCATAGGTGCTTCCTTTGGAACATCGGCGGTTTCTCGTTTATAACAATTACCATCATTTTTTTTTAAATTATTTCACTATTATTTTATTGTTAAATTGATATATAAGAATAGAAAAAAAGTTACTTGATTAGGGAACACGCCAATTATAATGTATTTCTGTGCTCATTTATACCGCATAGGTGCTTCCTTTGGAACATCGGCGGTTTCTCGTTTATAACAATTACCATCATTTTTTTAAAAATTATTTCACTATTATTTTATTGTTAAATTGATATATAAGAATAGAAAAAAAGTTACTTGATTAGGGAACACGCCAATTATAATGTATTTCTGAACTCATTTATATGGCATAGATGCTTCCTTTGGAACATTGGCGGTTTCTCGTTTATAACAATTACCATCATTTTTTTTAAAATTATTTCACTATTATTTTATTGTTAAATTGATATATAAGAATAGAAAAAAAGTTACTTGATTAGAGAACACGCCAATTATAATGTATTTCTGAGCTCATTTATACCGCATAGGTGCTTCCTTTGGAACATCGGCGGTTTCTCGTTTATAACAATTACCATCATTTTTTTTTAAATTATTTCACTATTATTTTATTGTTAAATTGATATATAAGAATAGAAAAAAAGTTACTTGATTAGGGAACACGCCAATTATAATGTATTTCTGAGCTCATTTATACCGCATAGGTGCTTCCTTTGGAACATCGGCGGTTTCTCGTTTATAACAATTACCATCATTTTTTTTAAAATTATTTCACTATTATTTTATTGTTAAATTGATATATAAGAATAGAAAAAAAGTTACTTGATTAGGGAACACGCCAATTATAATGTATTTCTGAGCTCATTTATACCGCATAGGTGCTTCCTTTGGAACATCGGCGGTTTCTCGTTTATAACAATTACCATCATTTTTTTTAAAATTATTTCACTATTATTTTATTGTTAAATTGATATATAAGAATAGAAAAAAAGTTACTTTATTAGGGAACACGCTAATTATAATGTATTTCTGAGATCATTTATACCGCATAGGTGCTTCCTTTGTAACATTGGCGGTTTCTCGTTTATAACAATTACCATCATTTTTTTAAAATGATTTGTCATTTATTTTATTATTGACTAGATATTATTTTCATAAGTGTGTATTATCTAGGAAAATTTTATATTCAAAATAATTTTTGGAGACACCGTGCGTTCATTCAACTTTTGTGTGACCAGTCGTTACCACCGTTTCCCCTCCGGACGGTAGCTTCAGCTGCATAAATTTCCTAAGATATGTGAGAAAATTATTTTCTTTGCGCTTGAATTGTATTTTCAAAGAAAATCTCAAAATATTGTGGAATAAGTGCAGTTTAGCACCGATGAAAATATTACTGTTTTTATTGTATGAAATGAAGAAGTATACATTAAAAACGATATATGTAATCAAAATATTAATCGCTCGCCATTATTTTAACACAAAAAAATATTTTAAAAATGTTATCGATACAAACTGCGTTTTTAAAATGAACGGCTTGTCACAATTTCTTTGACTTAATTGCTTTTTTTATACTAAGCACTGAATATGAAAATACAAACATGAATTTGTAATTAAAAAAAAAAACAAGAAAAAGCAAAAAAGGATATAAGTAAAAAAGAAAAGTCTAAACAGAAGTAATACCTTTGACGTTCGACAACCAACTGATGGCAGTAAAAGTATTTTAATATGCATTTTAGCAATTTTAAAATATTTGACTTTCTGAGATGGAAAATTTTATTTATTTATTTATTTCTGCAAGCTTAGAAAGCTAAGTACATAATGGCAGACTTATTGCTACAAGAGCAATCTCTTACAGCCAACCACAATGAATTGGATGAGAACATTAAGTGCTGTGGCAGGCTGTAAGTGTTTTTTAAGCCTTAATTAATTCTACTTAAAAAATAAAACATATAATATTATGTGGTAATAAAACAATATTAATTAAAAACCAGAGCAAAACAAAATTTGAGGAGTAGGGAGGGACAAGGATGGATTATAATGGAAGAAATTAGGATCTTCCAAATTATGATAGATAATGTATTTTCAGACGACTTTTGAACACAGGCAACGAGGGCGCACTTTGTACATTTGTAGTCAAATCATTCCATAATCGAGTACGGTGAAGCATTCACCATAAAATTCCGTTCTATATTGAGGGATTAGGAAGGTATACTTACTTTTGGATCGTAGTTCGAGATCGTGGGATGATAGATATAGGAATCTAGATTTAAGGTATGTAGGTGTAACGAGATTATTGAGGATATTATATACAAAACATAGAAGATGAAGGTTGCGTCGATCACGAATCTTTAACCATTTAAAACGTGAACGATACTCGGATATATGGTCCAATTTTTTAAGACCGAAAGTGTATCGAATATACTGGTTTTGAAGTCGTTCTAATTTATTGAGTAAATGTTCATTTAGATTAGAATAGCACACATCCCCATAATCAAGAATAGGCAGAAGTAAAGTTTGACAAATTTGTATTTTAGTTCGCAGTGGAAGAAAATTTTGAAGCCGTTTGAGAGGGTGATTTTGAAGAAAATCTTACGACTAACATCATTTACTTGGGAATACCATGTGAGATGTTGGTCAATTAGTAGGCCACGATCTTTTACAGTTGAAGTAAAAAGAATAACATAACCGTTAATCGATAGCTGTGGTAAATCAGATATAGATATTTTTGACAACAGTTTCTGACTACCGATGATAATACCCTACGATTTAATTGGTTTAATCAAAAGACCCTGCCTACCAGCCCACTGATTGGGGACAGAAATCTTCGATATCGTAGTAATGTTACCAGAAGCTTAGAAATATGTCGAATTCTAGATAAATCCGTAAAAGTATAGATAATTCTAATAGCTTGTGAAGATGAAGAGGTAAATGCTGGGATGGAGACCGCAACTCCCCTAAGATTTCTTTCAAGGCCGTAGGGAGCAAGTATTAAAAACTTGAACGAAATAGTTGAAAACTGTAAGGACCTATAAAATATACACACATACATAAACTGTATGTTGTACAAAAAGTCATCAATATCCATCACTTTTGAATGTGTAGCCATTGCCTAAATGAATTAAAAATAAACGGTTAACTGACAGTGACATTCGTGACAAGAGAATGCGTTCTATGCTCTTTCCACTTTTTTCCGTGGCCTTTTCAACGAATCTGACGTGCCTGTAAATTCATTTATTGTTATCAAGTCTACTTAAATAGGATACACTGTGACATAATGTGCATTTTGTATCATCTCGATGGCTCAAAAATTAAAAAAAAATACAAGATTTATATTTCTTTGATTGGCGATTTTAAATAGAGTTTTGGTGGTTTATTATTTTGTTATTCATTATGTAAGCGTTCCATTTTTATTTTTGTAACACACAGACACATCATTTTACTTGTCCCAAAATTAGTTAACGGTTAATTTATTTGAATTGTCTCAATCTACATCGCGAAACGTGTGATTTTATTGAAGCGAAAACTAATGTAAGCATAAATTATTTTTATATTATTCAAGTATTGTTTGGTGACCCTACTCTTAGTGTTAAATAAAAAAAACATATTGAATATATTTGGCGTTAATTTTGTAGAAATTCATTAAATATAAATGCTGTCGGTTGTTCCTAAGAGTTAATCTTTGCTAATATCCCACCTGAAGATGTTGTAATACAACGAAACCTAGGTCGTGGTTAAAGAAATTAAAGAAAGTAGAAATAATACTAGATCACGTAGTTTCATTTAATTGTAAAAAAACATAGCTAAACCTATTTCGTTACGTCTTACCATTCGTCCATCTTCCACAGCCTCACGTTTACTAATATTTTAGACTTATCTGTAAGAAACTATGTAAGTAGTCGCTTCACATAAAGATCCCAGTTAAACGATTAAAAAAACATTCTAATACATCTAAGTTATTATTATAATTGATATTTCAAATCTTTTAAGTTCCCAAAGATTAGCTTGGGTTATTATAGCAGTGTTAAATAATACCTACCTAAACCTATTTCGTTACGTCTTTCCATTCGTCCGTCTGCCGCAGCCTCATATTTACTAATGTTTTAGACTTATCTGCAAGAAACTTTGTAAGTAGTCGCTTCACATAAAGATCCCAGTTAAAAGGTAAAAAAACGTTCTAATATATCTAAGTTATTATTATAAGTGATATTTCAAATTTTTAATTTCCCCAAGATTAGTTTGGGTTATTAAAGTACTGCAGACTTTTCGCCAAGGGATAGTGGTTATGAAGTACGAATAAACCATTATATAGGTGTATAAATGTATTTATATTAATTGGTTTGTGTGTAGGCAAAAGGTTTTGTGTTTGGGTAAGCGTATGTGTGTATACGAGTTTGTGCGTGTCGTTATGTGTATGTAGGGTCTCCATCCGTCCTCATTTAACCGGGCGCTGTCCTCTTTTTAAAAGTGTCGTCTGGAGGATTGTTTCCTGGAGTTTAAAGATAACTATTTTCCATTATTAACACACTGATTTAACCCACGGACTAAGCCCTTGTCCTTTTCTGTCTTTCCCATCCCAAATCATGTCAATAGTTTGTATTACTTATACTTTTGTATTTATTTATTTTTTTGTTTGTTTAATGTACTATAAAGAGTTTTGGTTGTAAAATCTCTTACAGTTTACCGACTAAATTTCAACACCAATTGGTATGGTTGAGTCGAAGAGATAGCTCATGTAGCAATAAGTCCGCCATATGTACTATGCATAAAAGATGACAAATAAATAAATAAAAGTATTAGACCTATATTAGTTGTTTATTTACGAATTAGTATAAGGATCGCCTAAAGCTGTGTGAGCCTCCACCAATGCTTTCCAGTCCTATCTTTCTCTTCCTAGTCTGGACCACAGGTTTATCCCATTTTCTAATTGTTACGAATAGTTCTAATTCTATTAAACTTGTTTTGTTGGCTAATGATCTTACATCAAATGTGGTAATATAATATTTAGTGTTATTCGGAGGGCGGTAGAGGGCTACCACCGTGGTAACCAACCGTTTGGTGGGGGGTTCGGTGGTGGGGAGATTTTACTATTTTCATTTATATCATTTGTATTGTGAGAGGCGGCTTGAACGTTTGTGTAATATTGGAATGGCGGCGTAACATCTAAACTAGGGACGAAATCTTTTTTCACATACCCGATCCAGTGGGCAGTTAACGGACAGACTTCAAAATCAAGAAATTTAATTTTTATTCTTAAACCTTGTTGGTCAAATATTAATCTTGAATTAACCGGACGTGCAAAATTTTACTATCTAATTTATCAACGGTGGGTTTGGATGATGCGAAAAAAATTCCTATTTAATTATTTGATCAAAGTTTTCGACTCAAAATTATTTCAGATCTTATATTAGATCAAAGTTTTCGACTCAAAATTATTTCAGATCTTATATTAGATCAAAGTTTTCGACTCAAAATTATTTCAGATCTTATATTAGATCAAAGCTTTCGACTCAAAATTATTTCAGATCTTATATTAGATCAAAGTTTTCGACTCAAAATTATTTCAGATCTTATATTAGATCAAAGTTTTCGACTCAAAATTATTTCAGATCTTATATTAGATCAAAGTTTTCGACTCAAAATTATTTCAGATCTTATATTAGATCAAAGTTTTCGACTCAAAATTATTTCAGATCTTATATTAGATCAAAGTTTTCGACTTAAAATTATTTCAGATCTTATATTAGATCAAAGTTTTCGACTCAAAATTATTTCAGATCTTATATTAGATCAAAGTTTTCGACTCAAAATTATTTCAGATCTTATATTAGATCAAAGTTTTCGACTCAAAATTATTTCAGATCTTATATTAGATCAAAGTTTTCGACTCAAGAATATTTGAAATAATTCGTTCAATTTAAAAGGTACAAAATAACCACTGAACCCTGCTTTAGGCGTTTTTCAACACATATTCAGCCGTTTTTTATAGTACATGCACTCTTTGACACCTTTTTGGCATTAAGTAATTATATTTAGTGGCTCAGGAATGAAAGATACAAGCTCTTGCAACTAATAAGATGGGAAAATTGCTGGAATAAGGAAAACTGGTCGTAGAGGAAAGTCATGTTTGTTTGACATTTGAGAATGGACAGATATCACGAGTGCCGTCGAACTATTTCGCCTTCCCAAGAATAGTACCAAATACGCAGAACTGACTGCCGACCTTAACTACTTGGAGAAGCATCCTTCGAAGAAGAAGATTTATATTAATGGTAGCAATATTTCGAGTGTCAAAAAACGTGCAAACTACAATGTAACTGGGAAATCAATTAACCTTAGTCACGTACGTAGAATTGCAACTAACTAACTTAGTGAGCTGTAACGTAATAACCAATTGTTTTAATCGTTAGGGGTTCCTAGCCACCCTAAAAACATGAACCCCTATAATTCCGCCATGTTTTCGTATGTGTCCGTTCGTCTGTCACACATTCGCAATTTCTAAAATTTTATTTATTTATCTGTTTTAATGTATCTAATTGATATATATAGCAAAAGTATTACTACAAGACCAATTTCTTACAGCCAACTATAAACACTCGTCCAGCCCGGCTGCACGAGCAGCCGGGAATCGAACCCGGGTCTCCGCGATACTCGGCGTCGTCACAAGCCGTATGCCTTGTGATCAATCCAACACACAACGAAGACGACGGCGATTTTAGACTATGTGAAAGAAATTTTACAACTATATAAATCAGATGAGGACCTCAGTTATATTTATTTATTTTTAAAAAAAACCACATCCAACTTACAAGTTACCCTAAAACGCTGGACATGTGTAAACACTTAATTTACAATTATTTACAGTACACATAACAACATAAACGATAATTTAAAAAACAGAAAGAAACACATGTTACTCCAAATTAAACATAAAACCAACTGATTATCAATTGTGAACTACCAAGCAACCCCATAATAGCATTCCTAAAGAGGTTAATGGGGCAGAAAAAATATCAACATTTGACACCTCTGGTAGTATCTCGTTGAACAACAAAGAGCTTGAAAGATTACGCTGCAGGATATTCGTGGGCGCTCTAGACAGATGAAATAAACTATGACTCCGTTCTCTCACGTAGCAATCAGGGGCATAAAACGTTATTAAACCCAATATCGAGGAGTTATAAATATAATTATTTAATAATTTAAAAAAATGCATAATCATACGTAACTTCTGTCGGAGTTGACGTGGATCACATCCGATCAATATAAAATCTGGAGGAAACTATATAGTACCTGTACATTTTTTTGTATAAAAAAATATTAAACTTTCTTAATTCTTTCTCCAACATAAGTATATAAGTTGGTTTATGTGGAGACCAGATGACTGCATTAGTTTCAAGGATGGTACGCACTAAAGAATTAAACGAGATCACAATACATCCACAGTCAGGGAAATCGTGGGAATGTAGCATGACCAATCGTAGTACCCTTTAAGACTTCTGATAGGTTTCAGTGACATAATCCTGAAATGTTAATGTATCCGAAATGTTAGATATTTACACCTTAATATTTAGCAAAAAGGTTTTTTTTCTACTTCCATTTTAAAGTAAAAGGCAGCATATGGAGTATTGTGAGATAACCTTTTAAAATGAAGTTAAGTTCCGTTTTCCATATTTTTTTACCCCATTTACGAAATGTCAAGTTTTAAATTCGTTTGTAGTGTGTGCGTCCCCACTCCCATTTCCAAACAGGACTATGTAAAAGTCTGAAAAAAATCTCGGAAATATTATATAATTAGTTTTGAAACGAAAGTAACACACATAGAGATTACTGGTCGAATTAACTTGATAGTGTACTTAAGATTAATTAATAGGAATATGTTATGCAATATTAAATTTCAAAAAAAGCCAAGGACAAATAGCAATTGCAGGTCTGACTGTCGGGATATTAGAATCCTCATCACCATAGACATTTATGTGCACGTATAAACACGACATAACAATTTATAAACGTTTCTTTTAAAGAGTACCCTCAACCAAAAAGGTTTCATTCAAAAAATACCCAAAAATACCAAAAAGGTTTCTTTCAACAAGTACCCTCAACCAAAATAGTTTCATTTAAGAAGTACCCTCAACCAAAAAGGTTTCTTTCAAAGAGTACTCTCCACCTAAAAGTTTCTTTCAAAGAGTACTTTCAAAAAAGATTCCTTTAAGAGTACCCTCAACCAAAAAGATTTCTTTCAACGTGTGGCACTCGGGGACTGCCGCGGTAAAGCTATTGCATAGCATTTTTTATCAACTTATGCAATTATAATATTTTTCATCACTTTCTTCATTAATAAATGCACTTTGTTTATTCATATTTAAAACACTTTATACACAAATTTTACCCGTACAGCTATTCACTGTTGTACATAGATGATAGATACCTATACACCTATATACTTTCTCACAAACAGCTGCTTACGTATTCGTCCGATTTCAGAGCAGCTCGTGTCGATCCGTGCGAGCTTCGTACAGTCTACACGCACACGTCTAGTCGCACGCACACAAACACCGTGCCGAAGTCTGCCGAACTGAAACGACGTTAGACGATGCACGGTTTTCAACGCCGCACCGCTCTGCCGGTCGGAGTGGGGGGGTGTTAGGTTTATTTTCGTTACGGAATTTCTTGATTCGGTCGCCGCGCTCAAAGCCCGAGATAAAAGCTATGCAATCGCTTAATACCCTGAACCAAACAGGTATCTTTCAACAAGTACCCTCCACCAAAATAGTTTCTTTTAAGAAGTACCCTCAACCAAAAAGGTTTCTTTCAACATGTACCCTCAACCAAAATAGTTTCTTTAAAAGAGTACCCTTCACCAAAAAATTTCTTTCAGAGTACCTTCAAACAAAAAGATTTCTTTCTGAGTACCCTCAACCAAAAATATTTCTTTCAAATAGTACCCTCAACCTAAAAGATTTCTTTCAAAGAGTAAGAGTATAATTATTTTGTGGCGATTTAAAGAAGTTTTACACGAAAGATCATCGGTGATTAGCGTGCGATTTTATAAGAATTGGTTAATTATTTAAAAAGTTATTAATAAAACAAAATACTTCAAAGATACTTATAATATGAATAGTAATTGGACTTATAGAAACATGGTAGATTCTCCATGTGCAGCGATGTTGAGACACCGTGGTTAAAGAAACGCCTTTCATATATTTAGTTACCGGATGGTCAATGTTTTGGCTTTGCATAACACTTAGGCATACTGTCTCCTGCAAGCTTGGCCATCAAGGCAGCATTACCTAAGAGGTTCGAAGTGATAGTTTGATAAAAAAAAAGATCGCTCTTTCACAATATCGAGAAAGGCATTTTTACAAAAATTCATCAAAATACGGTGTTTGAAAATTATTGAAAAAGTTTTTTAAATTATTGAAAAGGTGTTTAACCCAAAAATGTGTGTTAAGCCGAAAAAAATTACTTTCATTGTATTCACGTGATATGTAAATCCACTAGATCACATGATATGTAAATGCCATGACATCACAATGACCAAAAAAATAGTGAAATTGAAAAAAAGGGAAGGTCCTATTTCTTTCACACACTTTGTCATTCTATGGTGATCGATAAATACTGTTTATGGAATTCAATTATAGAATTAACGGTGTGCTCATAAACCTATATCTGTAATATTTTTCCCAAAAATATGTTTTTAGTCGAAAAAATTGCCTTTCATTGTGTTCACGTGATATGTAAATCTACTAGATCACTTGATATGTAAAAGCCATGACGTCACGATGACCAAGAAATAGTAAAATTAAAAAGGGAAGGTCCTATCTCTTTCATACACTTGATCATTCTTTGGTAATCGATAAATTTTGTTTTTATGGAATTCAATTATAGAATTAACTGTGAGCTGCATTTTGTTTCATAAACCTATGACTGTAATATTTTCCCCAAAAAATGCGTTTTAAGTCGAAAAAATTCCCTTTCATTGTATTCACCTAACAAATCACGTGATATGTAAATGCCAGAAAGTCACAATGACCCAAACAAATAGTTAAATTGAAAAGGAGAGTTCTATCTCTTTCACACACCTTGTCATTCTATAGAGACCGATAAATATTGTTTATGGAATTCAATTATAGAATTAGCTGCCGGGACTTGTTTAATTGGCGGACAATTAATGTTTTGGCGTTTAGCCGCAAATTTTAAAACACAATAATATTGATGTGAAACATATAATCGCCTTTGGGTGGGAGTTGAAACGTTCTGACGGCACGCCACGACGTGCTATTCAGTCAGCTTCGCGTCTTCTTGGCACTTTACAATTTATTTGATCCAGCTTCGCGTCTTGACAGTCCTTTCCGACTTAACATTCCACCTTCGAGTCTCGTCGACTCTTTCCGACTTAATTCGGCTAGGTTCGTGTCTTTTCGTCTCTTTTCATCTTAACGCTTCACTCTCTACTACAATACAACATGCTACTTTACGTGTGCGTTAGTGTATCAGCATTGTTTCTTATTTAGTAATGCTTACAACTTGACTAGTTTACATCGGTGTATTACTTACTCTAAACTGCATTTCAATTCGTTCAAATATAATATTTCAATATAAAAAAAAGTTTAATGTTTCACATTTGACTGGCGTCCTAAGACAGTTCAAATTTTATTTTTATTCCGAAAAATACCGTTTTGGCGGCAAACGACAGTTTACGAAAATTCGAATTTTTGCCCAAGATTCCATTTCACGATGATTACGTTAATTTTTTCTCGAGGTCGCGGGTGCAATAGAAAGGTTACTGTCGTATTGTTGTGGTTGTTATTGTGATACTGAGTTTTCAGAATCCGTGTTGCGAAAACATTTTACTTAGTAATTGTTTGAAGTTCGCGGATTAGTTTTATTTAATAAATTATTTTTAACTTAATTATTAAAAAATGCGGTCGCCATTTTTGTGAGGAGCGATTTAGTTAACAATCTTTTATGTCAATCAATATATCCGCAATATAATATCCAACTCCAACACTTGCTTGTTTCTCTAGGCCCGTGCACATTTTCCTTAGTAATTATTTTAAGTTCGCGGATTAATTTGAATTAATAAATTAATTTTAACTTAATCATTAAAAAATGCGGTCGCCATTTTTGTGAGGAGCGATTTAGTTAACAATCTTTTATATCAATAAATATATCCGCAATATAATATCCAACTGCAACACTTGCTTGCTTCTCTAGGCCCCTGCTGATATACTGCCTTTCTCGTAACGTCTAATTATATGTATTAATAATTTTGCATATTAATATTTGTACATATTAATAATCCCCCTCTCCCCCCCCCCCCAGATATTGCCGTCCTAAGCCCGGGCCTCATTAGCCTAAGTCTAAATCAGACACTGGTTTACACACAAATTTAGCTAACAAATGAATGTTAAAAATAGAAATTTAAATTATTTTTTACGAATGTTTGAGTTCTACTTAACGATAATTACATTAAAAATTTCTATAAACAATTTAAAAAATATAAAAGTTCTACATTACTTTTTAAAGTACCTTTTGGCTAATAATACCCAATAAAATATCATAAGCGTAATTAAGCATATGACATACTACATTTTCCTTATTTTGTTTCAGATTGAATACCCGAAGAAATCTAAACGTTTAAAAAAGGTCTTCTTGGAATGGAAAATACGCGGCTGCAAGAATCAGCAAAGCCGTGTCTACAGTTACTCGGTGACAATAAGCTACTGCAGAAGGTATAACCCTTCCTTGCAGGATTCTTAGCGATCATCTTCATTTAGATAATCCGTAAAAAATGTGGAAGAATATCAGTATTGATTGTGAGACAAAAAATGATATTGTGAGTTGTAAATACGTTCGGCTGACATGTAATCCAATGTACTTACAATAAAGATTTTCCAACTTATTTCTTCTGAAAAAATAATTCGTTCAGAAAATAAGACCGGTTATGTATTAAGAGTTCCAAGACTTGCTGTCTTTATTGAAAAAAAGCATTAGACAGAAGAGTAAAAAGAAAGCAAATAACACAATCTAATTCAATAGATTGTGACGCAATATTTTTTTTATCTTTATTGAAAACACTTTTAAACAAGTCTAGTACTTCTAGTAAAAATGAAACAGAAAGTAGATTTAATCAAACAATACAAAAATATAAATTGCAACCAACATGTAATAGTCAATATTTTTCAATACATCCACATTCACCCAAGCTACTCCATCAAATTTGTGATAGAAACACTTGTTCCACGTTGAAATATTCAACAGAAACCATACGAAACTCAACTCAGTATACAAGTGTAATACACTCTTTGCCTCCTATATCGACCTGTCCTACAACATCAAATGGTAATAACTATGGAAACCCTAGCAAAAGTTCGGATGATGTATTTCCAAAATAATAACCCATTTCTTTAGAATATTCCTATTAAGTTCTACAGGTTAAATAACACACCAAATTGACTAGATGGGAGCATTCCTAATAAGAAATGAAGAAAGGCTTAATTTATAAACCAGACTAAACCACAAAAGGTGTGATTCAATATTATCTGGTATAATAATGCCCTAACTCATTTTCTAAAAGACTTTCTTTTACTTAGTTGCAGAAAGTTGAAGCCACACATTTGTTCAAGATCTATTGTTTGTTAAATTAAATTTGTAACAGTCAACTTAATTTCTACTAGCGACCAAAGAATCTTCAAGGAGACTCAAGTGTGAAAGGCGGCTGGTATAATTTTGCTTACTTAAAAACATCGACATAAGTTCTGAAATATCCCTTAAAAAACTTTGGTAAGCTAAGAAAATTTGATCTATATAAGATGAGGAAAGTTACCATTAAATTTCAATTGGTAAAGATTAAGATAGTCTTGCACAAAAAGTACTACAAAATTGAGTAGTAGACTTTTTATGAAGTAATACAAAGACATTGGGGCAATTTTGATACAAGTTTTTGTTTCTATCCGACTGTCCCAATTTTGAGCATCGTTGAATACAAAAGCATTATTTCTTCTGAACCATTATCACTTTACGTACTTTCATCAACACCCGTATGTTGATCTTTCTCTAAAGAAACATGCGACTTTCATGTGTTTAAAAAAACTTTATTTCTTCAAAAGAACATCACTTTACGTATATTTATCAACATCCATTAATAGATCTTTCTCTAAACATATATGCGACTTTCATGTGTTTATAAAAACTTTATTTCTTCAGAAGAATATCATTTTACGTACATTTATCAACATCCGTAAATAGATATTTCTCTAAACAAACACGCGACTTTCATTTCTTTACAAACACATAATTTCTTCTGAAGAATGTCACTTTACGTACATTTATCAACACTCATATGTCGACCTTTCTCTAAACATACATGCGACTTTCATGTGTTTACAAAAACTTTATTTCTTCTTAATAATATCACTTTACGTACATTTATCAACATCCGTAAATAGATCTTTCTCTAAACAAACATGCCACTTTCATTTGTTTACAAAAACATCATTTCTTCTGAAGAATATCACTTTACGTATATTTATCAACATCCGTAAATAGATCTTTCTCTAAATAAACACGCGACTTTCATTTCTTTACAAAAATATCATTTCTTCTGAAGAATATCACTTTACGTACATCCATAAGTAGATTCTTTCTCTAAACATACATGCGACTTTCATGTGTTTACAAAAACTTTATTTCTTCTGAAGAATATCACTTTACGTACATCCATAAGTAGATCTTTCTCTAAACGTATATGTGACATTCAAGTTGTTACAAGACCATTATTTCTTCCGAACAACTGTCACTTTATGTACATTTATCAACTCTGTACGTAGATCGTTCTCTAAACATACACGAGATTTTCGTGTTGTTACAAAAACATTATTTTTCTGAACGACTATCACTTTACATACGTTTATCAACATCCATACGTAGATCAGTCTCCATACATATGAGGTGCAAGGTTATGTTGATAGGAATAGTAAATGTATGTTATCCAGTGACAGCATGTGACAACATCAAATGATGATCAAATCTGTCTGACACCTTTTGTGGTCTTCTAACACCAGATATATTATTATATTTGTAACGTAACAAATTTACCATCTGAATTAATTGCTTATTTAGCCTCTCTGAGAACTTCTATCTCCTCAGGTCTATAAAGGGGCCATTTTTGGTACTCATGAGTATAAATATAAAGATAAGTATGATGAATATTTATATGTTTATAATATTATGTATGTATATATATATATATATATATATATATATATATATATATATATATATATATATATTATACGGTGACCGGGAATAAGTATCGAACAAAGAAAGACGCTATTTATTGACTATAAAGGTATAAATTATCGTTGAAATAAAACGTAAAACACGCCCTTTTCTAATTGAGTGCCAAAAATATTACACATAACTCTTTTTAACACACCCAATACCGCTAACGCACGCACACAAGCTCACGCTAGCTGTACGCAACCACTACATTAACCCGAGCGGTGCTGATTGACGTGCGCAAGTATCGTGTGTATGAAAAAAATGACAAATAATTATGAATATTATTTTGAATTTTCTGAAAAAAGGTCATCTTTTAAATTTTATTTTAACGACATCTATTTTCAGTCAACGAATAACGTGT
The DNA here is from genome assembly GCA_039881145.1 of Druceiella hillmani. Lineage (NCBI taxonomy): Eukaryota > Metazoa > Arthropoda > Insecta > Lepidoptera > Hepialidae > Druceiella > Druceiella hillmani. The sequence goes on from JAYKKI010000035.1 coordinate 7,828,710, forward strand.
TTCTTGATCAGACATTTATTCCCGGACACCTTGTGTGTGTGTGTGTGTATATATATATATATATATATATATATATATATATATATATATATATATATATATATATATATATATATATATGTATATATACATACACACACAAATCATATCAACTTTCAACAGATCGCCATCTGCATTGTTTTGAATTAATGCCCTAATAATTTATCAAATAAAGTATAGAGCTAGTAATTCGTCAGGAAAATGAGGGTTTTCTTTTAATTTTCTGGTGATGCAATGCTTATCTTGGTAGGAGTTAATATTAGGGGTATATATTAGCAGGAGTCCTTTTTCGGATTCGAAGGCACTAACGTTTGCTGCCAAAACTATTGTTTTGTTTCACAGGTATTTTTTCAGCTATTATGGCAATTTACATTAATGTGTGCAGCTGGAATTACTCCCTGAAAAATATGCTGAAGCCTGTTTTACGAATATGGTAATTCATTTATCGCCAACCTTCTGGCAAAGAGCCATTTTTTTTAAAATCTGTTTCATCAAAAATCTTTCTTTTCACATAAACAATTTTAAAACGAAAATAAATAAATTGTTGCATAATGTAAGAACTTTTTTCAACTGATATTTCAATTATACACATTTTAATTTCGAGTTTGTCTCATGTTAGTTTTATGTACTGAACCAACGTTCGGTACTAGTATAACAGAATTAAAATTGAAATGTAAAGGAAAATATTAAATAGAAACCAATGTTATAGACTTATCATTCCATACAATTTATTCAGTGTTAATGATGAATAGAATGGAGAATCAATAGCATTGGTTTATATATACAGATTAGGTTAGTGTAATAACACTAAATTGACCACAATTTTTTATTATATTTTTATTGACCAATGCTGGCACTTCACTAAGGGTTGTGTGATCGTATAACGTATTCGTCGTCTTTGGCCAAATATACGTCCATAATCCAAAAAATCATAAACACGCCATCTACACATGGAAGCAAGGTAGCAAATTAAACATGTTTTGTTTATTCATAATCAGTGAACCGCTGAGCGAGGAACGTGTTGATGGTAGCAGCGGGTTATTAATCGCTGAATACGTGTTATCAATACGTGATATATGTACATAAATACAAAGTTGTTAAAAGACCATGGAAGAGAAGATAATAGTTCTATAAGAGACGTAATTGTATTACATCTTCAGGTGGGCTATTAGTAACGATGTTGTAATACAACGAAACCTAGGTCGTGGTAAAGAACTTAAAGAAAGTTGAAATAATCACGTAGTTTCATTTAATTGTGAATAACGAATTTCTACAAAATTAACGCCAAATATATTATTAATATATGCGAAAATTTATGCCTACGACAGAGATCACATTTTTTGCATTCTCCACCAGAACTATGAAATAATAATAATAATATAAACCTTAACAGACTTTCAAATGTAAAATTGGTTGCTGTCAATCCCAGCTCACTTCAGCCAAGGGTTTTCAAGATATGTCTTCGTGTGCGTCGATTATGCAGAACGATGCAGGACACGCAAGGCATTCAAACATTCTTTAACTCTTCCAACCCCTCTACCTCCCTGCATTCCTATACATACTTATCAATAGTATCTCATATGCGCAGATACGATTGTGCGAGGAAAGTGTAATTCGCTACATCCCTGCGATTCCGCGTACCGCCTTTTTACTTTCGAGAGTCGTTTGGACGAAAGTTTTGTAACTATCCGAGAATTCGATCTCGAGTTTTTGTTGAAATGCGGGTAAAGTTTTTGTTGAAATGGGGGTAAAGTTTTTGTTGAAATGCGGGTAAAGTTTTTGTTGAAATGCGGGTAAAGTTTTTGTTGAAATGCGGTCAGAGTTCAAAAACATGAAATAAAACAATTTTGTATTTGATATTTCTCAAGTTCACTTTATTTTACATAATAAAAATGTAAAAATTCAACTTTCATAATTAAAAATCAGAATCTTCAAATTTAAAATCAGATCCAGAGAAAATTTTTTTTTTCACATTACTGGTACTTAAATATACGTCCCAACACATTTCCCCGTGAAAAATCACATTATTATTTTTACAATTTCAATTTTCGCTGTTTCCGTTAAGCGGAAAACTAATGTGTATGTTATCGTACCCTTAATTATTTACCAATATAATAAAATCGTCGATAAACCTTAATGATAATGGTTAGCTAGTTCAAATTTTTTTTGGCGTTCAATGATAAAAAACAACTAACTTATAAATTTAATTTTTTATGTACTGCCTTGTGTATTTTGTAATGGTGCATGGATAGGTAGACAGTTCATTGTTATGCATTTAGACAAACAGACGAAAAAAATCAAATGTTACAACTATTATATATTTTATAATTAATGATAGAACAATTATACAAGGGAGACAAAAAATCTCCTCAGAGCGACCTATCAGAAGTAAGTCACTTTAGATATTGCTATATTTTACTGCTTTATAAAGTCTTCAGAATTTTTCTATTCTAATCACATTCTCGTTGTTATTGTAACCTTTCACGAAGAAGAACTAATGGCGTTCACACCGACAAACATTGGAAGCTAGAATAAGATTAATTTTGATCTACAACTGAACATTGTGAAGCCATTTTAAGTGGGATCAGACTGAATATAAAAAGACCGTACTCCATTTCCTGGGATATAAAAAACAAAATGAAATGAAAAAAAAATCTCGTTAAAAATGGATGGAACTAGTTTTTAAACTAACGTTTAGTTTAAAAATTAGCAATTGGTTATTACAGAGAGCATTTAGCAATTACTTATTACTTAAATTATATTTAAGATACTGTCAGATTTAATTATATGTATAGATACTGTCAGATTTAATCATATGTATATTAAAAATTAGCAATTGGTTATTACAGAGAGCATTTAGCAATTACTTATTACTTAAATTATATTTAAGATACTGTCAGATTTAATTATATGTATAGATACTGTCAGATTTAATCATATGTATATTAAAAATTAGCAATTGGTTATTACAGAGAGCATTTAGCAATTACTTCTTACTTAAATTATATTTAAGATACTGTCAGATTTAATTATACGTATAGATTACTGTTATAAACTGATTTTTAGTTATTATATAACCGAAAGAACACTGTAGAACAGGGTTTCCTAACCTTTTTTTTCTTGAGGCTCCCCGGGCTATAAATTATATTTTCATGCCCCCCCCCTTTACTTGTTCATGCCCCCCCCCCCTTTGATTTAGTAAATTAAATAAAAATGTTGACTGAAGTTTGTAAATACACAAAGTTACCTTTTAACAGTGAGACACAATAATTTTACACACTCAAACTGATGTCTCAACAAAAAATGTCAAATTTTTCGCAACTTTGTGATAACAATAGTGAATATGATATTTAATTTCATTAATTTTATGCATGTTAATTAAACATTACATTGCAATGTTATTTGTTAATGTTGTTTGTATATTTTTTTGTTTTTTCTTTCTAAAATGGAAACGCTTTCCGCCCCCCTTGACATCTCTCTATGCCCCCCTTGGGAGACGCGCCCCCCTGGTTGAGAACCCCTGCTGTAGAATGAGAGTCTAGTTGAGGTACGACTAATGTCCTTTTCATTAATTCCTATATCCATAAAGAAATTTCGTGCCAAGAACCTTTTTAATAATAATATTAGGATGACAACTAATACTCGCCGTCTCCGTTCAGTCGCACCCCTACACTCCATGCTGGTGAACATATCTAATTGCCTACACTATTACAAACGTACTCGCCTATCCGTATCCGTTTATGTGTGTGCGTAAATTAATGTAGGGCTGTCAGCAGCGTGCAGATAAATAATGTTTACTATTCCTACATATCGATCTCGATCGTTGCGGGCAATCGCATCGATCGAGCGAGTCGACGCTATACGTCAGCAATATAGCTGCTTCTCTTTCTAACCAATAGCAACGATCGAATGTCTGTCTCGATAGCACACTGGCGCAGTAACTTTGTACTGAGGCGCACGTCTTTATTATTACCGAATTGTAAAAATTAAATTATGTAAATATATATTTTATACTATACATTTAATTGAGCGAAAGTGATTTGATAATAATAATAGTAAGATAGAATTTGAAAAAGGTACTTAGTGTGGATCCTAAAAATGAAATAAAATTTTAAATAAAAATAAATTTTGTTCATTAATAAATGTAATACACCAGAATAAAGTCCTCGTTATACTTTTGACTCTTAATAAACCATATAAAAAACCTACTGCAGACACTATAAGGTTACGTTTTCCAACCACATCACGTTCAAACAAAACAATGACTTTTAAAAACAATTTGTATTTTAAAACTGCTCAGTGATATATTTGTAGACATAAAATTATAGGTACTAACCAAATAAATTGGTGATACAAAACAAAATTATTTACAACAAACAAAAAAGGGAGACAAAACAATCTCCTATCCTTATTGATTTGATTACGTTCTAAGTACTCGTGCACAGCGCAATAATGGACCGTTGTATTGAATTATTATAAAAGTTATCAATTAAGACTGAATTAGACAAGTTAAACTCAACCAAACATCGTAAAATCAAACAAATAACACGCGCACGCAACAAGCGGCAACCTGGGATCGCGTACTCTTTAACGTAGTTAGTATTATTTGGTTCAGTGGTCTACTCATATGGTAGTAAAACTGAATAATGACACTTTTTCCCAAAAATAGGAGATTGTTTTTAATTGCGGTATGATATCATGATAGAATCTCTGCCAAATAGCCCTATTTGGCATAAAACTTTTTAATTTTTCTAAATTTAATATTGGAGATCGCCCTGGATACATATTATCGGCAATTTCGAATTTTCTTTTTTGGATCTTTAAAACCAACGCTTGGTCGTGTCATAAGAGAAGTACGCCTTTACCAATGATTACCCATAAGCTGCATATTCATTCTCAAGCTAAACAGAATTCATGAAGCTAGTGCATTCTATTTTATTTTGATAAAATTTCCAAATTTCATTTTGTCCTTTACTCGCTGAAACCTAGTAGCTAACTGAATAGAATATCGAATGCCGTGCTATTTATATACATAGGGTATAAAACAAACTTTAGAGAAGTTTGTATAATATTCCAGAAACTGCTGGAAAAAATGACGGGTTTATTAGTTGCCAACCATATGGTAGTTACTATCGATAATTTCTTCGGCGTTAAATTTATTTAAACGTAAATTTGGCCGTGAGAAAAATACGATTTCGCGAATCTATTCCCATGATCTGCAGCGTCTGACCCTGAGATTTATTGACAGTCATCTCAGAGGAAACTGCCACGGAAAAACAGGTGATTTAAGCGGAAAAGGAAATTAACAAAATCAATGGCATACGTAGAGTGAATCTCCGCAACCACATCCGATACGCCAGTCTTAGTAATTAAGTCAGATAAAGGATAGTGTTTTATTTAGAGTTTAATATCCTACTTAGTCTTTTTTCAGGATGAGATGTTTTTTTTTCAGGTTTCAATAATGACCCTAGAATTTCGTCACTTCCATCTGTAGCGTCTGTCAGATCTTTGTATTTTTTACTGTTTTAGAGCGATGAGCCTAACATATTTCAAGTAGACGCTTCATATAGAAATCTCAATTAACGTGTAGTAAAACACTTGTAATGTACATTCTGTTAGGTGTCAAATAGGGGTGAACTTATACATCGAAGGATAATCACTAGATAGGTCTCTTAAATTAAAATTGGGGTCCGATTTATTATTGTTGTCATTTTGAAACCCTGTTTCATGAAATATTGAACTTCTGAAAGTATGTGCAATGCGTCACTTCCTTTTTTACTTGTATTTTATTAACCATACAATTTAGGAAAAATTCTAGATAATAATCATTTGATTAGAAGTTTCAATGAAAATCATTTCGATTAAAAAAGACTTGCGTATTTGTTTAAAACTAACAAAGACTTATGTCTTTGCAGATTTAATGATAAAGAAGCAACCTCTTCCAGTAATCAAAGCAGTATACAATCAAATATAATACGTGCAAGTGTCTTTCAATACAATTTCAAAATAAAAGGAACAGTTAAAACAATAATAGATGAACTTGCAAAAGACTTACGTATTTGTTTGAAACTAAGAAAGACTTATGTCTTCGCGGATTTAATGATAAAGAAGCGACCTCTTCCAGTAATCAAAGCAGTATACAATCAAATATAATACGTACAAGTGTATTTCGATACAATTTCAAAATAAAAGGAAGTGTTAAAACAATAACAGATAAATTTGAAAAAGACTTACGTATTTGTTTGAAACTAACAAAGACTTATGTCTTTGCGGATTTAATTATACAGAAGCAACCTCTTCCAGTAATCAAAGCAGTATACAATCAAATATAATACGTACAAGTGTATTTCGATACAATTTCAAAATAAAAGGAAGTGTTAAAACAATAACAGATAAATTTGAATAAGACTTACGTATTTGTTTGAAACTAACAAAGACTTATGTCTTTGCGGATTTAATGATAAAGAAGCAACCTCTTCCAGTAATCAAAGCAGTATACAATCAAATATAATACGTGCAAGTGTCTTTCAATACAATTTCAAAATAAAATGAAGTGTTAAAACAATAACCGATGAACTTGCTAGCTAACAAAAAAATGCGAAGAACATATGATTATTAATATAATTATATACGTAAAAAATATATAATATAATAGTAGCTTATATAATGAGAGAATTTAGGAGCCGTTACCGGGGCTGGTACGAGAGGCAGTTAAAATTGAAGACGCATTCCTGATATCAGGATCCAACTTATTCCACAGTTCTGTAGCATGAACAGTGAAGAAATATCCATGTAGGGAGGTGTTGTAGAAAGAGGTATGTTTTTGGATAAGGAAAGTAAGAAAATTTTAGAGTAAACACTAAGGTCAATCTAGTCCTAAAATAATCTGGACTGCCCCAACAATTTTGGGAGTTACAGACGGAACCCATTTTGTGCGTGTTCCGTACTTGGTCGCTTTTTGTAGTATACATAAAAATTGAAGTTGAGTTGACATATGGTAACTTAATGAAATCGTGTCACAATGAAAGAAAACGCAGAATAGATTCATCTAATTTTTCTAAAATCTTTGCTAGTCTTTAGGGTACCGTGCTCAAAAGGAATAAAGGAAACCTTATAGGATCACTTCGTTGTCCGTCGGTCTGATAAAACCCTTTTTCTCAGGAACGCGTAGAGGTATTAAGGTGCAATGAATATCAAATACTTAAGTCTATGCTCTCTTGGAACTGTAAAAAAATAAAGCTTGTAAGTCAACGCAATCAAGAAGGACCCTAAAAATACGGCCATTTATACCGCATATTTTGACACACGCAAATAAATCAAAACCAATAGGGTACTTCCCGTTGACTTAGAATTATGAAATTCGACAAGAAGCATGGTTTCACAGCAGAAGTAAAGGAAAAAATCCGAAAATCGTTAATTTATAGTTATACCGCAAATTTTTTTTTTAAATATGCGCCTGTGAAAGATTTAGTAGGCAATATATTTTTGCTCTAAAAAATTTAAATTTTATAAATAGTTTATTAGAGTATTATGTACCATTAATTGTTTATAAATGCCTAAATGTGTCAAAAACCTCGTATTGCGAGTTCCACTCATACTTGTCAGGTGTTTTTATATACGTGACATATTTACCAGTTTTTGGAGTTCCATACACCAAAAGGAAAACCGGAACTCTCATAAGGTCACTCACGTGTACGTCTGTCCTTCGATTACAATTGTTAATCTCGAAAAGCGTTTGAGGTAAAACATTGAAATTTGGCATAGTAACAAAGTATATTTACCATCAAGATATCAACTATTTATGGTGATTTTATGGAGGAGTATTCCATTATCTTTGTATATTTTTATCATTGTTTTTGTATACAATATATGTATTGTCCTCTTTCAAAAGTGTATGCCAAACGTTTTCTTACTGAACCCTAAATTAAAGACATATTTTCATCCCTTTAACACCCTCAACAGATCTCTTACAGCTCAGGATATAAATAGACAATGAATGCAATAATCTGTCCCTAAAATAAACTCTGCGGAGACCCTTCATTTTTATATCTGACTAATAAATTATCCACACAAAAGCCTCCTTCACCAATTTATAAATACTTTTCTAACCTTAAAATAACACTCGATTCGCCTTTCGTTCATGTGAAAAATGTCAACCTTGCATTTAACTGTTTCTATCGTATTTTAAACATTTTATTTCGCGAGTTTTAAATTATAATATAATTACCGGGTTATTTAAATATCCTTCGTTTCCTTTTGAAGTAAAACTTGAATAGATTGTATAATCCAATCTGTACAAATAATAATGTTGCGTTTTTGTACATTGAAAATGTCATCAGGCAGATGACGAATAAAAATAGAATTCATTAAGCCTGTTTTTGAAATTATTGTCTGTGTGTTTGTGCGTACACCACGTAAAAACTACTGACCTAGTTCCGGAAGACCCAATTTTTACAAAAAAACTTAAAGTGGCATTCGGTTTACTCAATCAGAAGATATAGGAATTTAATATTTTTAAAAATGTATGTACATAGTTTTACCATGCCAACAACAACAAAAAATGGCTACTTGAAGCGTAGTAATTACAAAAATTGATAATGTACAAGTTACATCAATAGATAGGGCCACATACACTTTAAATCGCGTAACGCAGTTTTCCACACAAACAACTTTAGTGAAATGGGCAAGGCCAGAAGTGAAATGTGCAGTAATGCGGGAAAGGTAAGCTGCCCTAATGCCGGAAGGGTAAGCAACCCTAATGCCGGAAGGGTAAGCAACCGTAATGCGGGAAGGGTAAGCAACCCGAATGCGGGCAGACGCACGAGGCAGAAGTCGTTGTTGTAGTCTCTCGCGCATAAAATATTTTTGTGTTGTATTTTACCGATATAGCTGACATTGTTTCTTCAATTTGTATAAATTTTAATTTTCTATCAATATTTATAATTCAATTACTCTGTTAGGTTTTGTATTAGACTGTATAAATTTAATTGTTGTGTAATGTATTGTCTATATGTGTAATAAAACTGTAGAATTGGCTTGTCTTTATATTGAAGGTATATACGGAAAAATGATTTACGAGAACATAATAAAAGTATTAGAAGATATTACAAATGTATTTTTTATGAATTTTTCCTTTGTTTGTCTGTGAGGTAGTTTATTTGTACGTGCATCACACCAAAATCGCTAAACGGATTAACGACACAGATTTCACTAGTGTGGTCCATTGGTTCTGGGATAATATATAGGCTATGTTTCATCGAATCAAATTAAAAATATGACCATATGACATTTCAATACAAAGCGCATTTGCTTACACAATTTTTCTTTTATAAATATTGTAACAGATGGCGTTATATGTATTAAGGTCACAGTTAATTATAGATAGCCGTTCTATTTAAAATATTTAGAAACACAATCAAATTGCAAAAACTGACATGGTGGACGAAATGTCAACTTTTTTAGGTTATACCAAAATTAAACTTAAGTAGAGATCGGAATAGCTTTTGACAGATGAAGTTATGACGAGCTTGCCATATACTGAGTTTATTAGTAGCATTCTGATCTATTCTCTATTTATGCCAGGTATAACTTTATTCCAAGTTTATTAGTAATTGTATTAGAAGACACAATTTGAATTGTAATATAACAGCCCTATCTGTCTGATATTGTATACACTGAACTCGTACTACGAGTGTTCCATACAAACTTAGATACATATTAACATTTAAGAGTGCGTAGTATTTTTATTAAATGAGTTACAAATATTATTATTATTTTTATGTTATATGTATTTGATATGTTTTTATTTTATGTAAATATTTTTTAAAAATCGTAATTTTTTTTAAAAACCTGAGATTTAGAATTGTTACTATAGAGACCGTGTATGTTGCTAACAGTACTATCTGGTGATAAATTAATGACTTTTTGGTTACACTTTTTTGGTTACGCGTACATACTGCAATCAATAAAAAATGTGTACAATTCTCAAATATGGTGTAGTGTAATATATATACAGGGTATCCGCAACCCCTGTGCAAAAACGAATACCAATGAATTTCCTGGTTGCAAGGGGTTTAGAAATTATTTATAAAAATTTAAAAAAAAAACTGCACGAATTCTTACATATTTCATTACGTACACCTTACCGCCTGGTAAAGTTATATTTATTAAGTAAATAAAGAGAGAGAAAGAGAGATGCTATGTTGCCACTCTCTCCTTGTATGCGAGAGCGCACTCGTGGTCAAAGTCAATTTATTATAAATTAATTTATATTAAATAAAACATGTTAAAAGCATTTTCATAATTCTTTAAAAATTAGTGAAATTATTCTGATAGATCAGCGCTGGACCGCTGAAGAGCTATCTGGAGTGACTTGGAGTTCAAGTTCAGCGAATTTTAATGGACACTTTGGACATGAAAAGGTTAGTTGCCAATTTCGTAACTCAACTGCTCGCTGCTCGACAAAAACAAGCTGGTATGGGAGCATGCTTTGCTTTAAAATAAGAGTTCCGAAAGAAAAATCTTTTTTTACCAAGATCAATAGCTGATGAATCGTAGTGCTATAGCTACGACCCTGAAACGAAGCAAAAATCAAGCCAGTAGGAGACATCAAGTTCGCCACGCCCCAAAAAAGCTCATCAAGTGAAATCAAACGTCAAGACAATGCTGATTTGTTTTTCGATGTCAGAGGAATCGTCCATTCAGAGTTTGTTCCGCAGGATGAGACAGTTAACCAAGTTTTTTACTTGTAAGTTTTGAAAAGATTGCGCAACACTGTCCGGCGAAAAAGGCCTGTTTTGTGACAATCTGGTGACCATAGCAAGCCTAACACAGCCCTGTTTATACGCCAATTTTTAACCAAAAATTATGGCCCCTGTGCCCCATCCTATTCACCCTGCTTTGGCCCTGCAACTTTTTTTATTACCCCGAATGCATTGCATTTACCCCGACATGAAAGCAAAGCGTTTTTCCGACATTGTTGAGGTGAAGAAAAAAAACGAAGGAGGCATTGTCGGATATCAGAGAAGACGATTTTAAAAATATTTTGAACAATGGAATAAAAGATTAGACTAGCGTACAAGTGCAAGTGGAGAGTACTTCGAAGAGGATTGAAGGTTTTTTTTTATTAAAAAATCAAATAAATTAAAAAAAATTCAATTTTTTATGGTATCCTCTCATATATTTGGGTAATTACTACTTGTCGAGAAGCGAGGCATTTCTTTGTTGTTGTTGTACTTTTGAAAATATTAAATTCATAAATCTTCTGATTAATTGAAACGATTATAATGAAATAAAAACTAATTGTTACATCAAGTTAAACCCTATGTTTCTTTTTCAGAACTCCATTCGAATTGGATTAGTTGTTTTTCTAAAAACTGCATTCGAATTGGATTTACATGCACAGACACGCGAGGTTTACAGTTTTATTATATATAAAGAAGGTTAAACCTGGAATACATGCATTAACGGATGTGTTACAATTAATTTGATACTGAATTGTTTTTTTTTTTGCTAACCTTAACCGTTAAAGTCTGCTGTACCTGCTTGTGTTATGAAGCTACAATAATATATGCACGAATTTGTCTTGTCACGAAGAAAGGAAAAATATAAGAAAATACAGGAAGAGTTGCGTCAGCTATCGTTGGGAAACCTGGGGTCCAGACTGTAAGTGGGTTGCAAGTGTAAGTACAATTGATAACTCACAGATTCCTAGGTCGTTTTATTATTTTAACTCAAATCACAAGTTTTTTCCTGAATTAGGTCCGCTTCAATCTGGAGGTGCGATTTCTAAAACTAACAATATTTTACGTGATCGACAAGAAAACCGCACTTGCACGTGCACGAAATGCGCAAAGGTCTTTGTTGTGAAAACCACCTTTGTGAAAAGAAAAAATCCGTTTGTAGTTTCAACGAGTCATTTTGTAATAAAAATGTGTTGGAACAGCAAGGTTCCTAACCTTACTGTTCCAACAATATTTAGAACAGAAATCTTGAATATGTTTGGCGTTAATTTTGTAGAAATTCATTATTCACAATTAAATGAAACTGCGTGATGTAGTATTATTTCTACTTTCTTTAATTTCTTTACCACGACCTAGGTGTCGTTGTATTACAACATCTTCAGGTGGATATTAGCAAAGATTCAATTCAAAAATTCATCTTTGCTAATATCCCACCTGAAGATGTTGTAATACAACGACACCTAGGTCGTGGTAAAGAAATTAAAGAAAGTAGAAATAATACTACATCACGTAGTTTCATTTAATTGTGAACAGAAATCTTGTTGGAACAGCAAGACGGCGTTACGATGCTCCAAACAATTAAATTGAAAAGGGGCCATTTCATTTCTTTCACGCGCCTCGTCATTGTATAGTGATATAAATATTGTTTATGGAATCCACTTTACGGGATCGTGCTGTTTTGCTCACACAATTGATTGTTGGCCATATATTAGTACATTATTATCTGTGTAGTGAATTTTGACGTCAAGTGTTCTCATTGGCAACACTTTATGTTTCGGCGTTTAGCCGCAAATTTTAAGGCACTTGATTTCAATCATTAAATAAAAATATTTATGCCAAACTGTTTGCTGTTAAACAACATTAATAATTATTCTTAATCCAAAAACAATGACATACATTAACCATATAGTTTTATACATGTTTCAAATACCTAATAAAATTATGTTATTTTCGTGTAAGAACACTTTACGATTGTGAAAAATTGACATTACTTTTAATTAAATAAAAGAATATACAACATAGAAATAACGTATTTAATAAAAAATAATTACCCGTCACGATTATTGTAATAAAAAAACGATCTAAAAGTTATTTTAATATAAACAAACGGCATTCAAAGATTTAATTTCTTTTTACGTAATTTTTAATTACTTCACACTTTTACATTTTATAACTTTCTTATGCTTAATATTTATCCATTTTTAATCATATTTACAGATTTAGTGTTATGATTCAAAACAATCATAACAAAAGGTGACTTATGAAAGGATAAAATGGATTTATTAGGTTTTCTGCCTTAGAAAAAAAAATGATAATATTCAAGGGTTGAAAAAGTGCAGGTTGGAAAGGACCAATTCAATTAAACGTAAAAGATCTGCTTTCAAGGTTTCGATGTACATTTAAGGGTAAAGTCGTAAAAACATTACAACAGATAAAACGAAATTTGTACACAATTAAATGGAACTACGTGATGTAGTATTATTTCTACTTTCTTTAAGTTGTTTACCACGACCTAGCTTTCGTTGCATTACATCTTCAGGTGGGCTATTAGCAAAGATAGAATATTTGCTAACAACCCACCTGGAAATGCAATACAACGAAACCTAGGTCGTGGTAAAGAACTTAAAGAAAGTAGAAATAATACTACATCACGTAGTTTCATTTAATTGTGAACAATGAATTTCTATAAAATTAACGCCAAATATATTCAATATTTGAAAATTGTATAGACAATATGCTGTTAAATGAATTTTTAAGAAAGTAAACAGTGAGCGGTGATAGTGACTACCTGAAATAATGTTTGAATTCAGCCTGTTTGCAAGCACTAAGCATAATTTCATATAGCAAGAATAAGTATGTATGAAAACATTCTAGTTATTTTTCTACATTTTACTAAATCTAAATTAAATTATCCAACAACTCCAAGTCATCAAATAAAATCTAAATAAACATATACACTTATACCCCACTCACCAAATCAAATCTAAATGAAACTATTCAACGATACTCCACACATCAAAAGAAATTCAAATGAAACTGCCCAATGATATCCCATTCATAAAATAAAATCTAAACTTAATATCCAATGATATTCCACTAAACAAATGAGATCTAAGGAAATGTGTTCAATGATACCCCATGCATCAAATGTAATCACAATGAAACTATCCAATGATATCACACTCATAAAACAAACGACATCGTAACATGGATGTAGCTCATTAAATGAGATTTAAGGAAGCTATCCAATGACATCCCATGCATCAAATAAAATATAAATGAAACTATCCAATGATAACCCATTCATAAAATGAAATCTAATCGTAATACCAAAGATATCCCACTCATCAAATGAAATCTAATCAGAAATATCCAATGATACCTCATGCATAAAATAAAATCTAAATGAAACTATCCAATGATATCCCACTCATTAAATGAAATTTAAATGATGCTGTCCAATGGTAGCCAAATTTTCAAATGAAATCTAAATGAAATTATCCAATGATACCTAATTCATAGAATGAAATCTAAACGTAAATTCAATGATATCTCACTAATCACATGAAATCTTAGCGAAACTATCCAATGATACTCCATGAATAAAATTAAATGACAATGAAATTATTCAATGATAACCCACTCATAAAATGAAATCTAAACCTAATACCGATGATACCCCACTCATCAAATGAAATCTAATTGAAAATATCCACTGAAACCCCATGCATTTAATGAAATCTAAACGAAACTATCCAACGATATCCCACTCATTAAATGAAATTTAAATGGATCTATCCAGTGATACCCAATTTTTAAAATGAAATCTAAATGAAATTATCTAATGGTACACCATTCATAAAATGAAATCTAAACGTAATATCCAAGGATATCCACTCATCAAACCAAATCAAAGTGTAACTATCCAATGATACCCCATGCATGATCTGAAATCTAAATGAAACTATCCGATCATATCCCGCACATAAAACATAACCTCATTAAATAAAATTTAAGTGAAATTATCCTACGATTGATAAATTAAACTACTAAAACTGCATAGAAACTTCAAGGGAAAAAGTCGATAACATGCCGGATACAAAAGTATATATTTCCCTTTCCATGTTATATAGTTCTTTTAAATAAATGAAATTATCCAATTCTGATGTCACACTTTTTATACATTCATTTTTAAAATTATTTAAAATGATAGGGTCGAGACGATAAGGCATAACAAACCATTTGAAGCTTAGAAATCTGGGGAACAAAATAAATGAACATTTCAAGCTTAGAAATCTGGAAACCGAACTGAATTTTAAAAGAATTATTTAAAATTTATCATTTCCATAGATTTCAAAACATGGCTCATATGTAGTCATTTATAAATTTATTTAAGATTTTCATATTACAAGCTTAGAAATCTGGAAAGCGAATTGAATATTTCAAGAGTTATTTAAAATTTATCATTTTCATAGATTTCAAAACACGGCTCATATTTAGTCACTTGCAAATTTATTTAAGATTTTCACATTAAAAGCTTAGAAATCTGGGAACCAAATTAAAATGAACATTTCAAGCTTAGAAATTTGGAAACCGAATTGAATTTTTCAAGAATTATATAAAATATATCATTTCCATAGATTTCAAAGCACGACTCATATTTAGTTCTTCCAAATTTATTTAAGATTTTCATATTCAATTAAATTATTTCCACGTAAACGGGTAAACAAAATATAATACACAAAATATTAATTATGTTTAAATACCCCAATAGACTGAATTTAAGTGTAATAAAATCAATACAGATAACAAAAATTTAATATCGTAGTTTTAAAATTTTTAGCTTTTAAATAATTTTCCATTTGTATATTCGATTAAGGAAACGAATATAATGTTAAAAGAAATATATTCGATTAAGGAAACGAATATAATGTTAAAAGAAATATATTCGATTAAGGAAACGAATATAATGTTAAAAGTCTATCTGTACTAAAGGATTTAATTCTAAACTGTTGAATTTATTGATATGAATTTTACACAGGTTATTGCACAGATAGTGACCCCGTAGTACCAACTTAGTTTTTATGTAATCATGATAATTCAAACGTTTCGAAGTTATCATGATGTTGGTATAGGATTCTGTGAAACACATCTATACACTATTACTTTTTAAGACTGTGACCTAATATACATCAATAAATATAGGTGTTATATAGCCCATACTGTATATCTAATGCAAGTCAAATTTGTATTCAAATACAGCGGAATCTAAGTCTTCCTATACGGAACCATATAATTGCATTATTCTTTGATCAATAGTTAATATATATTTTAGATTGTGCCCCACTTTTTCGATTAAATTCTATACAGCGCCATCTATGGCGCAATAGCAGAACCTTTGATCATCAAAAGCTTTTTCGATGAAATTCCATAAGGTGTTATCTATGATGCAGCAACAAAACCCTTGAATAATTAGATATGTTCACATCTTATTTCAATTTTTTTAAATAACTTGTCTAAACAAATTCAAAAGCCCATGCGAACGAAGTCGTGATCCCATCTAGTTATTATAAAAAAAAATGTCGTGTGTTATAAGAAAAATGAGAGAAGTCCAAGTTATCATATTTTGTTCGCGTATTATATATGTTCACATCTTATTTAAATGTTTTTAAATAACTCGTCTAAACAAATTCAAGCCCAAGCAAACGAAGTCGTGATCCCATCTGGTTACTATAATAAAAACAATGTCGTGTGTTATAATAAACACAAGAGAAGTCCAAGTTATTATATTTTGTGCGCGTATTATATATGTTCACATCTTATTGCCCATGCGAACGAAGTCGTGATCCCATCTAGTTATTATAATAAAAAAATGCCGTGTGTTATAAAAAAAATGAAAGAAGTCCAAGTTATTATATTCTATGCGCATTTTACAAAACAAACATCATTTGAACTATCTCTAAACAAGAAATAAAATTACGTAATTATAAAAAATAAAATAATAAAGTCAATTATGAAACAATAATTCGAATATTTCAAAACGATCAAATCGAAAGAGTGTCATGTATTTTAGATAGCATTAAGCAAAACGATCAAATCGAAAGAGGTAGCAAAACGATCAAATCGAAAGAGTGTCATGTATTTTAGGTAGCATTAAGCAAAACGATTAAATCGAAAGAGGTAGCAAAACGATCAAATCGAAAGAGTGTCATGTATTTTAGATAGCATTAAGCAAAACGATCAAATCGAAAGAGGTAGCAAAACGATCAAATCGAAAGAGTGTCATGTATTTTAGGTAGCATTAAGCAAAACGATCAAATCGAAAGAGGTAGCAAAACGATCAAATCGAAAGAGTGTCATGTATTTTAGGTAGCATTAAGCAAAACGATTAAATCGAAAGAGGTAGCAAAACGATCAAATCGAAAGAGTGTCATGTATGACGAAATCGAAAGAGTGTCACGTATTAGGTACAAATCGAAAGAGTGTCATGTATTAGGTAGCAAAACGATCAAATCGCAAGAGTGTCATGTATTTTAGGTAGCATTAAGCAAAACGATCAAATCGAAAGAGGTAGCAAAACGATCAAATCGAAAGAGTGTCATGTATGACGAAATCGAAAGAGTGTCATGTATTAGGTACAAATCGAAAGAGTGTCATGTATTAGGTAGCAAAAAATCGATCAAATCGAAGGAGTGTCATATATTAGGTAGCAAAACGATCAAATCGCAAGAGGTAGCAAAACGATCAAATCGAAAGAGTGTCATATATGACGAAATTGAAAGAGTGTCGTGTATTAGGTACAAATCGAAAGAGTGTCATGTATTAGGTAGCAAAAAATCGATCAAATCGAAAAAGTGTCATATATTAGGGAGCAAAACGATCAAATCGAAAGAGGTAGCAAAACGATCAAATCGAAAGAGTGTCATATATGACGAAATCGAAAGAGTGTCGTGTATTAGGTACAAATCGAAAGAGTGTCATGTATTAGGTAGCAAAAAATCGATCAAATCGAAAGAGTGTCATGTATTAGGTAGCATAACGATCAAATCGCAAGTGTCGTGTATTTTAGGTAGCATTAAGAATGGTAGAGAAAGCATGCATAAATAGAAAGAGGCAAAAATAACTGAAGACGCCCGACCACTGGCGGTATATCGGGACACTTGGCTGTGTCGTTCTCGCCAATTATCACTTTAATGATTATATCAATAATGAGGAAGGAAAGATATCGTGATTGACTAAGACAGAAATAAGTTTTTGAAACGAATTTTGACAGCGATGAATTCTGATAAAAATTAAGTTTGGCGGTTTGACGCCACATACTAACTATAACTATACGCAATATACACAGAGTATGGTACTATGGTATGGTAAAGAAGATGGTTCTGCTTTGGTTGGATCTTGATTTAATATAAAACAAACTGCGGGGCTCTTCAAAATATTAAAAAGAGCCGAATTAAAATAATAAACAATCCTTCAAGATGGCTTCAAACCAATTAGAAATAATATTCCCAGCTGGCTTCAGACCAATATAAAATAAACTTTCAAACTGGTTTCAGACCAGTATGAAACAATCTTTGAAGCTGACTTCCGACCAATATGAAACAATCTTTTAAGCTGGTTTCAGACCAATATGAAACAATTTTTCAAGCTGGCTTTCGACCAATATGAAACAATCTTTCCAGTGGCTTCTGACCAATATGAAACAATCTTGCAAACTGGTTTCAAGCCAATATAAAACAATCTTTCCAGCTAGTTTCAGACCAATTTAAAACAATCTTTCAAGTTAGCTTTAGACCTGTATGAAACAACTTTTCAGACTGGGTTCAGATCAATATGAAACAATATTTCCAGGTAGCTTCATATCACCAGTGGCCATAATATATTTTAAAAATGATTATTTAGCTTGATAAGTATTAGAACCATTCGTTTAACATTTTGCAAAAATATATTTAAAGTTGTATTTGAATAAACTTAAAAGATATTTAAAAATATATTCAATTTTCTCCAAGTTTAACATGATTTTGTAAGTCAGAAGCTTCGAAGTCTTCTTCTTTTGTAAGGCTTTGTCTCTTTTGTATGCCGCATTATACAAGAGCCGCTAACAGGTAATTTCAGCATCCTGTTCCTGGTCATACTCAGATATACCATCTACTCTTTATTCTATTCCAAAAGAGAGTATTTGTAAACAAATAAATTTGACAGTTTAGGTACTGTAAACCTTTTTCTTGTGAATACGGGTTAGCAATATTGGTTTAATTTAGTATTTGTGATTAACAAAAGTATTTTATTGGCATTTTTTTTTATTACAAGTGCATTAGAACACAACCAGATAAATAATCTATGAATGTTTAAAAACCCTGACCGGAATAGAAGTTTCAAGGTTTTTCATTTATTTTTGATATATAAAATATCGTAAATATGAAGATCAAAAAATAACTCTGACGTATAGTGCGTGTAAAATATATATTCCACACTGTAAAGTGTACAATACATTTATTAGAAGTTTTTTTTTTATTTAGTTTTTTTAAGTGTACAATACATATATTTCACACTGTAAAGTGTACAATACATTTATTAGAAAAGAAAATGTCACAATGTTTTTTTTTGTTTTAATATCCTTACACCAAATATTGTTTATACATATAAGTACATTTGTATATAAAGACAATCAAATATCATTCTGTGTCTATTGGAACCGGCTCAATGTAGACATCTCAAATCAACGAGTTATAAAATAAATATGTGTATGAAAAGGATATATGACATTTTGACATTTATGCGTCGAAATTTCGAATATTTTTCTGAAATGTTTTTAACCTCTGAGTTTTGCGTGATCGCCAGCAAGGGTTATCCATTCTTCCCTTCTACATTTCAAAATTCACATTGGTAAAATAATGGTATAAATATTTTATATTTATATAGTTATTTTTAATAACAAGTAATTAAAATAATGTGATTATAGTATACAATTTATTAACATTATGAGTGAAATACAACGAATTTTGAAAATAGTCGTGAACTGATCGAATATTTGTGCCAATCATATTTTAACTGTCAAATGGGTTTGTTCACAAACATTCTCCCTTGTAACAGAATGGAGTATAGATCAAGTGTTTACGGCTAAAGTAACCATAAACACAATTAGTCCTTTTACTGATATATAATTTATATTTATTATTTATACTACACATGTGTAACCCATTATTAAAATTTATACTACACATGTGTAACCCATTATTAAAATTGATACTACACATGTGTAACCCATTATTAAAATTTATACTACACATGTGTAACCATGTGTAATATTATATTACGTTATTAAAATATACATCAAATAATTAAATTTCGAACGCGTTCTAATTTTCTTTTTAGTTCTAAACTTAAAAATTCGAACAGACTATTGAATTTAAAACTTTTGTCAACCAAAAATTAATACATGTGCACGATGAAATAAGTGATCATTTTATAAAACAAATTAGAATATATTTTAGCTTCCCAATCATTTAAAATTGGTTTTAAAATGAACAATCATAGAACCAACAATTTTAGTGAGACGTGACCTACACTAAGAAACAAGAACGTGGTCTCTGAAGCCAAAGACATCAGAAATAAATAAATTATGAAAGCGTTCTAAATTTATTTTAAGTTCTAAATTTAAAAATTCGAACCAATTTCAAATTTTCATCATTCAATAACTGACATCTGTTGGCGGCAAAATAAGTGAGAATTTTTCATAATAAATAGGAATATATTTCGATTAACCGAACTGCGTAAAACATAAGTAATACTTTAATAATAAAAACATTTCTCAATCATATTGATTCTGATGTTTTTTGTATAATAGATGTTCTGATTCGTTTCGCGCAACTTCGATTTGGATGTCATAAAATCGGAAAAAGAATTGAAAGTAGGATTTAAAATTGAAAAGTGTATTCATTGTAGGAGACATAGGATTACATACGTGAAAAACTATAATTCTACATTGATTGGGGTCATACTCAAAGGCGGAAAATTAAAAACCTATACGCAGATGTAATAAGGATTTTAGTCATAGTCATGTGTCACCAAATCAAAAACTGCAATTGTTAACTTCCGTTTGTTACAGAAGTACAAAATACAATAAAACAGATCAGCCAATTAGACAGTCGAGTTTATTTCATAAATCACGATTTCAAATTGTGAAATTGATTTGACAAATCTTAAAAATTTACGGAGTTATAAAATTTCAAAATTTAAAGTTTATACATAGACGGCAGTAACGTAACGTGACATGATTTTGAGTTATTCTTATTGTATTCTACGAGATAGAATGAGACAAGTAGATATTCCTAATGCACTTCTATTTTTAAATTTAGAAACTCGCAACTCGCTCAGTTTTGGATCAATTTCTTTATTTTTTGCACTATTAATTAACCTGTAAATAAAAATTCAGAAGTAGTCAACCATTAGTTCACTACACGATTGCTACATCATTTGGTAACACTGCACCTAAACTAAAATAGGTATTTTTTCCAAAATATTGACAGTAAAATTTACTTACTAAGAGAGGGTAAATTGTTTTTAAACCGGTTGAAATGCCATATGTACATATAATAAACGTTTTACTAAATACATTTTTTTTCTGTTTTATAAAAAAAATGTGAAAATCATTATCATATTACCAAATGAATTTACAATGCTCTCTAAAAATATAATATACTGAATCTAAAACTATAGTCTCAAACTTTTGTAAAAATTCTAAATAAACTCAATAATTTAGTTTAGTTTTAGACTCAATTCACAATTTAATTTTTTTTTTATTTTAATTATGAATTTAATATATGTCTTTAGAAAAATAAAACCAAGGATTGGGAAAATAAAACAAAGTTATGACGACCCACAGGGCTATGGAAAAAACATCAGAAAAAAAATTAAAATAAAAAAAAACACAAATTAATTCGAAATAAGACTAAAATAACTGACACTTTTCAATGTCATATAAAATAAACAGAACTTGTCTCAAAGTGGACATTGTCAAGAGTAGAACAAAGTAGAGAAAACTCGAAGAGGTACTCGACAGAGGTCGTTAACATAATACTTGTATAAAAACACTAACCCGTAGTTATAGTATACGCACCATTATATTTAAAGAAACCGTTATTTAAAAAAAACGTAAATAATGCAGTTCGCACATAATGAGGCTTATTATTATTATTATGAGTTAAAAATTTAAAGATATAGACTTAAATAAAACCGGTATTGAATTTATTAAAAACGTACAAAATACTGTTCGTAAAATGCCATTCCTATTTATAATTCAAATAGTTAATCAAACGAATGCTATATATCAATAAAAAAACGAATAATAAAATAATGAAACAATTGGCGATATTACCTGTTGTCTTATTTTAATAAAATTATCACAAATACAAAAAAAATTGTTGTTTTAAAAATGTGATTAAAGCCACTTAATACAAATTTCGTTAAATAATTCATTGCATAAATTCACTAAGGATATTTAAATCATAACATTGAATAACATTAATTAAATCAAACAAAATTTTTTCTTCAGTTACTACAACACATTTAAAAAAAAAAATAATTAACCCGTATATAGATATTTGCAATATTTATATTTCATATTTAAAAAAAAAACTGTATAAGTTTACACTTTTAATTTCAACTTCAGTTTCATCTCTATTTCAAAGTGTCACTTCATATTGCGATATCAAAAAAAATAAAACTAAAATTTAAAACTCGCACTCGAGTCAAAAACGAAGTTAATAAATCAAAACTAGAAACAAAACAAATTAATAATAGTACTGACCTTTCCAACAAGTCGCCCAGATTATCGGACTTAAATTCATAATTAATCTTCGAGAGGTCTTCTTGCACCAAACACCTTTTTCTACCCACATAGAATGTTTTGCACATCCACAAAAAAAATAATTTCGATAAAAAACTTCGCACTGATTTTAAAACACCACCATTATCGCTTTCCAATTCCTTGCAGTTACCATTGTCCATTATATTATTTTATATTTATATATTTGTACGGTTGAATAAAACAATTTAATTAATTTATTTATTTAAAAATAATATACAACGACAAAATCACTTTTGACAACGGACCGCACGTACGTTTCATAGACAAGGCTCGGCTCGCGACTGTTGTACAAATGAAATGAAACGTCTCCTCTGCTATCTATGGTCGTTACAAAACCGAATCAAATGCCAAAAAAACGACGGTTTGCGTCTGACAAAACGCGTTTCAGCAAATAGTTTGTTGAACTCGATTATTCGTTTTATGGACGTTTCGCGGATAACTGAAATTGTTTTTTTTTCGTAAACAAGCGGAGCGATCGATGTTTTGTGCGTAAAAGGCACCTGTGTATAAATCGAATGAGTGCATGCGTCGAAAATTTATGATATTTTATATGATTGCATACACTTAAATATAGGGGTAATGTGAATTATTGCCGTGTATATGTATGCGTGGAAATCGTAGTGTTGGGACAATTGAAAAAGTTTATTGAAAAATATCGATTCGCTTTCGCTTTAGCTCGATAGATTCCGAAGTACGCCGAAATAAGTTGATAGTGTTTACATATTTTAATTTGCATATTTTATATATTCAACATTCACTTTTACTTTTAAATATTTATATTTTTTATTATTTAAATATTAACTTAAATGTTGTTTTAACGAAGTAATGGCAAATTTTGTTACGAACCTGTTATCAAATTCGATCTTTTAATTTTAAATGGTCACTGTAAACGGCATTAAAATTAAAATCTAAATATCATCCAAGCATCTGACAAAAGTTCGTCGAAACACAACGCGTAATATTGGAGTTGCACTAATCTATACAGAAGACGTTACATACAAATGAGGAAGTCGGCGTCTCCAAAAAATAACTATTTTCCGTTTATTTATTTTTTAATTGAAAAAGAGCTTATAATAAACAAACCTTTTGGATATTTATAAACATAAAACATGATTAAATTTTAATAAAACAATTGATTTAAAAAATGTTATTGCAATGGGGAAAAACGGATTCCAAACTGAAAAATTCGAACCACTTTTCATGAATTTTTTTTCGGTTATTCCTCTTTTTCATATTTTACTGTTTTTTTGTACGTTATAACTTTTTAAGCAACTATTTAACTATTTGAGGGATCTTTGTAACTATAAAAGCCATCTCATAAACGAAGCGTTGATAGTTTTTCTTTAATTATATAGATTATTATTTTATCACTTCTTGTGTGCGGGTAACGAATTTACTAATATACCCATCTAATCGTTATTTGACATTAAATTTTCTTTAGCATTGCGTTACAAACAAAAAAAATAATTATCATTATCAGGTCTGTTAAATTATAGGATAACTACAGCATTTTTTTTAATTAGTGTTGCTTTATGAGATAAAGAAAAAACTAATTTGAAGTGAACAAACTTATAAAGCAGCCAAAGAAATCATCAGGCGGTGTTTCCACCTTATCAACCATTCAAATACTGACGGTTTTAATAGCGGCATTTGCAACGCATTTCCTTCATACTCGCAATATTTATTCCGTAAAATTTGCTATTTTAGAATAATGTCACTTCAAAAACAGCTTTGAATCCAAGATCCTTTCCGTAGGTAATGTACAATCAAAACTAAAAAGAGACAGTTCCTGAAATTATCCTTCTAATGCGAATTTTTATACATTTTTATAATTTTAAAGATATTTTCATTCAATTAGAAACTGTTTTTGTTTAAACGATAATAGCGTTGCAACAAAGTTTTGTTTTGTGTAAATATTATACAAAAATGTATAACTTATGTACAATCAAAACTAAAAAGAGACAGTTCCTGAAATTATCCTTCTAATACGAATTTTT
This sequence comes from Druceiella hillmani, assembly GCA_039881145.1. NCBI lineage: Eukaryota > Metazoa > Arthropoda > Insecta > Lepidoptera > Hepialidae > Druceiella > Druceiella hillmani. Next base: position 7,853,357 of record JAYKKI010000035.1, read on the forward strand.
ATATATTTTTATGATTTTAAAGATTTTGTAATTTAGTTAGAAACTGTTATTGTTTAAACGATAATAGCGTTGCAAAAACGTTTCGTTTCGTGTAAATATTATACAAAAATGTAAAACTTATGTACAATCAAGACTAAAAAGAGACAGTTCCTGAAATTATCCTTCTAATACGAATTTTTATACATTTTTATAATTTTAAAGATATTTTCATTTAATTAGAAACTGTTATTGTTTAAACGATAATAGCGTTGCAACAAAGTTTTGTTTTGTATAAATATTATACGAAAATGTATAACTTATGTACAATCAAAACTAAAAAGAGACAGTTCCTGAAATTATCCTTCTAATACGAATTTTTATATATTTTTATGATTTTAAAGATTTTGTCATTTAATTAGAAACTGTTATTGTTTAAACGATAATAGCGTTGCAAAAACGTTTCGTTTCGTATAAATATTATACAAAAATGTAAAACTTATGCACAATCAAGACTAAAAAGAGGCAGTTCCTGAAATTATCGTTCTAATACGAATTTTTATGATTTGAAACTTATTTTCATTTAATTAGAAACTGTTATTGTTTAAACGATAATAGCGTTGCAACAAAGTTTTGTTTCGTGTAAATTTTATACAAACATGTATAACTTATGTACAATCAAAGCTAAAAAGAGACAGTTCCTAAAATTATCCTTCTAATCCGAATTTTTATATATTTTTATTATTTTAAAGATATTTTAATTTAATTAGAAACTGTTATTGTTTAAATGATAATAGCGTTGCTACAAAGTTTTGTTTCGTGTAAATATTATACAAAAATGTATAACTTATGTACAATCAAAACTAAAAAGAGACAGTTCCTGAAATTATCCTTCTAATACGAATTTTTATATATTTTTATGATTTTAAAGATTTTGTCATTTAATTAGAAACTGTTATTGTTTAAACGATAATAGCGTTGCAAAAACGTTTCGTTTCGTATAAATATTATACAAAAATGTAAAACTTATGCACAATCAAGACTAAAAAGAGGCAGTTCCTGAAATTATCGTTCTAATACGAATTTTTATGATTTGAAACTTATTTTCATTTAATTAGAAACTGTTATTGTTTAAACGATAATAGCGTTGCAACAAAGTTTTGTTTCGTGTAAATTTTATACAAACATGTATAACTTATGTACAATCAAAGCTAAAAAGAGACAGTTCCTAAAATTATCCTTCTAATCCGAATTTTTATATATTTTTATTATTTTAAAGATATTTTAATTTAATTAGAAACTGTTATTGTTTAAATGATAATAGCGTTGCTACAAAGTTTTGTTTCGTGTAAATATTATACAAAAATATATAACTTATGTACAATCAAAACTAAAAAGAGACAATTCCTGAAATTATCCTTCTAATACGAATTTTTATATATTTTTATGATTTTAAAGATATTTTCATTTAATTAGAAGCCGTTAAAGCTTCTAATTAGATGAAAATATTTTTAAAATTATAAAAAGATTAGTTTGTATTAGTTATTTGTTAGAAGCTTTTAAAGGATAACAGTGTTGCAACAAAGTTTTATGTCGTGTAAATATTGTACAAAAATGTATAACTTGCAAAAATAGAGACATAAATAATAAGCTGTATTTCATAATATCAGCAAAAATCAGATCTCATAATATAATATTATTTATGTATTTAAATTTGATACTCTTGATGTACAGGGGACACTTCTATAAGGCAAGGATACATTTCACATTCAAAAAAATCGAATTACGCAAGACATGGATCATCATTCGAATTTATGTAAGTTTAAACATGTCACCAAGTTGTGACTGTGATTAAAAAGTGTAAATAACGCTAAATGGAACCTTTCCCCATATCAAACGTACAAAAAAATCTAGCGTGTAGAACATGTGAACTTGAATCCCGTAACATTTTAAAATTTGAATCCAGCACCATAAAATTATTAGAAAACGATATAGTGACGATTTATTGCGAATGACAGATGCCGCCATCTTGAATTTTATAGTGTGAAATTCGAATTCAGAATTTTAAAGGGTCAAAACTAAATATAGCACCAACTTAAGTTTTAAAAAAGGTTAAATTTCCAATTCAACAAATTAAAACCATTATAGTGGTGATTGCCATAGAAACTATCAAACGATGTGAAAATATTTTTCGCTGACTGATTATTTCGTTATTATTTTCATCTTTTTCTATCTCTTTTATTGCAATAAGTTATTTATTATTTCTTTATGGTACGTATTTTAGCCTGTGGCTTACGGTTTATGTAAACATGAAAGTGTATACGTTTGCTTTTATAAAAAAAAAAAAGAAAGGTGCGTGTACTTATGTACACGCGTGAGAAGTTATACTTCTTTGGCATCATTAAATAATACATACGGATAGATAACCTCAATTATATTGGAGCACTTGAAAAAGTCTATAAATACAATTTTTCACTAATATTTACGAATAGTAAATATATTAATCAAAATATTGAATTTAAATCACTACTGAATATAATTTATCAGCACATATATAAATCACACTTACATGAAACTAAAACACGTGTGTGAATGTAGACACTAGAAACATGTGGATAAATACTATGAATATGAAAACAGTGAACAGAGGCGACGATGGTGCCAATAGCTTTTGTTTCGAGACTGCAACCGCTGCAACTTCATACTGTAACTTTTGTGTGACGAATCTTAAAATTTCACTCTAATCATTTTTTCATAACGCGCCTAAAGAAGTATAACTTCAAAATGTGAGCTGTCACGGGACCCCTAGCAGATGTGACATATCTAAATTTATAATTATATTGAAATATTTGAAATACGTTGTACGTACGATAATGGAGTTTTTAAACACCGATACAAACGAGTAAAGTCGTAAGCCTTAATAAATAAGAAACAAATCTGATACACTAATACACTCGTAAAGTAGCGTGTGTTTAATATAGTAAAAAGAGAAGCGTTAAGTTGGAAGAGCCGACAAGACGCGAAGCTCGCCGAATTAAGTCGAAAAAAGCCGACAAGACACGAATCTGGCCGAATGGCACGTCGCCATGTTATAACTCCCATTAGATGTTTCACATCAAAACACGAAAATACAACGTTAGCATTAAGTAGTTGGTCCACAATAAATAAAAATGAGTATGCTGTTACCTTCCATATATAAGTACCCTTAAATATTATTTTAATTTTATATTCTCTATAAATGAAACAGCCATTTTGTTTCAACCTCGCTGAGAGATACTGATGCGACAAGTTAATTGCACAGTGCTCGTTTAAATTAGTCTTAATATATAAAATAAAAAGTGTGATTAAGAATGATTTTATATGATATTTCGTTTTATAATAATACATTAGAGCGAACTGTAAGTGAGAACGAATAGTTGTTTCGGTGATATTTCCATTTGTTGGAAATATTACCTAACTATAATTAGTTTACAGTTATGGTTAACTCAATACTTTAAAACTTTTCTTTAAAAATTTATTGTCAATAAATTTATACAAACTCAATATAATTGATATTAACAATCCATGATAAGGGCAAGAGACTATTATAATTTCGTTCATTCTGCTTACTTAGGTTTCTGGTCGTAACGAAATAAAAATACGAGACATTTTCGTTTTTAAACTCACCATTTAAATTTGTTTAAACTTATGTTTTAAGACAAGAATTTAAAAAAAAAAACTTATCTGATTCGTATCTATTAATTCTAGCCTTTTTATTTTTATAAATATTTGATACACACCTGGTGTATGGTTAAGATCGATAGAACAGTTTCGAAGATCTGGCCGAAAACTGATTTTTTGCATATGCCAGAAAGTACTGGCAGGTCGCGATTGTGCTGTAAAAAATGACGATCGTGTTACTGCCGTTGCTATGGTTATATTGTTTGACAGGTTGTTCTTCTTTAACTCGTAAGTTTTGGTAGTTTTGAAGCGAAGCCCTCCAGGCATTTTTGTAACATAACACGAAGTTGGTTGATTTAGCACTAAATTGTAACTTTGTCACACGTTTATTAGTGTAAATGAAGTATTGCTTAATATTGGTGAAAAATTTTTTGGCGGAATTTTCATAAGACCGCTTGTTTTTTTTAGGTATCAGTTTAACTTTAAAAATACGTATTTTAATATTTTAAAATGCTAATATACTTGAATAACCCACAAATAAACATAATAAATTTAATATTTATAAACTAAATTTTAAAAAAACTATAAAAAATAGTAAGCGACGAGGACTCGATTTGTCGAAAATATGCAGAATAATGTTTTTTTTTTATTTTAGTAGTTATTTAAATACGCCTTCTAGAACTAAAACCAGTCATTTGATGTTAAAAAATTATTGATCGGGACTGCGTTGGAGCCATAGTAACATATTTTTAGAGAGTAGACTACGTTACGTGTACTGCAGACTTGATAATGCAGTATGAAAGGAAACGAACAAAAGCAATTAGTTCTACCAAGTGTTCTATTTTATTTAGATATGAAAATACAAATTTCACCCAACATACGAGTCGCACCCCATTTGCTTTATTTTTCAGGCGTTGTCGGAAAGACCCGTGTTCGGCAATGTTTATTTCGGACTCGTCATAATCTGCTGTGCTCTTTTTATGAACATGCAATACTTTTGGAACATCCTTTAGCAATCACATACCGCAAAATTTTATCCAAACAGACTTGGAAATTTTCAATTACGATTATTCATTTATTTTAACAATATTACCACTATTATAAGTGTATAGTATTTAATAAGATGATTTTAACGACATCTCACCCAACGTTCTATCACATCAGCGTCCAGAGATATACTAAATTAACAAAACACACCTATTCTCCCCCCACTCTCCCGGCGTCGGCTGATTCTATTTCACGCGTATTTTATTATGCAATTTATAGTTTTCTTTCTTCATCTGTCGAATAATATTTCGTAGCGTATATGTGTTACCATCCCGTTATTCCAATTTCAAACGTTACCAACACCTCACTCTACGTTCTATCACATCAGCGTCCAGAGATATACTAAATTAACCCGGCCATTTTACCATCCAGTTATTCCAATTTGAAACGTTACCATTACTGGCCTGAAAGCTAAGACCTATTTTATATCAAAGTACAAACGCTGACTGTACAAGCGAATGCGAGTTAGCCATCTTAGATTCCAATTTCATTTCAATCAATTCCAATAGAAAATATGGTATCATCTTTCGTTATGATTGACGTTTAAAATATGTTTTGGAATGTTCACAATGGTCTGCTCCCATTTGCGGTGCGTAAACGTACATGCGGACAAACAGAATATCAATATTCCTGACGGATCCTATCGGTTCTTTATTTCTCTTTCCATATATAAGATTCATACTCTATATTCGCTTCTATGGGTAGTCTCGTATATTTCTATAGTTTCACAATATGCGCAACAAGGAATCGTTAATTCGTCTGTGTGGCCTATGTACGTAAATATGGAAAAACTGAATATCGATATTGTTGACGGTTTCTATCGATTCTTATTTTATTCTTTCATTCTCTCAGTTCAAATATTTATCGATAATTTATGACGAGCCTTATAATTTAATTATATCATACTGCTAATCATTATGTAATAACGCGTTTACGTGACGGGAACCAACATCCGAAACTGGTTTTTGCGTTATTTTTCGGTCGACTAACTTATTTTGGGTTAATACACTACATTATTTAAAAGCAACTCTTCATTTGATACGATAGGGTTAAGTTTGCCGCGATGATGTAAGATTGTCACGGTGACCTAAGATTGCCACGGTAGCGTAAGTTTGCCTTCATGGTATAAGATTACTATGGTGACGTAAGATTGCCACGGTGGCGTAAGTTTTCCGCCATGGCGTAAGTCTGCCACAGTAGCTTAAATTTGCCACCATGGCGTAAAATTTTCACGGTGATGTAAAATTGCCACGGTGATGTAATTTTGCCGCCATGGCGTAAGACTGCCACTTTAGCGTAAATTTGCCACCATGGTGTAAGATTTCCACGGTGATGTAAGTTTGCATGTTGAGAAGTGAAATCCAAACGAAAATACATATATCCGAAATACATATGGTGGCCGCTAACGGGGTAAATCCAATTAGATTCAGTGTAATTAAGCTCTTATTTTTCGACAGAAGGACTCACACTGACCTGACCTGGAAGTGAGGTTTATTATAAATAATTCTTTTTTCTATAGGCAATATCTAGATACGGGAATAGAAAATAATTATTTTTTTTTATATATTGCACACACCACGGCGTGTCTACCATCGACTTTTAATCTAGCTATTTAGAAAAGGGGAATGTTTTCTAAAAAATGTTATGTACGTATGCAACAGGTCGCAATTATTAACCAATTTTAATGGTTATGGTGGATTATTTATCGATGTTTAACTGTCAGAGTAGAAGCCTATTGATTTTCACAAAGATTTGTCACGTTTATTAGAAATGACGTTTATTAGAAATTTGTTTTTCTAAACAGTGGACGTTTATTAGAAATTTGTTTTTCTAAACAGTGGACGTTTATTAGAAATTTGTTTTTCTAACAATTTTCTAATAAACGTCCACTTTTCGTACTGCTTCTCGGCCTCCATTTTCTTTATTGTTGCAAGTTCGAATTCTTTATTTGTTGTGGATGACGAACAGAATTGTTATCTTTAAAAGAAAATTGATGTATTATAAAACCAACAAAACCACGTAAACCAATAAGACAATAAATATTATGAAAAACGTGAATTTCATAGAGTTTTAAAAAATAAAATTGTACTATTCAAAAACACTTTTATAAAAAAGTAACGAAATAATACAGCGCCATCTAGTGTTAACTTAATTGGCGCCATCTATTGCGAACTTATCTAATTATTTTGATAGTCACATACTCAATTCCCGTATCTAGTCTATGTGGCGTACATTAAGTATTAATACATGCAATGGAATATAGTATTTTTATATATCGGAAATATCCATAATTAAAAATAAGCATGGTAACGCGTAAGTTGTGAGTTATAATTTGTATCAAGTGTATAACCAAAAATCATGCCACAAATTTTCTTGTTTTGACGTTTAATGTTCGACGGTAAATAATACATATACCTACTTCCATTTACGTTTCTATAAACTGCCAGTTCTAAATAACTAAAATTGATATTAAATAACCTTGAAATGTTTGAAATGAATTTTACTATATTCATATTTTTTGTACATTGCGATAAACGGTGAAGCAGAATCTGACGTTTATCTTTGCCAGATTAATAACTCGACCAAAAGTAGGGATAAATGCAGTTCACAGCGTTTCTTAACCTTCAATAGGTAATCCTCACTATTTTTAACGTTTTCGGCGGGAGTCACCTATGTCAACGAAACGAATAACCGTTGAGCAATAAAAACACTTCATTAGAGATATTTCATAGTCCAATTTAAATTAAAAAAAAGTTTTAGATTACCCACTTTTTAAATGTTGAGTACGAAATTTAGGTAAACTATCCCACAATTGTTTTATGCTGTTTTCTGCTATATGCAAAATAAATTGACTCATAAAAGACTATTGCCATCTATCGGATATTTCTGCATTATTTTCTATATACGCCATCTGTGCGTAATTTGATAAACTTCGTTAAAAGGGATACAGTAGCGGCGCAGTTCCATGTTGAAAGTTGCAGCACTATTACCGCTACACTTCGGCTCCATTTTATGTTTTCATTAATTGGTAACCAATAGACTCATAACAACTGAAAATAAATGAGCATACAGTTTTCTTTATTATACACCATCATCGATTGTACAAGACATAATAGCGGAATTTGTCAACCTATTAAGTGTTTCTTTTTATGTATTTGTATATAAATAAAATCATAATATTCGTAAGAAGATTATGATTTTATTTATATACTTTAATAGGTACCAATATATATATGAGACATACATGCAGAGTATTTTACCGTTTTATTTTTCCTTTACCAAAAATGTTATTTAAAATTTTTATTTATTTGAATTCAAGATCCAACAAGATATGTATATCTTCCTTACAGTATGTACAAAATATGCTTCTGAGATATAAACACCCAACTAACCCTAGGGCTCGATCTCGGGTGTGCTGTGTTGGTACTCGTGCATTATTTATTGACCAAAAAAGTTTAAAAAAAAATAAAAATGTCATCGATATAAAATAAAATAAAAATAATAAACATATCATATATATAAAAATATCATAAAGTAATATTAAATATATATTAGTAATAACAAAATAAAATAACAATAAATTATATTACATTTAACATTAGTAGCTGTTATATAAAAGAAAATATTTTTTCTATTGTTACAGTATTTAAAAAATTATGAATATCAAACTAATAATAAAATAAAATATCAGAAAATACTTCTCGAGACAAAAGAAAAGACGAAAGAATACGACACATGAAGAAAATTTTATTTCGAAAACCAAAAAAAATGTCTGGCCGCTACGTTCTATAGAATTTAAACTTTATTCTATACTATAATTTTGAGGGGAAAGAAGGTAATTTTTTAATAAAAACAAGCAAATTTTATTGACAAAAATGTGTATTAATACTCTGGAGAATCCATATGATTATGGAATTTTGAATTGAACCCTCTCATTGAGAAGACAAAGCCACTTTTCCTGTAGGAAATGAATGTGACACTTTTTATTACTTCTCTGTACAAATACAAATAATTCGAAATTCAAATAACTCTCGTGTCACTTTTTTCTTATTCGCGCATTTACAAATAGAATGAACAAGAACAGAACCGACGATTAATTTTTCCACTCCCCACTAACTTCACCTTACCCTGAACTACGAACGTTGTACCCATATAAATTATCATCGATGTCATCTCCAGTGAGCCCATTGCACGAAGACGAGACGGCCGCACCTTTATGCGTATAATACACTGAAACTAACGAAAATGTGTACGCTAAACGACTTTATACTTTTAATAAATAATGAAGAATTAAATTTACCCCTATTGATAAAATAACGGAAACTGAAACAAGTTGGTCTTATTTTACTGGCGATCCGCTATTCATTAACGCGCTGAGTCGGCTACTCTCCCCACTACCGATACGTTTCACTTTTTGTTACGGTGTCATTTAAAAAATTAAAGACTTAAAAAAAATAACGACATTGAAAAAATTTGGCTACAAAAAATAATATAAGCCAAGACGACGCGAAAATAAAAGCGAAATGTACATAAACCATTCTTAATTAGTCTAATCATCGAATTGTTGATATATGATCAACAAATAAATGCAATAACAAAGTGTTTAAAAAAAATTATTTTACTTGAAAAAGTTTGCCGTATCGAAATGTATGAATGTAAATATAATACAAATCGTTAACTACAACCCTATCTTGTAATTTGCATCAAAACCGCAGCAAGGTCGCAAATCATTCCGCGTAAAATGATTAAAATTCCACATCGATTTAAATCCTACGTGTACTTTATTTTCATCGGTCTATATATAAATAGGTTCCAATATTCTGTTAATTGAATTGTACGATCTACTCGCCATTCCGATCCGCTCGCGAATGAATAAGAATGAAAATAAGAAAAAAAATGTACGGACTCATTGACGCATTACGTGTACAATAGGACTGCGTACTTCGGGCCGCGGTCACACCACTAGCGCAACTAACGTCGGACGGGTCTCGAGCCGGCATCTTGTTTCGGTGATATCGCTGCCAAAAATAGAAACTAAAAATACGAAAGGATATTTCAAATTTTTATGACGGAATTTAAAATACGAAACCATATTTTAGGTTTTTATGACGAAATTCAAAATACGAAACGATATTTTATGTTTTTATGACCGTGCAAAACATATTGGATTGTGTTTAGAATTCATATATTCTTACGTACGTAGGTTTGAATCGATATTTATTTATTTAGACTTTAACGTATTTACATATTTGGCAAACTTGTCATCGCGGGGTAAAACCATCAGAGAGAGAGAAAGAGGAAAATGTTCTAAAAGACTTATAGCATTTATATAATTAAATATAGACAAAATATCAATTATATTTGTTAATTTATTTCCTCAATATTTACAATATTATCTGGTCTTGGCAAAGTTGATATAATAGCGTTATGGTAACTAAAATACGAAACGTTCGTTCTTGACTATATTCTTTCTAGATATAGTATAAAAATGGCATCTTATAATAAATGCCATTTTTACACTATAAATTCAAAATTTTGTTCTTGCCATCTTTGGATCATTATTCATATTTGGATTAAATTTTACACGCAGAAAGTTAATTAACGGAGTCGGATCATCAGATACAAAATAAGAGGTACTTCACCATATTCTGTACCAAGAAGAGCGGTACTTCCCCGACTGTATGCTAGTAAATGGTGGTGTAAGATATCAATAATATCATCTAGCTTTTCATTAACAGATATACAACTAGCAACGAAAATAAATCGAAAACATTTTGACAGTTTACTTTTGACCTCAGAATAATGAGTACTCTAGAAGGCGAGAACACGGGGGATACTGTGTCCAAAAAAGCTACGCATAAAATGTAGTGTCAAAACGTGGCTGTCAGTGCAATTTAAGACAGCTCTGAAAGGTAGTGTGTTTTCTACGTGACAATATAGCTTAAAATGCCGGCTTGTGCTATTCCCAACTGCAAAAATATCACTGGACAGCAAAAGAAACAAATAGGGATTTTAATATAACCTAATTTAATTTTCAATTAACTATGCAATTTTAAAATATCGAAGTAGATTATTTTTAACAGGAGAGCGACATTTCTGCTGGTGTTGTCCCCTCTTAAAAAAGTGTTTACCCAAATTAAACGTCTTAATTGCTTGATAATGAAAAATGTAAAATTTAATCAGTTAAAAATAGGGATTTGGGAGGCTAATTTTTTTCTTACTGTATTAACAAAAAAACATTCATTTGCATATGTACCAAAAAAAATTGTAGACTAATTTGTACACACACCAGTATGCACGCATGCACAAACATGCACTGGCGTGCGCGCACACCTATACACACACTAACACACATATTTAATGATAATGTATTTTAATACTCATTTTAATTAATAAAATGTGACATAAACTTTTAAAATAATTTTAATCTAAATACTTTGGCTATTGGCTGTGGTCAGAATAAACATTTTAGAAATTTAACATGGCGGCCTTAATAAAACTTCATATAAGCCAAGCCATGCACCATATAAATCGATGCAAATGTGAATCGTACTGCAGCAAGAAAATATATGTATATAGGTCGATTTCCTGAAGTTGGTGGGTAAATTTATTCTGCTGGTAACACCGTGAGCATAGGGTGGGGTGCCAGTAGGCGGAGCGCGGTGGAGGGGGAGAAGATTTTTGACTTCACCGCGACCCCGAAGAGATTTATGCCTATGCGCCTTCTGGATTACTTTATATTCTAAGCTTTTGACACACATAACGTACAAAACAGCTGATGGCAGTAGTGAGCGCCACTTTTGTTTGCTCACACATGCGTAAACTTCTCGTCTTATTCTATCGTATTCATCTATCTCTCTCGCTTGTTAGCTTAGTACCTATTTTCTGTCCTTCTTACGATAGATTCGTTACATTCAGACGTTACAACAAAACGTTGCATTAAATTTGACCTTGACATTTTACTCGCAACGCGCCGAAAGAAGTTTCACTCCAATCAATTTAAGTTTTGATTGGAATAAACAGTTAAAGACGCTTTAGAAAGTGTAATTTGCTTAAGATTAGACGTTAACATTGTTTACTTGCAATTGCTAGAAAAAACTATAATAAATTAGTGTAAACTTAGGTCGTGATAGTTGGAGAACAGGTTTATAACATCACCATTTAGCATTAGCTGCATTTAAGTTTAAAATGCAAAATTTGAAATTAAGGATTCTTGAGACGAATTTGGCATTTAATGTTTTTTTAAAAATTGATACGTTCCATAATAAATGCAACATTAGTGGTTTCGCTATTATCAGAGGTCGTTGACCAGATATGTCTTCCATCCAGTTTGCATCTCGCATATTTTGTTTTCTTTATTGTATTTTATTATTATTAGGTATTTATTTCCAACTAAGTCATTAATTTTTATGATACACGTGTAAACAATGTGCAAAGATCCACAGAAGAAGCACATAATTATAAAGTATGTTTTGGAGTATTCAAGATATAGTCGAATATGTTGCTAAAAAGTGTATGTTATACTTATGGATACATTTATTTATTAGTTACAAAAGGTCACTCAATTCGGCAATCCGGCTATGAAACATGCTCACTGCTGGTGGCAAAATTAACTTTTTTATAACCTTTTTTTTTAATTTGGCAGATCTATTTTTAAATGTATCCTATGTATTTTTAATATTTTTAAAATCATTATTTATCAGGGTAAAATTATAAATCCGAACGAAAACAGAATGAGTAAAAGGTTTCGAAAATGAAAAGCCAGTAAACTTTTGTTTCTTTTTTTATGTAAAATTACATAGTTTTAGGACCTAAATAGGAATCGCAATAAATAAAAATGATTTATATATATATATATATATATATATATATATATATTTATACATATATATTTATATATATTTATTTATATGTGTGGGTGTGTGTGTGTTTAGTTTTAGAATTGACTTCGATCTACCGTACTCCAATATACTATTTTTTTCAGTAAAAGACTAATTGAAAAATCCTACATTAATCATATAATAAAGAAAGTAACATCCGGGAGTTTGTTTACTTAGTCGCCATTGTTTATTTACTTTCACGGCGAGAAAAGAAGTTCAAAAATATACTATAAAATATTAATTTTAATGCACAAGGAAAACACAATAAATCTTTCACGCACGAATTATAATACGTTACTTAAAAACCGGAAAACTATTAAAATTATATATATATATATATATATATATATATATATATATATATATATATATATATATATATATATTTCTTTTGTGTCATTATTAAACGCAATAATCGTAAAAGCGCTTTTTTGAACTATGATCGATGATTTCATTTATAATTTTGGCAAAGAAATTTCCAGTTTTTTTTAATTAAGTTTGCAGTTTTTTTAGTAAATGACCTTCGTAAGATATTCTTAATGGTTGTCGTGCCTTTTTTTCTATGAAGAATTATATTTTTTTGCTATTTTAGAGTAAGGACAAATGATAGCATAAAGCGATCCCAATGTATCTATGCGTGTAAATGGTAAGTAATTAGTTGCCAAGAAGCTCGTCAATTTAATTTCTGCTCTTTTAACTTTATCAGTATCTTCTTCTTCTTTATCAGCACTACAGCCTGGTGCAGACCAAGGCTTCCGCAATCTGCTCCCTCCAGTACGACTTGATGCAAGGTTTCTCTACCTGTTGACTCCCAAAACTTTTAAGTCCTCTACAATGTCCAAACATCTTGTTTTTTTTTTAGGTGGTCTTCCTATTTTGTTTAGGTGGTCTTCCTCTTCTCCTTGTACCTTCAATCTTTGCGAACGTCAGTTTTTTAGTATCAGTACTTTTCATTAAATCACTTGTTTTAATTGACATCGCTCTCATGTATGACACACATATGTGTTATAAGGCGATTTTACTTCATATATCGAATCAAATCACTTTTTATGGATGTAAATTGGTATTACAGACTATACAGGTCACAAGCTCTATACAATATTTAATCCTTGTACTATTTTTAGCCCTTCTTTAAGAAGTTCCAAAAGCCACTTGTCATAAAATTTGCCTTTTTAGAAGGTTTTCCTTTATTTTCTTCACTGGCGTTTCTGGCTTATCAGGAGGATGATTCGCCCTGTTTCTATTCACTTTTGTTCTTTTACTAAGCGATTCTTTTTCGAAATCTAATAACATCTCGGTATATTTTTTTGCCAGTGATCCTTTTCTGTCATAAAATTTGCCGTTTTGCCAAAGTTTCTTTTATTTTCTTTAGCTAGTGTTTCTGCCTCATTCTGGGATAATTCGTCGCGTTTTTTACTTACTTTTTTTATTTTACTAAGAGGTTCTTCTTCAGAACCTGATGATATCTCGGTATATTTTTTTGTAAGTAATCCTACATTTTCTTTTGCCTCTTTTAAAGCAATTCTTTAAATTCAGGTTCCAAAAGCCACTTGCCATAAAGATTTCCTTTTTAGTAGGTTTTCCTTTATTTTCTTCAGCTAGCGTTTCTTCCCCATCCTAGGATAATTCGTCGTGTTTTTTATTCACCTTTGTTGTTTTACTAAGTGGTTAAAATAAACCGAGATGTCATCAGAATCTGATGATATCTCGGTAAATTTTTTTGCAAGCAATCCTTCTTTTTCTTTTATCTCTTTTAACGTCATTCTTTAAATTCAGGTTCTAAAAGTCATTGTTTCATTCTAGAACATCCTAGAACTCGTCGCCGTGTTTGTATTCTCTTTTGTTGTTTTACTAAGTGGTTCTTCTTCGGAATCTGATGACATCTCGGTATATTTTTTGTGGAAGAAATTCTTTCTTTTTTTTCATTTTACCACCTGTCGACTTCATTTTCTTCACAGATTCTATTCTCTCTGATACTTCCGATTATTGTTTTTTGGATGATGAAGACGTGGATGTACCGGGAGTTATTCTAATAGCCTGAACGTGATAAAACAAAAAGACCTAAAATATAACTACATTAAAACCTTAACCATAATAAATGATAACTCTAAAATATTAAATAAAACAACTTTATTTTTTGAAGTAAAACTTTTGAAGTAAAACTTCTTTACGCACGCTTGACTTGGGGAGTAAGCTGGTGAATGCTTGACGAGAGCGTTAAGAAAAGTGAATTCGGGTGAGACGAACGGAAGTTGAGAGGGAGATATAAGTTAGTGAAGACAGAAAGAGAGAGAGTTACGTTTCGTATATTACTGTAGGGACAAGAGAGAGAGGTGCGAGCACACATTTTCTTTCTCTCTTTCTCTCATAGCCAGTTATGTTTCGTATATCTAAGACACAGTTCAAACCTATTGTCTGTATCACACTGTAGGAGCAAGAGAGAGCAGTGCACGCGCACATTTTCTTTCTCTTTTCCTCTTATAACCAGTGCATGAAATATATATATGTATATATATATATATATATATATATATATATATATATATATATATATGTATATACCGAGACACTCTTGTGTGAAATGTACTCGCATATATATATGCGAGTTTGCTAGCGTTACGCGAACGGTGATTTTCTTATTATATTGTAATTTCATTTCGTTCTTGAACAATTTTATAAATTATTATTTTGTTCAATACATTAAATATTCTACGTTTAAAGTGAATAAAATTGTAAATTCATTTTAAAGTTCATATTTTGTGAATCTGAAGTTTTACTTCAGTCGTGTGGTCTAAAGCACACTCGTTTTTTTCTAAATAATCACACTGCGATACAGTATGAGGATATAACTTAATAAACATACCTATGAGGAAAATGTGCATAAAAATCGTTTATAAGATAGTTTTTGAGAAAATTATATTACGTATTAATATTTTGTTTCTACTTTTCCTTGAGGAAAACGAAATAAATTGCTTCGCGGAGACGTGAGACGTAATAAAACAAGTATTGTCAGAATGCAATGGGGAAATCCTATACCTATATATTTTTATATACTTGTATGATTTATATACTTGTATGATTTATATACTTGTATGATACAGAAATCGATGTGTTCGTAAAAAATACTTACTAAAATATATTGAATATGATATCTTACAAATTTTGGGAAAGTGTTCTACGCTATTAATAAACACCTAATGATGACTGAAAGAAATTATATTAGCGAAGTATTGATCCGTATGTAGCGATCAAGATTTTAATTTTCATTTTAAATTGCCCGCTAAAACACATGTGACGTCACGGTACACTACGAGCTATGGACATAAAATATTGATTAGAGTCGAAAACGTATTTTAAAAAGAAAACATATTTTTTCTTCTAAACATTTCTTTCGTTTTCGTATATTTTATGTTATCTCTCTTTATTTTATATATTTTATATAATGTATATAACATTGTGATTCAAAGAAATCAATTATCAGTAAGTTTATCTTATCATATTTGTTTGTATTTTTCAAATTTGTATATTCACCTTTCCTTTATTAAAAAAGAGCACTAAGAAGTTGCCATATTTATAGCCACTATATCATTTAATTTCAATCCGTCTCTAAGATAGCTATTTACAAGTTTTACTAATCTGAATAAGAAAATTATATTCAACAAAAGTTAGGAAGTATATGTATATAACATCACTTTAATCTAAAATATCTTAGTACTTTAAATATTTGCCGTTATTAAATTAATATCTAAGCGCAGTATTTCATTGTGAACTATGTGATGTTACATTCATTGTGAACATGTGAAGTTACATTCATTGTGAACATGTGAAGTTACATTCATTGTGAACATGTGAAGTTACATTCATTGTGAACGCAGCATTTCATTGCGAACTATGTGAAGTTACACATTTATATTACGATATCCATTTTTACTTTAATGATGTACCCACATGAGGAAAGTGACCATCTTGTGATGCAGCACAATTATGACCATATGTACTCAAAATCCCATCTTTTTCATCAATAACAATCGAAACTGTATGACATTTGGCACGAATTTTGTTTTCTAGGCTGATATTCCACCATTTCCACAACTAACTCCACAAAATCAACGGCATCATCATCATACGGCAGTATGCGGATCTGTAGATAAAAGAATACCTAATGCTAATTTTTTATTAAATTTAATTATCATTGTAACACTGTTTTAAATAACCTTAAAACTAAAAAAAATACAATTTTTACTAAATAAATGTTAGATTATAACACACCAATTACTTATTTACTTAAAAATTTTTCTTCTTTTTATGGTAAACAACTAATATATACTCACATGCCACTTATTACTGTTTGCACCCATAATTAAATCGATACTTGATAGGTTGGTACTATCCGTCTTTAAAAATTTGACTTCCATTGCAACACAAATTTTTAAAAAACTTTCAAAGAGAATTCGCTGCCGTTAACTGACGCCTCAACATTTATTATTCGTATATGTATTATTGTCACTTTTGTATCATCATCATCATCATCATCATCATCATCATCATCATCATATCATCATCATCATCATCATCATATATATTAATACGCTAAGGTTGAAGATGTTACTCTCCCTTTTTAGAAAAAACCTCACAACTAATCCACATAAATTATATATCATTTTATAGATAATTGCTTGTTCTACCGGCATCCACAACTAAAAAATTTATTGTTGCTATTGTTTTTGCAAATTAATTAATTATTAAAATTATATACACAAAACAGCAATGCTGCCATCTAACGGCTCAACGTCAATACGATTGACGTTCGGTAAAATTTTTGTTTAATTTCAAATCCACTCACGTATAAATAAAGTGGCGCTTTAGCTCAATGCTTTTGATACTTGCGCCTCTATATGTCAATTTTAGTAAAATATTTGTTTGATCTGTCATCTGAGCTTCATAATGGAATAAAAACGTAATAAGCAGTGTGCAAAATTAGAAATGAATTGAATACCTGCAATCAATTTTGATTTATTAAATTGACTCTAAACACTCTGTTGTAACTAATATATCAGCTGTGAGTTCATTTTCTCATGTGTAAATATTTATAATCTACCACGCAAATTGATATAATGCGAAGACTTCGCACGGGTCACGCTAGTTATCTATAATTATTGTTTATTTGTATTTTCGCTTAATTTGTTTTAGCATAGTAAACTTTTATTTAATTTTTGTTTTGCTCTTTAGTTTATTTTTCTTATCAAGCAATAGTGAGAGATATTAGGAGTGTGATCTAATTAGTGACAAATCTAAACTTGACACAGGCAAAATTTCTCTTTGGAGAGAATAATCGCCATAGAATAAAGAAAAGAAAAAAAGACACCCAACAGATTTAATGGGAGATTTTGACGCTTTTGACATTAATGGCCATAGATAATATGTTGTATTTTACCATAGATAATATATTTTATTGTGATGCTTTTGACATTTATAGCCATATATAATATATTGTATTATACCATGCCATCATAAGTGTTTTTTATCACGTGGTAAAATGGCCTAATATATTGATTTTCTTTACTAGGAATTTATAGAATTTTGATAATTATTAACGAAGAAAAGAGAATTTTATATGCTCATTGAATTTTTTCCCGCTCAATTACACATTTGAATAATCCCCGAAATTCCCAAATTAGAAAAAATGCCCCGTTCTCTCCTTGCACCGAACTTTAATTCCTCGCTATTCGGGGAATTCCCCGCCGATTGACAACACTGCCAACGTTGTACTGTTATCGATGACGTCTCCAATAAGGACGCCGTGGAGTGGTCATATTATACGACCATCCCACGGCGCCTATATAATAATCCCAGAAAAAGAAACTATCGGAAAACGCTTTTCAAAATTAAATATCACTGCTGACGATGGCGTGACGTTTTTCTTTCATAACTTTTAATAAAGGTATGATTCGTCAAATTATTTTGAAAAGGAAAAAATTAAAATATGAGTTTGAATTTTTTTTTACTGTTCTTCCTTTTTATTATTCAGAATAATGGGCCGAACCAGCCCCGCAAGAATATGTCGTAAGAAATAACATTATGTACACAAGTGATGTAGAAGTGTATTCTTTCTTACGACAGCCCAAAGCAGATCAAAGATCTTTTTTCAGAAACGATTTGAGATATAAAGTCAAAATTCATATTGTCTACTGAGGTTTTTAGCCTTACATTGCCATATAAATTCAGTTTTTTGTGGTTCTTTAAAGCGCATTTTTTTATTTATGGTTACCGTAGTTGTACTCGCTGATCAGGTAACAACTAGTTGGTAAGTAAATATTATATTACAATCGATGAAATGACGTTATTTAGCAAAGTTTTTTGTTTAAGTTTTTTGTGACAGCATAACTTGTACATTAATAGACAATTTAGAAAATATGTCTTATTCTTTTTATTTCACTGACTAGTTTTAAGGCCATTGTGTAATTTTCTCGAACTCTTTATGTCAATGTTTAGATTGAATATATTTGGCGTCAATTATCTTTGCTAATAGCCCACCTGAAGATGTTGTAATACAACGAAACCTAGGTTGTGGTAAAGAACTTAAATAAAGTAGAAATAATACTACATCACGTAGTTTCATTTAATTGTGATCAATGTTTATATTTAAATGCCTTTTTTAAACTTTCAATGAGTTTGTCGACATGTTGTCGACGTAAGAAATTTAATTAGTGCGGCAGATGTCGATACATTACTTTGTGCGGCAGATGTCGACACGTCGGAACGGATTCTGTTTGTTGACAACAAACAGAATCAGTTCCGAAATTTCTTTTTAAATGTAAAAAATAGTTAATATAGTTAAAAAACAAAGGTGATAAAAGAAAAATAAAATTCAGTTTTGAAGCCAAAACTTATTTAAGCGCACCTGCGCACTTTTTCTAAGCAATAAACGAAACTGAGCCGTCAGGTTCGGGTCGGTGACGTTGAATCAGGTAAACTCGACTCCCTTCGGCATCGCCTAAACATGTTACAAATTAAACAATTGATTGTGCCATGCTTGCATGTGTTCTCTGCCATATAAGAATTACTTTACCACCTAGTTATTTATAAACAAGAGTAAAGTTTTAGATAAATAAATAATCTATAAGTATAATAAAATTATAACATAGTAAATTCTGTACGTGGAAAATATTTTTAAAAAGAATGAATATTTTAGCGTAAAGAATGATAATAGAAGCCAGAAAAACTGTTTTTAAGAATTTTTGTCTGTCTTAATTTGTTCGTCGGTCACGCGAAATCTACTAGATAGATTTTGATGAAATTTTGAATATTAATAATTTAAACCAAAGAGAAAAAAATTCTAATAACTTTTCTTATTCAGAATTTCACGGGAGAAAAACCGTGGGGCACAGCTAGTTTTTAATATAGTTTAGAGTTCGGTGTTTTTGAAGTCTCTTTAGTACGACAAGAATGTATAAAAATAATTCTTTATGACATTTAAACCCACTTATCCCTTTTTAGTGATATTATTGAATTTATGCCGAAAATGTTTCACTTCAACTGTGATTATAATATATAAATTATATATATATATATATATATATATATATATATATATATATATATATATATATATACAAAATATTATATAAATTATTATTATTATAAAAATTAAATACTTTAAATAAAAATTAAATGTGAATATCTCAAAAAATATGATAACAGGGACAATGAAAGCTTATCTACAACTTGTGTGTAGGTTTCTAAAACCCAGTTTTCCTAATTTTAAATTCTATGATAGTACTCCCTAAAAATGCAAAAAGATATTTAGGAGATCTTAATAGCCGGGCCGGCTATTTGAACGACATCTTATACTATATATGGAATTTTAAAAAATCTAGTAATTCGTTTGAGCCCACCCAAAAATTTCCATATAAATATTTCTACATTAATATGTTTCATTACTATGTCAAATTTCAAGTTTCAACGTCAAGTAGTTTCTGAAAAAAACGGCTGTGGCAGACGGACTGGCGGAAAAGTAAACCATCTTATAAAGGTTCCGTTTTTTTTTTCTGTCGTCATAGCGGGGCATCCTGGATACGCCATCGATAATAACCTATAGTATCACATTAATATGGATACCATATGGTATGGGTACCACTGGGTATTACAGCGGTAGCTGAGAAAAAAGGTGAAGTTAGCAAGGAGCGGAAAAAATAATCGTTTGTTTCACTCTCTATGGTCCTCTTTGTACATGTGTGAATGAGAGAAAAATTAACACAACAATTATTTGAATTTCGAATTGTTTGTGTTTCCTATAAATAAATGATAAAACGTATCACTTTCGCTGTGAAAATCGCATATTCATTTCATAATCGCATTTCGATATGAATATCGCTTGGCTTCTACATTAAAGGGACTAAGCTTCTATATTACAAGGGAGTAATCCCACATCAACTCCACGATATCCAATAAATTATACTACCCCCATAACCGCATTACTGCATCGCGGCTCAGTGACTCCAACCTTTACGTCGATATGTTAAAAATAAAAGTCTCAAAAACTACAGATTACCTAACAGATGTGTAACGTGACCCGATCTGCATATAACCTAGACATAACATTTAGCCTTTGTTGTATTACACCTTACAATTAACTTCTCGAGTGGCCATTCTGTTTTATAAGTTGACTTCTTACGCAAATAGGTCGATAAAATAGTGTCGCAAGTGACAATCGAGAAGTTAAATGGTTTATTTAACGGAAGCAAGGTCAGCGGTGAGCGCCACAGTTTTGAAACTTTCGATAGCTTATTTTTTCTGTTTGTTTGTTGTGGGTATTATATTACAATTTAGGTCCGACAACGTGGTGCTGTTGCGAAAAACGTGTTTATTATTATTTTTTTTCTGTCGATTCCGCCACGGGAGAGAAGGGCAGTGTTATTAGTTTATTTATTAAATATCTGCCCGCCTCGGTGCAAAGGGACCGTTACTACATTTTGTGTTAATCATTTTTATAGAATAATTGTCTATGGTTGATTTATTAACGTCATTCTCAAGGATTTAGTTATTTATGCTGCGGTTTAGCCGAATAGAGAACTCTACGGTTCAATCTAGTACAATCTGGTATGGTTCAATCTAGTACCATGAGTCTGCGGTTCAATCTAGTACCATGACTCTACGGTTTACTCTAGTATAATCTAGTACAGTTCAATCTAGTACCATGACACTACGGTTCAATCTAGTACCGTGACTCTATGGTTCAATCTAGTACAATCGAGTACGGTTCAATCTAGTACCATGACTCTACCGTTCAATTTAGTATAATCTACTATGGTTCAATCTAGTACAATGACTGTACGGTTTGATCTGGTACCATGACTCAACGGTACAATCTACTATGGTTCACTCTACCACCATGACGCTACGGTTCAATCTAGTATGGTTCAATCTAGTACCATGACTCTACCGTTCAATTTAGTATAATCAAGTATTGTTCAATCTAGTACGATGATTCTACGGTTCAATCTAGTACAATCAAGTACGGTTTAATCTGGTACCATGACTCTACGGTACAATCTAGTACGGTTCACTCTACCACCATGACTCTACGGTTCAATCTAGTACAATCGAGTACGGTTCAATCTAGTACCATGACTCTACCGTTGAATTTAGTATAATCAAGTATTGTTCAATCTAGTACGATGATTCTACGGTTCAATCTAGTACAATCAAGTACGGTTTAATCTGGTATCATGACTCTACGGTACAATCTAGTACGGTTCAATCTAGTACCATGACTCTACGTTTCAATCTAGTACGGTTAAATCTAGTAACATAGACATACTAACAATAATCTACACTAATCAGACATATATATTTTGGAAATTCTTCCGCGATTTTAATCATGTATACAACTTTTTCGAAGGTTATTTCAATGTAGCCATGGCGTTTTAATTTAACTCAAAAATACTATTTTGATACTAATTTGTAGCGTAGACTAGCCATAACAGATAATTTGAAATAATGAGTACCATACATGGTTAAACCTTTTTCTGGAGCTCGTGTTATCTACAATACGAGCACATTGTGTTTTGTTTTAATAGTATAAATACAAAAGGCGGATTTATTATAATAGGCGAAGATCATCATAATCTGGAAGATATCCCTGCCTCGGTGCCTTTGGTTATCTTCCAGTTAACCAAAGCACCAAGGCAGAAATTATTGCGTTATGGAAGGCTGTAAAAGATTATGATACGAATGCAAAAGAAAACAGTTAAAACCATAACACATAAAGTGACAAGATAAAAAAATAATAAGTAATTAATAAAAATATATTGCCAAGAATAAAGGAGAATTGGAAGATTTAGGAAGAAAAACTTGGGAGGGGAAGATGGGTAGTTACGAAAGGATTTTTCTTTTGGTTTAAAAGGTTTCCTTTGAATGGGGTCCAAAGTATTCCACAATCGGGTATTTTGAACAAGCTAAAGGAAAATTCGTGTAATTTTAAAGAGGTGCTTAAAATTTTAAATCCGTCACACTTTGATTCGGCTCGAAATGTACTGGCACACATTTTGATTTAGTTCACTGAAATGGTTATCGCTCATTATTCACATATTCTAAAAAAACATTTTAAATACGCTACCCATGTCCATCAAGACATTGTACTAAACAATTGGCGAAAATTATACCAATAGGATAGACCGTTTTTGTGCCAAACTCTGAAAAACATTAGGTAAAGAAACACAACTTTTCCTTTATCGATACAATTTCACATATTTCTTTTCCACAAATATATTTATTACAGCTGTGTGATCAGCGTTTTTTAAACCTGGAGCTGTATTTTTGTAGCATCCAAATGGGATTATAAAGACCTGCCTGCAATCTATTATACTCTTCATTAGATCACGCGTCAAGTTGGAGACCATATGCCTTCCATATTTTCCACAAAGAATAGCCAACTCGAGATTGTGTACATAGAAGGTGTTTAAAATTAATGACGGCGTGTTGACGTCAAACTATCGATAATCTGTTACGAATTCCAATCGTTAATACCGGTTTATAGAAGTCGTATCCACATTTCGACGACCTCCTTTTCCTGGCGTCTTCAGAGATCAGCGTCTATGCTTTAAGAAATAAACTTAAAAATTATATTTCTTTACGAATCCATAAGCGAATTGATTAACAGTGGACTTTGCGAAACTGTGAGTATAATAAAGAACTTTATTGATATTAGATTATTCTAAATTTGAACATATTGACATCTTTCTTATTTTTTTTAATTCTAAAAATACGCATCTTTATGACACAACCCCGCGTCGTGTTATGTCAAAAAAACGTCGAAGCCATATTGTGTCTGGTGTTTATTTATTTAAATTGTTCATATTAAAATGAAAGACGACGCCATTCTACGTTTTGTGCGTTGTAACATGCAAAGTGATGTTTTCCATAGTACCCAGTATTAAAAACAAAGTACCCCATCACATGAGATGAGACAAATAAATCTCATGTGATGGGGTACTTCGTCATCAAATAAATTTAAAAATGTATGTAAACACTTTCTAAAGTCTGATTACGTGTTGCTAAAGGATTAAGTTGGTAAAAATATTACATAAATTAAATTGTACGTAACATACAGTAGTGAAAGAATGGACCACAGTCGGGCAACAAAAAATATCTTCTCAGGCAAACAATTGGGCTCCCGAAAAAGAGGAAGACCTAAACTTAGGTGGCTCGACTGCCTGGAAAAAGACTTTAAAATCCTAAGTGTAACGAACTGGATGTCTCTGGCCAAGAACAGGAGAGCTTGGGAGTTGATTATGCGGAAGGCAGGGGTTCATCCTGGGCTGTCAAGCCATTGAAGAAAAAAACCATACAGTAGTATATAACATACAAGCTATCAAGAGCGCACATTTCCATCTAAATATATGGAGTTGCTATTCTTCCCCTTTTACCAGGACACTGCTGTTTTTATAAGAGCAATATTTTAAAGTATCCTGGATTTTTAAGAAAGCCGTTTTCTATTATTAACATATTAATTTAATCCGTGTAAACAATCTGAAGCTGTATCTTAAATTGTTAAGTAATTGCTAAGTATAAATGTATGATAAGTTGCCGGCAATTTTAAAACTCGTAGGAGTTTTGAATTTATTTTACTGTTGATTTTAGTTCGTTGCCATAAGTCTTACCTGCTGATTTAAGTTACGGAGTTTAACTTAAGGATATAGATTGAATTGATTTGTTTAATAGTTTATTCAATATATTAATCCTTATAATTGTTTTACATGTAATCATAGGTATAATTTGCCTTTGCACAGTAAGATAAATAAGATTTGATTAAGACGAAACAATGTCGATAATATAATTAGTACTGTCTCATTTTAACGTAACATGAGCTCTTACTTTATTGATTAAAGTGTCCGGGGCAAAAAGTATAATGTCCGGGGTTTATAGTTCACAACTTTTAATTTACTTCTTGAAATACTTTATAAGCTACACTTATACTTATGTATAATCCACAATACATATACTTTATAAGCCACACTTCTATTTATTTATAAACCAAAACGTCATAAGTTGCACTTATAATTCACAAGACATATACTTTATAAACCACACTTTACTTACTTATATTATAAACTAAAATGCAAATAGTTCATGTGCCATAATTATACTTACTTATAATCCATAGTACGTATACTTTATAACCCACACTTATACTTACTAATAAACCAAAATGCAAATAGTTCATATGTCGTAATTATTCTTACTTATTATCCATAGTGCATATACTTTAAAAGCCACACTTATATTTACTTATAAATCAAAATGCATATAATTCATATGTCATAATTATACTTATTTTTAATCCATAGTGCATATACTTTATAAATCACACTTATACTTACTTATAAACCAAAATGCAAATACTTTATAAGGTACATTAATAATTCACAAGACATATACTTTGTAAATCACACTTTTCTTACTTATAAACCAAAATGCAAATACTTCATAAGTTACACTTATAATTCACAAGACATATACTTTATAAACCACACTTTACTTACTTATATTATAAACTAAAATGCAAATAGTTCATGTGCCATAATTATACTTACTTATAATCAATAGTATGTATACTTTATAAGCCACACTTATACTTACTAATAAACCAAAATGCAAATAGTTCATATGTCGTAATTATTCTTACTTATTATCCATAGTGCATTTACCTACTTTTTAAACCACACTCATACTTACTTATAAACCAAAATACATATAGTTCATATGTCATAATTATACTTACTTATAATCCATAGTGCATATACTTTATAAACCATACTCATACTTACTTATAAACCAAAATGCATATAGTTCATATGTCATAATTATACTTACTTATAATCCATAGTGCATATACTTTATAAACCATACTTATACTTACTTATAAACCAAAATGGAAATACTTTATAAGGTACACTTATAATAAACAAGACATATACTTTATAAATCACACTTTTGTTACTTATAAACCAAAATGCAAATAGTTCATGAACCATAATTATACTTACTTATAATCCATAGTACGTGTACCTTATAAGCCACACTTATACTTACTTATAATCCATAGTGCATGTACTTTATAAGCCACACTTATATTTAGCCACAATGCGAAAATATTATAAGTTGCACTTATATTTAGATATAAATCACAATGCACGTATTTATATTCCACGCTAATATTTACTTATAAATCAACTTGCAAATATTTTATAAGCCGAGAAATAAAATTTTACTTCAATATCATAAATACCGGCACTTCTACCGGCTGTTGGTCAATTGGTATGACGGTATGGTAGGATTTTTCGAAATATACACGAAGCTATGGAAAGGAGATATAAGGTATAAATAGCCATTAGTAACTTCGGGGGAAAGTAATTTCAAAATCGTTAAACGGAACTGTCATAAAATGGAATCTTCGAAACAAGAAATAGCCGCGAACCTCTTTATTGTTATTTAGTTCTGACAACATTTATCAAATTGGGGCAAATGTAATAAGTAAAAATATAATATTTAAAATTTGGTAGAAGGAGATATAAGCTATAAATAACCATTAGTAACTTCGAGGGAAAGTAACTTCAAGATCGTTAAACGGAACTGTCATAAAATGGAATCTTAAAAAACGGGAAATTGCCGCGAACCTCTTTATTGTTATTTAAAATTCTGACAACCTTTATATAATTGGGGCAAGTGTAATACATAAAAACAATATTTTTTATATTTATTTGATGAATATACAATTTACAAATACTCGATATCACTGATGGACATAAAAGGGTTATATAAAAATATAAAGAGGTTATATTATTGAGTAAGAACACAGAGTTTGATCCTATAGATATTATAGAATTTATGGAGTTAAAAAACGAATTATACGATGACAAAATCAATGATCTATGTCAAGCAAATTTGGTGTGATTGAACAATGAATATCCAATCATTTCAATTTTTAATATCAGTATGATTGCCTAGTCTATATCGTTTACAGGTGTGAGACAAATTTAAAGACAATGACTGGATTTCTATATCTCTTTAATTTATTAAGGTAAGTTTACCCAAATAATTTTGTATTGAATTACTTTTTAAAGTCCATTATTATGTTTTTTTTAAAGCAAAAAGAGGGAATGAACCATTAAATACGTTTTGGAAACTTATATCTCTCGATGGGAACACCTTATCAAAAAACATTATTAGACATTTTCGATTAAATTTTAATTGTTGAAAAAAAATTGTAGCCCCAAATTCGATAACTCCAAAAAAAGTATTTTACTATGCGCTCACGTAAGTCTCTGTATACAATTTTTGGCTTATGAAACCCTTCATGACTGGGAAAAAAAGGCTGGGATGGTACTTTGCATATTTTTATTTATACATCTCTGAAGACCAAAGAGAAAAAAAATTGAGATCTTTATGGCCAGCCCTATTAATCGATACCACGTGTCGATACTACGTATGGACTTTAGAAATATTTTCTTGAGTACTAAATACGGCAATTAACTACATTATCTTCCAAAGTTCCATTTAAATATTTCTGCGCGTTAGTTATTGAAATATGTGCGAGTGAATATACTTTTTTTATTTATTTATGTACTTTAATGCATCAAATCGATACATTTTGCGGACTTATTGCTACGAGAGCAATCTCTTACAGCCCACCAGAACACCAGTCCAGCCCTGTTCGATGAGCGGCAGGGAATCCAAATCTGTGTTCATTCGGTGCGTCGCGCAGTCAAAGGCCGTATGCCTGCCTGATCAACCCAACACACCACGGTGACGACTTTATTGCCATGTCAAATGCTATATCAAGCTGTTTTAGAGAAAAACGTCTGTGAAAAACGACTGTGTTTTGGCTATGAAAAGCGACTGTGGCTGAGCTAAAGGGTTCCGTTTTGGCTGTGAAAAACGGCTGTGACTGAGACAAAAGGTTCCGTTTTGGCTGTGAAAATCGGATGTGGATGAGATAAAGGTTCCGTTTTGGCTGTAAAAAACGGCTGTGGCTGAGATAAAGGGTTCCGTTTTGGCTGTGAAAAACGGCTATGGTTGAGATAAAGGGTTTCGTTTTTACTGTGAAAAACGCTTGTAGTTGAGATAAACTGGTTCCGTTTCTCCTTCTGGGGTATGAAAACCTAGAAATGATGCTTAAAAAAAGAAAATCCTTTAATTTTCAATAATTGTAGATATTTTATATCGTATATAACATACATGAACAAATCACACTCTACTGTGTTCATTCAGGCAGTTAAGTGTTTACAACAGAGAAAAGTTCAA
Organism: Druceiella hillmani; assembly: GCA_039881145.1. Classification (NCBI taxonomy): domain Eukaryota; kingdom Metazoa; phylum Arthropoda; class Insecta; order Lepidoptera; family Hepialidae; genus Druceiella; species Druceiella hillmani. The sequence goes on from JAYKKI010000035.1 coordinate 7,881,724, forward strand.
GTACAAATCGGTTCTAGATGACGGAATTGCATAAAGATAGCGATTGCGCTATCGCGTATGGTTACGTTTAAATTCAATTTAGATAACAAATGATCACCTATTCAATAGGGTGAAGAAATTCAATTGCCTTGGCCCCAGTTTGGCAGGTACATATAAAAATAGCCTTGAGACAAGTACACTAGAGACATGACACGCGCACCCGTAATAGATGTTATTTTGCTTTTGCGAAACTGTCAAGGTCAGCTTTCGTATCCTGGAATGGCAAGAAACTTACATACGAAGCTGTAAACCAGACAATAGTTTTATATAATTCATGGAAATTAATGCCCACAAAAACCGCTATAATATTTTAAATATCTGTAGAAAATGACATATGGGAATAAAATAAAGATATTAATATATCCATATATAAAAAGGTAAAAAATAAATACATATATTTTTAGGGCCTTAGGCCGGGCCTAACTAGGCTGTGGTTGGGCGGGCGGACTCGGTGCCGCCCTTTGGGCCAAGCGAGGGTCTGGGTTTTTGCCGCCTCTTCGCTGACTGACGACATGAAGTGGCGGATTTTTCCCAGACGGGGTTAAATCGTCAGATCTGAAGGTCAAATACCCGTTTAAAGTGCTGTACACGGGCATTTTTTAAATTTTTTTTATCTATCTCACAACAATAACGATTGGCTTAACGTTGGCATTAAAAATCCAAATGTTGTATCATGCTGGCTTTGTCTTAACCATTATTTTTCGTTAACGTAACGTTATGTTGTCTTTATATAAGGATGTTTGTTAGTATCTAATTTAATACATACAATAATTTATATAAGGTAGCTATATATATTAGTCGTTTTACTTTTCAGTTTGCCCAAATAATTCTAGTAGTAAGGCTAAATGTACTAAATTTTCAAAAGAAATATTTAAATAATCTATAGTCAGACGTGACGTCCACTATTTTAACAATCTTTACGTAAAGTGAAATATGAAGCCATTTTAACGTATGCGGCTTTCAAAATAAATGATGATACAACATGCGGACGTGTGCTTAAGGGCTGATAATTCCATAACGTTTACGCTATTCCTACAGTGACATGATAGCAATATAGAGTTGATTGTGCCTCCGTGAAAAATATTTTCTCACTAAAGTTTAAAACTTTACTTTTTTATTACCTATAACACAATTGGGCTCAAAAATTTGAGTCACATTTTAAAGTTTGTACGGAACGAAATAATTCCGTACTCCAGAAAGAAAAACGGAAACGTTTTGGGATTTTTTTTCTCAGGAACGGCTATATGAACCACATTGAAATTACTAAAGTGTTCAGCTCCATAGTCCTGTAAAAAATCGCGCTTCCGATTCAATGCAGTAAAAGTATACTTAAATATTACGTATTTTTATTCTACTCATTCATTTAAATCTACAAGATACTTCCAGTTGATTCTGAGATTATATAGATGAAATTGGATAGAAACTTAAAATAATTCCATTGATCTTGAATTTAGATAGCTTAAATTGGATAGAATCTTGAAATAATCCCGGTGATTTTGAAATTGGACAAATGAATTGGGATAGAATCTTGAAACAATTTCGTTAATCTTGAAATTGGATTGATGAAGTTGGATAGAATCTTGATAAAAATCCCGTTGATCTTGAAATTTAATAAAATCTTGAAATAATCCTGTTAGAAGAAATTGGTTAGAATCTTAAAATAATCCCGTTGATCTTTAAATTAGATAGATGAAATTGGATAGAAGTTCAAAATAATCCCGTTGACCTTGAAATTGGATAGATGAAATCGGATAGGATATTGAAATAATACCGTTGATTTTAAAATTGGATAGATGTTATCGGATAGAATCTTGAAATAATACCAGTAATGGCCCAATGCAAGCTTGAATATACAAATATATCGAGAAGATTTACCGGCCGTCATACACGTGGCACTTCCTGGTTACAAAGCGATCCTTTTATAAAATTGAAGTATTCTGCATTCCAACTCCGCACATCGCAGGATATAAAAGCCGTCCTTATCAAGCTTAAAATCATTACTACACAAAACTTTGTCAAGTCAACACCTTTGTTTTTAGCTTATCAATAAATATATATATATATACATGTTAAACATTTTTTTAATTGGAAAATAACATCGAAACATAATTCGCACGTGAATGCAAATTTGGGCGATCCATTAATATTAATGTTGGTTATATAAAAGAGTAAGGAATGGTGAGGACATTCGGCTGTTATCTTTCGTTATTATTAACTTCATATTTAATAATTTTTAATTTACGTGTAATTTATAATGATATTAATAATTGTATTACAAAAGAATTGTTCCCGTAAAATCAATAATAAACAATTCGAAAATCATGGTTAAAAAGCTTCGCTGCAAACTTAATTAGAAGTTTGATATACAAAATCACCTGTATGAATAATAGACATGTTCTTTGTGGCAACCTGTATAACACTATATTTTATTGGTCCGTACCTTAAGCCGAAAAACGGAAATTTTATAAGATCACTTACGTGTCTGTCTGTCAGTCCGTCGGTCACCACCGATTTTCTCAGAAAATGTGTGACACAGAAACTTGAGATTTGGGATAGTAATACGTCATATAAATCTACATATACTAACGCTAGCCAACTTTTTTTAAAATATTCATATAAGTATTAAAGTGGCAGTAAAATACTCGAACGAGGTTTTTAAAAATTTATATATATATATATTATGTGGGATATCATTTAAAAGGGCTTATTATGAATAATAGAAACAAGTTCTTTTTAATTTCTACATTATGTGGGGTATCATTTGAAAGGGTTTATTACGAAGAATATAAACAAGTTTTCTTAATTTTATTTATTATGTGGGGTATCAATTGAATGGGGCTTATTACGACTAATACAAACAAGTTTTTTTTTTAATTTATGTATTATGTGAGGTATCATTTGAAACGGTTTATTACAAATAATACTAACAGGTTTTTTCAAAATTTATATATTATGTAGGGTATCATTTAAAAGAGCCTTATTACGAATAATAGAACCAAGTTTTTTTTAATTTGTACATTATGTGGGGTATCATTTGAAAGGATTTATAACGAAGAATACAAACAAGTTTTTTTTTTTAATTTATATATAATATGGGGTATCATTTGAAAGGGATTGTAACGAATATTACAAACAAGTTTTTTTTTAAATTTGTATATTATGTGAGGTATCATTTGAAAGAGTTTATTACAAAGAACACAAACAAGTTTTTTTTAAATTTATATATTATGTGGGGTATCATTTGAAAGGGCTTATTACGAATAACGCAAACAAGTTTTTTTTTTTAATTTATATATAATATGGTGTATCATTTGAAAGGGATTGTAACGAATATTACAAACAAGTTTTTTTTAAAATTTGTATATTATGTGAGGTATCATTTGAAAGAGTTTATTACAAAGAACACAAACAAGTTTTTTTTTAAATTTATATATTATGTGGGGTATCATTTGAAAGGGCTTATTACGAATAACACAAACAAGTTTTTTTAATTTTAAATGGCATATTTAAGTAGATATTCTAAAAAATATGCAAAAATCGTTTTTTTTCATTATTTTGTGATATCTTTTTTTTAATTATTTGTGTTATTTTGTGAAAATTTTTTATTAATTTTTTTTGAAAAATTTTTATATGTGATTTTTAAATATTTTTTTTTAATTATTTGTGTTATTTTGTGAAAAATTAATATTTGTAAATAGTAGAAATACTGAGTACTCTTAAATGTATAAGTGAATAAATATGTACGGAACCCTCGTAGAGCGGGGTCTACTCTTGTCTGACAGATTTTTATTGAATCATGAGTTGAGGAAAACCCCATTATCGAATACAAGCATCAAAATCTGTAAATGTAATAAAATGGTAACGGAATCGTGTCTGTGTGCGCATCAGGCAGTAATAACTGGACATATTTTAATTGAACTTTGCTAACTCTGCTTTTGAATTAATAAAAAGATTAGTCATTATAAAGTATAAAGTGATATTATTTTAAGTCCGACTGTCATAGCCTTTTTTTTCATAAATTGTTTAAAGTAGATACTTGAAATATGGCATAGTAAAGAAAATATATAAATCCTCACATTTTTGAAGAGCTAATTTTCCAAAATATTTACGTATATGGAAATCAAGGCTGCAGAGGGGAAAATTAGACGATACAAATTATTTTTCTTAATTCCATATGTAATTAGGACTTTTCTTGGAAGGGCTAGGTACAAGAGTCTCGAAAATATCTTTTCTTTAAAGATGATATGAACTGAAAATAATATGAAACAAATGAAGATGTACTGAAAGAAGATGATGAGACGCAAAAAATATTTCTTCCCATTTTTACTGTATCAGTTATTGTTGGCAAATAATATCATGGTGCTAGCCGAAATTCCAGAGGAATTATAAGAAATTATAAATACATTAAACCAAGAAAGTTGAAAAGTAGGTTTAGAGATGAACTCAATAAAAGCTAAATGAATGACTGACAGCCGCAAACTACCCATCAATGCAAGAATAAACAAAATTGAATATGTGAACAGCTTCAAATGTTTGGGGAAATAGATATCGTTTAGAAAATAAAAAAACTAAGAGGAAATCGAAAAAAAGGAAACATAACCTGGAAAACATTCTTGTTCCTAAAAGAAATTTTAAAAGGTGATTATTCTACACACATGAAGAACTGAACGACTCCTGTCTACTGCCTTGTTTGTAATGTGGATGTCAAACGTGGGTTTTTACTAATAAAACAACGAAATATACAGACAACACAAAGAGCTATGGAGAGAAGAATACTAAAAATAACAAAAACAAATAGAAAAAAGAGATAAAAAAACAAACTAACCGATTACGCAAGCTCTAAAGCCAAAGTGGCAATCAAGAGAGGCAGACCAAGCAGACGGTGGGCTGACGACATAACCGGGAGAACAGGGAAAGACCGGTTGACCCAGGATAGTGAGAGAAAATTATGGAAGAGGATGGAAGAGGCTTTCACCCAAATAGGATCCATACCTCAAAAAGTGACAATTAACTGTACTAACAATAGGCTATTTGACTATATTTTTATATATATATATATTACTTTACTAGAATAGAATAAGTAATAACATTAAAAACGTTTACAATAAATATATCTTACCTAGGACTTTTCAAAACAAAGTTACATCGGCTTAAAAACTGACGAACTACCATTCGCGCGAAAACGCCCCATACAAAACACTGACTAACTGGCTTATGACGTCACTGGCCAGTTATTTAGCATTCACTATAAGGAAGTTTATTGCATGTTTTAATTTTCTCATCTCTTTGTGTGGAAACTATAACTTTTGATAATAACTTTTTCAATTTAATGAACAAAAAAATGGACACTTTTTCCTATTTAAAAGTTTCAATTAATTGTATATAAATTGTAATATGCATTATTTTTTTCATCCCAAGGTTTTTAAAACCTACTCTACTGTTTTAAAATATTTTTGAAAACAATACCAACATCAGTCAAATACCCCATTAGACAATTATCAAACTATTGACAAATACGAACAAACAATATAACAATGTAAAATAAGGCTATGGAATAACAATTTTTCAATATTCAAAATTTGTCGCGCTAAGAAGTCCATATAATTGATGACCTGCGATATATAAAGTAATTTAACATTAAGTGAACTACCAAACCCCTGATACTCGAGCCAGACTTGCATTAGACCGTCTTTTTTCTTTCATAAGCAATCAATTTTGCAATTCTCAAGTGTTGTGTTGATTACAAGCTATACAACGTTTAACCGCGCAACGCACTGCGGGTATTCGGGTTCGATTCGCGGTCTCTCGTCGTTGGTTGTAAGAAATTGCTATAGTATTTATATAAATTGTACATAAAAGTAGGTAAATATATAAATAAATATATAAATAATTGCTATATTTACGTTATTTTATATAAACATTTTTAATATAATGACGTGTTTATATTTACATATCAGTAACTGTAGTATCTTCACTGTCTGTCGATCTATGGGGTACCCTAATGAGTACAGTACCCTAGAGAGAGAATATTTGAAGATCTCGAAATATGTAATACGACACATATTTTCCTGCGAAGAGTGGACAGGATTGCTTATAATAAGTCTAATATATTATAGAAGAAAATCTGAAAAAAACCTTTTATTTTAAACTTACTAAAAAGTAAAAAAATGGGGTTTTTATTCAGCACCTGACCATCCCCATAAACAAAAACCTTATCAAGACATAAAACGAACCCAAACTCGATGTGTATACTATTCATCATTAATGAGATTCTTGGTCCCCTTTCTATCTCCATAATCAGATTTTGATTCTATCATCATCATCATCATATATTGTAGCCAGAAACAAGTATGTATGCTAGATTTTACTTCTCTAACCCATAAGTGGGTAAAATATTGTGTACCCATAGGTGGGTAAAAATACTACCCATAGGTGGGTAAAAATACTACCCATAGGTGGGTAAAAATACTACCCATAGGTGGGTAAAAATACTACCCATAGGTGGGTAAAAATACTACCCATAGGTGGATAAAAATACTACCCATAGGTGGGTAAAAATACTACCCATAGGTGGGTAAACATACTATCCATAGGTGGGTAAAAATACTACCCATAGGTGGGTCAAAATACTACCCATAGGTGGGTAAAAATACTACCCATAGGTGGGTAAAAATACTACCCTTAGGTGGGTACCCATAGGTGGGTAAAATATTGATTACAATATTAGTAGCAACGCAAGTTATATAAATCAACGAATGGTAATACTAGAAACTCAGTTCCAACTGTGAAATTCAATGAAGATATAATTTTTTCTAATTTTACTCCATCTCTTGTTTAAGTGGAGTAAGCAGTAATGATCGAATGATATACTCCTCTATTCTGCCTATTTGCTTAATCGATTTTCATGGATGATTTCATACACGTATTTCTACATTCAAAAATGAATGTTAGGGTCAAAACTTTCAGAGAAAAAATAGCTTAAAAATCAACTTAGTACGCTTAATGAATATTTGAGAATTTTGATGAAATTTTATTACAAAAGACAGTGTAATGAGTTACGAGAAAATTCAAACTTCTCCACTTTACACCAAATTTATTATTTTCGATGAAATTTGATGTTTAAATGTGATTGAAGACTTTAAACGCCATAAAGCGTAAGTTAAATAAGAATTTATATTTAAAATAAAACTGAAATACACGCTTTGCTTATTAAAACGAGTTAAGAGAGTCCGAATTCGATGGGTTTACTGTTTGCCATTGAGGAGTTCTCGTAACCAACTCCGTCTTCCCTCGTCAGATCCTCCTGGTTACAATGTATTTATATATATATATATATATATATATATATATATATATATATATATATAATAAAGTGGGGTTAGTTACCCCATTTATAACTAAAGAACGGCTGGACCGCTTTTCATGATCTTTGATTTGTTGGATTTATCTCCACCCCGAATAACTATTAAAATATTGGAAAAATTCACAAAAAAAATTTATGAAGAAAATTCATTTTCCCATACATTTTGTATGGAACGACGTTTTTGATAGATATTTCGAGAATGGATTGACTGATTTCGATGAATATTGTTTCGTCATCTCGGCTTCGAGGAGTTTTCTCGCGCATTGGAAAAGTAAGAAAATGACAAATAATTTAATTGAGTATAAAATAAATAACAGAAAAGTATGTCATAAATAGCAGAATTTTCATTTTAATTTTTTTACCTTTATTGAACTTAATTCATTTTGAGTATTAATTTAATTTGAATAAAAAACTCAATTTAATTTAGCTAATAAATTTAAAAAAAACATATATTGATTCTGAGGCGGTACGAATTTCGTCGAGTCAGTTAGCTGACATGAAAAAGACATTCCTAGTGTAAACCTTGGAGATAACTAACGATAGAAATTGGTCGAGCAATTTCCATTGATTCCGATAAGTATTGTTCTATATTGTTTGATATATCATTTAGAGTAAATCATTAAAATCACTATCAACATTACGGAACACGCCAACGTCACTGAATAATAACTACAAAACTTTCAAATATCGAGCAACTCATACGACCCTGGTACGTTTATTCAATTCGGGGCAAGCTGCTGTCAAGTTTATTGTGACAGATGTGAGGAATACCAACATGAGAAATAAAAACAAATACATACAATATATGCAATACTTACTAATTATCTATATTATTAGATACACTGTATACAATATTACATTATATTTTTGAGGATATTGTATGTTTTGCATGACATTCCAGATTATGGCTATCATTTAGGCTATTTGTTCTGTAAATCGTATTATGTTCTTATAATAACAACAACGATTTTTAATAATAATGTCAATAACAATTTATTTAAAACTGAATTATAAAACCACAAAATAATTACAAAAACGATATTCAAAACGCGAACTGTCAAAATATATATTTCCGTGACGCTACCGCCATCTTGTGCCGCGCTTTTTATTTACCGCGCGGTTTTATTTCTCATTTGGCGATTTTTTTTGCTAACTGGATTTAATTTACGTAATGTGGGTAAGTTATAAAAAATTAAAACATGACTTTTGACATTTATTTGATAAATGTACAACTTAGAAGTAACCAACAGCCTTGGTCAGCATTACATTTTTAAATTGACACGCTAGAATGACAGATTTAATGCTAATGGATAGTTCCATAGCGTTTCATGAGCTTATAACGCTATTCTGAGGCCATCTATCGGTCACTTCAGCTAGTAAAGTAGAAGTATTGGCGATATTTTCAAACGAGGAACATAATCGTGCATAACCAACTTTGGACGTTGTATAGAACCGACTGGATCTAGAAACATGAAATTTGGCGTACCAATAAGGCAAGTTATCCCGCACGCTTCTCAAGCTAAAACTGAAAAAATAATTAAATAAATATATATATATATATATATATATATATATATATATATATATATATATATATGTAGCTAGCCCTGAACATTTAGCATATATACACCACATATTTATCAAACGAAAATCGAATCGAAAACGAAATCCATACCTCAATATATGATTTGCAGCACAAAACGAACGTTACGTGGAATTTAGGATAAAACGTACAAACTTCATACTTATCAAATTAACAAAACTCCTGGACTGGGAATTGGTCCATACTAAATTAAAATAGAATACCTCACTTTAAGCTGTCGGTTCACAGTCTCAAGGCAAACAGGGCCACGGAACAGATACATAATCCCGACTATATTCTGAACAATCCTATGTTATTACACACATAGACAAGAATAACTGTGTTATTATAACCTTGTCAGTCAGTGTTTGCTGTCGTTATCATAATTATCTCGTTCGTAAGATAATTTTATAAATAATTTTAATAGTTTTCCAGTTTTTAAGTAACATGTAACACGTTACCTAAAAACTGGTGACAGGCTTATTTTGTGGGTGAAAACTACTTATTTTGTCGGTAAAAGGCTTGTTGTGTTTTCTTTGTGCATTAAAATTACTATTTTATTAGTATATTTTTTCAATGTGCATTTTCATTATTAAAATAAACAATGGCGAGTAAGTAAACAAGCTATCGAATATTGCTTTCTTTGTTATATAATTGAGGTAGGATTTTCAATTTTTTTTGCGAAAAAAATAGTATATTTGGGAATGGTAAATCGAAGTAAATTCCGAAACATTCCTAAGAAATCGAATATTGAGTACTTTTACATAATTTTTATGATTAACGTTAGAGGCTAAACGGGAGATGCATTTTATATCAAATGTATTGCTGGCCTTGTTTATTATTCGGAACTCAATATAGTAAATGGAATAAAAGGGATTTTAATTGCCATTCTTAGCAACACTAAACACAGTATTTCAAAATATAAAGAGGAATTGCTACAAAAAAAAAACAAACCCAAGAAATCATATGCGCAAGTAGATCGCATAAAGTAAGGTTATAAAATTTGTGTTTGACAGCCAATTGACAGCATTTTCTTCATAGAAAGAGAATTTTTGAAATAATTTTTTTTATAATTAAGTAATCGTGCCCAAGCCCTAATTATTTTAGATATTAATTAATAATAAATTATTTTACGTGTATTCTTTCATTTAAAGTGAAAAAAACGGAAAGTTTACATTATCGCTAAATTGAACTTGTACCAAAAATATGTTAATTCAGAAATATCGTGCAAAATGAAACTACAAAATTTTAGCTATTCGCATATAGAAACTTGTATCGAGGGGCAACTGGCTATATATATATATATATATATATATATATATATATATATATATATATATATATATAAACTATGCTATGCTATATGCAAATAATGTAGCAATAATAACGGTTATAAACATAATTTCGTTTGAAATTGACTTGTAGATTGTTTTGATTTTCTCTGTCATATATTTTATCAAAGTCACTGTACCGATTGTTCTTATAAATTCAATTATAGAATATACCTTTTGTACTGTATCGATTATTCTTATAAATTCAAGTATAGTATATACCTTTTGTACTGTATCCATTATTTTTATAAATTCAATTATAGAATACACCTTTTGTACTATATCGATTATTCTTATAAATTCAGTTATGGAATACACATTTTGTACTGTAACCATTATTCTCATAAATTCAATTATAGAGTACACCTTTTGTATTGTATCGATTATTCTTATAAATACTATTATAGAATTAAAAAAATCACGACCAGTAAATAAATTAGTCAGTAAGATTTATTATTTTTTCAACATCAAAAAGGTTTTTTTGAATAATTTATATGGAAAATATTTCTTCCCAGTACATTGTTTTTCGTTATCAATTTTTCTGGCATCATAAACCGTATAGGTTAAAAAAAAAATTTACATAATTCGCTTTTCGTCTAGCGCCTTATATCAGTTTTATTGTATTATATAAACACTATCGCAACTTTCTATAGAAAGTAACATTTGTCTCTAGGGTCTGCATAAGATAAAGATTTTGTGGAAATGAAAAGCTTAATTGTACACCGATTTTCCAAGTGGGATAAAATCAATGCCTCGGCTGGTACTGGATTGATCACAACTGACAATAAATAGTGCTGCGATCCCTTTTTTCTCAACGCCTATATGCTTAAATTTATTGATCAATAGAAATCTTAGCTAGCATAACACTGACATGCTTACATTTCTTGATTAACAGAAATCTTAGCTAGCGTCCTTAAGAAATTTACGTTAATCAACACATTTTCTGCAAAATAAACTGAAAAGACATTTCAGTATTTTTTGCATTAAATATACATTTAGCCTGGGTAAATGAGTTGGATCATATTTAATTTAACTAAAAGGAAGTACGTGACCAGCGTAATTTAAAAATTCTATCCCTTTTTTCCAATATTTTGAAGAATAACAGCAATTTGCCTTGTCTTAATTTTGGATTCAAAGCCTAAGGTCCATCTTCTATTATTACTCGTTCACCATGTATGCTGACAATTGATATTCTCTAAAACAAAGGCGAATCCGATGTTCAAAAGATATGGCCGATTTAAATTGCTAAAGTGGTTTGAAAAAGGTAAATAATCATAAATTGTTACCGTATCACTACCCTTTCTCTCCCTATTCTACCTTCCCCTATTTTATATATCTTCCCTAATCATGTCCATACTTAATTTCATGTTATTTTTATATATTGTAAGAATTAATTGCTTTTGTGAGTTTTTTGCAACTAAAACTATAGTCAAGGACCATTTGAGTCAGAACCTTTTCATTGGTCATAACTCATAATAGGTATTGATTTAAGCAACATAGACAGGCCCGGAGCGTACAAAACGTGTCAATATACATTATCTATATGTATATTATCACACTAAAACATATGTACTAGAAATGAGCAAAAAAAATTGGGTGTGGCTGTGTCATGGACACTGCCGTGTGTTGTATGTGAATACGTCTATGTAACGGGTTATATTTTTTAAATAAGATATTTTTATTTATGTATTTAGGATAAAAGCAAGAAAACAAGTAATTATTCTGTTACAATAGCGTATAGGCCGACATTATGTATTTATGATAATATTTTTTTATTCTAACGCCTTATTATATTCACTGTCACTACTTTAAACTAATGTTTTATATACAATCGATAAATTTTGACGACAGCTGACGATTAAAACTTAAACAAACATCGTAGCTTTTCTGAATCAAAAGTTATACTAATTGCAAATCTCGATAAGCAGCAAAATAACCTCAAAATGGCGGTGCTTCCCCCTCCACCGCGCGCGATGCGTCACTGTTCTCGCTTATCGTAATGAATTCTTTGATCCTTTAGATATCCAGTGGTATAATTTAATTTGATGTAGAGGATAGATTCGAAACTGCAACGCCAAACTGTATCCCCCGATTTTGTTATCATTAGGGTTTTTGGATTGCCCCTGTATCAAATAGCAAATTCCCCTGCAAATTCAAAAGCCCCCGTAGCAAATTTAAAGACGTATTCACATCAAAAGATTGAGTCAATAAAATGAACTAATTCGAAATTAGTTCATTTTATTCACTCAATAAAATTAACTAAAAGTAAAAAGAAATAAAGAATCGATCTATCAAAAATATATCGATCTTAAAAAATTTAAATCAATAGGTCGCAAATCTCAATTAATCAGTCAGTTGTCTTTGTTTTATTCGTGGTAGATCGTTTGTACCATAGAAAAACGATGGATATTTGTTAGTTAACATATATTTTGACATTCGTCATTCAGTTACGTGATAGTGCATTATTTAAATACGTCAAAGTGGTTAGTATTTTGTTAGATTTCCTAAAAAGTATAAAGTAGTATAGATGAAGTTTTTATTTTGGCAGGTTAATTAGGTTTTTTTTTAAATATACTATTATGTCGTTTCGTAAATGAAAAGAAATATGGAATCATACGAGTTTATGTTGACATTCTTATTACCTTATAGTTTATTTGTGTTTTAAAAATGATTTAGTTAGAAAATTTGAGTGTTTAGTGAAACTTTCTGAAAATGAAGTCTTTTTCTATTCTGTGATTGCTCATCTGTGATTCTTATAGTTAGATTATTAATTTTTTAAATGATTTAAGTATTTTGTGTATTAATAAATATATTTATTTTTTAAACAAGTGTGGTTTAGTAAAAATGCGAATTTTCTGTTTTTGTTTTAGTTTAAATGAAGGAGTATAAGTAAAAGCGAAGAGTTTAAAAAACGAGAGCTCGGCCGCGATTTTATGAAAAATTGCTTCGAAAAAGTTCACGTACAAAAAAGCATTTTTCAAAGGAAGTATAAGTTATAAGTTGTCCGACCGAATAACTTCTTAGCAATTCATAAAAAAAAAACAAACTCAAAAAATTAAAATATTAAAATGAGCAAAAAAGAAAGCACAAAGTGAGGTTATAAAATGTGCGTTTGACAACCAACTGACGGGCATTTCTTCATAGTAAATGCATATTTCATAACAATTTTCTAATAAAATAATCGAGTCCGAGCCCTGATTCTTTAAATGTGTCGTTTTTTATGTATATTCTTTCATTTGGACCAAAAAAACCTGACAAATTAACATTTTTGCTAAACCAGACTTATACCTTACTTTTCGATACGTTTGTCTAGATTATTAAATTGGTTGACTAGTTGTAGATAATAGTAGTAGTAATAGTCACAGTGTTGAGTGACTGATGATACGCCAATCTATCTGATATAAGACTGCCAGTCTCAAGCCTGTAAAGTATGAGAAGAAAGTTGACCTTTTTTTTAGGTTCAAAGAACGAACTAAAAGAACTAGTTGCTGACTTCTAAAGATCTAGATTGAACTAGGTCGCACAAGTGACCTAAAACGCCCATTTCTAATATGTTGTTATACAAAGATGTGCATCTCTCTATTTATATCACACTATTTCGTTGTTAAGATATACGTCCACCAAGTTGTTTATCGCTCACACATCTGAGACATGAGATATTTTTCTATATCTCAGTATCAATGTCATTTTGTAAACATTAAAAATACACAAACGGTCTAAATAATAACAACCTCACCCTTCTTAAGTTCCGAGTGTACAAAACGTATGAAAATACGATATGTATGTGTGGGTCATCAACAGTGATGCTAGTATAAAATTTTATATTCTCCGCTTTGTTAGACATAAATCCCAGAAATTACCTCTAATTAATCTGCCTTCTAATTAATTCCCCGGCATGGTGTAACGAAATAAAACATTGCTTGTTTAGTTCAAAATTTTGTGACAGTAACAATAATGTTAAATATTTATTTATCAACTTTTATGCATAATACCTATATCGGACTTATTGCTACATGAGCAATCTCTTCCGGTCAACCATAAAAATTGGTATTGAAATTTAGTTGGCAGACTGTAAGAGATTTTACAAATAAAAATTATATATAGTACATTAGACAAAAAAAAATACAAAAGTATAAGTGATATATACTATTGACATAATTTGGGATGGAAAAGACAGGAAAGGACAAGGGCACAAAGGAAAAGGATTCAGGAGAGGCAGGACTATGAAATACGGCAGCAGTCAATCACTGAAGTGAAGAAATATGGAGAATTTATTGGTTATATAAATCTCTTTGTTGCACAAACTGAATCTACACATTTTAATACATACATTTTATATAAAACTATATTGAAAATACCATTTCTCACAATTAAATGAAACTACGTGATGTAGTATTATTTCTACTTTTTTTAAATTCTTTACCACGAACTTAGTTTTGTTGTATTGCAACATCTTCAGGTGGCCTATTAGCAAAGAAGCTGTTTGAAAATGGTAAATAATCATAAATATTTGCTAATAGCCCACCTGAAGATGTTGTAACACAACGAAACCTAGGTCGTGGTAAAGAAATTAAAGAAAGTAGAAATAATACTACATCACGTAGTTTCATTTAGTTATGTATAATGAATTTCTACAAAATTAATGCCAAATATATTCTATATACCATTTCTGTTTCCCCTATCTTCGCTTCCAGTTTACCCTTATTAGACTCGAACCTTTGTATATTTCCTGCTTTGGATATCCTTTGCTTGGTATTCATTAAAGCAAAAATATTGCCATTGTTAAGGCTTGCCATATTGTATGTATTAATGTTATTTAAGATGCTAAACACCCTTTCCATTTAAGAGTTTGAAAATGGTAGTATTACTCGTAGAAGTAGGCCTGTCACTTTTTCTAAACAAGAGTTTTGAACAAATAAACACCAGTATTGTTTTCAAGTTTAAAAAGAACTCTGATCCAAAAATTAAAAACTCTGGTGAAATTGCTAAGTTTATTGACTTTTTTTATTCAAATTTTGTGGGATTTTGGTAACTATTAACGAAAAAAAGGAATTTTATTTTGACAACCTAAATGAATGAATAAAAACCGACATAGATTTTTTTACTACTGTAAAATACTCTTTTATCTAAATCCCGGAATTACGCGATTTAAAAAAAATCCACGTCCACTCCACGCGCTGACATCCCATTCCCCACTATCAGGGAATTCCCCGTAGATTGGCAGCACTGTTCATCATTCCCGCCAAACGTGTATGAAGATACGAGACACACACAATATTGTACACATACAGAGTACATTACAAAGTATTGGTCTCTCCATCTCTCACACACTATTACGTAGTTTAAATATATGTTCTCTTTCTCTCTATTTTTCATCTCTTTCACACCCGTAACATGTCCCATTATTTTTGTCTCTTAGTCGCATTATTTTTGACGTTTTGTAAACAAATATTAAAAACACGCAATAATTTCTGAATCATTACAATTTATTTAATATCTTGAACTTACGAGTGGAATGTTACATCTTTGGTCTTGTTTATGTTATGACTTGTGTTGTTTCCGGAATGAGCGTATAATAACGTTGGGTCCTACGAATTATATTTTCTTGAAATATTATATATTGACACAATACAGCTTGCGATGTCAACTTTAAGCAACTGACGCTAATATGTGCGCCTGCACACAATATATTACGGACGTTTTTGTGTGTTTAATGTTTGAGCAGGGCCTATTTAGTTATTTTCATAAAGATAACCTGCACATTAATTAAATAATAAAAGCTAAAAACTAAACAGTGTCTATGTTTTTTTTCCTGTTTTATTTAATGTTATAATAAAATACATGTAACTATTTAAAAATCCATTAACTTTCATCCTTCCAGAATATTTTTTTCTTCCTACGGCCTTTTTGATAGCCTATAATAATTTACACAAGACTAAGTTCTCAGTATTTATTATTTTTATTACGTGCAAGGGATTCGTCTATATAGAAATAAGTTGACTTATTTTATGTTCGTGTGCACAGAACTTTGCTGTAAATAAATAAAAACAAGTATAATTGGTACTTAAATAAATCCACGTGTACCATACACATAGGTGTGTCTGCGTGTCTATGTTACGTTATCTCGTTAACGAATGAATGTAAAATTTAATTAGAAAATCTCGACGGTTTCGGCTCAATAAAAATGCAAATAAGCAATGGAAACAATTTTTAATAGAACGCGCAATAAAAATCAGCTGATTAACATCGATAGCTAGAAGTTTTCTTACAAATGTAAATTATTATGATTTAAATGCTAATCGTAAATATTTTACTGCCGATTATAGCACTTTCACGGTATTAGAGTAGCCAAATATGTTGATATCAATACGTATTTTAATAATAGCATCAGTAAATTAAAATATAACCACGTAATTAGCATATATAAACACAGCGACATCATGTCAAGGTCAAGAATTAGTGATGTAGAAGATAGATACCCGATAGTTACATATGTAAAAAAACATAAACCTGTTTAGAGCTAATACTGGCACATAAGTTCATATCAGTCTAAACGTTTAAAAGTATATAACATTTTAATTGAACTACTTTTAATCAATGCAAATTGGCCGAATTAATTTCGTATTTAAGTATTTGCTGACTGTCCTTACATATTTGAAAAGTTAAAGGAAATTCGATAACATAATGTAAAACGGTGTGGAGACTCGATCAGGTCGTGTTATTGCAATTCGACTGTGACTGTGATTCGAGTTAGAAATGTATAGTGAGAGATATAAAAGATATAGCTCACATGTTACGATCATATCTATCACTCGCTTATTTGAAATCAAAATGTATCAGTACATCACTAGCTCGGGAGTGATCGGCGTCTTTTTCGTTTATATGTTTTGACGTTACGTGAAAGAGAAAGAAAACGATCGAACTGTTTAGTCATATCTGAACCTGGTTCTATGTACATGAATATAGTTATTCGCGATCCAATGTGACCGCTATGTTAAAGTATACTTTAGTTCGCTCAAAATATTTGCGCAAACAAACATTTTTTTGTATCATTTCAAAATTCTAATTTATAATTGTATAAATACGCCAATCTATTCCCAATTATTTAATTATTATTAAAGTTATGTTATGTATAATTTAAATTTAGGCTGACAGTCCTAAATCCTAAACCTGCAAAGTATTAAGCAAAGTGAATACTCTTGTAGAATTTATTTTCACATAGTGCGTATGTTCAATCATTATTATTTATCACCATGTTGTATGACCATTGTTCAACGGTTCAAAGTATGCGTAATAAATAATATCTTTAATAACTCGGAGTACTGAGATACTGGGCTACTGAGCTGGAGATATAAATGAGTGGTATATATCTTTCCAATCAAATTATATATATCATTCTTTTCTTTATATACCTCACATTTTTCTCTTGTTATTTGGCAAATAGCGTT
The DNA here is from genome assembly GCA_039881145.1 of Druceiella hillmani. Classification (NCBI taxonomy): domain Eukaryota; kingdom Metazoa; phylum Arthropoda; class Insecta; order Lepidoptera; family Hepialidae; genus Druceiella; species Druceiella hillmani. The sequence goes on from JAYKKI010000035.1 coordinate 7,899,487, forward strand.
ATAGTTCAGAATAAGCCAGAGTCTCGGTGAATTTCCCATTGAAAAAATGCCTTTATGCTTCAGTGATCTTAATCCTTGCACTGAAATATCTCATGTTCTAAGACTATTATAATTTACAACGTGATATTGATTCAGTGGTTAAGTGGGTTGAACAAGTTAACTATGGCTTAATCTGAATAAATGCTAAGTAGCGGTGTATTATCGTTGTATAAATTTTACATCAGCAATAACTTGGTGCGTTATCGAGTAATTATCATGGATTTGCGTGGATTCAATGCATAGCCTTTCATGATTACGCCACTGGCATATCTCATTCGTCCTTCGGTACGATCGGATTCGTCCTGAGTAATACATGCGATTCTAAAATGTTGCACAATATTATTGTCTATAGGTTTATTGCATAACTCGTCAGTTCGCAATAAGATGAAGTCATGATCATGGAAACATAGAAGTAACTATGTGGAGATGTCAAGAGACTATAAAATTTTTCCTACAATTTAAAGAATTTCGAATGATTTCAAGTTACATTTACAATTTTGTGGTTCATTTAATAATGACAATATATATATATATATATATATATATATATATATATATATATATATATATATATATATATATATACATATGTATATATGTATATATATATATATATATATATATATATATATATATATATATATATATATACATACATACATATGGATACATATATATAAATTTTTTCTCCGTGATCAAGAACCCAAATCTATTATAAACACTGAATAAAATATAATTTAATATAATAAAATTTTGCGCGCTCTATTCTAAAATCGCAAAAATTATTTAAAATGTTCTTTGGGGTCGCTGATAACATAGCTATCTTCTTTTCTTCTATTTTGATTAGATATTAGTGAATGTGATTGACTTCCATTTTGTTTTATTTCGATGAGATGATTGAAGATTTCGAAGTTACCTTTTCAAACGGTTGTGCAAAATTCAGATGTTCCTTGTCTGACTTAAATAAATATATAAGGCTTCGTAGGCTCAAACCATTTATTATATCTTCATTCCTAATTAAATACATAATACTGGCGTAGATTATTTAAGCATGTAATTGAGTTCGCAGATTGTTTCCCTGTAACAACTAAGATCATTCAAATGTTATGTATTTTACCATTGTCATTTTGTTAACATTATTATACTATTGTGTTGAACACATTTCTTGGCCAATTATTATTCATATATATTCATTACGTATTAATAATTTGTAATATATCGACATATGCGTATTAAATGAATATATTTGCTTACAAATATAAGATAATATTTATTTAAAAAGTGTAAATGTATTTATACAATTAACCACTATTTTTAACGTCTTTATTAGTATTCGATAAAAATTCCTTTCTAGTACGAGTTGAAAAGTTTTTAAATAAATTAGTTTTGAATGTGCGTTTCATAGATAAATTCTCCTCTTTTATTTAGGAAAAAAAATTGAAAGTAATTATGCGATTCTTAAATATAATATGTTTGTAAATATTCCTTTTCTTAATATAAACGCAAATGTATTTTGAAACAATTGTTGAAACGACTCGTTTCAAACTAACATACGAACGTGTAGATTAGGATTAGTAATATTGACCACATTTAATAAAATATAGTGGAGTTGCTCTTTGGTTACAAATTGACAATTGCAATGTTGACAGTGAAACCATAAAGTATAAACCTTTCGAAAGTCAATGTTTGACATTTAAACACGTGCGGTTAGCGTTTTTCCTTTAAGGTACAGATCGTACAATAATTTAAGGAACGTATAAACTTTAAAATGGGTAAATCTAAAAAGTTTAAACCTTCCCAGGTCGGTAAAAATCAGGCTCTTGCCGATCAAATAGAAGGTTCTAATGCACTCAAACAAAAAAATAGAAATAAAGACAGATTTCGCCAAGAAGATGATGAGGAGGTACATTTATTTTTGCGTTAATTTTTATATGCTTGTAAGATGTGATCAAAATAACTTGTCATTTGATGTATTTTTGTTCAAAAGTCATTGGATATATTTTTGTTGTCTAGTAATTTTTTTTTTATCTCTTTCAATAATTTGTAGGTTATTTGTTTGTGATGTGGATATATTTTGGTAAAAGTTGTCTTTTTTTTAATTGGAAGAAAAGCTAAAGTAAATAAGTTGTGTAGATGTTATCGGCGTAATTCATTATTAAATTTAGTGAAAAGCGATTTCAAAAGTACTCTTGTTATGAAGAAACGGCTGTCAAACATGAAATTAAAAAAAAAGTGATTTGAAAAAGTTCCTATACAAAAATGCACTTTTTCAAGGAAGTTTAAGTTGTTTTTTGAACTAATTGCCATTCTTAGTAATACTAAAAGGTATAAGTTCAGTTAGCGTAAATGCGAATTTCCCGGCTTTTTTGGTTTAAGTGAAAAATATACATAATAATATTTCTTTTAAAGGAAAGAATATAGATATACAACGAAGTATTAACCAAAAGCAGTGCTCGGTCGCAATTATTTTATTTAAAAAAAAGTTCCCATACAAAAGTGTGTTTTTCCAAGGAAGTGTAAGTTATACATTTTTGGACTTAATTGCCATTCTTAGTAATACTAAACACTGAATTTGTAAATCCAAAAAGGATATTTATAAAAAAAATAAAAATATTGAAATGTAAAAACAAGAACACAAAAAGAGTTTGCATTTTCGCTAAACTGAATTTATAACCTTTATTACACAAACCATTTTTTTAATAAAAATTTAAATTTTTTGATTTTTTAAATCACTTCGTATTTGTATCGCATATTCAGTTTTTGGGATTACTGAGTATGGCAATTAAGTCCAAGAAATTATAACAAATATTTCATTGCAATACTGCAAAAAATTTTTATATAATTACAAATGGCGATATAATTGAGATTTGGCAAAAATGCGAATTTCCCAATATTTTTTCATTTAATTGAGAGTTTTTTTCAATTACATAAAAAACCCCGTATTTAAAATTAGGGCTAGGATTCAATTATTTTATTATAAAAAATTTATTTCAAATATGCTCTTTCTATGAAGAAACGGCTATCAAACATAAATATAAGTTCTGTTTGCGCAAACCTCGTTGCTTATCCAATTATTTTGATTTTTGCAGTTTGTTTTTTTTTTTATAACTAATCCTCTTTGTATTTGCAAATTCTGTGTTTAGTATTGATAAGAATTGCAATGAAGTAAAATTTATAACTTATACCTCCTTGACAAAGCACACTTTTGTGTGGAAACCTTTTTCAAGTCACTTTTTTTTAATAAAATAATCGCAAACGGCTAATATTCTTGTTAAATACGATAAAATACTTATAAAAAAAGTTGTTATATAAGTTATTAGATTTGTGCGAAAATGTTACATTGCGTTATGGGACCATTTATATTCCGCACTGCACCAATTGTGACTTCTTGTGTCATTCGAGAATTCCAACTTGTGCAATTAGATATAATAATAAACACTTGTGCAAAAGATAATAGGTTTACGATATTACGATTTATTCCTGTGCTGATATCTTCAGAACTGTTTAATGTAAGAAAATTTAAGTAAACTCTAAATTAATATATCCTAAAATCTATAAAGGTTATCTACATCCGTTTAGTTGTTTCATAGCCTATTTTCACACATACAACAATACCTAGCACAATGATTTCAAAATAACATTTCGAAAGCTTTGATAAAACAAAAGGAAATATACTCAGAATGAGAAACAAATTCTTTTGAAAACATACATTTATTTTATATTTAATTAATCCAGCTCCATAGAAAAATTAAAAAATCGCTTTCATGTTCTGTAATTTAGAGATAATCTTAAATGGGTTTGAAACCAAACCTAAAATGGTGTATTTGTTAAAGGTAAATCGTCTTTAAATAGTATTAGTTTAAAATATATATTTTATTTAACTTTGTGTTGCCAAAAAAACGAAACGAAGTAACACATACGTCTGTGTATTATAACGTCAAGGCGTCCAACACTAGCAAATAAGAATTGTCATGGTTTGTCATAAGAATTGTCTGTTATGAAAAAACTACATTTGAAATTTGTTTGATTTCATTTATTTTCATGTTATAAAAGTGTACAATAATAAAAAAAATCATACCCACCTTTACTTTATTTTCCATATTCCGTTTCCTGTCCTCACCTTTATTCCTTCTTTCTTTTCGTACCCCTAAACCTGTTCCGAAGCCCCTCCCGACATATTGACCCGAACAGGTTATTCCAACCTGTTAAGTCTAATTTCTCATTCTTTGTCATAGTCTTTAAAACGAGGTATATTCCATTGCGCCCTATTTAGTATTTTTTTCTTATATTCAAAAGCCCCCAAGCAAACAACTTAATGTTCAAAGTATATGCTTATATTTATTCAATATACTAGAAGATATTGCTTATGTCGCAATAAGTCAGTCATTTGTATAATTATTACATTAAAGACGAAATAAAATATTACATGTAATGTAGGAATGGTCAGTAAAAATTGATATTTTACGCACTAAAATTAAATTATAATTTTAAATTATATATAATATGGACATGGTCAATAAAAATTCATGTTTTATCTATTAAAATTAAATTAGTACTTTCACTAGTCATTAGACAAGACAAGTAAATATCTGTACCCATCCTAGAATGGAAAAAAAGCAATAATGCTTATAAAAAAAATACACAAATTATGTGAAAAATTGCTCCATAATAGCTCATTAAATTAAACCTGTAGCCATATCTCGGTTTTAATATCTGACAATTGTTCAGTTGTTTTTTACCTTTAGAAATCTTGCATATTAAATGAACATTGGTTGGCTGGTAACAATTCCTTGCATACTAACGAGTTTATCTACTCGTAATATCACAATCAGATTGGACTAAGGATTTGTAATATTTATATATTTCAGTTTGTGAATGCCGATCTTTCAAAAAAGATCTTGAAAGCTGCCCGCCGACAGCAAGCTGAGCTGGATGGAGATGATGCCGGTCCATCTCCTGCTAAGCGTGTACAGTTGCCACCGGCTATTGCCGGTAGGTCTTTCTTTCTATTTGTTTCGTTTCCTGCGAGTATAAGCCAAACATGTCTTTTTTAAAATAATATTTTCATGTTATATAACTACATTCTATTTAAATGATATTAATATCACCGTGGAGAATTATAATGGTGTCTTATAAAAACAATACCACTTTTGATCATATAGTAATAATATATTAATTAATACCTCAACCTCCATGAGGAATAAAGGATTTCTATCACTGATGTTGATCAAGTTTTTATGGCATAAAGCTGCAGTTTCTTAAAAATTCATCCATTAGGTTTTGCATGACACGCTCCGTTTACCATTGTATTTTATTTTATTTCTGTCATTGCGATTTTGTTTTATTTATAAAAAGGTACAATATTTTCGGTAATCAAATTGTAAACTAACGTTTATTTCATGTAAGTATATTTAACAAATATGGAATATAATTAACTAGGCTGTATTTTACAGTAAAATTGTAAAGCTTCTAATGTTTAATTTTGACATAATTTATGTTTTAAATTGTATATATATATATATATTATGTATCAAATTTATGTGAGATATTTTTTTACCACATTAGGAGTTTTGAAGAACCAAGTGGAAGACTGATGGCTCAAGGTCAGATGTATATGAAGGGTGTAACAACACATATCAACATGCCTCAACAATTTTTGATGTTGAGCAAACATGTGGTCTTGCATTGTCTTGACAAACCATTAACGAGCTTCAGAGGTTTCTGAATGATGGATTCATTTAAACACAGTACAGACAGTACTTACCCTTGTTGTAAACCAAAAATCATATTGCTTAAACAAATGAAGCTATCAGCTGGCTTTTGAACCTGTAAAATGAACTAGTGCCATCTGTTTCCAAAATGCGTTAAGAGTTTTGGAACCACGCTATACGATTGTTGGAAGCATAAATAGATACATTTTTTATAAATTATGAAGATTCACTGACTCAATAAGGAATGGTTAACTTAATTGTTATATTTCAACCAACAGATTCAGATGACGATGCACCAGCCTCGGATGAGGACGATCTTGAACCAGACACTTTCTATGACAACATAGAGATAAACGAGGATGACGAACGAGCCCTCGAGATGTTCATGTCCGCACGGCCCGAGAAGACTCGCACCCTCGCCGACATCATAATGGACAAGATCACGGAGAAGCAGACTGAGCTACAGACACAGTTCTCGGATGCTGGAACATTGAAGTTGCAGGATTTAGATCCAAGGTTAATCAAATTGGAAATTGTAGTATTACAAAGTAGATATGTCGGTGACTTAATCACCATAATAGTTCAGATTGAATTAAGTGCTAAATGTTAGGGTAACAAAAATTAAACACTCAAGGTCTTCTTTTAATAAGCATATAACCAAAAAGAAAAAAATTTACTACAATGAATTTCATTTATAAAGCCTTTGGTTATAAAGACTTTCCGATAATAGCAACGTAACACCTTTGTCCCTAGAATTTAGAACACAATTTCCTAGAAAATTCACTCAGGTATAGTAACTTTTTATATAGGGCCGATTTTGGTTATAGACACTGCTTTTAGGAAGTTTTTGTAACAAATTCCTAGAAATTGTATGCAGATGTAGGGACCTTTTGAAATTCAATTGGCATGGACACAAAAACTCAGGACGTTATCATTTGTTTACATTCACAAACAGTCAACAAGTGTTAGCACCAACTTTTGTTTGTTGGCTGCTGTTATATTTCGTTTTGTTAATTGTTGGGACTGGGAGTTAGTAATACAGATCAGTTACAAATAAGCGTTGTTTAATAAGTACATTGTGTAGATAAGTTGCATTTTGTATCACAGATCCCTATATTGGAATATTACAACATGGATATAGCATCGTAATTTTAAAGGTCCCTTAGTCGTCCTTATAAGTGAAACCCAATGTATATTTTTATGTAATTTAAGAACACTATTGTAGAATTAAAAAAAAACGATGATCGAAAATATTGTCTGTGGATAAACTAGATGTGCAAGTCGCTTAAAAACAGAATCTTTATATTTCATTGGTAGAATCTGTATTACAGTTCGAAGAGAGTCAGCCATTATGTCCGCCAGTCCTTGAAACAAAAAAGTAACTTACTTTGAAGTACAAACAGACAAAACTTACTAATCAAGCTGAGTTGATAATAAATTTAATATATAGTTAATAATATCAACATAGTTTTTCATAATTATTACAGATAATCTCACAATATCGATGGGGGGAATGAACGTCTTCAATATATCTAAAGAAAAATCTGCTTGTAAACAGACAGAACTCACTAATCAATATTAATTAGGAAGATAATCAAGCATCTTCCTAACTAATATTATAAATGTGGAAATAATTTTTTTTTGTTACATAATAACTAAAACTAAACAACGAATCGTGCATATTCGTTATTTTCAAAAATATTTTTTGATATTTGTATGTGGGACGATATGGATACTTCCCTTTTCTATTCCCTACCAATTTTTTCTTGTTTATGCTTGGTCATCATATGCTGCAGCACGGAAGAGAAGTTCCTTTGATGAAATTTATTTTACCGTAGTTATATTATGGAAAGGTTTTATGCCCTAATTGACTGGAAAAACTCTCACTCTTCATATGTGATAACTATACCGATATGTTATCACGTATGAAGAGCGTAACAAGCGAACGTGTGCTCATGTAGTCATCATCTTTTGGCTATTCTGGTATCTAGAACCGATTTTAATTGAAGTTCTTTACTTTGCCACGGTATATATTTGCTCAACCACCTTAATCGCAGTTGCACCAGAATATGACGTGTTTGTGATGAGTGAGCATAAACTTAGCGAAGTATATCATTGTTGTGTTGAAATTATATTGAATTTTATTTAATCGTCCATTTAATTTTGGATCGAAAGTATTTTGGGCAGTGCCCCAATGCTCTATACGAATCGTGGATTTAGGTCTTCGTTGATTGCACAACTTTTTCAATATTTTGTATGAGAGCCTGGTATTGTACTGGAACTACTTAAGACGCAGCCCATAACTACATATATAACATATACTGTACCGTGTTTGTTGCAAAATCTGATATTTACAAAGTTTACATTCGTTTTTAAATTTTTCGTCAGTTTTATTTTATCATATTGGCTTTCAAATTTAAACTGCAAAATAATTAAAATTTGTTCTTACATTTACGAGAATAAAGTATGGTTGATAAAAAAAATTAAAAGGGTAGTTTCTTTTTTGATATTCAGATGGGAGGGCATAGCCCCATAGCCCTTTAGATAGGACCCCTACTGCATACTGTATAACATGTGGCAAACTGGAAACTATAAGCTATCATATTGAGGAACTTAAATCGGAATAGGTTTAGTACTTTTTGTGTGAATCCCTAAAAAACAAATAAAACTTTTTAGCAGTACTTCCAGGACTGCATCCGAATCTAGGTTTTAATGTAGGAATTTTTAGGCAGATTTTAACTGTTTATCTTTAGGGTATTTTCGCTTGAACTTGTCTTCATGCTTGATAACATAAATATTTAGACACAACTTTAAAAAAATAACGTGTTAATTGTACAGAATCAAGACAATGTACGAAGGAGTGCGTGACGTGCTGCAAAAATATCGCTCAGGCAAGCTGCCCAAGGCCTTCAAGATGATCCCCAATCTTCGTAATTGGGAGCAGATACTCTACGTCACGGAGCCCGCCACTTGGTCAGCGGCTGCCATGTATCAAGTAAGTTTATTAAATCGTTTTTGTATACAACTATTGAAAGTTAAACATTGTAATAGAAAATCTTATTAAATTGGTACGATATAATAATTGCCTCTGTATAAAAACTACCCGGAATCGTTAAAAAAAATTAACAGCTTGAAAAGAATCAGTAATTTTTTTTTGTTAGGTTGTTATAACCTTCATTAATTACCAAGCCAAATATGAGTTCTGTCAACTAATGTGTTTACGACAGCTGTCGTAAACACACTAGTTGATAGATCGCACTCATATGGAAGAGTGGGTCCGGCGTTATCACAGTTGTATTACAAACAGTGGGGATTACTTTGAAGGTAACGAAATAAGTTTTGTGGAATGAACTTAAAGAGACCGGTAAAAAAAAATTTAATAGAATGCATAATAACTTTTTAGAAAAGATTACAAAAAATAATCATTCTACTCATCATTCTACAATCATTATACTCTTGCATTCGTAGTATTAACGTGTAGCCATTGCCTAAATTAATTAAAAATAAAATGTTAACAAACATTGACAATGTTTCCATTGTTGTCAAAATGAATGCCTTTTTCCCTCTTGTCGAGGTTTACGTAACTTTTTTCGACGACCCTGTCATACCTATGGGCATCGTGGATTAATGTGGTACATCTGTGGATAGACGATATAACGAGACACAATCTATACTTTCTTTTATCTCGTTAGTTCAAAGAATCCCGTAGAAATTACACTTACAATGTATTATGAAAAACAACCTAACTTTTCATAAAAAAATACAAACATTTCTCTTTTGTCTGATTGACCATTTTGATAAAACTTTTAAGGAGCTTATTTTCGTCGTTTCCTCTATATAGCAGTGTGGTTTTTATTCTCATAACACCTGGGCCCAACACTATTATTACTTTTGCCAGTCTCCTTTGCATGTTTTTTAACGGGTAAATTTTATAATGAAGCATATTAATCTATGAACACTTTTATAGTAACTTGTCTCTCTAATCTAATATCTCTTTCTTTGGCTGTTCTTCTGTACTGTTTAGATGGCCAAGATTTCGCTTTGGCTTTAAACTTGTTAAGAGTTATTCTGGTCTATTATTGGCTAGTGTTCCACATATTTTTTATTTTTAATATATTGAGGTACCTTACCAAATGGTTACCGTAAGTTTGGGTCTAACTGTTGCTATATTACATTAACTTAATTCAGCTGAAAATATTTTCCTTGTGTGTCGATCATCCTTCCGTCACAGTGAAATGTCATAAATATTACAATATTATTTACACATTACGAATGACGAGTCGCTTGAATTTTGTTTGTCCAGAAACGGGTACGTAATTATATTATTGTAACTCAATTTAATGAGAGTTATTTTTTAAAGGAATTCAAAAAAGAAATGATTTTTCAATTTGACCGATTTTTCTTTTATGGTTATTCTAAATTCTAAATGAATTTACCAATTCCAGTGTATCTTTTTGCATTATGCTAACGATGTACTTACTTTAGAGTAGAGGTGGATATTTATGCTAATCATAATAAATGTTAACACCTGTTAACGTTGATGACAGTTAACTGTTTATGACAACTGTAAATATTAATTGTTGATGTGTTTATGCGCTGCACTGTAGAAAATATAACACCACACCGAAAATAGCTGCGCTGCGCAAATTTCTAAGTGTCCAAATAATCGTATGGACAATAACCGTCTATAAAAAACTGGCCACTGAATGCATAAGCCGTCGATTCGATATATTTAATTTACGTGTGTCAACAGTCAACACTTAGCAGTTAGCACTTAACGTTGATCGACATTAACTTTCTAACGAAACAATGCTTAACGTAAACAGTCGTTGAAATCAACCATTTTTAAATGCAATTGTTGATCAATTGTTAACATAAATCTTTGTCAACAGTGTTCATTGGTGATGCACGTTAACGTTGAGCCTTAACTGTTAATCGTTTTTTAACACAGATCTGCTTTAAACATAGGCAAAGGAAAAAAATATTTAGGTGTACAACAAAAAAATTAAAACACATTTAAATGCATTTGTCTCGTGTTTGTCTTATATATTTATTCGTAATTAAAAAAATAGTTATATATCAGTTACACGTCACCATTTTGTCTCGTATGCTTAACATTTCTTACAATGAAAATCCTACTGCCCCTATGAAACAGAAACTTCACTTCTTCAAACAAAGGTACTTATGCTATAATTTCCATCAGGCACTCTTTCCTAACAAAATGGTTTATTGACTTTAAAATTTTATATCCCATGAAATTAAAAATGTTTGTCGTTAGTTTCTTCTCATAGTGTAATTTAGTAAATAAACAATTATTGTACATTGCTATGTAATTCATTCGTCTTATTGTTTTGTCCAAAATAGTAATTATATTGTAATTGAGGATAAAAAGAAAATGTCCGTCTTTTTTAATCTAATAGAAACATTATTATTGTTTTCAACTTCACTTAAATTTTTCAAGCGAACTTTTAACTCTTTATGCAAACAAACAAGACATATCATTGAGCCAAATTTCATAGGTCTATGACAAATGAATCAAAAGTTGTGAAACTGTAATAAGCAGGGAGGCGAGCAAAAGAAGTCTTGTACTATTGTAGTTCTATTTCTACTTTTTGTCATATGAAACGAACCAGTTATGGTATAATTAGAAGATAAATTTCACAAACATTATGAAAAAACAAATATTTTTATATGCACAGTAATAAAATATATTGAAATGCAAACTCAAGGAAAACTGTAGTTCTATTTCCACTTTTTGGTATGAAACGAACCATTTATGGCGTAATTAGAAGAGACTATTTAATTTCTCAAATATTATGAAAAAACAAATATTTTTATATGCACAGTAATAAAATATATTGAAATGCAAACTCAAGGAAAACTGTAGTTCTATTTCCACTTTTTGGTATGAAACGAACCATTTATGGTGTAATTAGAAGAGGCTATTTAATTTTTCAAACATTATGAAAAAACAAATATTTTTATATGCACAGTAATAAAATATATTGAAATGCAAACTCAAGGAAAACTGTAGTTCTATTTCCACTTTTTGGTATGAAACGAACCATTTATGGTGTAATTAGAAGAGACTATTTAATTTTTCAAACATTATGAAAAAACAAATATTTTTATATACACAGTAATAAAATATATTGAAATGCAAACTCAAGGAAAACTGTAGTTCTATTTCCACTTTTTGGGTATAAAGCGAACCATTTATGGTATTAATTAGAAGAGACTATTTAATTTCTCAAACATTCTGAAAAAACATGTATTTTTATATTCAAAGTAATAAAATATATTGAAATGCAAACTCAAGGGAAACTGTAGTTCTATTTCCAGTTTTTGGGTATAAAGTGAACCATTTATGGTATAATTAGAAGAGTCTCTTTAATTTCTCAAACATTATGAAAAACAAATATTTTTATATGCACAGTAATAAATTATATTGAAATGCAAACTCAAGGGAAACTAGTTCTATTTCCAATTTTATTATAAACAAACCATTTGTGGTATAATTAGAAGAGACTTTTTAATTTCTCAAACATTATGAAAAAAGAAGTATTTTTATATTCAAAGTAATAAAATATATTGCAATTACTCTGTCACTACTGTTGAAAATGGCTGTCTTTAGTGAAATAGAATATAATTTTTGAAATAGCTAGTATTTTTTAGTATATAAAAAATCAAACAATAATATAAAGAACTAGCTTGACCCGTGCGAAGTTTTCGCATTATTTATTCCATTATGAAGCTCAGATGACAGATCAAACAAATATTTTACTAAAATTGACATATAGAGGCGCAAGTATCAAAAGCATTGAGCTAAAGCGCCACTTTATTTATACGTGAGTGGATTTGAAATTAAACAAAAATTTTACCGACCGTCAATCGTATTGACGTTGAGCCGTTAGATGGCGGCATTGCTGTTTTGTGTATATAATTTTAAGAATTAATTAATTTGCAAAAACAATAGCAATAATAAATTGTTTAGTTGTGGATGCCGGTAGAGCAAGCAATTATCTATAAAATGATATATAATTTATGTGGATTAGTTGTGAGGTTTTTTCTAAAGAGGGAGAGTAACATCTTAACCTTAGCGTATTAATATATATGATGATGATGATAATTTGTAACCATTATACAAAACAAGAAAGTTTCTTCATAAACAGGCATTTTAATTGTGAATAAGATGTAGAAATAAAATAAAAAATTTAAGGAAGCACTCAATAATTTTTTAGAAACCATTATAAAAAATAATAAATCGCAATGGTTTTTTTAATGTCTAATGCCATTGCCTACATAATTAAAAATAAACTGTCAATTGACAGTTATATTATTTCTGTGTATTGAAAATAAATGCCTTTTTAGCTCTTTTCAAGTTTCACGTGGCTGTGTTCCACGATCCTGTCAGGTCTACGAGTATCATGAATTGGCATGGTTTTATCTATGTATAGATGATATAACAAAACACAATGTGAACTTCGTTTCATTTTGCTGTGTCAAATAGTTCCATCGAAATAGTGTGAACAAACTATTATGAAAAGTAAACCGAGTTTTCATAAAAAAACCTGTCGAGTAGAGACTCGCACTACGAGGGTTCTGTACACATTTAGGTACTTATGAACTTGTGATATTTAGATTTTTCCCTTTACTTCTACTGTAAACCTCCCATTATGCCGACTCTCAAGATTATAAGTCGGCTAGAAGTACTTTATAGCTTTTGCTGATGGTATAAATAGCAAAAGCACATGCTTTAAACGGCCATATCTTTTTGTTGCGTGAACCAAAAAAACCTGAAATTCTTACAGCAATCTAATTGCGTAGACCGTTTCTGAAAAAAAAGGGCTTTGAAAGACAGACAGATGGACGGACAAGAAAGTGAACCTATTCCATTGTTAATTTTGAGGAATGGAACCTTAAAAAATATAATATTTCTTGTTTATCTGATTCGCAATAAAATTTTCAAGGTGTTTATTTTTCCTCTATTTAAGATGTCTTTCATCATTCGTGTAACATGTGAATATTATAAGGACTTTTGCAGGTCTTCTTTCGTTACAAAAAAATTAATGTTTCCAGGCCACACGTATCTTCGCCTCTAACTTAAAGGAGAAGATGGCTCAACGCTTCTACAACCTGGTGCTGCTTCCACGCATTCGCGACGATCTCGCCGAATACAAACGGCTCAACTTTCACCTGTATCAGGCACTGAGGAAGGCACTCTTCAAACCTGGTGCCTTTATGAAGGGCATACTGTTACCACTGCTTGAGGTAGGTATAGAACAATCTATGTCGCACTCACTCACTCAAAATAGTGAGAAATCTCAAGAAACATAGAGGCTAAATTTTTATATTTGGTATAAAATGAATTTTTAGGTTAATAATTTAAGTTATGAGAAATAAAAGGAACTTTAGTAAATACGTAATATTTTATTTTTTTGTTTCCCGAAGGCAATTTCCCGAATGAAAATGTGCATGAGATTATTTAGCTTTTATTATTCCTCTTGGCATGTGAGGTTTAAAAACAAACTAACAAAAATCTTTTCTCATTTATATACTACTAATATCAAAATAGATCATATGATATTTAATACTTAATGCACACATGGGACATGCATTTGTGGTTCACAAAAGAATTCAGTCTACCAAAAACCTGGAACGACTCTGGCCAACTCTAGTTGACTGTTGCTGATCCAGTCGTTAAGAGTTACAATATGCTAGAAAAATGTACCAAAAAACATGGAGAAACGTTCAGAGCGTGAAGTTAAAATATGGAAGATAGAATTAAAAAATGTAAAGTTAAGAAACATAGGGTTTAAAACACAGAGAAAAAAAGAAGCATATGGCTGAACACACACTAATGGAGACGACATATATTTAATCGGCGGCGAGTGCATGCCAACTTGTACAATAAGTCAGCAGAAAATTTGCCACTAAACTTTTCCCCCAAAAGTCTTGCAATGCACTAATCAATTCAATTATATCAACAGTCAGGTGACTGCACACTCCGCGAAGCGATAATTGTTGGCTCTGTGTTGGCTCGCAACTCTGTGCCCGTTCTACACTCATCAGCTGCTCTTCTGAAGGTGGCTGAAATGGACTACACGGGTGCTAGCTCCATATTCCTCAGGATATTCTTTGATAAGAAGTATGCACTGCCATACAGAGTAGTCGATGCTGTCGTCTTTCACTTCCTTAGGTGAGCTTTTCAAATAATGCAATTCACCATGTTTATTTTGATTCAATGCACTTCATTTCATTATGACAAATTTTACCAGATTTTCCGTAGTGTAGCTTTATTTTCAATTTAATTTTTAAAAAAATTTGCCAAGTATAACAATGGACAGTTTTGTAACTGTTTAAAAAAAATGCTACTTTCTACCATGACATGAATCCTAAATATGTATGTATAAACCCCTCGAGTGCACACATCACTTATAAGTGACGCTACCATTCACGGCATCTAGTACCCCTCAAACATAAATTAGTCAGGTTAAAGTAAGATAAACATATCCACAATCATATATCATCAGAAAGAGATAGCACTAATTAAATGACTGAAACTTGTCTGCAGGTATCGGTTTTTATCACAGCTATAAATTAGAATATATAATCAGTAATGCAGCTATAAATAGAAAAATTGAATGTGTGTATGTATTATTTGTTGTATAGTTATTATTGTTATAATATCTATATTTTATTGATTGGTATATTTTTGCAATAAACAGCGGTTTTTTTTAAACTGACAAAACATGTGATGAATTTATAATTCACCCATAATCTTTGACCGAATAGGTTAAGAAATTAAAATTCTATCCTCACATGCCCCATATCCAATACACCAACTTGACGTTTACATATTATAATATATAGGTACATACATGTAATTAAAGATGTGTGTATATATGCAAATTAGATCAGTCGTAAAAGACATTCGTGAAGTACAAACATACATTATTTGAAATATACATTAACTTCACAGACTTTATAGATTTTCTCAAGATAGAGTGCGATACTAAATGTACTAGATTGATTGACCTAAGGACACAGATCTCTTCCATTTCGATCTCATTCAATCCAAAAGAATCGGTCTGTCAAAATGTAACAATCTTAAAAGATTTAAATGAATAGGTTGTAAATCTCGATCAATTAGTCAGTTGTCTTTGTTTTTTTCATAGATCATTTATACCATAGACAAAAACGATACAGATTGGTCAGTTAACATATATTCTTGGAACTTTAACCACGTTCGCCATTTAGTTTTATGATAGTGTGTTGTTTGGAAACGTTGAAGTGCTTAGTTTTTTTTAAAATTTCCAAAAAAGTAGTAATTTAAATAGTACACATTAGGTTTTTTAATTTTTAACAGGTCTAATACTTTTTTTTTTTACAAATAACACTATTATGCCATCTTGCAAATGAAGCGAAATATGGAACCATTATACGAGTTTACCTGGGACCAAATGTAATTATTGCTCCCAGATTTTATCCCACGTTGTTGGTTCCATGGATAATCGGGACCACCGCCAACAAGGATAATTAAACTCGATAGTTATTTTAGAGAGTAACCTATGCACCATGATCATAATGCTCTTAGCTAGTGGCAATTAACCACAGACAAATAACCACACCTCTATAATATAGTTAGTGTCATGGCGAATTTGGTCGTTTGTGAATGGATTTTCTCGATGGCAGATCAAGTGCTCACTGAGAGGAGATCTAGATCACCATCTAAACTTTCACAGATTTTATTTATTGAAATTGATATTTGAAAATTTTAATGATTTATATTTATATATAATTTATATTGATAATGTTGTTACCCTGTAGTTTATTTATGCTTTAGAAATGATTTAGTTCGTTGAAAAATATGAGTATCTATTAAAGATTGAGTCTGTCTCTATTCTGCAATTGCTTATCTGTGATGCCTATATTCAGATATTTATATTTTAAACAATTTAAGCATATTGTTAATTAATATATATTTATTTTTCATTACATTTGTATAGATTATTAAATTGGTTGGCTAGTTGTAGATAAATAAAAGTTGTAATAGTCGCGGTGTTGAGTGATTTTGGCTATTGTAAATAATCAAATTTGAAATATGTCAGTCTCTTAAGAGCTAAGAGACTGGCGTATTTAAAAATGTTATTGTTTACAACTGACTGCCACTCACAAGTCTGGAAAGCGTGAAAAGAAAGTTGTTTTTTAGATACAAAGAATGAACTATAAGAACTAATTCTCGACTTTCAAAGACCTAAATTGAACTAGATCACTCACACAAGTGACCTTAAATGCCCATATCTACTTTTTTATATCAATAATGCAAATTGCATTTTATAAAGACTTCTTTTACAAGTCTTTTTTCTTGTAGGATGAGGGAATTGTTTTTTTAAATTTTTTACACTCGTGAATATACATAAGTATAATACAAATATTTTAACTATTTCATAACTAAACTTCTTCTCTATAAACGTAAAAAAATTCATTACAAGAAAATCAATATTTTCAGAGTTATATACATCATTTTATTGTCATGGAATGAGAGCCAATATTATATAAAATGTGATTTGCGTACTCGTGATAGGTGTTAAAACAGATCTATATATTTTGTTGATCTTGTATAATTAAATAGTTATAAAAAGAGATAAAAATGTTGCCTTAGAAATATACAACTAGCGCCATCTATTACACTCTTAATATCATTAACTGGTACCTGTATCTGTATTGTATGTAATAATATGCCCTTAGTTAATAGAGTTGAAATTGTTAAATTATAACATATATATATATATATATATATACATATATATATATATATATATATATACACATATATACAATATACATATATACATATATATATATATATATATACATATATATATATATACACATATATACATATATACATATATACATATATATATATATATATATATATATATGCGTATTCAAAAATATTTTTTATTACTACTTGGGATTAACTTAATATGGTAACTAAAATATGAAATATACGTATATTTTATCTAAATGATGTCATGAAAAAACGGTGTTTACTGTAGTATTGTATTTCGTCGTGACTATTATATGAACACTTCTATTGCTCAAGTTGTGGTGTCTAATTTTTTAAAGAAATTTCACTTAAAATTTAATATTTTGGCTACAGGTTTGAGCGTGATCCACGCAATCTTCCAGTTCTTTGGCACCAGGCATTGCTGACATTTGTTCAACGCTACAAGGCTGACATCTCAACGGAACAACGGGACGCACTCCTCGCACTACTAAGGAAACAATCTCATCCCACAATAACTCTTGAGGTGAGTCATATATTCTGTAAGACTGGTTACAGAATACTCATAGCGGCAGCTTGGTGTGTGGTGTATTTTAAAATTTAAACATTCAAGGAGATTAATTCTTTGTTGCCTATATCTATAATTTATTAATACAAATTTACCGAGATAATTATGCATAGAAATACTTTCTAGATGCCTTTATCCTCGTTTCTTTTACAACTTTTGTCATTTAATTTTTCACAACTAAATGAAACTATGTGATATAGTACTATTTCTACTTTATTTAAATTTTTAACCACGGCCTAGATTTCATTTTATGATAACATCTTCAGGTGGGCAATTTGTAGAGATTCAATCCAATTCCATCCTTTACAAATAGCCCACCTGAAGATGTAATACAACGAAACCTAGGTCGTAAAGAACTTAAAGAAAGTAGAAATAATACTACATCACGTAGTTTTTAATTATCAATAATGAATTTCTACATAATTAATGCCAAATATGTTCAACTTTTGTCATATTCTGTTAAAAAGTTGCGGAGAGAGGATGCCGCAAAACGCTCTGGAGATTCACCTGTCACAAAGGAGACGCTGAACTGTCAATTGCTACATATTTTCAATAATATTTTTAAAAATCCTTTCAATGGCATCCCATTTAATAGGGATGGAGAGGAAAAATTGTTTTTATTCATTTTTGTGCATTTACACAATATAAATGCATCTTCCTATAGAATTTTATTACATCAGCTTTAAACTTGGCTATCAAATTAAAAAAAAAACATTGAATCAAACTATAATTGAAATATCCTTAAATTTGCAGATGTTTCTAATTTATCCTATAGCGGTAGATTTGCCCCTAGCTGGTAGATTTGCCTTGATAATACTGCTCTCTCTCTCTGCAATCACTAAACACCTCTGCTCCTTTTCCTTAACCATATCAGTCTTTAGGGTCAGAAGTACCTTCAGTATAAAAACTACTGGACATCCTTAAAAAAGCAAACAAATGTAAGTTTATCCATCAAAATTTATTTTATCACCTTCAAAGTAATCTTGATTGTTTGCAATACACTGTGATAACACTGGACCCTCTCTTCCATACAGTTCTCAGAGGCCAAAAATGGTATGACCTTTAATTCCCACTGCGAATTCCATTTGATGTCTTCAATAGAGTCAAAACAGACTCCACGGAGTGGCAATTTCAGTTTCGGAAATGGGAAGAAGTCACAAGCGGCTAAATCCTGCAAATACGGTTGATGGTATTAATTGAATTTTTGGCTTTCTACTCAGTCACAATTGTTGCTCTGTAAGAAGGCACATTATTGTCATGCAAAATCCATTTATTTTCCTTCCATAAATCTGACGTCTTATGATGAACATTCTCACGTAAGTGCCTCAAAACATTATATACAAAACAAAACAAATAATACCCCTAATATACTGTCTGTCCCTTTAAAAGGAATTCAGTGTGTACCAAAGAATCAAAGACAACAGGCAATCAAAGACAACAGTCAGTAACACCTTGTTTTTTAGAGGCTTTAACACATTTTTTTTCGGATTCGGCTCGTTATCAAAGTGCCATTCGGTCGATTGTTGCCTTGTCGATGTGTCGTATTCATAGACCCATATCTTATCTCAAGTTATGATGCATTTCATAAAGTCTGCGCCTCGAGAAATCATGTCTTCAGAGACCTGCTTTTAATGGTTTTTTTACAAGAAATTAAACTCTTATTGCAACCAGCCTTGTGGCAATACGTCTTATGCGTAAAACATTTGTTAAAATTCCATGAACAGTCATTTTATCAATATTCAACTCTCGAGCCAACTTTCTAATACTGAAATGATGACTTTCAAGCTTCTGCGCAAGCATTGTTCCTGGTGTTTTTTCGATGTTATCATCAGTGGTAGACGATGAAGGCCTTTGAGATGCGGCAAATCTTCGACCACTACACTCCCCTCTTACAATTTGTACCACACATAAGCCTATGTTTTCGACATAGTCAAGTCACTATAAGCTTTTCAACATTTTTAACGATTCTGCATGAGAAATTTTATTTGAAACACAAAATTTAAGGCAAACACTTTGTTTAACTAATTTACCCATTTTGAAATTCATGGAGCAACTTTGAGGTTGACCTATTACGAGAGCTGCTGTAAACACAGTAGTTGATAGATCGCACTCAAGTTTGGCTTAATAATTAAGGCAGGCCCAAACAACATAACAACAAAACAATTTTACCGATTCCTAAATGAATTGATTAAAGCAGTTCATTTAAATGACAATTCTGGATAGTTTTTATACAGAAAGTATGTCGGGGGAAATACTCAGGATTATTAGACAATAAATAACCTGTCTCTGTTTAAGCTGAGTCCCCTGTATTCTGTTACATTTTTTATCATTACTCTGCCCCTATTATTTGTAGCATAATGATGTGTAGCTTAAAATCTTCCTCAAAGAATGGGTTTTCTAATACAAAAATAATTGTTGAAGTCGGACATGCAGTTCCAGAGATTAATGTGAACAAAGACACAAACAAACTACTCTATTTTATGTATTTGTATTGTATAATATTCCACATAACTGTATTATTGGTCTTCAAATATCTAAAACGAATGAAATAATGTGATTGTTTCAGATCCGAAGGGAGCTGCAGGCAGCGAAATGCCGTGACAAGGAAATCGGTGAACCCGACAATGTGGAAATGGAGGCCGTCTGTTGAAATAATTTGTAGATTTAATTAAATTAATTTTATGATGTAAATATTACTGTTAAGTTTAGCTTGTAATAAATGCAGAAAAATAAATGACTGTTTCATTAATTCGACTCTTTTAAATTACATGGAACATTAATTTGCTCTTTCAATATATTTACAACCTTTCTCATTAATTCAACTCTTTTAAATTACATGGAATATTAATTTAACCGTTTCATTAATTCGACTCTTTTAAATTACATGGAACATTAATTTAACCGTTTCATTAATTCGACTCTTTTAAATTACATGGAACATATATTTGCTCTTTCAATATATTTACAACATTTCTCATTAATTCGACTCTTAAATTACATGGAACATATATTTGCTCTTTCAAAAGATTTACAACCTTTCTCATTAATTCGACTCTTTTAAATTACACGGAACATTAATTTAACTGTTTCATTAATTCGACTCTTAAATTACATGGAACATATATTTGCTCTTTCAATATATTTACAACCTTTCTCATTAATTCTACTCTTTTAGATTACATGGAACATTAATTTAACTGTTTCATTAATTCGACTCGTTTAAATTACACGGAACATTAATTTAACTGTTTCATTAATTCAACTCTTTTAAATTACATGGAACATTAATTTGCTCTTTCAATATATTTACAACCTTTCAATATATTTACAAGCTTTCAATATATTTACAAGCTATTTGCTGTTTGGAGAAAAAAACTTAAAAAAGATTATCCTTGTAACATAGTTTTATTTAAATTCATACGTTTACGTGTTAGTCAGGGGCAGAATTTTGTGTTGATTTTCCATTAATTTTCTGCAAAAATACATTTGGCAAACTTTTGCCACGTGAACAATCACGTCAAACGTTGACAAATAACAGTATTTGTGTTAATAAGTTTGAAAAGTTATTATAATTTTAAAATAGATTTGTAAAAGAAATAAAAATATTGCTTTTATCTTTTAATTTTTACAATCTAACAAATAATAATATTCGTGTTAATAAATTGGTAAAAGTTATTATAATTTTAAAATAAACTTGTAAAAGAAATATAAATATTGCTGTTATCTTTTAATGTTTACAATTTAACAAATAACTATATTTGTGTTAATAAATTCGTAAAAAGTTATTATAATTTTAAAATAGATTTGTAAAAGAAATAAAAATATTGCTTTTATCTTTTAATTTTTACAATCTAACAAATAATAATATTCGTGTTAATAAATTGGTAAAAGTTATTATAATTTTAAAATAAACTTGTAAAAGAAATATAAATATTGCTGTTATCTTTTAATGTTTACAATTTAACAAATAACTATATTTGTGTTAATAAATTCGTAAAAAGTTATTATAATTTTAAAATAGATTTGTAAGAGAAGTAAAAACATTGCTTTTATCTTTTAATTTTTACAATTTAACAAATAACTATATTTGTGTTAATAAATTCGTAAAAAGTTATTATAATTTTGAAATAGATTTATAAAAGAAATAAAAATATCGCTTTTATCTTTTAATTTTTACAATCTAGTAAATAGCAATATTTGCGTTAATAAATTTGTAAAAAGTTATTACAATTTTAAAATAGATTTGTAAGAGAAGTAAAAACATTGCTTTTATCTTTTAATTTTTACAATTTAACAAATAACAATATTCGTGTTAATAAATTCGTAAAAAGTTATTATAATTTTGAAATAGATTTATAAAAGAAATAAAAATATCGCTTTTATCTTTTAATTTTTACAATCTAGTAAATAGCAATATTTGCATTAATAAATTCGTAAAAAGTTATTATAATTTTAAAATAGATTTGTAAGAGAAGTAAAAACATTGCTTTTATCTTTAAATTTTTACAATTTAACAAATAACAATATTCGTGTTAATAAATTCGTAAAAAGTTATTATAATTTTAAAATAGATTTGTAAGAGAAGTAAAAACATTGCTTTTATCTTTTAATTTTTACAATTTAACAAATAACAATATTCGTGTTAATAAATTCGTAAAAAGTTATTATAATTTTGAAATAGATTTATAAAAGAAATAAAAATATCGCTTTTATCTTTTAATTTTTACAATCTAGTAAATAGCAATATTTGCATTAATAAATTCGTAAAAAGTTATTATAATTTTAAAATAGATTTGTAAGAGAAGTAAAAACATTGCTTTTATCTTTTAATTTTTACAATTTAACAAATAACAATATTCGTGTTAATAAATTCGTAAAAAGTTATTATAATTTTAAAATAGATTTGTAAGAGAAGTAAAAACATTGCTTTTATCTTTTAATTTTTACAATTTAACAAATAACAATATTCGTGTTAATAAATTCGTAAAAAGTTATTATAATTTTAAAATAGATTTGTAAGAGAAGTAAAAACATTGCTTTTATCTTTTAATTTTTACAATTTAACAAATAACAATATTTGTGTTAATAAATTCGTAAAAAGTTATTATAATTTTAAAATAGATTTGTAAGATAAGTAAAAACATTGCTTTTATCTTTGAATTTTTACAATTTAACAAATAACAATATTCGTGTTAATAAATTCGTAAAAAGTTATTATAATTTTGAAATAGATTTATAAAAGAAATAAAAATATCGCTTTTATCTTTTAATTTTTACAATCTAGTAAATAGCAATATTTGCATTAATAAATTCGTAAAAAGTTATTATAATTTTAAAATAGATTTGTAAGAGAAGTAAAAACATTGCTTTTATCTTTTAATTTTTACAATTTAACAAATAACAATATTCGTGTTAATAAATTCGTAAAAAGTTATTATAATTTTAAAATAGATTTGTAAGAGAAGTAAAAACATTGCTTTTATCTTTTAATTTTTACAATTTAACAAATAACAATATTCGTGTTAATAAATTCGTAAAAAGTTATTATAATTTTAAAATCAATTTGTAAAAGAAATAAAGATATTGCTGTTATCTTTTAATTTTTACAATCTAGTAAATAGCAATATTTGCGTTAATAAATTCGTAAAAAGTTATTATAATTTTAAAATAGATTTGTAAGAGAAATTAAAACATTGCTGTTATTAGAATCTAATCAATAGTGTTTTTGACCCTGACGATATTCTTAACCATAGCTGGTGACTGGTGTGCAAAGGATTTAATAAAAATATAATTGTTTTGAGCAAGCATACGCTTGTTACTGATTAGAATTTACCCGTGGCGCAATATTTTTTAAACAAGTTCACCAATTTCTTGTTCTAAACATTTTAATTGATCTAAGATCAATACATTACTGTTTCATTATAATTTTGTATTTCATTACTTAATCAAAATCAATGACATTCGCCACCGTCAACATAACTATCGTCACTTTCTTGACTACGACATTTGCGAAAGTGTCTCCATAGTTTTCAGGATTTTTTTACATTTATGTCAATAAATTTGTAATCAAATTAGTAATATTTTGAAAAGAAATTCTGAAATGTAACAACAAAATCTGAGTTACAAATAAGTTCACTATGTTATTTATAAAACCTTTTCCATTAGCGTAACGTAGTTCATTAAATAACACAACTCAAAATGTTGAAGTCGACATCACTATAATCATTCCCTAAAAGGTTGATAATTACTCTCAATTGTTTTTTGATGGGATTTCAGTAGGATGTATTCTCCTATGCGCTAAACAATTACGTCAAAATTGCCAGATGGAAGTAGCACCCATCAGTTCTATTCCTATAATATAGTACTCATGTATTTTTTTTAATGTATGGTATATTTTTTTGTTGTGTAAATTTTTTGATTGGTGTATATGTCTATATTAGAACTATAATAAAAAAATATAAGTTGGTTACCTTTTGGTAAATGACGAAATTTTAAGGAAGAATTAAGAATCGGCAACTAACTTATATAATAAGAAAAAAAACATTTCTTGTTGACTTAAGCTAATATTCCCTTAGTAAATAAAAGAATTTATACTCATACTACTAGTTTAAATTAGCAGCGCGTCAGCGTCAGCTCACCTGCACAGAAAAAATACAGACAGAGACGAAAATTAATTCAGTTAGCTCTGGGAGCTTAGACAGTATGAGTGTTCCGTGTCTGTCAAGCTGGCAAAAAATATCTGTCCGACCGCAATAATTTACAAAAAAATTTGTCAAGTTTAAATTTTGTTTTGAAATACGGATGTGAAAGACTTGCAATGTTCAACAGTGTACTGAGTGAAAAACATGCAATGTTCAACAGTATATTGAGTGAAATGTATGAACAAGGATTAAAATACATAAACAGAAGTTGAGTTTTGTTCGTAAGTTTTCAATTATTGTAAAAAAGTTGAGTTCCAATTTTTTATATACGCCTCAAAGAAATTACCAAATTCTATAAAAAATTAAGAACATAGTCATTACGTATGGGTTTACATATGAAGTATAAAGGAAAAATCGGAATCTTATTTCATAAAGTAAAAATAAAGAATTATGTTAATTGAAGTGTGGGTGAAATAAAGATCTTTTTGGAACGTAATTAATAAATAATAACAACATTTAGAAATATTGTCACAAATGCCCGCAGGCATAATCTGTAAACATTCTCGCATTTGACTGTGAATGGACCGACGCACGAGCATTAACAGATTGTCAGCAACAAGCTTGGGTGACCAGTCATTCCATGTTTTTTTAAAATTAAACGGATAGTTCTAATATTTTTATTTCCGACCTATGAGAATATAGAAAAATGTTTTTGTTTAAATTTTAGCTCTAATATATACTTTTCAATTTGGTTCTGATCAAGAAATATTCCGGTACATGGCCAAATGTGACCTGAGAATATTTCAAATTGTCAACTGTTTAGAAATATGTGACCAGTCTACTATACACATTCTATGTCTTCTCTTCAATATATTGAAAAATCATGGTAGACCCTCATCTTAATTCCAGATTAAAATCCCAGCGATTGGTGTTGGTGTTAGACATGGTAAAGTGGCAAAAAATCTTGATTTCAGTTTTTGTTATAATTTTTGTTCACAATATATATTTCCATAATTTTCTTTGTATTTTATTATCCTTGTACAAGTTTTTATTAAGAAAACACCGAAAAAATTATTAAAATTGAATAATTTTTAGAAGAGATACAGTTTTTTTTTTGAGACAAGGGTAAATGACATCAAAAACAAAAGATTTCTTTGACATTTTTAAGCATATATGAGTAAAAAACCATGGCACTAAAACGGTTAAACAAAATTTAGGAAATTCATTTCAAACTGTTTTTCTATTACCATGTTACGAAAATGAGTACTGTTTTTATGTCCAATAATACAGAAAAATATTTTTTAACCATTTTATTTTTACGTAAAACCTAATAACTGAAATCACTTTTCTATGTAATTTCTGTTGTTAATTAAGGCATTTATCAAGTCATGAGACCAGCTTCTCCATCCCCTTTTTGTAGAACACCACCGTCAGTAAATCTAACTACAGGTGTGCAGCTGCATTGGGGTTATCATTATCAATGGAGACTTGACCAAAAAGATGCCTTTCTCATAAAGAAAGAAGTGGTAATCACTGTGTACAAATTCATCGAGGATTATCCAGTTATTCACAACTCAGTCTGTGAAGTTCACCTGGAACTTTCTCAATTTATTTAAAACTAATGTAGGATGTGTGAAATTAATAATGTTATCTTAATATTTTGTTAACTGACCGCACAGGCGAACATAGAAAACGAGAAATAGTCCTCCTGAATCGAGCCCAAAATAAGAAAAAAAATTGGCCAATAATTTTTATTGTACATTTAACTTTGTAAATGGAGTCCCGATTCTCAGTTTCAGCGCTATATGTCGAAGACGGATAATCACATAACAAAAGTTTACAACCAAAACTTACAGAGAATTTTATGCTGTTATAAGTTTTGTTAAACCTCCTAACGACATGTGTGTGAGGCCTGGGAAGCGAGGTATTTGTGAAAAAACTATTTCCGTAACTTTTTATATCTTGACTAGGAGAAAACAATATCTTATGAGCCTTTTAAGTCTGTCTTTAGTATGTCAAAACAAAGGTCTATATTAAAAATGACCTCACAACACAGTATTGCCGTCCTTGTCTAAAGATTAAATTTAAACTTTTATAACTCGGCCAATTTTAAAGCTTATTAAAAAACATTTTTAATTCTGTCAGTTTGTACCTTTAAATTATGATTAACGAAATAAAAACATTTTGATGAATACCCAATTGTTAGCGCTTGTACGTTATTCGATTATACAAATTTTATGAATGCACACTTTGATTGAATTTGTTTAGTTATAAAGTTATTAGGTAACGAAGAAATCAACAAATAAACTTTCAGAATTGTAATATTATTGGTTGTATTTAATTGCATATGTATCGATCCTTAATCATTTTACTATATTTATTAATATACATTATGTAGTCAGCTGACTTATTTTATTTTTATACAAGTAGTCTTTTACAATACAATAGCTGACCATAACGAATTAAATATATTCGTATTCTAATATAAAGAAGATTATGGCCATAATAGTTAGAAGGCAATGTTTAAAAATGTATGCATGTTATGTGTCGATATTTATCTATTACTATTATTATATTAATTACTAGGCTTTTATCAAAATATTATAGTTTGTATTTATCATATTCATTATAGTTTATAACAATGCGTAACAATAAAGAAGCTATCAAATACAAAAATTTGGTACAATAATAAATGAATACATTCTCATTCACCGTAAATATATCACATTCAAGTACGCTTACGAGGAGAGTGTACATCAAATTTTGCCATTGTGGAAGGGTGATCTGTCATCGCCGTGGTGTGTTGGGTAGATCATAAGACATACATACCACATTATGATACAGCGCACTGCAGGGACTAGGATGGGAGGTTCGATTTCCTGCCGTTTGTTGAACGGGGCTGGACTGATGTTATGGTTGGTTGTAAGAGATTGGTCTCGTAGCAATAAGCCCGTCATATGCATAATTAGATACATTAAAGTAGGTAAATAATTAAATAACTAAAATAAAATTTAGATCAGTTCGAGACAGAGATATAGTAAACAGTTTGTGCTCGCTAAATCTCATTCAATTATTTGGTGAAAAAAAAGGCATAATAGTATGAGATAGAAACATTCTCTGTCCAACAGTTTAAAAATGAAAATGTGGAATATTAAATCCCTTCAAAACTCGAGGAAACGAAAGTTTACATAACTAAGGATAAAAAAGAAGAGAAAAGAGAAGTAACCATATTATCTTCTATATATAAATACCTTGAAACATTTATATAAACTATGTCAAGGATGTGACAGTACTTATCTTCATTCCATTAGGATTACATTCATTACGACTCCATGTCATTGAAAACGACTGCCTCGTACAAAAGATAGTAACATGAGAGAATCAGGTGCAATTTGCAGAAGAATGCAGAATGTGTTAGAATATATGAAATATAAAATATAGAAATAATTTCAATTTGTTGTTAATTTTAGGTAATACAACCGTAGATAACTTTTGAACGCAAACACTGAGGATACGCTTTGTGTAATTAAATTCATTCTACAATCTGTATAAACACACCAACGCGTAAACGATAACTTGCACGTTGGTGTGTTTCTGAATGTACAAAATGATGGAGGCAAAATTATGAATTTAGCATTTTATTTTCAATCCGTATAACATGACTATGCAGAATTAGGGTTTCACTATCTGATCCGATACTTTCCAAGTATCAATACGACATCATATGATACTTTGATATTTTAGATTGATACAAATAAATGCAACAAAGGCTTGGATAGATAAAAATGTACTAGTGGCGGATCGATTGTTTGATCTGAATGAGTTGCATTAATAATGTAATCAGGTCGCACAATCAGTTGCATTAAATTGCCAAATTCGTTTATAATGTGACATTTTATATGTTTATTTGGCGATTGTCGGCTGGTGTAGCAGTTATTGTTTTGTTTAGACTGATACAAACAAATGTGATACAGGCTTGAATAGATAAAAATGTACTAGTATCAGATCGATTGTTTGATCTGAATGGGTTGCATTAATAACGTAATCAGGTCGCACAATCAGTTGCATTAAATTGCCAAATTCGTTTATATTGAAGCATGTTAAATGTTTATTTGGTGATTGTCGGCTGGTGTAGCAGATTTTGTTTTGTTTATATACCTCCATGCGGCAACTTTGAACTGTAGACGATGGGTAAATATTTTCTAGTTTTGAAGTGGTTAGATTTAAATATGCTTCGATATACTATCAGCGGATTAAATTAAACGATTTGTCAAGACTATTATTTTTAGAAGGTCTAAAGTTTGAAAATTGGAACTTGTCGTATTTTTCTATAGATAACAAAAAGCAATTACTAAAAACTTAGTAAAAAATAATAAATTAGTCGTAATTCACAATTAAACGAAACTATGTGACGTAGTATTATTACTACTTTATTAAAATTCTTTACTACGACCTAGGTTTCGTTGTATTACAACATCTTCAGGTGGGTAATTAGCAAAGATCTTTGCTAATAGACCACCTGAAGATGTTGTAATACAACGAAACCTAGGTTGTGGTAAAGAATTTTAATAAAGCAGTAATAATACTACGTCACGTATTTTCATTTAATCGTGAATAATGAATTTCTACAAAATTAACGCCAAATATATTCAATATAAATAGTTATATTGGCAAAAGAGAAAGCAGTTTAAGTTTTAATTACTTGCCTACTACATTTGCGTCATATACTTTTTCTTACGTATTGTGAATTTACATTATTCGGTTGTAACTAAATAGTACATCAACCGTTACATATATTATGAAGTCTTTCATTCCATAGTCAATAGATCAGCACAATATTTGGAGGGTTGGATTGTGACCATTTATTACGATCCCAGTATTGTATTATATAATGACTATCCAGATTGATCCAAGTTATCTATACAAAGAAAAATATTATGCATCGCGTTAGAGAAGAGTAGATCATTTTAACAGACTTTCCACACAACTGGAACTAAACCAATCTCACCCTGCGACGGGAAACTTGGAACACCATTTATCATTATTTTTTTATGAAAATGGTACTGAGACTAGAATGGTACTGAGGCTGCTTGTCGTTCAAATTCACTTGAGACTGCTCTCGAATTAATGGAATTAATATTTTCTCAATCTGGCAACTGTCATATATTAGTATCATACAAATATTTTCTGTACAATGACTCAGCGCAGTAACATTTAAATTAATCCTAAGTCAACATATGAGTACTGATTACAATGTGTAACTTTTCATAACGAATGTCTTAATCGTTTTGACATGAGGGGTTAATTACTTTAACACAAACATGAGAATATGCGTTCGATATCGCAGTGAATTGTTAGTACTGTGTTAGGTTCTTATTAAATAGGACTAATGAACTGAATAAAAGATATCTTAACAAAAAGAAACATAAACGTCAGCATATGTTATCAAGCCAACCATAATTTAATCACATTATATGTTAATCCATCTGTGTATTATTTGTGGATGCAGACATTTAAAAGAAATGTGAAATTTTAAAATATATGAGTATGTATGTAAACATACACTACATTCTACATATTATATGATCGCATTCCATATGTAAGATAACTTTTACGATAAAATGTCTGGCAGTCTGTTGGATAGTAACTCACCAGTATAAATACTTACAATAGTATTTACACTGGGAAGTTATATGTATAATGATTAAAACTTAAAAATTACTAGTCCAATTTTGATGTAATTTTCACTTTAATTTAGTAGATTTCTCAAGAAAATCGTCATTGTGTTATAGTGCTATATCACCAGTAAGCTAAACAGCAAATGTAGAGCTGCAAGGAAAATCTGATACCAATAGAATGTACCTTTCCTTATGATATTTCTTCAGATGGTGATTCATTTCATCATTATGAACGTAAAATATTGTTGGTCAAATTAAAAAATCCACAACTATATGCATATGGGAGATAATCATCTTCAAAATTTGAAATTTAAAAAAATTTATACTTAATATACTTACAACATCAAAATCCTACCACGCCAAAAAAAATTTCACTTTAAAAATTATAAGAAGACTCTTTTTCCAAATTAAATATGACTGATAGCTGATGATTCGCAATGTGTTGATACGAATTCTTTTACATAATTACACTCTTTATATTAGCTTCACTTGTATGTATGTATGTATGTATAAATGTAACGGAATCTTTCAATGGAATTTTGATCCGTTTCCAGACGTCTGAATTATTTGAAATTCTGCACATGTGTCAAGAACCAATGACAAAACAATAATTTCATAAATACACATTTAAAAGTAGAATTATAATTTAAAAAAAAACTAAAAGAACACGCTTTTGTAGCAATATGAAATAAAAAATAAAAAACAATCTTTAAATATAAAGATTTTGGTCAAGAGGAAAAAGATATCTCACAACTCGGTGTAACTTAATTTTTTTTTAATAAACTTAAAAAGAAGAGTAAAGTTATAAAAATAGCATGGGCTGTTTGTTGTAAAAATGTAAGTCGAGAGCACCACACGTTTTTTAAAATTAAAGTTAATTTTTTATATTATTAACTATCACATATTATATATACACGATGAGTCACAATAAAAAAAAATAATTTGCACAACAGAGAAGAACAGCGTAACGCTGTTCTTCTCTGTTGTGCATGGACCCTTTAGTTTATAATCATTCATTTACTCGGTCGAGAAAAAAATTGGAATAATATTTTTTTATTTAATAAACTTATTGTGGTATAAAGTATTATCAATAACGCTTATGTTATCTATAAGTGCTTCTAAATTAATGAAAAAAAAATAAATAAATTACATACAGTAATTCTATAAACCTTTTTGATAATTGTATGTAACCGGTACTTTTTGATAATTGTATGCAACCGGTACTTTTTGATAATTGTATGTAGCCGGTACTTTTTGATAATTGTATGTAACCAGTACTTTTTGATAATTGTATGTAACCGGTACTTTTTGATAATTGTATGTAACCGGTACTTTTTGATAATTGTATGTAACCGGTACTTTTTGATAATTGTATGAAACCGGTACATTTTGATAATTGTATGTAACCGGTACTTTTTGATAATTGTATGTAACCGGTACATTTTGATAATTGTATGTAACCGGTACTTTTTGATAATTGTATGTAACCGGTACTTTTTGATAATTGTATGTAACCGGTACTTTTTGATAATTGTATGTAACCGGTACTTTTTGATAATTGTATGTAACCGGTACTTTTTGATAATTGTATGTAACCGGTACTTTTTGATAATTATTTGTGGGTACGCGTATATTGTCACGACCATATACTTAGGAAACCCCACAATGGTCAGACATATCACCCACATTTTACTAAACCTGCTGCAACATTAGTATTCATTTTTAGCTAGTTACACCTATTTCTTATCATATGACACGTTATTAATCTTGTTGCTATTCTCTGATAGCTATTTGTAGGTAGATTATTTAATCATTTAAGGAGTTCGATACATGTTTTATTTTTTAATAACTTTTGTTTAAATTAACTTAAAAAACAAATGTTCCTTTTAGGAAATGTTTCTTTTAGGAAACAAATTTAAACGGATATATGCTTTACTCTAAGAATTATTTTCAGCGATGCCGCATATGCCTGTGTAAAAAAAATGTTAACAGGAAAACATCTTTAAAATCGATGCCGTGTGTGGGGAGGTCATCGCTCCCAAATGAGCACAGTGTCTGTCGAAGTAATTTCACACTTCAATGACTCGGTTATAAATATATACATCGCCGCCATTTTGGTCTTATTATATTGAGGAAGAATGAATATTTGTGTAACTCCAATACCCGCGGCAAGCAGACTTCGCAAATTTAACATACGCAAAGTAAATCCATGATTGTAGTTAACATTATCACGAAAATTAATGGAGCAGTGTCCGACACTGTAATGTCATTTTTATCCATCATTTGACGTGTACGGGAGCCGCATACACGTAAAGGGACTAAGTATGATAGAGATGGATTGGAGACAAAAAAGATTTGCCTTAGTATTTAAAATACAGGCATATAAATCTCTTCCAGCTTAGACCACCAGCCAACTATTGGGCTAAGTTCCAATGAAATGTCCTAATTTCATATTATATTTGTCCAATTAACAACTATCTTTTCTGTTATTCGTATTATGTATGTGAACATAAAAGTTAATTACAGACAGTTACAGTTAATTAATACAGAAAATATCAAGAACGCAAAAATATTTTTGAAATTATTAAAAATATAGCAAACTTATTTTTTTCGAAACATGTTGTTTTATTTTAATCACAATCACGTTGACTTAAACAATGACGTTGAATTTATTGCAGGTTTTTAAACTAAATGTTTCTATAAATAGAAAGGCAGCCACTAATAAAGAAGTGTGATTAGTACAGCGTAAGAATACCAAAAATAAGGAATTCGGCGGAACTTTGAGTTTCCCATCCCCACTCTTGAGTACGCAATTGTCTCTTTCGATATTTTCCTTGTATCCTGCGTGCGCCGTGACAAAATTCCGTCCGGAACGTTTTCGCATAATTTGCAACATAGAATCTGCGCGCACTGCGGGAAATTAAACCGTAGTTTATTGCAGATTTTTTGCGGTGCCGGTACAAACAGATCTTTTGCACATTACAGAGCAGTATGAAGTCTCGCGCACTACAAAAAAAGCAGCAGACGCCATTTTACGACGCATTCTTTATTGGGACGCGAAGGTAAGGATGCCGTCGTCTAGCGAATCTTCGACATGGCGACGATGAACACGACCAGCAACATAAATTAAATATATCGGAGGTCCAAAATAGACCCGTTTTGTTTTCTAATAATTCAACTGGTAGTACTGGTATGTGCGTTGTCAACGAGTGCTGCGATCGAATGGCAAAACGCAGAACACGTACTGCATGATTGCAATATTATTTTCATAGCAAATTTAAACCGAATAAGGGAGCGGAGGGTATTGTCGTACACCTGAGCGGGGACGCAAATATCAGGTAAAATGTGTTGAGTATTTTCTTAATGTTTTTGCTTTTAGATAGTTTACATATATCTACGTATACTTATGAACTTAAAAAAAATTATAGTCATAAGTAAAAGAGCAATATAAAATTTTCTGAAAAAATGAAAGTACGAAATAACCCGAAGGGTTCTGTTAATACCGTACATCACTTCGGTTATACCGTACATCACTCGTTTTTCCGTACACTATTTACAAAAAGAAAATAGCCAATTTGGTTTATTTAATTTTATTAGGCAAAATAATGGTCACATCTTTGTTTATATAGGTAACAATAGGCAATAACTTATTTAATTATATATTTTACAAAAAGAAAATAGCCGATTTGGTTTATTTAATTTTGTTTATTAGGCAAAATAATGGTCACATCTTTGTTTATATAGGTAACAATAGGCAATAACTTATTTAATTATATATTTTACAAAAAGAAAATAGCCAATTTGGTTTATTTAATTTTGTTTATTAGGCAAAATAATGGTCACATCTTTGTTTATATAGGTAACAATAGGCAATAACTTATTTAATTATATATTTTACAAAAAGAAAATAGCCAATTTGGTTTATTTAATTTTGTTTATTAGGCAAAATAATGGTCACATCTTTGTTTATATAGGTAACAATAGGCAATAACTTATTTAATTATATATTTTACAAAAAGAAAATAGGCGATTTGGTTTATTTAATTTTGTTTATTAGGCAAAATAATGGTCACATCTTTGTTTATATAGGTAACAATAGGCAATAACTTATTTAATTATATATTTTACAAAAAGAAAATAGCCAATTTGGTTTATTTAATTTTGTTTATTAGGCAAAATAATGGTCACATCTTTGTTTATATAAGTAACTATAGACAATAACGTATTTAATTATATACTTTGCCATATTTTTAACAAAATTATTAGTATATATCTAGTTAATGGAAAGTTAGAATACTTTTATACTTTAATGCAGACCTTAACAAAGTATCATAAAATAGACCTCAACCGGGTTTCTAGATTTTGCAGTGGTCACAAACATAAAGTTTATGCACCCAAGAGGCACAACTAATACATTTATACCATACCTCTCCATTACGTCCAAATTCTCCACATAAAATACACAATTCCTCTTGTTTTTTTTCTGTTATATCTCTCTCATCCCCTGCTTCCTCTATCACACTATCATCGCTGTCGTCGTCACACAATACAGGGACTTCGTTTTCAGATAAATTTTCATCAGAAGAATCAATTTTTTCCTTTTATATGATTTGTTTTTTCTTTGAGTAACTGTTTTCCTTATCTTTTTTAGATTTCCTAATTTTTTCAGTTTTTTTACCGCCTTATCCTCTAATACGGATTTCATCGGAGTCGATGTTAGTATTTCTGAATGTTGTTTCTTACGTCCCTTTCCTTCCCGTTTACCTTTTGCTGATTTTTTCTTTGGTAATGGAGTCAATTGACTTATTGAAACTTATTTCTTTATCAGCCATGCGTAAAGTGGTTACGTTCAGATTAATATCAATACAATTACTAGTTGTTTGATTTTGCACATCAGTTTCAGTTGTTCCATAATGTGCTATAAATTCAGAATTGCAACATCCTTCCTCAACATTCGCTGCTCGAGAAGTGCTTGGTGTCTGATTATCATAACTAGGCGTTATTTGATTAGGGAGATCTGATTGCACGGTTTCAATGCTGTTGTTCTCTGATGTCAATGCCCCTTAATTCTGTAAATTTGTCAGAATTTAGAAGTAGAATACTCTGTTATGAGCTCTAGTAGCGCTAGGTCTCTAGGTTTTAATAAAATATCAACATCGTATACTGATATTTTATTAAAACCATTAGTTTTTATGTAAATGTCACATTCATTGTAATAGGCTGTTTTTAAAGGACTAAAGAAAACCACATCTAGCGGTTGAGTTCGATGTGATGTGTGGGGTAGTAATGTTAACATATTAATACCATTATTTCGACAATAATCATATATACTTAAAGATATGTGGCTGCTATGGTTGTCTAGTACTAATAGTACTGGATCTTCCAAGGATGGTTTGACAAAATGTTTAAAATGTAGCAGCCATTGCTGAAATAGATCCTCGTTCATCCAGTCGGATTTTTAGCATCGGTAAATTGCACCATAGGACCATCTCTTTCAAGTGATGGAGTCATGCGGATCCTTGGATAAATAAACATCGGTGGAACAAATTGCCCGGATGCACTCAAACAACAGCAAAAGGTTATATTTTTGCCACGTTCTCTACTGGTAGCCGCCCCTACTTGTTTCTGTCCTTTTGGAGCTAGCACCTTTTGTGGCCTAACAACAGTCACACCGGTCTCGTCGACATTAAATATTTTATTTGGAGTAAATGTGGTCTTACTCATCACGCTTAACAAATTATCGAAAAATAACTTTAATTCAGGTTTATTCATAAATTATATATTAGTGTCAACTAGTTGCTTCTGGACGACGAATACTAACTTCTGGATTACGCTTCAAAAATCCATAAAACCAATCCTTTCTGGCTGTTTTTTTATCTTTATTAAATGGGTTTTTAATTTTGTTAATTTCAGCATACTCAAATACCAATCGTTTTAGTTCCATAGGTGTTAAACCATAAAAACAGTTAGACAGCTTTAATACATGGTCTCTTATGTTATTCTCTTGCTCCTGAGTAATGACAGGTTTCTTATCAAGCCGAGGGCGATAACCAGTGCCATGACGTTTTACGTGGTTATGAAGCGACATCACAGGAACTCCGAATTTGGCAGCAGTAAGACGTAGTTTATCACCACCAAGGATTTTTTCTACTGCAGCTTTCATTTTTCGAGGAGAATAGTAACATTTGATTTTGTTGGTGGCACCATTGTAAACATAATAATTTTGCAAATAGAACACCAGTTTGTCATATGAAACCATATAGTGTAATATCGTACAAATGTACGGATTATAGCGGCATGTACCTGTCCACACAAAATGCTAATTCATAAAATACCTAAATTAATTAAAATAAAAAGGTTTATAGGTATCATTAACTAAGAAATTATGAATACAATCACATAAATACTGAATAAAAATATCTTTAATTATTGGACTTACCTTTAATTCTTCAGAAATATAATTTAATAACAAACGGCAGCAAAACAAACATCGCACTGTCATGGCCACCTCACGCGACTGGCTGACGCGAGCGCTTCAGTGTGTTCGTAATATGCTTCATTCAATCTATACGTTAGAGTGAAATAGAAATATAATTTAAGTTTTCGGTAATACATTCCGCTCCCCTAGCAGTGCCCGCTAGGCCTTATATTGTATGCAACAAAATAAAATAAAAACAAAATTACAAATTTTATTCCAAGACAAAAGGCCGTAAGATGTAAGAACACGCCGATGCAAAAATAACACCACGATGACACAAAAACAAAGTTATAACCTGCGAATATTAGAATAAAGAGTGCTCCAGAAGGCGAGAACACGCGCAAAAGTGTGTCCAAAAAACTACGCATAAAATTGTATACTTTCAAAACACGGCTGTCAGTGCAATTTAAGACACAGCTGTGAAAGGTTATGTGCTTTCTACGTGACAATATAGCTTAAAATGCCGGCGTGTGCTATTCCCACCTACAAAAATATCACTGGACTGCAAAAGAAACAAGTGGGGCTTACTTTTCATACGTAAAAACTATTACTTAATTTAATTTTCAATTAACTATGCAATTTTAAAATATCGAAGTAGATTATTATTAACAGAAGCGCGCCATTTTTATTGGTGTTGTCACCTCTTAAAAAATTGTTTACCCAAATTAAAACATCTTAATTTCTCGATACTGAAAAATGTAAAATTTTATTTGTAAAAAAATCGGGATTTGGAAAATGTTGGAGAATTTGGTGTACGTTTGAATTTCCGTTATCATATTCAATTTTAGAATATTTTACGTATTGCATATATAATCACTATATGTAGGCAAGAAACACATGTTACATTCATTCATTTCCGCCGCTTTCTTTAATTTCTTCAAAAATGCGAACCGATATTGTTTAAAATATGAAGAAATTTTATCACCACATTGAATGCTAATTAATATAAATAATTGTTTCGTCCTATTTTTAATTTCTTTAGTCTGAAATCGAATATTTTTAAACTTTTATTATGGACTTTTTCACATCTCTTTTTACTTTAAGACACTAAGCTAATTGTTTTCTTTTTGTATTAAAAATGTTAAGTGATGAATAAAATGGTAAAATGTGACAAAGTTTTTAAATAATTTTAATCTAAATACTTTGGCCATTGGTTGTGGTCAGAATAAACATTTTAGAAATTTAACATGGCGGCCTTAATACTACTTCATATAAGCCAAGCCATGAACATATAAATTGATGCAAATGTGAATCGTACTGCCGCAAGCAAATATATTTATATGTGTCAATTTCCTGAAGTTGGGGGGTAAATTTATTCTGCTGGTAACACCGTGCGCGTTGGGGGAGGGCGCTAGTAGGCGGAGAGCGGTGCCCCCTCCACCGATTTTTGGCTTCACCGCGACCGCGAAGTGATTTGTGCTTATGCCTTCTGGATTATTTTATATTCTAAGCTGCGAATACATAAAATTTATGTGAATAGCTTTAATAGTTTTCGAGTTAAATCCGTTCGTACGGACAGGAAGAAAGACAGACAAACATTTTTTGATGTGAAACATCTATAGGCGCAGGTATAAACCGGATCGTTGGAGTGGCGACGCTTGCCGTGGCTACGGGTCGCCACGCTATACTAAGGTATATATATATAGTCTATATGTAGTAGAGTGTACGGTATGGCAACGTGTCGCCATGCGCAACCGACCACGCGACCCCCACCTCACTCAGTTCGACGCTGTTGTTTACTACGGTACACATAACCTGTGCTTTATTATTTTTCTATTAATTGTAAATAAATGTTTATTAAATAAAGTCACCATTTTCTGTAAGAAATTCGTAATACTTTATTTTTTCATTATGCTGTATTTATTTAGTTCCTGTAATAATATTGTCTTTTATGCATATTACTTGTACGAACACGATGTTTCACATCTGCCAGGTGCCCCGTGAC
Organism: Druceiella hillmani; assembly: GCA_039881145.1. Taxonomy (NCBI): domain Eukaryota; kingdom Metazoa; phylum Arthropoda; class Insecta; order Lepidoptera; family Hepialidae; genus Druceiella; species Druceiella hillmani. The sequence continues at coordinate 7,938,341 of JAYKKI010000035.1, forward strand.
GGCTCACTGTTTTTTTTAAACTTTAGATTCGTTTTTGTAATCGAATATTCAAACGGAAGAGAATTGAAAAGTTGAAAAATCTAAAATCACAGACGCTTCAACTTCGTCTTGTACTGATGAAATAACTGATCCCACCCCATTATTTGTCTCACGAAAACGTTAGTTGTATTATAAAAACATTCAATTATCACTCCAAAACTGGTGCTCAAAAGATAATAAGGTTTAATTGTCTCATTTTTAATGCGACTGTTTCTTTTATATACATGCTCTTTTAACTCGCCATCTCTTTCATCGCCTCGGATATTATTTGGAGCCATATCATTAATTTTTTTACATGGATACATCATGTCTATTAAGCTAACGCCATTGTGTGCAAGAGGATTAACCTAGTGTTTTATTAATATTGCTGACAACTTAAGTGGGAGATGTCATAAAATATATTATCAAAATAGAATTGATATAAAGCGTTACTCATACAGTCCTACATTGTTTACTTAAAGTATAATCAGCTAATGTACGAGAGCAATGGTTGCCTTAAGGTTCGCTTTAAAAATCGCCATGTTGTATCGCATCCGCGTTGTCATTACCTTTATACATAGCTAATGTATGGCACATTCTAACGCTATTTTTAGTTGGCTTGAGGGAAAGAATAGCACCATATAATTTGCTAGCAGAAAGAAAAGGACGAAGCTCTTTCGTTGACAATTTTTCTGTATTACAGAAAAAAATTAATGAATTTTATAACCTGTATAAAAAAATAAATAATTTTAAAAATTAAAGGTAAAATATTTTAAAATAATAAAATTGTAATTAGCATTGCATAAACACTATTGGAAAAGTTATTTAATTTAAAGTAAATTTAATATATTTTACCTTGTATATCAATGTTTAATAAATATATATTTTAAATATAAATATTCTCAAATTTCAAATATTCATTTAATATAACATAATTTTTTGGAAATTATTAATTAGTAATTATATTTCAATCGTTTGTAAAAAATTATATTTTAGTAATTAGTTTTTCAAAAAATAAATTAAATTTTTATAATTATAAATTATTTCATAGTTTAAAATAAATTATAAAATTTTATAGGATACATTTCAAAAAAATATTAATCAAATTATTTAATTTCAGTTAAATATAATGTTAATTGTTTATAATTTTTTAAGTTTTGAAAAATTAGTAATATTTATTACATTAGGTAACTTATTTAATATTGTATTTTACAGGTTACCCCCATAATATATTTTGAGTAATACTTAACATATATTATTACGATTTTATTGAGATTTTTAAAACATACAATTGAAAAATGAGAATAATAAATCTAACTAAAGATATTAGGCACATGATATTTTTAAAGACAATTAAAATTATTTACTGATATCCCATCCCATCTTATTTTTTAACCACGAGTTGAATAATTTAGACATTAACATTTAATTACAATTTCCAAAGAAAATTATTTCGTTAAATTTGCGACCAGAATTTAAAAAAATGTAACTATGGAACCCGTATGGTACTTCGGGCCTGTCCCGACATACTTTTGGCCAATTTTAGATTTACTTGATGATAAATAGATTTTTTAGTAGGTACCTATCATATAATCTCAAACGCAGCTGTCAATCGCACACCGAGACGGACTACATCGAATCAAGCGCAAAAATACGCTCGGCAAGCAATGTGTTTATCCGCTGGGTTGCGGACTGCGGTCCGCCTGTCTGTAGCATGCGATGACCAGTACGAGATGTATGAAAGTGATCAATTCGGATTTTGCAATAATGGCGTGTTACATCTAAATGAGCGCTATCTAAAAATGGGCACATACCCGGGTATTTACTTACCAATGGGTTAATACCCGGTTCATACTCAAAAGATTGGGTGTTGAAAATTGATATTTTTTTAATAAAATCACATAAAACTAACATTAAAGTGTATACCTGTAATTACCTCGATGAGTCACAACGACAGTATAACAGTGCAAATAGCACAAGTGATCTTCGACTTGTATCTCATTGGTCTGGCTCTGAAACGTGTCGAAACATGTTGTCATTACAATTAAAAGTCACGCGTGCTAATAGTATGAAAGAAATAACGTCCTAAAACCTATTAAGCTTAAAACCCATAACACAAAAGAGTTGGTAAAGTTGCAAAAACTATTTTTTGTACGTTATAAAATCTGTAAACTTACAATGTTATTATTCACTCTATTTGTAGCAAGGCATTTTGAATTACAATATGTAACTTTGTAAGAATGTATTTGACAAATAATATAATAAATACATTTTAACTTTAAATTTGACATTATTAATTGTGTTATAAATTTACAAAAATATCGTAACTTAATCGATTGACACACATTCTGCATTTTAAGTTTGAATACGAATTCTTTTTTTTTAATATTATAATATAAAATAGCTATTTTAAAAATGTCAATATTAAATATCTACTCATTTTTTTGAGTACGCACCTGGTATTTACCCATTATAAGGTAAATACCCGGGTAAGTACCCATTCCTAATGCCGGTCTTTATAGCTCTAATGACAATTTGTTATACAATGACGTCATTGCTTAGAGCCATCCACATTCGGGTGGCCTCAGTCAATCCTTTGTTCGTTTTATGTGAGTATAACGTCATTAATAAAGTCGTTACACACTTGCATTGGCTATTTAATTATTCTCACAATTTACAATCAATCTAAAACGAGAATCTGTGACAGATCTGAAACATATTTAAATTAATAGTTTTAAAGTATATGCTTTCTTTCATCATCATCAACTCACTCAATTTATCTGAACTGAAAAAAGCATACAATTGTATCTGTTCAGCAAATTTTTTTGCGATAGTTTGAAAAAAATATGTCTACAGAGATAAAGTTGTTTGTAAATGCATTTGATGTCTTTCATTACGTTGTTAACAATCATACAAGTCGGCAGACCAACCAAACGAAGCAGTCATAGGTACTTAATCATTAATTAACTCTGAATTAATTAACCAATCATTCATAATCTGTCACACAGATCTGTCAGTGATACCGATCTGATGCATCTTTGACAACAGACGTCAAACAATTAGTAGCTAACCGGCTTTGTCACGTGTTGGACGTGTCTGTCTATTATTTGCATTAACATTTCGTGTGATTTCGCAATGTTTTGTTTAAACAAATCATGTCAGTTTAATTTAATTGTGTAGTGACTTGTGCTATTTAAAATTAATTTCAAACGTATGGTGATGTAAGGCAAAATTAGTGTTTATTTTAATTATGTATTTATGAAGCAAATGATACTTGTGTATAAATAACTTTGGAAATATAGGCTGTGTCTTATTTAAAGGTAAGCTTGTTTAAACTTTAACGAAAGTCTGGCAATAATTTAGTTCTCATACGGGTTTCGATAATGTTTCAGATAATATTTTCAGAATCAACACATAGTCCTGTTAAGAAATTGAGAATTTAGGTTAGTTTTTTGCAAATATTGTCCCGGTTCTTATTTGCCTTATTAAATAAATACTTATTTTTTTAGAAAACAAATTATATGACGAAAATGTGAAGTTGCAACGCCGTTTCGTTTTTGCATCTGTATCCCGGAATGACGAAATATGAATCGTATTTGTTTATTTTTAATTAAATATTATTGATAAGAATCTACGACGCCGCGATAACAAAATAGTTTTTAAACTTTTTTTGTCTATTTTAAGTGTCATTGATATATATTACGCAAACATAAATTTTAATGAATTATGGAATACTCTTCATAACAAAATTATAAATTCCCATTTGATCGATTAATAGAATTACTCTCATAGTTTTTATATAATCTTTATGCATACTTCTGTGTGATAGTCTTGAAATAAAGGGAGTAACTTATTTTTTAGTATACTCTTTAGTATACCTCTAAAAATTTACCAGGACTATGAAAAAATGTTTTTGAAACCTTTATAACCAGCCCCTTGAAATGATACCTACATGGAATTTAAAAAAAAAATTATTGTGGAGTACTTAATTTAGCCCTCTCCCTAAAATTTCTGTATAAATATTTTTAAGTATCCTTTATTGAGATACATGCGGTTTATTAAGTTTTCTTACTAACCCAAACTCTAAATTTCTAGTCAAGTGTTCTATGTAAAAGTGGCTGTGACAGAGGGACAGGCAGAAAATTGAGTGATATTATATGTTTCCGTTTTTCCTTTTGAGGTATGGAGCAATGACATATTTTAGATCCAAATCTGGCTGAAAGACAAAGCCTAGCACTAAGGTAGTGGGAAGCCCCTGATATGTATGAATACATTTATGCATTAGTCATGCCTATACATGATATCTGTTTATCTGTGAGTACATGTGTAAGTATACTCCTGATATACTGAGGATATTTATAACATTTTAACATGTTTCTGTCCTGTACTTAATATTATTATATTGTTCAGTTTATAGTTGTGCAGACTTTAGTGAATGGGTTATTTTCATTTCCAAGTTAAATTTGTTGTCACCTTACTTTTAATTGAGATATCTAACAACCAGTAATTTGTTTTTATTCATCAAGCATTTTAAAAGATTTAAAAGAGATTATTTAAAGATTTAAATGTCTCTTCGTACGATTATGCTTAAGTTTAACTTATGCTATTTTTATTGTCAATTCTTTTTGTTTTTTTACCTATTCTTATTGCGTGAACTTAGTGCTATTGAACATTACTTGTGAACTGATGAAAATACGCAAGAATAAAGGCACTGAGATTTAATTTTTCCTATCCGTTTAAAAAAATTAATTAAAAGTTGTTTTTTCATAAACTTTTATGCACAATAAATTACATTTTATTGAGATGAACCTAAAAACCATTAGAATAATAAAAACAAATATCGGTTTTTGAGATATCTCATTTCAAAATATGGAGATAGCAACAGTAATTTACAAATAAAAATTACATGAAAATTAATAATGTATGCAACATTGTTTTGCTCAGTCATATAAGTAAAATAATTGACAATGTTTACCTTTATATGAAAAAAGAAAACAAAAATCAAAATAGTAATAAACTAAAGATGTGTGTGTTACGTCAACATGTCATAAGAGAAAAAAGACAATTATATAAGAACGAATTACCTACAGTTAACAAGAAATTTCTCAATGACGCACATTTCAAAGGTTCTGCAACCAGTTTTCAGGTATCATTAAAAAAATCTTTGGGTTTAGTTGAAAAAGACACAAGATAATAGAAAAATTCCTATTTTGGAACCAGATAATTAAAGCGTTTTGAAATAATACTAAGGCCAGTACTGGATTTGAATTGAGATGTGGAAATACGACATTAGAAAGTAGAAGTTCAGATAACTGAATGAATTTCGAATTGCGACATAAAACGGCGACACACGAAACGTCTACGTGGAACTAAATACAGCCTGATGATTGAACATGTCCAAAAACTTTCCTTCAATATTTGTACATTAGACAATATTTAATTATCTTGTTATTGTTGTTGAAACGCACAGGTGTAATAACTGTAACGTTTCCATAACTGCACGTAAATAAATAAACAATGCATAGTGTAAATAAATAAATAATAATAATATGGGTAATAATTTCATATCAAAACAAAAATTTGTTCTGTTTACGATGTTATGTACATTCTCACATAAAACCACAATTTAGATAAACTTCCTGTTATGAGTTTCCACATCTTATAACCAAGTAATCATTATGAAATTTCACTGCAACGTATTGTATATAATAAATTTTGTAGTTTCCTTGTATTCATTTTATCTTTAATATTGTTACAGATACTCACCCGAGCGCACACCATTTATACCATCATAAATGTGGACTACACATTGGATTAACGTTTCTATTTAAATTTCTTTAGATATTATAAATATAATATTGTAACTATTTTATGAATAATTATAAAATAGAATTTTATTGCTGAAGAATACATCAAACATTAAGTATAGAAATATTATTGTGATCAGAAAATTAGCGAATAAATTAAATAATTAGTATTTATTAAATAATAAAAATATTTAAAAAAAAAACGAGAAAGATTTAAAAATAATCAATTAATGTAATATTTAAAATAACACTTAGTCAAAGTACATTTAAAGTTTCTAAATGAATGGTGCTATAATTTAAAACATTGTGGAAAAAAGCTATAATTTAAAATTAAAATAATTAAAAAAAAAATATTTTCATTTAAGTTGTGAGTTTTATGAATGTCACAATTTATAACGAATATAAATTAATCAAACATGGATAACTCAATGAAATCAATGGGCATTCATCCCTACGACAAGGCGAATCTTTTATCGAAATTGGTATTTTGGTGGACGATCGACATCTTCAAGAAGGGTTACGCAAAGGTGCTCGATATATCGGATCTTAGTGGACCCAGGCAGTATGACAAATCCGAGTTGATTGGATCAGAATTAGAACGGTGAGTTGATTATTAATTTTTTTGTGAATGTAAATTTATATGACAATTGATGAAACGTATTGTTACATTTTTTCATCTATACTACTTTCTACTTAATTCTTTGCTTTGTTTGATATTTTTTAATTTTTTTTATTTGTACAAAATTTTACATTTACTACGTACTTGATGTGTTAAGTTAGTGATTGTATTGTAGTGATTGTTGTGATTGTGAAGTGTGAGTGTTTGGTACTCAGTACTCAGTCATATTAGGGTTAGGGTAGTCAATATTTACTTAATTACGTACTTGATGTGTTAAGAACTGACAAATTGGTACTCAGTAGGTAATATTAGGGTTAGGGTAGTCAATATTTACTTAATTACATACTTGTATTAGTAGTAGGTATATAGATATATAGACAACACGTCATTTTAATATGTGTACAAAATATTTTGATTGAATATTTTCACTAAGTGCTTGGAGAAAAAATGGACTGTGACTGCATTTTACTCCTTCTTAGATTTCCATATTTTAAAAGGAAAAACAGAATCTTTAAGAACACTTTGTAAAAACTTCAATTTTATCATAGTAATGAAATATATTAACCCATACATTTCTCAATAACAAACCAAACATTCAAAAACATTCATATGGTGATTTGGGTGAAGTTTTCCCAGTTTTATGTACTGGTTAACCCCATCTCTATAGAATTTGTAATACTGGAATTTACTGGAATTAAAAAATACTGGAATTTTAAAAGAAATAAAATAAAAAACTCGGAAATACTTTTGTGATCCGCTTTTACAATTGAAAATGGGTTGGAATAGACAATCTGTAATTGTCTGTACCATTAAACGTTTTTGTAAATTTGAATGTGCGTACAATATCTTTATGCTTTATTTTCATGTAGTTATGATGGTTAAAACATTTAACTCAAAATGCCACTTTGCTCTTCAACTCCCTTTGCCTAAATCCGCCGATCCATCTGGACACCATAAGCAATATATTGCTAAAAGTTCGATGTCAGAAAGTCATTTTATACCAAACCCCAAAAAACAAACAAATAAAATTTTGCTTTATTACATTATGTAAACAAAATATATAATTTATCATAATATGATTATATCGTTTACAAACAATACTATTGATTAATTTTTCTTATCACCTTTTTGGGTACTTAATGCACTTATCAATTTTACAGATGATCAATAAAACGTTTTACGTACAACGCGCGCAAATGCTGTCATATACTGACGCATCAAGTGGCACCTTGACATAGATAATAAACGGCATTGTACGATATTGTATGAATCAAACTGCGAATTTACGTAAGACATCAATTAAAATCTTGTCAATTAATGGTTCATCATGGTAGTCTAATCCATGAAAATGATCAAACGATAATAAGATCTATGGAGAAATGGAAGTAAGACCTTTTTCGCAGTTGAATATCACTGTATTAGTTTTATCTACGAATTGTGCCTTGACTGTGACGTAATAATATATCTTGAAACATAATTCATTAGTGCACAGGTTGCATTTTTCCTTAAGATGTTTATTCACAGGGTCGGTTCATGTTATTCTGAACGTAAAACGTTTTTGGTGAATGTGAAAAAATCCAACATTTTCAAAAAAACCAGTTTCCAAAAAAAAAACCAACCAAACAAAAAAACCAGTGTGTCGATGAGTGGACGCACAACAGATGCAAATTTTCTCATGTTTTTTTTTACATAAACGTGTAATGATAGGACCTCTGTCTTTCTCTCACTTCTCTTCCACAAGTGAAACAAAATATTAAAGAATTATATAATGATTTATTTATAATTTGTGATTAAATTATATAAAAAATATCTGCCATAGCATCTATTTGATTTGTGCTAAAAGCATCATTTGATTCATCATTATTACTGTATGATTTAGATATAATTAACGTGATAAAATAAACCTCCAATTAAGTAAGACATTAAACGAATAAGCTACTAATATATAAGACAATCCTTAAGCCTGTATCGACTCATGGCATACAATTGTGGAGCAGTTGTAGTAGTTCCAACATCCTGATATTGCAGAGAATGCAAAATATTATACTCCGATCTACCATGGTTTGTTACCAATGCCGAAATACATAAGGAACTTCAAATGAACACCATAAAGGAAGAAATCCTGTCGGCTACAGATAAATATAGGGGGAGACTGGAGGCCCACCCTAATGAACTGGCTGCAAAGCTATTAACGCGCAATTATCAAAAGTGACTAAAAAGGAAAGATATTTTGAGTTCCTAAGGAAAGAGGAGATGTTCTCACTGGAGGACACACTCTAAACGAGATTCAACACTCTTCACCACATCTGATAAAAGTGAAAGCACTGATTGCAGATAAATTAAAAAAAAAAACAAAAAATTAAACGTTTGAGCGTGACTTTACTGTACAGCATACAAATGCAGTAAGAACGAACGACGTCTGTATTACGTTTAGTTCTTATAAGAGAGGAGTCAGATAAAAGGAGAGAGTGCTTCATTTTAGCTAAGCAGCAGAGAGAACACTGCGGGATGCTGTCGATACCGATGTGCAACTTCCGTGTCGCCTGTTTATACACGCAGCCTAGTATATGTGGCCGCGCTGCGTTTCCTTCATATGAATACAATGTTCATCAGTCTTTATCGTGAATTAAACAATAGATCGATATAATCAGTATCAAACGAGTGAAATCAATTAGAAATAATTGATTGAATTAATTAGAAACTATAATTGTGTTATATATTAATTGATTGTTATTATTTGACGAAACTGAAAATCATTAACATATATAAAGTACACAGATATTTAATATAACTATCAGTCTTTATCGCGAATTAAACAATAGGTCGCTTTAATCAGTATCAGACCAGTGAAACCTATTACAAATAATTGATTGAATTAATTAGAAACTATAATTGTGTTATATATTAATTGATTGTTATTATTTGATGAAACTGAAAATCATTAACATATATAAAATACACCGATATTTAATATAACTATCAGTCTTTATCGTGAATTAAACAATAGGTCGCTTTAATCAGTATCAGACCAGTGAAACCTATTACAAAGAATTGATTAAATTAATTAGAAATAATAATTGTGTTATTTATTAATTGATTGTTATTATTTGATGAAACTGAAAATCATTAACATATATAAAATACACCGATATTTAATATAACTATCATTCTTTATCGTGAATTAAACAATAGGTCGCTTTAATCAGTATCAGACCAGTGAAACCTATTACAAAGAATTGATTAAATTAATTAGAAATAATAATTGTGTTATTTATTAATTGATTGTTATTATTTGTCGAAACTGAAAATCATTAACATGTATAAAGTACACAGATAGTTAATATAACTATCAGTCTTTATCGTGAATTAAACAATAGATCTATTTAATCAGTAAAATCGATTAGAAATAATTGATTGAATTAATTAGAAATAATAATTGTGTTATTTATCAATTGATTCAATTAATTAGAAATAATAATTGTGTTATATATCACATAAATTTTGGAAGTGAAAGTTCTTGCAGGCAGAGCAAAATGGCTGAGCGTTGCCAATGTCGGTGATCGGATGCCTCCATGCCTTTTTTATGTATACATTCTCATCTATTCTCAATGCTGTACAAAATATACATCGCTTGTGTGTCAGAGGAAACATAACAGAGTGAAACTTATTATGTTTTGTACCCATCGTATGAAATAAATATACTTTAAAAATAGTTATCACAAAACAAGAAATAAAGTTACGGAATAATGTATTTAATTTTTTCATTTTTCCTTAATTGTATTTCTTGTCTCGTGATAATTACCTTTCAAAGTATATTGGCTCCGTACAACGAGTACAAAACGTAATAAGTTTCACCCTGTTATGTGTCTTTGTTGGCTATAAAGTTTCATATATTGTTGATTAAGTTATTTATAATCTTGATTTATTTATAGACCGAATAAAATGTTTATCTTATATAAAAGACAAAAATAAATATTACTCTAAATTATACAGATTTCTTATTTCTGTGTGTCCGTCTTTTTAAATAATGAATAAAAAAACTTTTTGAATATAATGAACAAAATGCACAATTTTATTGCACGAAATGGTAACTAATTAGTACTCGCAATTCATATTTTATAGAATGCAAATAATTTAAAATACTGTTGTATAAATAAATGATGCTCATGAACATATTTAAACTAAAGCAAGCATAATTATAATCCGAATAATAAAAATTCAGAAAATAAAAAAAAAAAACACTTGTTTACGGATATGATAAATAAATTTTGCTAACAGCAGCTTATTATTAAGATTTTATATTTGTCCATTTTGAAATCGATAAAAGGGAATTTCTCAATTTTTTAATACTATATTACCAGAAAAGGGGTAATGCTGAAAATGTATATTTGAATTTAAATTTTTTTTATTAAAAGTTTTATATTAATTTATTTCTATCTATTCATTGTAAATTAGTTATATGAAATTCATCATTACTTGTGTAAAGGAAAATGTAAAACCAAAAATATTTAAGACCATCTTTCTATAATTTAATATGTCCATACATTAGAATAAAAGTAATAATTTAAATTAAATTTTAACATTAATTCCATTGAACATCAGGATGGCATTTCAGAAACAAATAATTAAATTACTCTAATAATATGTTTGCCAGATATTATAGGTGTTGCCAGTTTTATTTTCATAAAAGTAATAATGAATCATTAAGTTAAATTTTAACATTAATTTCATTAAAACTTACAAAAGGTGTTTCAGAAATAAATAATTAAATTACTCTAATAATATGTTTGCCAGATATTATAGGTGTTGCCAGTTTTATTTTCATAAAAGTAACAATGAATCGTTAAGTTAAATTTTAACATTAATTTCATTAAACATCACAAAAGGCGTTTCAGAAATAAATAATTAAATTACTCTAATAATATGTTTGCCAGATATTATAGGTGTTGCCAGTTTTATTTTCATAAAAGTAATAATGAATCGTTAAGTTAAATTTTAACATTAATTTCATTAAACATCACAAAAGGTGTTTCAGAAATAAATAATTAAATTACTCTAATAATATGTTTGCCAGATATTATAGGTGTTGCCAGTTTTATTTTCATAAAAGTAATAATGAATCGTTAAATTAAATTTTAACATTAATTTCGTTAAACATCACAAATGGTGTTTCAGAAATATATAATTAAAACACTAATAAAATGTTTGTCAGATATTATAGGTATGCCTGTTTTATTTCGTATTTAAGTTTATGTAAAATAATACTTAATTTTTTTCAATGAATATTTTTATCAATACTTTGTTTTATAAATGACATCAGTTGAAACTAAACAAAAAATGTAATTTTTCAGTCTCTGGAACGATGAGCTCAAGCAGTGTGCAGACAGAGTGAGGGCCAAGAAAATCACAGACCCGGCAAAGATGCCAAAACCTAGTCTCTTACGAGCCATTTTCAGACTTCTTAAGTGGCGTTTCATCATGATAGGGGTTATAATCGCATTCAACGACGCTTTTCTTAGGTGAATATTAATTTATTTGCTTTTTCGAGAGTAGATTTTTTATTCAATCAGCATTGTTTCTTATTCAAGTTTGTATATATTTAACATGTTTAATACTCGCCTATAATTCTAACGCATGTTGGGTGTACCCATCCTTAGCATAACACAAACTAACTTTGTTCAAATATCAAATCTGATATTGTGGCACCCAGGGACAGTCCCTTCCATATCGGTTCCGATATATACAAATTCACCGATCGCCTATGATGCCATAATTCAAAATCCTTAAACTAATATTCATATTTTCATTTAAATGATGATGCCATAATTCAAAGTTCTTATAGGTACTTAATATTCACATTTTTAGTTAAAGTATGGCTAGCACATAAAGATGAGAAAATAGATTTTAATGTCAATTCAAGCATCTTATACTTAATATTCACCCATTATTAGTTAAATGGTATGCGATAATCCAAACTTCTTGCACTTAATTCCTACATTTTTAGTTAAAATATGGCTGGCGCATAAAAATGTGAAAATAAATTTTAATACCGTAATTCACGTTTCTTGTACTCAATATTCACATTTTTAATTCAATGATGACACCATAATTCAAACTTCTTATTTTTAATAGTCATATTTTTATTTAAATGATGATGCCATAATTCAAATTTCTTATAATTAATATTCACATTTTTAGTTAAAGTATAGCTAGCACATTTTTAGTTAAAGTTGAAAAAATAAATTTTAATATCAATTTAAACTTCTTAAACTTAATATTCACATTTTTATTTTGAGTTTGACATATTCAGAAATGTGTTCATTTTGAAGGAAGAAAAGTTAATTAACCTAAAATTATAATTAACGACTAAAGTAACATTTAAGTCAAAAAGTAAAAAATGGATCTTAATACGTTTTTTTTAAACCTAATCATTACAGTCACATGTGGGCACGGACAGTTACAATGTTGACACACAAAGATGTGGAAATTAATTTAAGTAATTTTTTTCTTATATAGGTCGCTGGAATGTCATTTTTCTTTTTTCTGCTTCTAAAAATAATATTAACAATTTAACTGTAGGCCTCTAGTTAAAGTTACGTCCCTCAGACCATAAATAATTTTGCGTTTAATGCTATCCATAAGTACGATAGACGTGTAATAAATTCTTAATTATTCAATTACTTAATAATTAATTGTTTATGCAAATATGATATATAAAATACGTATAAATGAGCTCAGTGATGACATGCAACCTTACAACAGGCGTGTTGGCGTTAAAAGTGATACTCGTGGTTTTCAAACTGTTTAATTTTATTACGATAATTTCAAAATTGGTGGTATGATGAACCTGTGATCAGAAGACAGACATAACATAATTATAATGTTTGTCAATGGGAATTATAAAACATAGAATTAAAAGAGTTATAGCCTGTCCTAAATACCTCTATCATCATTATCAGCCTATATAAAGAAAAAAAATAAGATGGTGAAAAAGTTTTCTAAATCAGTTGTGTATTCCTAAAATTACAAATTACGTACAAAATTATGAATGATATTGGCGTAAATTGTTATTAGAAAAATAGTGTTTTGTTACAAAACCTTAATTACTTGCAATGTCAATGGGAATTTAATAGCACTGATATCGTAGATGTTGTTTATGTACATTAAGATAAAACTTAATTGCTAGTTGTCATTTTAAAAAACTATCAATGAGAGATTGTGATGTGTGAGTCGTTGCCGTGGTGTATTGGGTTTATCACAAGGCATAGGGCTTTTGACGATGCGGCGCACTGTGGAGACCCAGGTCCAATTCCCAACTGTTTGTCGAACGGGGCTGGACTGGTGTTATGATAAGTAAGAGATTGCTCTCGTAGCAATAAATCCACCATATGTGTCAATTATATGCAACAAAGTAGATAAAGAAATAAATAATGTAAGTAGCACAATCATAATTATGTCCATGTGACAAACTATATAAGGAATAACATAGACAAATCATTTATACAATCCTCAGAGACGGAAAAGTAAATGGTTATTCTACATAGGTATATAGATGTAGAATAATTCTACATACGTGTGTAGATGTAGTATAATTCTACATAGGTGTATAGATTTAGAATAATTCTATATAGATATATAGATGTAGAATAATTCTACATAGGTGTATAGATGTAGAATAATTCTACATAGGTGTATAGATGTAGAATAATTCTACATAGGTGTATAGATGTAGAATAATTCTACATACGTGTGTAGATGTAGTATAATTCTACATAGGTGTATAGATATAGAATAATTCTACATAGATATATAGATGTAGAATAATTCTACATAGGTGTATAGATGTAGAATAATTCTACATAGGTGTATAGATGTAGAATAATTCTATATAGGTGTATAGATGTAGAATAATTCTACATAGGTGTATAGATGTAGAATAATTCTACATAGATATATAGATGTAGAATAATTCTACATAGGTGTATAGATGTAGAATAATTCTACATAGGTGTATAGATGTAGAATAATTCTATATAGGTGTATAGATATAGAATAATTCTACATAGGTGTATAGATGTAGAATAATTCTACATAGGTGTATAGATGTAGAATAATTCTACATAGATGTATAGATATAGAATAATTCTACATAGATATATAGATGTAGAATAATTCTACATAGGTGTATAGATGTAGAATAATTCTACATAGGTGTATAGATGTAGAATAATTCTACATAGGTGTATAGATGTAGAATAATTCTACATAGGTGTATAGATGTAGAATAATTCTACATAGGTGTATTGATGTAGCACAATTCTACATAGGTGTATAGAAGTAGAATAATTTTACATAGGTGTATTGATGTAGCACAATTCTACATAGGTGTATAGAAGTAGAATAATTTTACATAGGTGTATAGATGTAGAATAATTCTACATAGGTGTATAGATGTAGAATAATTCTACATAGGTGTATTGATGTAGCACAATTCTACATAGGTGTATAGAAGTAGAATAATTTTACATAGGTGTATCTATGTAGCACAATTCTACATAGGTATATAGGTGTAGAATAATTCTATATAGGTGTATAGATGTAGTATAATTCTACATAAGTGTATAGATTTAGAATAATTCTATATCTAGAATAATTCTACGTAGGTGTATAGATGTAGAATAATTCTACATAGGTGTATAGATGTAGAATAATTCTACATAGATGTATAGATATAGAATAATTCTACATAGATATATAGATGTAGAATAATTCTACATAGGTGTATAGATGTAGAATAATTCTACATAGGTGTATAGATGTAGAATAATTCTACATAGGTGTATAGATATAGATTAATTTTACATAGGTGTATTGATGTAGCACAATTCTACATAGCTGTATAGAAGTAGAATAATTTTACATAGGTGTATCTATGTAGCACAATTCTACATAGGTATATAGGTGTAGAATAATTCTATATAGGTGTATAGATGTAGTATAATTCTACATAAGTGTATAGATTTAGAATAATTCTATATCTAGAATAATTCTACGTAGGTGTATAGATGTAGAATAATTCTACATTGGTGTATAGATGTAGAATAATTCTACATTGGTGTATAGATGTAGAATAATTCTACATAGGTGTATAGATTAAGTAAATCATTTAAATATTTAAGACAGTCCTCGTAGTGAGTGAACAACAGTAGTCACTAGAATGAAATATGAAAATTGTTTGACAGAATTAGATACATGTTTAAAAGCTGATTTAAATTTTTTTCCGATATTGCATTATATAATAATTAAACACAACGCAACAAATAATAATTAAATACAACATTTACAGCGATCGTGTTTACAATATTTACAGTATACTCGTACATGTTAACACGTACTTAAGAATATAATCTTAATAGAAGCTGTAGATCTGGCTGTTTTTTTACCTAAATGGAAACTATTGTTCAAACATGATTCTTTGCTTGTAGGCATTGCTCTAAATTTATAAAATCAAACAGATATTTGATTATATGTCATTGCCTACAAGAAAATTTTGATTGTATGTCATTTGCCTTCTAGAATGTGCATACCAGCATATCTAGGCCGCCTGTTGCAGTACTTCACGCCAAACTCGACAGTCAGCAAAGAGGACGCACTCATAAGTGCAAGCCTTATCATCATCTTAAATTTGGTTAGTGCTGTTACCATCAACCATTTGATGTTGAACGCGTTCCATTGCGGTATGCGAGCCAGAGTAGCTGTGTGCTCGCTCATTTACAGGAAGGTATGTTATCTTCTTGTATAATATGTGAGCTCATAAATGTGAAGATGTTGGTATTTTTAGACTTTTGTTAGTTAACAGTAATTTAGATTGTAAAAATTTAAGAAATTTATAGATAGCTTTGTTTACCGTGAAATTGGCTTTCTTAGATGAATTAACAGCTTTTCCAGATGTTTTTTTTCAAATATTAAGTAAAAAAATGGAAATTTCTGTAAAAAAATTTCTTATGTCTAAAAACTGTAAAAGAATTTATTCTGCGTAGTCTGACAATTGGTTACTAAAAGAAGATATATTTTTCTGGAGTTTCTAGTGGTTCCCGAAATTTTGATGATTTAAAAAAACATTTAATCCAATGATTCAAAATTTTTTATTAAACATTTTCTGTTAAACATTTTAATATTTTGTTTTTGTTCCGCACTAGAAGAAATTATTATAATGGTCTAAAAATTTTATTGTTTTTTTAATACATGTTGACTCTTCATCACTTTCAACTATTGTGAAAGTGGTTTGAGAAATATTTTGGCATATGTATGTATTTAGCCAAGCACCAGAATCTTATAAAGTAACCATTATTTAGCCAAGCACTAGAATTATATAGTATATTGTAACCATTATTTAGTTTTATAGTAACCATTATTCAGCCAAGGATCAGAATTATTTAGTATATTATAACCATTATTTAGTTACATAGTAACTATTATTTAGCCAAGCACCAGAATCAATTATATATTATATAGTAACCATTATTTAGTTATATAGTAACTATTATTTAGCCAAGCACCAGTATCAATTATATATTATATAGTAACCGTTATTTAGTTATATAGTAACCAGTATTTAGCCAAGCACCAGAACCAATTATATGGTGTATAGTAACAATTATTTAGTTATCTAGAAACCATTATTTAGCCAAGCACTAGAATCAATTATATAGTATATTGTAACCATTATTTAGTTATATAGTAACCATTATTTAATTATATAATAACCATTATTTAGCCAAGCACCAGAATCAATTATATATTATATTGTAACCATTATTTAGTTATATAGTAATCATTATTTAGCCAAGCACCCAGAATCAATTATATAATTATCTCCAATGGTTTTTACCTTCTTTTTCACCTACACTTCAAATTAACAATTATATGCAAAGAAAATAAACTAAAAAATGGCCTTAAAATTTTTGGAAATTTATTAGTTTGTTGCATTCCTAATAATTATCTACTATAATGTGTAATTGAAAAATTCACATAATGTTTTAAATTTCGAAAAAAAATCTTCAAAAATCGTGTAAATTCTGTTTGACGCTGTTTATGATAAGGAATCGTTAAATACAATTATTATTAAGTAAATGTTAATAAAACAATACTTTGTTATCGAAAAATAAATTATTTCTCAACAATAAAGGCTTATATCAAAAAATGTTATTAGCTAATTTTCATCTTATATTTTTGAGAGCAATCCAAAAAAATTTTGCTAAACCAATAAACAGAGATTGTTAATATATGTTTGTTGTTATATATGTTTGTTTGTATATGTTTGTTGTTATATATTTTTGTTGCTTTTGATACTTTTGTTTGGATTTAGATGTAATAAGTGATATACATTAAAAATTACGTATATTTAAATTAAATTTATAACCAAACAAATATTGATACCAAACTTATCCCTAGTCGCTCCGTCTCTCGCGTACTGCCCTCGGCGACTCTGCTCCTGGAAAAGTAGTGAACTTGCTCTCGAATGACGTAAACCGCTTCGACTTGGCTGCATCTCTTGTACATTTCCTGTGGGTGGGACCTCTGTGTGCGCTGGTTGTTCTGTGGCTGTTGCTCAACCAGATTGGACTATCTGGATTGCTGGGTGTGCTGGTTGTGTTCACGGTCATGCCCATACAGAGTGAGTTGTTTTATATTTTTAATTATTTATATACTAAGTCTCGTTTTTAAATCACTTCTAGCATTCAGCAAAACTACATAGCATGGTTTGGGATCAAACTATTACTGTCTTATTTGAAGCAAAAGTGCCTTGTTTAAATTATTTCTTGACCCGGGGTGGACTATCATATGGTGATAGCCTCTATTTATCCTCGTTTTCTGTTATGTGTAATAACAGAAAATGCTATTTCTTAGAGACAACCTACATTGGACAAATGATTAGTGTAGTTAGTTGATTCCAATCATTGGAGCCGTAAATATGCAGTAGTTGTCGTATCCACATGAGAGGAATGATCTCATATGGAAATATGGTTACCAGAGCCTCGAAATGTTGGACTTCTCCAGTCCTGTTTGATGAGCAGTCAGGAATTAACCCTGGTCCCCGCGGTACGCCACGCACTCAACGGCCGTATGTATTGCGATCAACCCAACACCCCACAGTGACGACAAATATGCAGTTAAAATTGAGAAATAAAAAAAATGATATAGTAAGATTTTTTTCAGTTTCCTTCTGATAATATAAAAGTAAAATAATCTATAATATTTTTTGAGTCGTTATTACGGAGAAATAATTTATTTAAGAAAAATACATATTTTATTTTAAATATTTTTTCAATAATGATTATAGTTAAATATTTTATTATAACCAGAATTTCCATTGAAAAAAAACTTGTGAAAAACCTTCTATTATTGCTTTTCCTTTCAGTGAAATAACACTCATAAAAAACTATATTCAAAGTCCAGTAAAGGGTTTGCCACATTACATTTTATTGTTTTTCATGCCAGCACCTGCTTTAATGTTGAAATAATTTATCTCGAGGACGGGATGAGATATAACAAAATTTTATTGGTTATAATTGTATTATTTTGTACTGGCGAATCCACTGAAGCTTGCTTGCTATGTAAATTAAAAAATGCTGATATCAAATGACAAATTATAATAAAACTGTAAAGCTATTATAATATTAAAACGAAACTTCAATACGTATAGTAAATACAAATCCAAAATCTAGTCCTTTTGAAATCACAATCGTTAGTAACAGTCATCTATTTTTCATTCAGTCAGCTGAAATAAATAACATTGAATGCGTTCCGTACTTGGATGCGTGACGAATACTTTTTCCATATTTCTATTTAAGAATTAATCAGCCATATGTTATGTCATTACCTTAACATATACATTAGTTAACGCACGTCAATAATAGTTGTCTTAACGTTCGCTTTAAAGATCTTCATGCTGTATCGCACTGGCATTATCATAAATTTTATTGTTAACCTTATGCTATTTTTTTGGTTAGATAGAAATGTATTGTATCATACGATTTTACGTGCAGAAAGAAAAGGATGGAGCTATTTTGTCGACGATGACAGTTCTGTACTTTATCTATAGATGGCAGGAGATGTATTTTTATAGGTTATTTTGTTTTATTTTGGATGCGGGATGAATATTTTTTTTCTAAGAATTAATCAGCCATATGTTATGTCATTCACTTTACTTAACGCATACATTAGTTAACGTACGTCAATAACAGTTGTCTTAACGTTCGCTTTAAAAACTTCATGCTGTATCGCATTGGCGTTATCATATATTTTATTGTTAACCTAATGCTATTTTTTTTGGCTGGATAGAAAGGTATTATACAATACATACGATTTTACGTGCAGAAAAAAAGGATGGAGCTATTTCTTTGACGATGACAGTTTGGTACTTTATCTATGGATGACGGGAGGTGTATTTTTATAGGTTATTTTGTTTTACTGCATGTCAAGTAACGTTTTTGTAAACTTTCAACATCGGTCTCAAATTGTCTATTATAAATTTTGTTATTTTTTAAAATAAACGGTATTTTATGTAAGTATTATTGTTGTTGTTGTCGTGTCCACATGAGATGAAGAATATCTCATATGGAAAAATGGTCGCCAGAGCCTCGAAAGGTTGGACTTCTACCAGTCCCACTTCGATGAGCGGCCGGGAATCGGATCCGGGTCCTCGTGGTGCACGGTCATGCGCTCAATCCAACACACCACGGAAACGACTAATTATTATTTGATAATGTATATGGATCAGAGACATGTCTCAGTTCCAGAGTACGGACTTTATTTTTGTGTTTCTATAATTTTTATGAGATGAAATATATAACGATGTTTGCTGGTATCTAATTTAATACGCAATATAATTTTTATAAGATCTATAAAGTAACGTGATAAAACAGAGGGCTGACTACTTCCATTGAAAACGCACGGCATGTACTATGATTCTAGTATGTATAGATGCTACTAACATACATTACTGCAGTAAAAATTATTTTGTGATTACAAACAACAATTTTTAATTATATTTACATTAATCGGAAATAATTTTAATGATGTCAACCAGTATTATCATGAAATATTATTTCACTAATATACCCTATAACATATTTCACATTGTTAAAGTACTATTAAGTTAATTAAAATATAACAATAAAACGTCATTCAATGTTACGCCACTGCCAATTATAATCAGAATATTGTGATTCATATCAACTTTGATACATTTATTAAACTTATCTTGATGACTGTAAACACAGAGGTGACATGATTGAGTCAATATTTACATACAATAAAAGATAATAACCGTTATTAGTAATCTTGCGATTAAGCTGAAACGGCTCACATTTTATTATCGACAAATTGTATGTATCTGAATAATCAAAATGTAATTAGTTGGGACCTCCGACTTTGGTGGGATTATTTATGTGAGTTAACTCTTTTGACCTAGATTATAAAATAATCTATCCAAGCCATAAAAATATGAGTTTTTTTAAATTTATAGCTGTAAT
This sequence comes from Druceiella hillmani, assembly GCA_039881145.1. Lineage (NCBI taxonomy): Eukaryota > Metazoa > Arthropoda > Insecta > Lepidoptera > Hepialidae > Druceiella > Druceiella hillmani. Next base: position 7,959,322 of record JAYKKI010000035.1, read on the forward strand.
AAGGTAGAAATACAAAATCAATTCAAACCAACATGAATAGTAATTTTCTTAAATTGTAACTGTTTATACAAAGACACTTATTTGTCATTACGGCTGAGCACATCAGTCAATTGTAACACTTTCAGCTTAGTTTTTAGTGGATAGTAGAAAATATTAACAATAATTTTAATACAATTATTGTAATGTTAAAATTAAAATATATCAATTAATAAAACAAATAATAAAACCAGAACAGAATGTTTTCATTATGTTTTTTGGAACAAAGTTCTTTTACGCAGTTTACAGTAGAGTGAACTGGCAGAAATCGCCACATAAGGAAAAAGCGTTATGTCCCCGCCAGGTGACCTTTTCCTCTCTTTCTTTCTGTCTCTTTCTCTTTCTATTATATACGGTTGTATGTATGTGCATTTGTCAGCGTGTACACTCAGCTGTATAACCTCGATTCTAAACATGAATAAATATTATTTAAACTTATTTTTTTTTATTTTGCTGGCTTTCTATTGTAAGCAAATCATCTGCCAGACTGTTTCTAATTCGGTATGTATTTATTTGCATTGTAAATTATAAATTATTGCTATATCATTTACTGAATATTAAAAATTACTGAATATTATAAAATACTGAATATTGAATATTATAAATTACTTATATTGAATATTGATTATTATAATTACTGAATAATGAATATTATAAATTACTGAATTTACTGAATATTATAAATTATTGCTATATCATTTACTGAATATTAAAAATTTATAAATTACCAAAAATTTTCGGCAAATTAATTTATACTTATTAGTTAATTAATCTTTATTTAGATTGTTTCAGTAAATTTAACGATTAATTATATTCATTAAAATTTTTGAAATATTTTAATTTAAAATAAAATAATTAAAATAAAAAGTAATAAGTTTTAATTTTTAATGTAACTAAATTTAATTCAGTAAAAAAATAAAATATTATAATAAAATTTACAAACGCAAATATCAATAATTAAATAATTGTAATAAAATTAATTTAGTAAAAAAATTAGAATAACTGACCTTAAAAAAATATAAATAATGAAATTTTAATTTCCAAGATAATTAAATTTAAACTTAAAATTAACTTTAAATTTAATTTTAAATTAAAAGAAATTAAAATAATAGAATAAGAAAATAATTAATTGGTAGAATAATAAAATATATTGTTAAAATTAATTTTAAATTTAATTCAATTTTGAAATAAATAAAATAAAATATATTAATTTTAAAATACTTCAATTTTAATTTTTAATTGAATTAAATTTAAAATTAATTTTAACATGAAATTTTATTATTCTCAAAATTTTATTCATAAAACAATCTAAATAGAGCTTAATTAACAATTAAAATAAATGAATATGCTGGCATAATTTATTAATTTTAAGTATTCTGTCATTTTTTTTCTTGTTTAGATTTTTTTTATATGTAATTTATAATTCTCTATTTTATATTTAATTTTTTTTAATAAATGACCATTTTCCATAAAATATTAAATGAAATTTATTGATTTAAATCCTTATTTTACATTTTTGCTTTAAAGGAAAAATGATAACAACATAAAATATACAAATTAGAGAGAAAGAGATAGTGGGTGACAAAAATACACTAATAAAATCAACAGAAATCTACATATTTAATCACGTTTATAGTTGAAAACATAATGTAAGGAACTTCATTCCTGATGGAGGTCCCCCGACCACACAGTTTTTTCTTGATAAGTATGATTTATGGGTACAAGTGTATAAAAAATGAAATGCTAAGTAATTTATTTCGTCTCCGTTCAAATGACTGTGAACGAAACGAAATAAATGTGTAAAAATTATTAAAAATTATAGCTGGCAGGATAAAAATAAAAAATGAAATCTGAAGTAGATCCCTCGAAAATTGCATTAAATTATATTAGGGGGCGCTAAATCTGTACACCTATAATCAACTTTTGCAAACATTTATAAAATTCTACAAATTAGTAACGAAATGTTTATTATATATAATTACAATAATTTTAATCTTTCAAATAACATATGTTTGAATCATAGAAAATGGTGTTCAGTGATCTCTGACAGCATAAAACTAACAAATACAAAAGTAAAGCAGAACACTCGTAAGTTGAGACATTGTACTGGGTGGCGCTAATATTCATAACCATGATCTTATCTTTATTTTATGGCATTCTTTCCCTAATAGAGAAAGTTTTGCCAGTCACCATGACCTATATTTATAAATACTTAAAACATGCGGAGTAATAAAAACTAAACTTTTATTGAGTATTGTTATGTCCTGAAATTGATTTTAATAATGATTTAATTGTAATTTTTGATATTGTGATTATCAAATGCTGATTATTATTAATTATTTTTCCCATACAGCGTACACTGGAAAATTGTCAGCCAAGTTTCGTCTTCAAACAGCCATCAGGACAGATGAGAGAGTTCGGCTCATGAACGAGATTATATCGGGTGTGCAGGTCATCAAGATGTATACCTGGGAAAAGCCCTTCGCGAAACTCATCGCCATGGCAAGGAAGTTAGTTGTAAACTTACAGAGCTATATCTTAATAAACTTATGCATACAATATTAATATAGTGAAACTTTATTTTATTGCTTTTAAAAAATCTTGATCAAAACCACGTAAAATGCGAGAAAAGAAAGTATATTTCACATACAGGTTTATTGGGATAGTGAATTTTTTTCAAATTCTTCTTGAAAAGTATAAGATGAAAGTAACCTACAACGTTTTTTAAATTGGTCCTTTATTATAGAGAACTTCATAAGAGGTTTCAACATTTAGCTGCTCATTGGAAATATAAAATAAATTTAATGAAAACACGGAATACCAGTAAAATTACTTTTTCCTTTTTATGAAATGATGCTTGTATCGCTCACTATTCAAGGCCGAACAAGGTTTGATCTGTCGCTTTATATATATATTTCCTTGATAATTTTGCGTGACACCTATTGTGTGCGCACTGAAAGAAACTTTAGTGTACTTCCAGGAAGAAGGAGTACCTTCTCAGGAACCCATAGATAGCAATTTAGCAACAGCCTGCACGTATGAACTTTTATTTTGATAAAAGACTAACACATGTAAAATATATAAAAATTATATATAAGTGCCTTAGGAGCTTAGCATGATAAGCCTTTCAAAAGCGTCCCGACAGCAACGCTTTTTGCTTGCTTTGGTCAAATGACATACTTTAAAGAGGAAATTTGTAGCATGAAGTTTCTTTATGGAGTCCCTAAAAGCAAAAAAATATTTAATTGACCGCTTTAGTGTGAAATCTTTTTTTTTTCATTTTAGTATTTTTCATTTTTCCGCTGAAAAATGGTTATTCTTCATAGTACATCACCATTTTTTTGAGAAATGATAAAGTCAAATCTATAAAAGGTTTGTTGGGTTTGTACTATTCCACCGTCGAGAGTTTACGACAATGAAATTTAATCTAATTGTATCATGCTTCATTTTGTTGGCAATTTTCAGATTTGAATATTAGCATGTTAGAGCCTATCAGATAGTGCCGGTACGTCTTGATGGGCTTCTTGTAACATTCTTCTTCTCTATGGGTATAACGGATCGGAGTGAGTGCTGAACTTCATAACCAGTCTCAATGATCACTTGTTATTGCTAGATGTTTTCAGTTTTTTTACTTTAACGGTGTTGAAGTGCTTTTTTAGTCAGTCTAACCATCTGAGTCCGGATCTGCCTCTTGGTCAGTTGCTTGGCCATAAATTATGTTTTTACATTTCTATATTCTTTGTTTCCCTTAAAATGACCAGCTAATTTTATTCTTTAAATCCTAAAATGTTTTATAATATCGGGCTTTTTGCAAGATCTATATAATTCAAAATTTTATCTTTTCTGCCTTCAGTCTATTTGCCACCGAAAAAATACATATAAATAAAGACTGAGCTTGCGCATATCTGAAATTAATTGGTCCACTATGAATTGTATATAAATTTTATTAAAAGAAAAAATTTCAACGCTTTTGTGGCTGGAACTTGGTGGAAGACTAAATGATAAGTTATTGTACAGGAAATCAATGGGCACAAGAGCCAGATAAAGACCAAAGAAGATGATGATTTGGGTGATCGAAACAACAAACCTTATTGGTGGCAAGAAAAATAAGGCAAAAATTAGTAGCGTTTAAAAGAGAATTGTGCTGCAAGTAAAGACTCATAATAGGTTGTAGAGCTGAAAAAAAAGATAAGCGATTCTTGAATAAATCGGTTCCGGTTAGATAACTTTTAAAAGGATATATCCAAATGACAAAATTCCACAACAGGTAATATCGCAAGGACCACGAACTATCATGAAGAAATAACAAAACTAAGAAAAGCTTCGGATAAGTTAAATAGACACCGTAAATTGTAGAATTATATTACTAAAATAATCATTTCGATAATAATAACAACTATTATTGCAGTAAATTATGAACAACCTACAAGAAAACAATTTATGGATTTTATTCTATTAATACTGCTGTTCAGGACACCACACTAATGTCACATGAAAACAATTAGACAAATGCCGATGACATTACATTGGTGTCGCATGCATAGGTATAAGATCTACATGTTGAAAGATTTACACCCCAGAATCTTGGTCACAAATGCGGATATCAAAGTTTTAACATGTTTTTATATTAAAAGGGTTGAATAAACTTTTTTCATAATTTGCGATGTGCCGATACTAAATTCCTTGTCTAACTCATCCCATTAATTTGATTAACTAAACGTTTTCCAGAATGGAGATTAAGATCGTACGCAGAAACTCATACGTGAGAGCCGCCTATATGTCATTTTTGCTGTTCACAACGCGCTGCGCCATCTTCTGCACCATGGCCTCCATTGTCCTTTCTGGGGACAGTCTTACTGTGAGCAAGGTTAGTTATAAATTCATCTGATGGTGTTTTTATATTGCCGTACTGTCACTTGCATAAATTAGTTTTTGTCAGTTTAATTGACACCAGCCTGTTGCTAATATCAAATTTTGCGAATGATTAGGTAAGGATTCTTAAGAGAGGTTAGCCTTAATATCTTTATTTATTGCACCAGAGATTCGATACAGAAGATGATATCATGATATAGGTTTAAAGAGATTAGAGCCAAGAACAGTTGTTGAAAATACTAAGGAGTACTTGCCGCAAAGACTCCTTATGCATTGTTTCCAGATTTTAAGAATCTTTGAATTTGCTTTAGTTGTATTAATGTGTTGTGTTAGTAAATGTCGGTAGGAGATATAGTAAAAATATAGACCGATAATGATGGATATACGTCCGTTCATCATCATAACACAAAGATAATTATTGGTACATTTTTTCTTCCGATCGAGTTGTGTTATGATTTTACGTTTTCTATAAAATTAAATTTAATATAAACTATAAATATGAAATTTTGTTCTCTATTTTATTTGTTACTATATTATCAAAATTAATTTCCTCGGAAATTTGGAATTGTCACATTGATGAAGATTTTTAATATTTTAAATATTCTTGCAAAAATTAAGTTTGAAAAATTTGGGAACGGTTGCTGGCTATCACATCGAAATGAGTTGTCAAATTGTCAATAGCTAAAAAATTTGACAGTCGAAACTCGTTGATGGTTGAATTATCGACAATCAGAACCATTTATATCTCCTTCTATAGAGTTTGTGTTTTTCCGTGAGAGTTTTAAGTATTTTCTAGAATGTAATGAATTTCCAAGAAAGTTTGGGTCATCGTAATTTATTATGGTTATTGAAATTTTTATTTCTGTTATTCCTATATGCGAAAACTGCCACATCATGCTATGCAGCTTCTTCTGGAGCTGGTCTCCCCACTCTGACCCACTTTTGATCAGGCATTCTGTAGTGTCTGGATATTTATAAATTCGTCTAGTCCTCTGAAGTAGCTGGCTTGTTGCTCTTGGTCCTCACTCCACTAGAGACATTGAAAATACTTTCAATGGGCTCTGCTCCTAGAGAAGGGATCTCTAGGACACAGCTGGGTTCGGTAATGTGTTCTTCATCTATGCTTTCATGCATATTGGTCCCTGATTGATCACCACATATCATATTCTTGTTACATGTGTTACATATAATATTCTTGTTTCATCATGCTGAAGCTGTCTACTCCAATTTTTCTAAGCTTAGAAACTTTTTTTTGGCTTTATTTCGGGACATTAGACTATCTAGTTTCACCATGTTAAATCATGCAGCTCTTCTGACTGTCTCCTTAAGATTCACTACTTTCGTTACTACTATTGTTACCGTTTTTGACCTACCTCCCCTATTTTGATAGTAATGTTATGACCATGCACTCCCATGTCCATCTGCTTTTGTCTTGTTTCGTCAAGCTTCCCAACATTGGTACACTCCTGCCTCTACCTGTTCTTCATTCTGCAAATCCTTTGTCAGTATCACGCTTTGTCTCCAAGACAGTCTGAATCCATATCTGCTATGTAGGACCAAACATTTCAGGTATTAGTTCCATGTCTCTATCAATGAGGATCTGGTCAATTTGATTTCGAGTAAAGCTGTCGGGTGAGAGCCTGTTTATCTTGTGGATGTTTCAGTGAGGAAAATCATGCTGCTTATTGAGAGTAGCTTACATGAGGCGAAATCCACCAGCAGCAGCCCATTCTCGTAACATTTCTCTTACAGGCCATACTTCTCAATGGTAAACCATAAGGGTGTCACCTTCCCTGGTATTGAAGTCTTCAAAAAATTTTGACGTGCTTTGTATGTACTGCCTCGTAGAGATGTTGCAGTTTTGCATAGAAGATTTCCTTCTGTTGCCTCTGTAGTGAGGACATGGTACAAATTTGCATATTCTTCAGGATGAAACCGAGGATTGTCACAGCAAATCCTGCTCCCAAACATCTTTTTCTCCGCCACAGTAGAACCGGGTGTACTTTCCTTTAGTTCCTCTAACCTTCCGTCCATCCGTCCTTTATCTACAAAACAGTGGGGGTCTATTGACGCAGATCCTCCACCACTTTTTCCATTATGCTCAAAATGCATGTCTCATCCATTGTTGGGAACTATTGCCAAAATCCTTCAGTCCGCTAGAGGGAGCGATCAGACAGTACTTGTAACCATTGGTACCTTACTCTCTCTGTCATGGGAGAGGGAGTCCAGATAAACTGTGGTATAAGAAGGCTGGCATCCTGCCAAAGTTGCCCATTCCACTGTATCCTCCCCCACTACCTCGGTTTGGAACCTCTTATTTAGGTGCCCTTATTCATAGTTAACCTTGAAGGCATCTAAAGGCAAAAAAAACAAAGCGAGTTACATAGGCTGTTCACTATCTCACACCCGTGACCAACTTAGCACTTCCTTGCTGCTTGTTCATTTATAATCAAAACTTTATTTTATATACAATTTCATATCAATCCATTCCTCCATCCAGGTTTTCGTATTTGCTCAATACTTTAGCATGCTTTCGACAACCATGTCAAGCTTGTTCGTAAGAGCAATTGCGGAGACAGCTGAGGCATGGGTCTCCATCAAGCGGTTGGAGAAGTACCTCACACAGGATGAGTTTGTGGAGAAGAAAATACTAATGCCCACTAACGGGAAGGATGTGGATGAAGACAAGAAAGAATTGGCCGAGATTGTGAATGGTATTTACTTCTACAGAACATTTTTGTGTTATTTTTCTAAATTATAAGTTTTCTCTTCATCGGTATTGATAGAGTTAATGTACATATTTTAATATATATAATATATACTTATTTTAATATTTTGATATATATAATATACTTCAAATATGTCGTCGACGTAGTCGTGTAATCAGTCGACGTATTAAGAAATAGATTATAATTAATTATTTAACCAATTCTTTCATTCAGTACGCATTGCCAATTGTGCCCTAGTTTTTAAGATGTAACCTTCATTTTATCATACTGAATCGAATTCCTTTCATACTGATTCGACCCAAATGGTTTTAGTGGCGCCCAGTGGATTATAAGCGATTTTAATCTATTGCTGTCATATATCAAATTTATAACCTTTATGCAATCATTCTTGCTTATTTGAATTTGTTATTTTTTTTGTTATAAAATAATTCCGAGTATTGTTTCAAAACTAAAATATAATGTAGACGCATTTCTAAACATTCGTTAGGAGTACTAGCATTGCTTTTCATAATCTAAGAAAATTATGTTTTCATACAGGCGATACCAAAAGAAATGCATCACCTCCGCTTGATCCCAATGTGGCACTGAAGTTGTATAAAGTGAGTGGACGCTGGCAGCATGACAGCAAGGAGATGACCCTCAAGGATATAAACCTTGAGGTGCTGCGGGAAAAAATGGTGGCCATTATAGGGCCCGTTGGATCAGGCAAGGTTTGTAATTATTGCTATCAAAATTTTCTATTTTTAGAGATTTCAATGACAATTACAGTTAATATGATAATAACCCAGTCGGGTGGAAGCGCTCGATGGTAGATACGATAGAATGGTGGGAATCGTTAATATAGGCTGGAAAACATGAAAATGTTGGGGAAAATCGGAGAATTCTAGAAAAAATTTCATATTTTAATTTCAGCTGATTGATTACACTTGGATTGAAGGTTTGATCAATGTAAATAAATGAAAATAATATGTTAATATTATATCGGGTTACCAGAACAGTCATGATGTATTTTTTCTAAGTTTTTCAGTCATTTGTAGATAAAGAATGAAAATCAATCACCAATATTCAATAACTTTTGGTCAACATTCAGTGAGCTTCATAACTTTTTATTCTTAGAAAGACCTTTCTTTATGACTAAAATACTGAATAAGGTGCTTATTTATGGCCTTCTTGGAATTGAATATTATACAACACAAGGTGTTTTGAAGACCACGAAAGAAGTGAAAATCAGATGGCGTAAGGTCACGTGAATATGGTGGGTGTGGTAACTCATCCCATTAAAGCTCTAAAACTTTTCAATTAGTGATCAAACTTGTATGTGGTTTCACATTGTCATAACGAAACACCATTCTTTTGTGATTAAGAAACTTTGGATATTTTATGGATAACGGATTTGTTCAAATTGTTGCACAACACAAGACAGTACATATTAAAATTGAGTGTTTCGTTACTTGGTAGGTATTTGAAAATGTTGTCATAATGAAACCACACTCGTTTGTGATTAAGAAACTTTGGAAATTTTATGGATAACGAATTTGTTCAAATTGTTGCACAACACAAGACAGTACATATTAAAATTGATTGTTTTATTACTTGGTAGGTATTTGAAAACATTGTCATAGCGAAACACCACTCCTTTGTGTTTAAAAAACTTTGGATATTTTATGGATAACGGACTTGTTCAAATTGTTGCACAACACAAGACAGTACATATTAAAATTGAGTGTTTCGTTACTTGGTAGGTATTTGAACAACCTGACACCTTTAAAATTACAACACTGACTGTATAACCTTTCTGTGATAATTATTTTTTCTTAATATTGTTTGAGGTGTATCATCACATAAGAACAAAGACTGTTGCACACTTCACTGTTTTGAACAATCCAATCGGCTAAAAAAATTGTTTTCATTATGTTTAATTAGCATTTGCAAATGTTTATATGTGCCATTAAATAAACTTCTTTCTTTCCATGAGGAATTCAAATATGTCTTTTTATGTATCCCCAGCTTTCTGAGGTGGTCGTGAATACTTGACTGATGGATGTTCAATGTTTCCGCCATTTCTCGTGTTGTGGAACATGAGTTTAACTTCATTAATGCCTTCATTTTTGTTATCCTCTACACAACATTTTGTGAACCATTGTTGGCACTCATTTTTTTCATAGAACATGGTCACTATAAACTTTGTGTATATTTGCACAACTTGATGCGTGCATACTTCCGTTTATGGAAGTAAAACAGTAAATATGGTGAAAACGCACAATTTGGTCTGTCATTTTACCCTTGTAAAATCTCCAAAACTCAGTCGAATTTTTCTATTGTCTTTAAGAATGGAGTTAAAACTTTCAACCTTAAATGTGAATAGCTCAAAAATGAACTAGCACAGTGTATTACCAAAGTGCTTCATGACTCTCCCGACAAACTTAGTAGATCAAAATTGAATTTTGAGATAATGGTATTGAGATAATGGAATTTAGAGCTATTTACATACTTTTATTTTTGAAATAGAAGATTTCTGACTTGAGTATTTACAGAATTTACGACTAGATATAATTATCAAACACTTATATTTTTGGATACTGGAAAAACGTCACTTATATCTGAGGGATGTATGTAAAAAGTTAAATGATACGCTGTCCATTTTCATGAGGCAACTTTTGTGTGACGAGAACAGATGAAAAAAAATACATATCTATTTGCAGACCTCTCTCCTGCAAGCTATTCTGGGAGAAATGAATCTAGACACTGGGTACGTGAGCATCAACGGAACAGTCAGCTATGCCAGTCAAGAGCCTTGGATCTTTGGGAGCACGGTACGGCAGAACATTCTATTTGGTCAACCTTATGACAAATTTAGGTGGGTACTCAAATGGGCTGTGGTAGTTGTGATTATGCACTAGTTATTGGTACCCGCTTGCAGTCTTAAAATGTTGTTAATTATGCTCTTTGAATTATTCTCCATTTATGCTCTACATCTGATTGACGAAATCCCTTCAAAAAATTAACACCGAGACAAATTTAAACAAAATTTATTAAATTGTCTATTTATGTAAATGAATAGATTGTTACATTGCGTTCAGAACTAACGTATTTAATCATACTAATATTATAAATGCCAAAATGAGTTTGTTTGTTTGCTTATTTGATCTGCTTCCATATCTCAATTACTCATCTCCATGAGATTTTGCATACTCATATCCTATGTCATGGAGATGCACCCAGAGCTCATATTTTTTTGTTTTCACCTTATCGCTTCGGTGCTGATCATCTCAAACCATTTGACCATTTTCAATTCTAAAATTCAATTGTTCACAAGAAACTTTTTCACCATTTTTTCCCTTTTCCACATGATCAAATCACCAAGTATTTATTTATTTACATACTTTAATTTATCTAATTGTTACATATGTTGGACTTATTGCTACAAGGGCAATCTCTTATAGCCAACCAGCCCCAGTCAATGAGCGATTGGGAATTGAATTCTACTACAATCACATTTAAATACAGCTGATATGGAGATTGTACTGATATCAGTATTTACGCATAGACAAATATTAACAAAAATTTGTACATAAATGCCATTTACTTGTGATCAGTTGACAATTTGATAATAGTTAAGAGATTTATGTGCAAATGCTTAAGCCAATATAAACCAACATTGAAATGTCTTAAAGAGACGTATCTTATTTCAGGTATAACGAGGTGGTGCGAGTGTGTGCGCTTCATAAAGACTTTCAACAGTTCAGTCACGGAGACCAGACACTGGTCGGAGAGAGGGGTATCGCACTGTCAGGAGGGCAAAAGGCCAGAGTCAATTTGGCTAGGTAATAAAAATACATAAAGAAATTCTTGGAGTTAGATATCTCTAAAATATTATCCTTAATTGTTTGAAAAACACGAACTTTTCACGACAGAAATGTAAGCCAGGTTAAGACTTTCTTTTCAAAATTTTAGATGTGTCGCTAAAAATTATTTTGTAAAGTATATTTTCATTCATCTTCATATCAATAAGTGTAACAAAGTAAGGAAATAATCCCTTAAGAACAATAATATATTGGGGAAGTTATGATCCTTAACGAGAAAGAACCTGACCACAATAACATAGAAATGTAGAAAGCAGATTCGTAACAAAATTTGTTATCTGTCATATTTGTATAATTTTTTTCGTACGTTTTATATTGGTATTTTTCAGTTTGTCTTTAGAACTATTGTTACGATACGCTTCATCATGGATTCGAGAAAATTATTTGATTTACGTTTTCGGTTTTATTCAATATTTTGTATAAAACATTTATTCTTAAAGAAGTCTTTTAAAACTCTTTCATTTGCATATGGGGTAGTGGGCGATTTTTTTCAGAGCAATTTTTTTTTCAATTTTACGAAATACAAATTATCAATTTAATGCGGAAATCCAGATTTTTTCCTTAAACCTTACTGAACAGCCAATACTCAAGTTGTAAGCAAAGTTGCCTGGCGAAATTTAAAATATTTTTTTGTTAAATAACGTATTTATTCATACAACATACTATATATTTTTGAAAGCTGCTCATCACAAGATCTTTAATTTGTTACACATATTAATGGCTTTTTTGAATATTTATTTTTTCACATTCATCAAAATGGATCGTGACATCACTTACCTAAGGCACCAGGAAGTTTAAGACAATTCTAACCATATTTCATTTGTCTATATCTGATTATTTATATCAGCTCTAGAAGATAAAACTGGACACACCAATATACATACATATGTAAAAAGGGCTTTAAAACATAATAGAATAAATAAAACTAACTTCACTTTTGCAGAGCAGTGTACCGTCAAAGTGACATTTATCTCTTTGACGACCCCCTCTCGGCAGTAGACGCACACGTCGGCCGTCACCTCTACGAGCAGTGCATGCAACGCCACCTACGAAAATCCACTCGACTCCTCGTCACGCACCAACTTCATTATTTGCACGACGTCGATTATGTCATCATGATGCGGGATGTGAGTCTTGATACGTCAAGTTAAATTACTGTACACTATGTCATCTCAAATGAATATATTAAAGCTCACGAACATTTTGTTGTTTACTGTACGGTCATTGTGTATTTCTATATACCAATCTGTTTCGAGATGGCAGTTCACGTAAATTATTTACTTGTGAGGTTATACGAGAATGTTTGAGTTTTATTATCAGTTGTGTGATGTAAAATTTAGCATCATGAAAATTTGAGTTTTTAGTTTCAAATTTTTTCTGAACTTGTATATTTTAAAATCCCTACACTATTTGTTATTATCTGAACTATACATATTTCAAAAGTTTGTACTGCAATTAGTTAACAAGTCAATAGAAGCCAAAAATGTACCACTTCTTTCCACACAACCCATACAGCAAACTTCATAGCTTCCGATATTATATGTCATGACTTTATCACTGTCAAAGTGAATATAATTAATCTGAATATATATATATATATATATATATATGTATGTATATATGTATATATATATATACAAAAAAAATTTTTTTTGAACAATTACAGTTAGCAAGTCACTTGTTTCTTTTAGTATAATGTTTATTAAAATGCAAATTATTTATTCCAGTTGTTTGTATATGCCACATTTGCGTGTCTGTTTTTCTAATTCCATATTACTTTTATTGTTGTTATTTATTTTTCTACTCGTGCTGAGGAATAGATTCTATATGATAATCATGGATCAGTGCAGTAGCTCGATGAACACGGGACTCCGGAGACATAATGCTGTTTGCATCCAAGAAGCCAAATTAAAAACTATCTCAACTTATACCAGAATTGGTGAATCGAAAAGGTCCAACTCTCCTTCAAAACTATGTATTCAAAAGAAATTTACCAAATACCAGTTAGATTATGAAGCTCTCCCCGCCTCTGTTTACCAGACTATTCACCTCCTCTTCACCAGAACTTTCATCCAAGGATTACCATCTTTTTAAAGACTGTTTTCTATGCAATAATTCATTTTCAAACAAAGACGCCTTTTAAACATTTTAAAGAAGTGGCGTTTTAAACAGTTCATTGAATACAGAAATTTACATTTTTTTCAATATGGTATAAAAGCCCTGATAGCTTATTGGCAAAAATATGTGGACGTATAGCAAAAGCCTGTATAGTGTCAAATCCAGGTGTTACAAAATGGATGAAATAATTGACAAAATAGATGAATTATATGGAGAAAATGGAAAAAGAAATCCTTTAAAAGTTTTATTTAAATCACCAATTGCTCATCTTTTTATTTTAAAAGTCAGGTTATTCTTCATAATAGCTAGTAAACTTTAAAACTCGCAGAGCGAAAAATACATTCCTTTTTGACAACAGAGAAAGAACGTCAATGTCAGTTACCAGTTTATTTTTAATTAAATAAGGCAATGGCTACACATTAAAAACGAGATCGATATTGATTACTTTTTGTAATCGTTTTCCTAGATTTTTATTATTTTTATTTCTTATAAATAATTTTTTATATAGACATTAAAAATATAACATTTACATATATGACGACAGGTTTTTTGTTTTATATTATGGTTGCAAATTGTATTTTAGCCTTGTTCTTTCCTTGCTGTCAATCATTAAATTTTAATTTTATAAAATTTATTACAATTAGTTTTTTAAAAATTACGTTTTATTTCTAAAATATAAGTCTACATTATGATTGAAAAACTGATAGGAATAGGGAATCTTACGCAAAGCTAATCGTAAATGGCGCTACCGAAATGAAACCACAGATAATATAATAAAACTAGCTGTCAAATAAGCAATAGATTTTTGTGACATGTAAAAATCTGAATAAAATGAATGCTCTGAATAAAGGCGGCTTTGTTTTTTGTCTAAAAGTTTTTACATCGCACCAATGTTTCCGATGATTTTTATCTTTACGAAATAAATGAACAACTATGTTTTCAACTGCCACAGCATCCAAGTGCATATATTGGTTCATATTTAGTATAAATAAACATGTAATCTTTGAAAAATTAATGAAATTCAATACTCCTCAAACAGATGTATATAAATTACAAACTATCACGTCATGTCTGTCTATGACGTTTACGTTATAGTACAGGTAGCCCCCTAGTGGAAGAATTTGGCACTAAGGTTCCCTGATTTTAAATGTCATAATGAGGTGTAAATTATGACATTTAAAATTTTTCTGTAAGCAATAATTGTATGGGCTGCACATTCTTTAGCTTCTAATACATTGTGTCAAAACGAGTAATAAGTCAATCATTGTTTCATTTTGTCATATTCTATGATTACACTTTCGTTTCATTCACAGTTTTTTTATTCCATTGTTTTTCAAATTGTCATAATTAACCGTTTTAGTGCCATTGTTTTTTACTCACATATACTTAAAAATGCCAAAGAAATCTTTTGTTTGTGATGTCATTTACCCTTGTCTTGAAAAAAAACTGTATCTCTTTCAAAAATGATCCAATTTTAATAATATTTTCGGTGTTTTCTTAATAAAAACTTGTACAAGGATAATAAAATACAAAGAAAATTATTAAAATTGAACAAAAATTGTAACAAAAACTGAAATCAAAGTCACATCGTATTTTCGCAGTCCGGTACATCCTCCGTATCAGTAAAATAATTATTATCGTCACTATTATCACTATCACTCAATATTTGCATTACGCCAAATCGTGAGCGCACCACAATGTTACTTCCACTACCACTTTCTACTAACTTGAAAAACGATCATTTTCGCTCGAACTATTTTCATATTCCGACATTACGGGTTAAAAATTTTCTTTTCCTGGATCCTTTTTATATTGTAATTACTAATAATATTATAATTTGAACTATATGTAACACGTAGAAAGATGAAAAATTAGCGATGCATGTGCGCACCTCGTGGCAAATTTAGTTAGTACGCGGACGAGCATGATGGCGCTCGTCGGCATTTAAACGGTTAAATTTGTTTTTTTTAAGATTAGTATTGCTATTTCATTTTTGGTTAATGGTCTGTAATACTCGTATAAGCCAAGCTACGAAATGCATATAACATTTTTGTATTTTTGGTTTATCTGTTGTATTGTAGTACGTTTGTATGTTAAGTTATTGTAAATATTTATATACTTATTCCTCGGTATGATCATACCAATTACACTGAGGAACGCATCTAGAAAGAAATTTTATTTCACCGTTTTCTATATGCACTTTAATATGTTACATTTACCGTTTCTCCTATATTTATTTTACAATACATTGTAGACTATTTTTGGAGCACTTAATAAGAAAAACTTTGATTTTACTAGGGTGCTATAGAAATGCAAGGTTCATACCACGACCTTGCAACCAGCTCCCTGGAATATGCGCGTCTACTTATAACGCCGACTCAAGAAAAGCCCGAAGATACGATTGCAGAACTTGAGGCAAAAGATTCTACCAAGGAAAGGCTGAGGCGCAGAAGAGTGTCTAGGCAGAACAGCCTTTCGTCACTTCATTCCTTTAGTGTAAGTTGTCAATGGTTTTATGAGAACAGAGGACAGTATGATATTTTAAACCCTGTTGACCGTAAGCGTTATTCGAATGAGTTTAGTGTTAAATATTTAGAGATTTGATTTGATGTTTTAAATATGTCCATCAAGCTGCACGCAATAATGAATTATTTCATATATAACATATTTATTACTCGTATATACTTAAAAATGCCAAAGAAATCTTTTGTGTTTGATGTCCCAAAAAAAAAACTGTGTCTCTTCCAAAAATTATCCAATTTTAATAATTTTTTCGGTGTTTTCTTAATAAAAACTTGTACAAGGATAATAAAATACAAAGAAAATTATGGAAATATATATTGTGAACAAAAATTATAACAAAAACTGAAATCAAGGTCACATCGTATTTTCGCAGTCCGGTACAACCTCCGTATCAGCAAAATAATTGTTATCGTCATTATTATCACTATCACTCAAAATTTGCATTACGCCAAATTGTGAGCACACCACAATGTCACTCCCACTATCACTTTCTTCACAACTTGAAAAACGATCATTTTCACTCAATTTATTTTCGTATTCCGACATTATGGGTTAAAAATTTTCTTTTCCTGGATCCTTTTTACATTGTAATTACTAATAATATTATAATTTGAACTTAATGTAATACGCAGAAAGATAAAAAATTTGCGATGCGTGCGAGTGACCGCCCCTACCGCACGCTAAACAACAAGTGGTTTCGCGAGCGCCATCACGCTCGTGTCAAATTTGTTAGTACGCGTACGAGTGCGATGGCGCTCGTCGGCATTCAAACGGTTAATGAAGCAAAAATAGTGATGTGTCCAATACATCAGAAGTGAAAAAATTTCAAAAGACTATAGTTATAGACCAATATAAAAATTAAATATATAGAGGATGTCAAAAAGTTCACGGAAGGGGTGGAAAGAAGGTCAAAAAAAACCCTTAACCTTAATACATTTCTCAGATCTGTCGATTAATTTATATATTTAGATTTAACTTTTCCATCATCACTGAATTTTTTTCTACGAAGCTCTTTTTTCATTTTTGGCAGCAAATAATGCAGGGGCTCAAGGCTGAGCTGTAAGGTGAGTGTTGGAATATTTGAAAGCCCTCTGTTTCCCAGGAAACCGTTGCCATGACTTTTCCGGCCGATTGCGATACCTTGAACTTCTTAGGGAGTGATTTTCTCAAAAATTTGTGAACTGATTTTGATGATCTTTATACCCTTAAAATCTTCACATTTGATGGAAGGTTTTAGGGTGTATTAATGTATCACTCTTACTTTAATAATTACGGTTTCAGAACTAATGAAGGGTGCTCTAATTGAATTTTCAGTTTGCATTTTAATCAGTAGTTATTTGAATTTGGTTCAATTTTTTATTAAAACGTTTTATTGTTTTATGAAATGTGACTCATATTAGACTGTTCCCTATCTATGTTTTGACAACAATATTCTGCTTGTTGACTACAAGTCTTTATTATAAAAAATATTTTAATATTTCTTAGTTTATTTTGGATTTGCTTTCTGTGACATACTTTTCAAGTCAGGTCATAAGTTTATATATAGTGATTGTGCTTTACCAACAGAGCGTCTCGATGAGTTCGTCATACGTAGATCTGGTAGATGTTGCTGAAGAGGAGACGGAGGAACAGGCTCCGCAGACAGTTGTAATTGAGCAATCGTCTAAAGGTAAATCAAAATCAAATTGATTAGTACTATAGTGTATAAACATATTTATTCACAAAATATAATAAAAAAAACCTGTGAGGCATGATGTAGAACTCCTTGTAAACATTTAAGTGTACACAGTACTTCCATTAAACTATTTACAAATATAAATTTTTCACAATGTGAATATTCATACATACTATATCTTTCAAATAAAAAATAACATAGCTTCCAAAATGATAAAATCTGGAATAATCCTATATCTTATAGTTTTGGAAACTATGCTTTGTATTGTGTATGTATATTATATAAATAATAATACTAGACAAATTAGTTTGATTTATTATTACACGTTTGATATATATTACAGAGATACAATTAGCAATGGTTAGGACGCCATCTTCACGCATGCATGCCTTAACGACTAGTGATGTACCTTGACAATAGGGACGGAAAGCGGGAATGTTAGATTAAAATAGGGACGGAAAGCGGGAATGTTAGATTAAAAAATTATGTTTTTTTTCTTCATTATATGTATTAGTTGCTGTTTCTTAATCGCTCCTTGAAATTTGGGATGTTAGATTAAAAAAATTATGTTTTTTTGATTAAAAAAAAATTAAAAATATTATGTTTTTTAGTTGCTGTTTTTTAATCGCTCCTTGAAATTTGATTAAAAAAATTATGAAAAGATTAAAAAAATTATGTTTTTTAATTGCTAAAATTATGTTTTTTAGTTGCTAATTATGAAAAGATTAAAAAAATTATGTTTTTTAGTTGCTAGTTTAGATTAAAAAAAGTTTAGTTGCCAGTTTAGATAAAAATTATGTTTTTAAAAGTTTAGTTGCTAGTTTAGATTAAAATTATGTTTTTAAAATTAAGTTTAGTTGCCAGTTTAGATTAAAATTATGTTTTTTAGTTGCTAATTATGAAAAGATTAAAAAAATTATGTTTTTTAGTTGCTAGTTTAGATTAAAAAAATTATGTTTTTAGAAAATTATGAAAGATTAAAAAAATTATGTTTTTTAGTTGCTGTTTCTTAATCGCTCCTTGAAATTTGGTCACTTATCAAAATGTAACCTAGTATATGGAATTGAAAATAAGTATTTCCAATAATTAATTTGGCCCTCTTAAATTTCCATATAAACATTTTTGTCTATTATTCATTGAGATATGGGCTGATTATTATGTTTTAGTATCATGCCAAGTTTGAAGATTCTATAAGCAGTTTCTGAGAAAAATGGTACCGACAGACAAACAGACACATGAGTGATATATGTAACATGAGTTATAAGGATTGTTTTTCCTTTTGAGCCTCTAAAAATGTAACGAATTGAAACTCGGGAAATAACGAAGACTATATTACTATTGTTTTTTTCCAGTAATCTTACCATTCTGTATATTAGAATGAATTTTTTATCGGTTTCATAATTTTGTAATATCACTAATTTTTTTATTTGGATTTCAAATTTTATTTTCGCAATTTCAGTTTTGAGGCAAACTAAAATTTTGGTTTTAATTTCCACTCTAGGTCGAGTAGTCGAGAAATTAAAAAGCTGGAGCACACAGATGAAAGTTTTATGTGAATTGTTTCCCACCATTTTTTTAACCCACTAAGCACGTAGGCCATTTTCACATAACAATGGCGCTCACAGCTTATAGATGAAACAATGTATAACTCCGAAAGCATTGACTTTATTCTAATACAATTTTTCACAAAGCTAGAAAAAAAATGTAGTTACAACATAGTTATAGCATTTATAGCTTGTATATCTCGTTACGAGTGTAAAAAATAATGAACAAGACGAAAAAAATTTCCCATTTCCGTAAGAAAAATGGCTTATAAAGAAACAGTTTTTATAAAACCCAATTTTTGTTATTATTATAATAAGTATAAACAATAATTAAATGTAAACGTAAATAAAAAAATCACTGACCCAAATAAAAACTTATGTTAACTTAACAATAGCCATCTCACAGGAAGTGAGAATCATAACCGTAAAAACAACTGTACGACAATTCAATAGATGATGATGTCATCATCCAATTCGTTATTTCCTTCTCTTTCTTTAGACATGTGATTATTTTTACATTTATGTCATTTTAACCATATAATTGTGGAAAAATAATTTTGAACGGTGTGCGTGCAAGCGTTACTTATAAGCGTCGCACGCGCTTATGTGGTTAAAGAGTATAACATCTAAATGGACACTACGCTACAGATTGTAAATGGACACAACACTACACGTTGTGAAAGGAGCATCTGTTAAATTTTATATCAAAATAAAAAGTATAACAGAAAGGTGCACTTTTATAAGAAATGAAATCTTCAACACGTTATAAAATTGTGAAAACATTATGTTTCACGATTTTATAACATGTTGAAGATTTCATATGGTTTCCTTCTGGAGTCGTTATAACATGCCCGGATTTTGTTAAGAAAAATATGAAGAAAATTTACAAAATGTTTGTTTTTTACGAATTACGTAATAATTTTTAAAGTTCAAATTTTCAATTAGTTTAATTTAGTTCAAATTTCCAAATAGTTTAACACACACTAAATGTTACGTTAAAATCTTTTGGCTTTTATGAAGCCCGCTGAAAATGTTTTCTATTGTAACCAATCAATTTATTACAGGAACGGTGAAGGGCTCCATAGGACTCCATTATGCCAATGCGGCCTCGAGTCCGTTCGGCATTTTCTTCATAGTCTTTATGTTCGCCCTAACACAGACTCTCGCGTCTGCCTTCGACTACTTCGTATCTTTCTGGTAAGTGATAATATCTATTTATTTATTATTAGAAAAATTTATTTATGACCAAATATTTTATCAAAATAAGTTGTTGAAAAATTGAAATTATTTCTTTTTTTCTAGACATAGTTGTTAAGAAAATTGTAATGAAAGTATATTATCATATATTTTGGAAATTTTGACAGTTTACGGTTCCAAGTGATATTCGCAGGACATGTAATGGAGACATTTTTTGCTTGTTGGTAATTTTTGAAGTGAAACTTCTATACAATCGTTCTTTGAAACTCAATGAAACGAAAATGCGTCACGACAAAGAAACAAGTGAAGCTACTTTAGAATTATTGTGATTTGAATTTTAGGTCTTCGTAGTATTTCCCTCTCGTCTACACTAAATATTGTACATATGTGTGCGCCTGTACATTGTCGAGCTAAAGCGAGAGAGTAAGCGTCGGTATGTATCTATATTGCATACTGTCTAATACTTGTTAAAACAGTAATTGACGCTGTATTTGAAAGATATATAGATCAAATTGAGACTAAAACATTTGTTTTCTATTTTAGTTACCATAAGCCTCTCGTGTCATTTGTTCAAAGTGAAAACATGGAGACCAACTAATATGTAATGTAATATATATTAAATAAAATGTAAAACAACTTTTAAACATGGTAAAAATGTTATAAAAAAAATAAACCTCACAATTATCCTACTCCTGATAATCTGTATTTATCTCATTCTCTCCTGGGTTACTTTTCAGAAGTTTCACTTCTACCGTGTGTGAATTGCACACACACACAATGTATATTGAAAATATTTTTACGTTGCAAACTTTTGACATATAACTGTTTGCTCGAAGTGTGATATGCAATTATCGCATGCCAAATTTCAAGTTTCCAGCTTCAACGGTTTTGACATAATCATGAAGACAGTTAAATAGATAGGCATATTACAAAATGTCAGTATTACAGTTCTGCAATATCTTAAAATCAAATTTTATATGGAAAAAATAGAAAGAACAACTTTTTGTTACATTTTTGCCAAATTAATTTCAATTTAAAGAGGTCATGTTATGAGTGAACATGAGATTAAATTTTTTATAAACTTAAACACTTTATTCTTATTTTTAAGAATTACTGAAACGCTTTTTAGCAATTCTTAGAAATAATACGGTGTTTATAATACACTCCATCATATTTAGGCATTTTAACCATTTTAGTGCCATGGTTTTTTAAACATATATATTTAAAAATGCCAAAGAAATCTTTTGTTTTTGATGTCATTTACCCTTGTCTCGAAAAAAAATTGTATCTCTTCCAAAAATGATCCAATTTTAATAATTTTTTTGGAGTTTTCTTAATAAAAACTTGTACAAGGATAATAAAATACAAAGAAAATTATGGAAATATATATTGTGAACAAAAATTATAACAAAAACTGAAATCAAGGTCACATCGTATTTTCGCAGTCCGGTACATCCTCCGTATCAGCAAAATAATTGTTATCGTCACTATTTTCACAATCACTCAAAATTTGCATTACGCCAAATTGTGAGCGCACCACAATGTCACTCCCACTATCACTTTCTTTACAACTTGAAAAACAATCATTTTCACTCGAATTATTTTCATATTCCGACATTATGGATTAAAAATTTTCTTTTCCTGGATCCTTTTTATATTGTAATTACCAATAATATTATAATTTGAACTTTATGTAACACGTAGAAAGATACAAAATTACCTACCGCGCGCTAAAGAGCAACTGATTTCGTGAGCACCATCGCGCTCGTGGCAAATTTAGTTAGTACGAGCACGAGTGCGATGGCGCTCATCGGCACTCAAATGGTTAAATAACATTGATAAATTACAATATGTACGCTATGGGAACTTTATTGGTAAAAATGACTGCTGTTTCTATTAATCTTTATACCGTGTATTAGAACGTGTAGCGTAGTGTCCATTTAGTCTGTATTACTGCCATCACACATCTTTATATTGCTTGAATTGATTTATATTCTTCAACCACTTGAGCGCGTGCGTCACTTATAAGTAACATTTGCACTTGCACCGTTCAAAATTATATATAAACAATTTGTTTGATTGTTTGAATGTTAATTAGATGGTATTCAAAGAACTGTAAGCACAGCAAGCACTTTTATGAAATTTCAGAATTTCATCATAGGGACTATCGGTTAAGAATAAGGATTGGTGAGAAGTGAAAAATGTCTAATATGTTTTTACTTGAAAGACTGATAGAAATTAATATCAAAATAATTTATGAAAGTGATATTTTATCAATAAAAGTAAAATGAGGACAAATAAACTTACGACACTGACCACATAGATAATACTGACGACGCACAGGTAAAGGGGCTTTGCGTTGTCACTCCACTAAAACATTTTACTCTATTCATTTAATTGATCTTGGTGAATCCAAAAAATGAAAAGTTTACACTTTAAAACACTTTTCGTGATCAAAATGTCATTGATACCATCATGGTTCACGACCGTTTTGAGCTCATGCCGACTCACGTATCAACGTGCGTCATTGCAGTCGTTTATCTGTCATTTTGACTTTGACACATTGATGTATGAAATTTACGTAAATAAATTTATATTGTCTTTTAAAATTAAACATGGTGACGAAGAGAATCACTTTATGCAGAGAAATACATAATAAAAGTAAAGGTTACACAGAAAGGTGTAAAACGTGCAAACAATCATAAAATTTTTATAGAAATTCAATTACACTTTTGCAATTAATGTGAGTGTAATTAATACCTAACGATTAATACATAAGGAAAAATACAATGCTATAATCTCTTTATTTTTGTCAAATACCCGCCTTTTCCTCATAGTTAGAATACGCATTGTTCACAACTCATTCCACTTGAACTGAAAGTTGAATCGTTGACAAGCAAGTAGAATGGGTTCGATCGCAGTCGTGGGCGCGAGCATCGCGAGCGGCTAGTGGAATGTACTCAAAGTAATAAGGCTTGGAAGATTAACAGGTTAGCGCAGGTACAGATCTAAATGGATAATATCAGAGTTTACTTCTGATCAAAGTAAATATTTAGTAATTGTTGATTTTTTTTTCAACTCTAAGTTTCTAAGACAGTTATTTTCTTTAATTCTATAAGTTTCTAAGACACTATACTTTTATCTTTCATTTCAATGTAATGTTTAATAACTTGTTTTAAATATTGAAATAGACAGTCTTTTAAATTATCAATATATATAACAGATCAAATAAGATAATAGAAAACATACGACTGCGAACTAATATACTTTGTAAAGAATATTTTGTTCGTAATTTTTTTATCGAAACGAGTTACATTTCAGTAGACATTTTTGGAAAAAGCAAGTGGAATTTCCAGATAAATGGTTTTATCACAAAACAAAATATATTTTATAGAAAGTCCTATTGGTACAGTTAAATAAGGCGAAATAAAGGCTAAACCTTGAAATGTAAGAATGCTGAAAATCTGCTCAGACCTTCGTTTTGATGTTCTAAAGATGTACTGAAAAGTCTCATAAGATATAATTACTGCTAGTCAAGATATCAAAGGTCACGAAAATCGGTCTTTTGCAAATATTCCACTTCCTATGCCTTGCACGTTGTTAGAAGTTATTACAAAACTTGTAGACTATAAAATTCTCTACAAGTTAGGTTAATATATAATAATACATTTTTTTTATACAATATACATTTTTTTTTGTAAAATATTACGTATTCAAAATATAGCACAGCGAGTGGGAATTGTATAGCTGTTTCTAGTATAACACTCTGGAAAGTGTGTAGCCAGAAGTATAGTATACTTAAAGTTACTTATGTGATAAAATAATAATTATTATTAAAGCGATTTACAAATAAGTTTAATCCTTATTTGACTGTAATATTTATACATCAAATCCATTCACACAGGACAGCTCAAGAAGAATTGAGGACCTTCTACCGTAATCTCAACCAAACAGAGTACAATTCCTCGACCACTACAGTTTCATCAGTCACCAATGTGACAGCCTTCAACAATACTCTCTCCATTCCCGACAATATTCAGCCGTACGAATCTCTTCTGTCAACAAACTTTTGTCTAATGGTACAAGGCATTTTGGTACTACTGATCCTAGTCGTGGGCCTTTTTAGAGCTGTGATTTTTTATAACAGCTGCATGACTGCATCCAAGAAATTGCATGGCGGTATGTTTAAAGGTAAGAAATTATGAAATATTTTTATTAAATTTCTTATTACTAAAAAAATTTCATAATTTTTTTTATTAAATTGTGTGTATGTTTGCTAGTTAGAACGTCTGCGCGTCTGTTTACAATATATATTTATATGTAGTAAGGTTGATATGTTATTTAAAAGCTAATTGCAGCTAAAAACAGTTTTGAATTGTTGTCAATTAATTAAACGTTTTTAGGACCATGTTAGGCCTAAAATTTTTTAATAGGGCTAAACATTAAT
The DNA here is from genome assembly GCA_039881145.1 of Druceiella hillmani. Classification (NCBI taxonomy): domain Eukaryota; kingdom Metazoa; phylum Arthropoda; class Insecta; order Lepidoptera; family Hepialidae; genus Druceiella; species Druceiella hillmani. The sequence goes on from JAYKKI010000035.1 coordinate 7,984,326, forward strand.
ACGAACATTAAAATTTGACCAACATTTCTGGAGCACACGACTAACAACTGTTAGTCACAGTAGTTGAAGTATATCATGCAAATTTTGAGTTAAGGTGATAATAGTAACAATTATTTTGCTGATACGGAGGATGTACTGGACTGCGAAAATGATGATGTGACCTTGATTTCAGTTTTTGTTATAATTTTTGTTCACAATATATATTTCCATAATTTTCTTTGTATTTTATTACCCTTGTGCAAGTTTTTATTAAGAAAACACCGAAAAAATTATTAAAATTGGATGATTTTTGGAAGAGATACAGTTTTTTTTCAAGACAAGGGTAATTGACTTCAAAACAAAAGATTTCTTTGGCATTTTTAAGTATATATGAGTATAAAACCATGGCACTAAAACGGTTAAATAATAATCATTAATACAAAAAAATGTAGTAAAAATACTTCATGTAATTTTGGTCACAACTTGAAAAACGAACATTTTCACTCGAATTATTTTCGTATTCCGACATTATGGGTTAAAAATTTTCCTCTCTTGAATCCTTTTTATATTGTAATTATTAATAATATTATAATTTGAACTTTATGTAACACGTAGAAAGATAAAAAATTAGCGATGCATGCAAGCGACTTCCCCTACCGCGCGCTACACAGCGACTGATTATGCGAGCGCCATTGGGCTCATGGCAAATTTAATTAGTACGAGCACGAGCGCGATGGCGCTTGTCGGCACTGAAACAGTTAATTAACCAATCTACTACTATTATATTTTAATTGTATAATCATTTTATGATGTTGGTAAACCAATAAATTAGTTATTATTATCTATGTATATTATTTATGTTTTAATTTCAGGTATAATCCAATCCCCAATGAAGTTCTTTGATGAGAATCCGTCTGGTCGAATTATGAACCGTTTCTCCAAAGATATGGGATCTATTGATGAGCTCCTGCCTAAGGCCATTATGGACGCTACACAGGTAATTATTGGTAAAGGGTATGAGAATCTGTAAATGTTTTATTGGAAAAATATTATTCTTAAGTTTTTTCACTTTTTTGTTGACTTATAAGTCTTCTATAGGGTTGCATCATATGCCTATGATGATTCCAGTTAATCCGAAGGCCACTAAAGTTTAGAACCAAATAGTTCCCGATGCCACAGACACCTCACCAACGCAAACTCTTCATTAAATGCTTTCAAGAATTTTCTACACATTTCTATTTCTCATAACCCTTAATTCATGTTGTCTGCTAATTCCATCTTGCTCTTGGTTAGTAATAGCAAACATATTGCCTATTATGTACCGACATTGTAAAAATTTTATTACATTTCGTTTCAGTGTAAAGACAATATTTGTGGCTTTTTTAAATGGGCCGGCTATAAATAACCTAAACACGAGAAATAAAGAAATTTTTTTTTTCACCACAAACTTAACATACTTAAAAAATGAACACAATATCGTGCTTTAATATTCTCCGAGTCTCCTTTACACATGTTGTTTGAATGAAAGTAGAAATAAAAAAATAATGTTTTTACAATATTAAATGAAACTACGTGATGTAGTATTATTTCTACTTTATTTAAGTTCTTTACACGACCTAAGTTTCGTTGTATTACAACATAGTCCACCTACTTAAAGAAAGTAGAAATAATACTACATCACGTAGTTTCATTTAATTGTGAATAATGAATTTCTACAAAATTAACTCTAAATATATTCAACATCATTTGTGTTCCTTTAAACACCGGATCGATATTGGCACACTTTTTAGATGCAAGTGATAAAAGTGCTGATAACTTGACATTGATTATTCATTTCTTTTATGGTTGTTTGACTTTAAATTTATAAAAAAAGATGCATTTTGCACTCATATTTTAGGTGATAATGACTATAGTGGGCGCCATGATAGTGACTGCTGTTGTGAACCCCATATACTTGGTCGTACTTGGTGGTCTCAGCATCTTCTTCTACTTCTTGAGGAAGATCTACCTCAAGACATCTAAAAATGTGAAACGTTTGGAGGGAATGTGTGAGTTTTTATGAATAACTATAACTACAGTAATGCAAGAGTCAATAAATAGTCTGCACGAACAACAATAGCCTATTTTACTAAAAGCGACACCTCGTACGGTCAGTAGCTGTAATACCTAATCCCAACACTATTACCACAGTACGAAAATAGCAGGCAGTGGTTTTTCCGACAACTACAGTAATGTAAGAGCCAATAAATAGTCTGTATGAACAACAACAGCCTATTTTATTAAAGGCAACACCTCGTACAGTCAGTAGCTGTAATGCCTAATCCCAACACTATTACCATAGTACGAAAATTGCAGTCAGTGGTTTTTCAGACAACTACAGTAATGTAAGAGCCAATAAATAGTCTGTACGAACAACAACAGCCTATTTCACTAAAGGCAACACCTCGTACAGTATGTAGCTGTAATGCCTAATCACAACACTATTACCATAGTACGAAAATTGCAGTCAGTGGTTTTTCAGGCAACTACATTAATGTAAGAGCCAATAAATAATCTGTACGAACAACAATAGCCTACTTTATTAAAGGCAACACCTCGTACAGTCAGCCATATAATGCCATATCACACCCCTATTACCGTAGTACGAAAATTGCGGTCAGTGGTTTTTCGGTCTCCAATATGAGGAGTTTGTCAAGTAAATCAAAGTAATCTCACTCTCTGGAGTTACTGGAATAACATCAACCATGAGATATTCAAATTGCATCCGTGTCTGAGCTCCAGAATATTGTCCACTTCACTTGCAATAGAAATGATAATAAAACCTAGGAGACAGTACCATGGGCTTTTATGTAAAATATTTATCTAAGTTCATTGCTTGCCTGTTGGTGTCAGGCGTTGGTTCATTCCTGGTGCTTGAATCGACAATGTTGCATTGTTCCCATGGTTTCTTCATTCGCTTTGTAGAGGTAGTTTTGGGTTTTGTCAGATACAGAAACAACTGTTCTTGAATGCTTTTGCTTTCTTTAGTCTATGGTCTTCTTTTGATTTAAATATTTTGAAATTTTGTAAAAGGTGCAGAAGGTCTGAAAATTTCTTCATATAAATGGCAAAATTCAAACAAAGTGAAAATATTTTCAATATAGTATTAAGTTAAATGTTACAACACTAAATGCAAGCTGTTAAATGAGTCTAATTACATTTAAAAAAAATTGAAATGACCATAGATTTAAAAAATATATTAATATACTTAGGGAAATCATGGCTGGAAAAGAGTCTTTTATATTGTCTCTGATCATAAGTATGGCAGTGACAAGCTGATAATGGCAGTTACTATATAGTACCGAAGTATGATCACTTTTGATTTTTAAAAAAATAATTTTTTTTTTGACAATTAACTCGTAACAAATAAAATTATTCCAACAGCCCGCAGTCCAGTGTTCACGCACCTTGGAGCAACGCTGCAAGGTCTACCAACCATTAGGTGTTTCAATTCTCAGGAAATATGCAAGATGGAATTTGATAACTATCAGGTAATTATGTTCTTTTAAACACAAGTACGATTTGAAATTAAAACGAACAAATAGGAAAGAGGACCTGAAAAAAACTAGATTTTTACCGCAAATTTGACTTATAGAATAGGTCTTCTCTATTTATTTTGTTTAAATATGTTTATTCTATTAGAAATTCTATTTAGAAATTGTTTAATGTACTTCTTAGTTTTTTCTTTTGTAACGTCTGCAAAAACGAGTATTATTTAAACGAGTATTATTTAATATCAGTCACGTGTCTTTCCATATGTTTCTCTAAAAATGGTCTTATATTTTCCTTATTTTATTTTTAAGTTTTAGTGTACTTAAACACTAAATATTCTGTTAAGAAATAAAGTATATCTGGCTAGCTGTTGCTCCATCTTTCTGACAGTTTATAGAGGTTGATATCAGAATTGATGTTAGAAAGAAAAGTTTATATTGTGTGGCGATGGAGTGATTGGTGGACTACCCTATATTTCTACATTAGTCTGTAAACTCGTCGAGTGATCTAAAAAGATTACAATTTGCATGCGTGATGCCTCTTTCGTGTAGTCACCGTTTTTTTATTAATAATTTATAGATGAAGGCGTATGTTACGTAAGAGTAAAGGGTACAATGAATAAAAATTTTTGTAAAGGATTAGTTAATTATCTACGTGTTAATGTTGTCAAAAAATTACATACATAAATTTGGCATAATTAAAAGTTAATATTACCTTACAAATAACTTACGCGAAATATTTATATTATAATTACGCTGGTCGTAGTTGGCACCACCGAAGGAAGACGTAAATAAAACTAGCTGTCAAAAAATTGCTATTTTTTTGTACCGCGTAAAATTAAAACTTTTATTTGAACAGAAAATATGACGAAAAATTACAGATATTTAGCAATCTTAAAATTAAAAAATGTGAATAAAATGAATGCTCTGAACAAAGCCGAGGCTTTGTTTTGTTCTGTTCAAAGCTTCCAACGATTTTTCTCCTTAGGGAATAAATGAACAACTATATTTTCAACTGTTTCAAGTGAAGTAGCGTCTAACTGCACAACATTGACGCATATTTATTATAAATATTTAATCTTCGAAAAACCGCTAAAATTCAATACTTCTCAAGGCATACGTATATAAATTACAAAACGTCACATCACGTTTATCTATGATGTTACGTTATAGTGCAGGTAGCCCCCTAGCGGGAGAAATTGGCAGTAAATTTCCCTATTCAACAAGTTCTTAGAGAACCTTACTGCCAATTTCACCCACGATTTATACATATCTAGAAATACTAGTTTCCACTAACTGGCAGTTTATAATAATGTTTATTTAATAGTTTTGTACCACATCTTTTTCTGTTTTAAATGTTTTCTAGTAAAGGTCTCACCTTAGTGTCTGTCTATCCGCCTGTCGGGGTATTCCAAAATATAAACCACAATCTACGAAGCCGAAATTTAATATCATTGTTGAACTTGATGACTTGACAAATGCCCCTGTAATGTAGTATTGTATTAAATTTCAGGATATGCACACCACCACTTTCTTCACATTCATTGCAGCGGGAGTCGCATTCGGATTCTGTCTCGATCTTTTGTGTCTCGTGTTCGTGGGATCAGTTACATTCAGCTTCTTTGTCGTAGGCAAAGGTAAGCTTGATTATTGTTAACTTATGAATATTTTCTTTTTCTGAATTGATAAACATGTATTTATGAAATGTATAGTGTATTTCCTTGGGTTGTTCAATAAAAGAATATGTGGTGTCGTGTCGACAGTATGAGGCAGAACATGTTTAAACTTGTTTGTTTCATGCTATCTGCGCAAGCTGTTAGAATATAATATGATAAAATACCAATAACCATACCAAAGCCAACAATGTTTTCTTTGCAATCATGTTGAATCCTTGTGATCCTCATATTGAATGTTCGAATTTTCACCGTGTTTTTAACATTTATTCAATATCCTTAAGAAACATAATGAAGATAGTAAAAATTTGTATGTAACTAGTTTCAATACAGTCACGGTTCGTTACTTGTTACATGTACAAACAGCAATTTCTCAGATAATCTCTGATTGCAATTTATTACATTTGCAGATATGCTCAGCGACCAGGTGGGTTTGGCTATAACTCAGGCCATGTCCCTAACATTCCTAATGCAGTACGGGGTGCGGCAGAGCGCTGAGGTGGCCAATCATCTGATGGCGGCGGAACGTGTTTTGGAGTACAAGTACCTTCAACCTGAACCTGTAAGTTAAATATCTCCGAGTAACAGAATTGTATTGTCAATCGCCTACATTCAATTTATCATCATTTTTGTTGAAAACAGTTGTCACATAAATAGTCATGAAATAGGTGGCCCTCATAAACTAGACTAATAGTAAACTTTAGTCTGTGATGATAATAAGGGTTTTTATTTTAGAGTTCATTAGTTGGCAGCAGTGTGATTTGAAGTCCCAATTAATTTTAGCATTCGTTAGTTGGCAGCAGTGTGATTTGAAGTCCCAATTAATTCTAGCATTCGTTAGTTGGCAGCAGTGTGATTTTAAGCCCAATTAATTCTAGCATTCGTTAGTTGGCAGCAGTGTGATTTGAAGTCCCAATTAATTCTAGCATTCGTTAGTTGGCAGCAGTGTGATTTTAAGCCCAATTAATTTTTCGCGTTCATTAGTTGGCAGCAGGGTGATTTGAAGTCCCAATTAATTCTAGCATTCGTTAGTTGGCAGCAGTGTGATTTTAAGCCCAATTAATTTTTCGCGTTCATTAGTTGGCAGCAGGGTGATTTGAAGTCCCAATTAATTCTAGCATTCGTTAGTTGGCAGCAGGGTGATTTGAAGTCCCAATTAATTCTAGCATTCGTTAGTTGGCAGCAGTGTGATTTTAAGCCCAATTAATTTTTCGCGTTCATTAGTTGGCAGCAGGGTGATTTGAAGTCCCAATTAATTCTAGCATTCGTTAGTTGGCAGCAGTGTGATTTGAAGTCCCAATTAATTCTAGCATTCGTTAGTTGGCAGCAGGGTGATTTGAAGTCCCAATTAATTCTAGCATTCGTTAGTTGGCAGCAGTGTGATTTGAAGTCCCAATTAATTCTAGCATTCGTTAGTTGGCAGCAGTGTGATTTGAAGTTCCAATTAATTCTAGCATTCGTTAGTTGGCAGCAGTGTGATTTGAAGTCCCAATTAATTTTAGCATTCGTTAGTTGGCAGCAGGGTGATTTGAAGTCCCAATTAATTTTAGCATTTGTTAGTTGGCAGCAGTGTGATTTGAAGTCCCAATTAATTCTAGCATTCGTTAGTTGGCAGCAGTGTGATTTGAAGCCCAATTAATTTTTCACGTTCATTAGTTGGCAGCAGGGTGATTTGAAGTCCCAATTAATTCTAGCATTCGTTAGTTGGCAGCAGTGTGATTTGAAGTCCCAATTAATTCTAGCATTCGTTAGTTGGCAGCAGGGTGATTTGAAGTCCCAATTAATTCTAGCATTCGTTAGTTGGCAGCAGTGTGATTTGAAGTCCCAATTAATTCTAGCATTTGTTAGTTGGCAGCAGTGTGATTTGAAGTTCCAATTAATTCTAGCATTCGTTAGTTGGCAGCAGTGTGATTTGAAGTCCCAATTAATTCTAGCATTCGTTAGTTGGCAGCAGGGTGATTTGAAGTCCCAATTAATTCTAGCATTCGTTAGTTGGCAGCAGTGTGATTTTAAGCCCAATTAATTTTTCGCGTTCATTAGTTGGCAGCAGGGTGATTTGAAGTCCCAATTAATTCTAGCATTCGTTAGTTGGCAGCAGGGTGATTTGAAGTCCCAATTAATTCTAGCATTCGTTAGTTGGCAGCAGTGTGATTTTAAGCCCAATTAATTTTTCGCGTTCATTAGTTGGCAGCAGGGTGATTTGAAGTCCCAATTAATTCTAGCATTCGTTAGTTGGCAGCAGTGTGATTTGAAGACCCAATTAATTCTAGCATTCGTTAGTTGGCAGCAGGGTGATTTGAAGTCCCAATTAATTCTAGCATTCGTTAGTTGGCAGCAGTGTGATTTGAAGTCCCAATTAATTCTAGCATTCGTTAGTTGGCAGCAGTGTGATTTGAAGTTCCAATTAATTCTAGCATTCGTTAGTTGGCAGCAGTGTGATTTGAAGTCCCAATTAATTTTAGCATTCGTTAGTTGGCAGCAGGGTGATTTGAAGTCCCAATTAATTTTAGCATTTGTTAGTTGGCAGCAGTGTGATTTGAAGTCCCAATTAATTCTAGCATTCGTTAGTTGGCAGCAGTGTGATTTGAAGCCCAATTAATTTTTCACGTTCATTAGTTGGCAGCAGGGTGATTTGAAGTCCCAATTAATTCTAGCATTCGTTAGTTGGCAGCAGTGTGATTTGAAGTCCCAATTAATTCTAGCATTCGTTAGTTGGCAGCAGGGTGATTTGAAGTCCCAATTAATTCTAGCATTCGTTAGTTGGCAGCAGTGTGATTTGAAGTCCCAATTAATTCTAGCATTCGTTAGTTGGCAGCAGTGTGATTTGAAGTTCCAATTAATTCTAGCATTCGTTAGTTGGCAGCAGTGTGATTTGAAGTCCCAATTAATTTTAGCATTCGTTAGTTGGCAGCAGGGTGATTTGAAGTCCCAATTAATTTTAGCATTTGTTAGTTGGCAGCAGTGTGATTTGAAGCCCAATTAATTTTAGCATTCGTTAGTTGGCAGCAGTGTGATTTGAAGTCCCAATTAATTTTAGCATTCGTTAGTTGGCAGCAGTGTGATTTGAAGCCCAATTAATTTTAGCATTCGTTAGTTGGCAGCAGTGTGATTTGAAGCCCAATTAATTTTAGCATTCGTTAGTTGGCAGCAGTGTGATTTGAAGCCCAATTAATTTTAGCATTCGTTAGTTGGCAGCAGTGTGATTTGAAGTCCCAATTAATTTTAGCATTCGTTAGTTGGCAGCAGTGTGATTTGAAGCCCAATTAATTTTAGCATTCGTTAGTTGGCAGCAGTGTGATTTGAAGTCCCAATTAATTTTAGCATTCGTTAGTTGGCAGCAGTGTGATTTGAAGTCCCAATTAATTTTAGCGTCCATTGGTTGGCAGCAGTGTGATTTGAAGTCCCAATTAATTTTAGCATTTGTTAGTTGGCAGCAGTATGATTTGAAGCCCAATTAATTTTAGCATTTGTTAGTTGGCAGCAGTGTGATTTGAAGCCCAATTAATTTTTCGCGTTCATTAGTTGGCAGCAGGGTGATTTGAAGTCCCAATTAATTCTAGCATTCGTTAGTTGGCAGCAGTGTGATTTGAAGTCCCAATTAATTCTAGCATTCGTTAGTTGGCAGCAGTGTGATTTGAAGTTCCAATTAATTCTAGCATTCGTTAGTTGGCAGCAGTGTGATTTGAAGTCCCAATTAATTTTACCATTCGTTAGTTGGCAGCAGTGTGATTTGAAGCCCAATTAATTTTAGCATTCGTTAGTTGGCAGCAGTGTGATTTGAAGTCCCAATTAATTTTAGCATTCGTTAGTTGGCAGCAGTGTGATTTGAAGTCCTAATTAATTTTAGCGTCCATTAGTTGGCAGCAGTGTGATTTGAAGTCCCAATTAATTTTAGCATTTGTTAGTTGGCAGCAGTGTGCTTTGAAGCCCAATTAATTTTTCGCGTTCATTAGTTGGCAGCAGGGTGATTTGAAGTCCCAATTAATTCTAGCATTCGTTAGTTGGCAGCAGTGTGATTTGAAGCCCAATTAATTTTTCGCGTTCATTAGTTGGTAGCAGGGTGATTTGAAGTCCCAATTAATTCTAGCATTCGTTAGTTGGCAGCAGTGTGATTTGAAGTCCCAATTAATTCTAGCATTCGTTAGTTGGCAGCAGTGTGATTTGAAGTTCCAATTAATTCTAGCATTCGTTAGTTGGCAGCAGTGTGATTTGAAGTCCCAATTAATTCTAGCATTCGTTAGTTGGCAGCAGTGTGATTTGAAGTCCCAATTAATTTTAGCATTTGTTAGTTGGCAGCAGTGTGATTTGAAGCCCAATTAATTTTAGCATTCGTTAGTTGGCAGCAGTGTGATTTGAAGTCCCAATTAATTTTAGCATTTGTTAGTTGGCAGCAGTGTGATTTGAAACCCAATTAATTTTAGCATTCGTTAGTTGGCAGCAGTGTGATTTGAAGCCCAATTAATTTTTCGCGTTCATTAGTTGGCAGCAGGGTGATTTGAAGTCCCAATTAATTCTAGCATTCGTTAGTTGGCAGCAGTGTGATTTGAAGTCCCAATTAATTTTAGCATTCGTTAGTTGGCAGCAGTGTGATTTGAAGTTCCAATTAATTTTAGCATACATTAGTGGGCAGCAGTGTGATTTGAAGCCCAATTAGTTTTTCGCTTTCATTAGTTGGCAGCAGTGTGATTTGAAGTCCCAATTAATTTTAGCGCTCATTAGTTGGCAGCAATGTTAAAAAGTCCAAAATTTGTGTCACTCGTAAATGTAATGCAAACATACCCATAAAAATTTGTACAAACTCTATTTACATTATATCTACGACTGACTTGTTGACAAAGCAAACGTAAGATGCAAATGTTTAATTGTATTGAACACAAAAACCAACTACCTGCTGAAGGGGATCACATTTGAAGCCAATATTTAGATATCATCCAGTTATTTATGAGTACTGAAATTTCTTCCCCGACAATGCATGCTGGAAGGTGTTTGAAACTGGTGATTCAACTGGTAGATTTAAACGCCAAACTCTTTGAATGTTATAAATGATAATTCATCAGGACCTAGTGAAGGCTTATCAGGGGATGCTGATGACGCAAAAATAAAAAGGATAATAATGCAGACAAAAATAAAATTACATATTGCTAAATGCATAGTACCTTTTTATTACTTACTCGGCACACTTGACCATTGTCCAGTTTATATAATTATGATATGACATATTGATCATAAACTTATTTCTCAGGCAGTAGCCCGAGACGAGGAAGACAAGCGCAGGGCCGTGAAGATGGGCATCAAGCTGCCCACCTTCAAGACGCCACCGCGTGACTGGCCCGAGTACGGTCGTATTGAGTTACAGAATGTACGTATGCGTTACGGACTCACAGAGAAGGATCCCTACGTGCTCGACCAACTGAACTGTGCATTTGAGGCGAAAGAAAAAGTGAGTCTATTAGTAATAGTTTAGTATAATGTATTTAGTTTTAAAGCTCTACCTGTAATTTCACGTAGTCTCATAACATGAATAGCTACGACACGAGACAATAGCTATGATAAAGCAACTATTTCCACTTTTGCGACAATACTGGCTTTATAATTACTAAAACTGAAAACTTTTCATTAGAAACAGATAGGTTTTTTTGTAACCTGAACATATCACTGGGTTAGGCTAATTTTTGTATGACATTTTAAATAAAAAACCTCGACAACCCATAAAGAGGTATCAAGTTATATACTTAAGTTTATTTTTGAAATTTTACCCATGATTTGGTTATTAGGTAAGTAAAAAAGTAATTTTTTACTGAAGAAGGCAGTCGATGCAAACACCAGTGCCAAACCCACTTATAGCACTTTTTATCACAATTTCTTCAAATCTTCTATTTATTAAAATTGTTTTTTTTACATGAAAGTTTTGATTCTCTCAGGAAAATACTTGTGATAAACGTCAGAAAAACAACTTGTGACAATCAAAATGTGCAGATGTTCAGCACTCGAAACTTCAAGTTATAGTCAGCCACTATCTTAACATTCTAAATATTTTGCAGCTATTTGGAGTTTAAGGTAAAACCATAAACCCTCGTGCAGCAACATACGTAATCAAGTCTTTCAAATTGACCATCAATGAATTTAGCTTTTGTTGACAACACAATGTTTTATTTGGCTTGTTTCCAATAGACAAAATGGTTCTCCTTTTTTTGACCAGCCATTGGTAAAGTTTAAATTTTAATCCTTCGGAAACAATGATCTATTGTTTATGGGCCAATCGATATTGATTATTGATTCCAACAATCATTTAAGTGGCACCGATAATAGGAAAAAAATGATACCGAAAATATACTTGCTATTCATATTTAAAATAACTAAGTTATATTTTTGTTGACAGGTCGGTATAGTTGGCAGGACTGGCGCTGGTAAGTCTTCCCTCATCCAAGCAATGTTTAGATTGGCGTACGTGGAGGGCGATATCATCATAGATGGTGTGAATACCGCTGATATAACGCTTGAGGTCTGACCCTTTCTCGGTTTTTGCACTTATATTTAAGAAATTTTTTCATCCTCGGATTTGTTCTTTTGTATGCTTATATTGTCCCTTTGTTCCTTTATGAAAGGATACCAGCAAAAATCAATGTGGCAGTAGGCATGGGTGTTATGAAAGTGTGAAAGTGTTAAGGAATCTTATATGAATAAAATTAAAACAAAAAACCCTAGAAACTTTTAGTTGTATCGCCAATCAAACAAAAATCTTGTACTTTTTATCAATATTGACATTGTTTTTAATAGTGTGCTTTAATGTTTGTTTTTTTTAATAGTTGTTTTTAATAGTGTGCTGTAGTGTGTTTTAATTAGATGATTTACTGTGGTTTTTATTCCAAAAAGTGTAGTTTTTATTCCTATGGAATCCTTTGAATCATCAAAATAATACAAAATGCAGATGTTGTCGCATTGTGTTCTTTATAGGGACCATGCAAGATGCTATCAGTGAATTATCACCAGGATAAATTAATAAACTTTTGATTATACTGCTGTCATTTTTTCCTATAAAGCCCCGTATAGAGTACGTTCCACTAGCCGCTTGTAACGCATGCATCTGGGACTGCGATCATACCCATTCCACTAGCTTGTCAGCGTTGTAACTGTCAGTTCAAGTGGGACGGGTATGAACAATGCCTGTTCGTAACTATGAGGAAATGGCGGGTATTTGACGAAAATAAAGAGATTATAGTATTGTATTTTTTTGTTATGTTTTAACAGACAGACAATAATTTACACATACAGTAAATTTTTATAGAATAAATTGCACTCAGCAATTTAATTTCTATAAAAATTTTATGATTTTTTGCACATTTTGTGTCTTCTAGTGCAATCTGCAATGTTCTCTCCATCACCATATTTAATATTCAAACATGATACAATTTATTTACGTAAACTTCATGTATCAATGTGTCAAAGTCAAATTGACAGATAAATGATCATAACGACCCACATCGATTCGCAGGTCGGTGTGGACTCGAAGCAGTCGTGAATAATGCCGCTGTCAATGACGTTTTGATCACGACTTAAACCACCGCAGTCGCCAAGTGGAACGATACAGTGAGCGTTTTGGGTATTGCGATCGCCTAATGGAATGTACTCATAGTGTACAATATATCGTAATCAATCAAAATTCTTTATAATGCCTAAACATGATGTGGTGTTTTTTTAAAAGCATTTTAATAATTCGTCAAAACATTACAGTGTACAGTTTTCTATATATCGAATCTCATATTCATTAGAAACATATCTTTATCTTTGTATTCAATAACGTTTACCATTTTGTGGCAAACATGTACCCAAAAGTTTTTATCGCAATCTCTATACCTAAATTTAGCATTCCAAGAAACTTATCAGGATCATCGGAAAAAGGAACGTAAAATGCAAAAACACTGAAGAACCCATTCCCATAATAGTTATTTTTGGTCTATTATTGTTATTTTTCAACATAGAGGTACGACAGTCCTGTCCGCATACGACGGTCTTATCGGAAACCCCATTGGTTATTATTTATGTGTGTAGCAAGGGCAACTTGGATGGGAGGGGAAGTCAGCAGGGAGCGGAAAAGATAATCGTCTGTTTCGCTCTCTCTCATTCTATTTGCACATGTGTGAATAAGAGAAAAACTGATACAAGAATTATTTGTATTTCATATAGCGAAATTAAAAAAGTGTTTATTTCACAGTCCACTGTGAACACTGCCCACTGTGTTGCTTTCGTTTTTCCATTAGAGGGAAGTTCGTAACACCAGGTTTTTTGTCCTTTTTAAATTAATTTTTATATTACTGCTGTAACATTTCGTCAATGGAAATTGTAGAATCTTTAGAAAGAGTTCTTCATAAACTATTTCCACTTGCGAATTGAATAGTCCAAATTCTGAACAATTGACTCGTTTGTTCAGTTGTCTCAAAATCACGAGTGACGAAGTGTTTCCAGCTGTAGCTCATGCTACTTTAAGAGGATCTTTGCGAGAGGCGTATTTTTGTCATCCAGAAACAGTAGGGTAAAGCATGTGAACCTGATAGTGAGTCATTGTCTTTGATCACATACATCATAATTACAGCATTAGACTGCATGACGCTGAGGTGGATAATATTGACACAATAAAAACGAACTTATTAAGACTTTTCCTGTTTGAGCTTCTCTTTCAGCACTGCTGTTTTTTACTTTTTTTTACTGCATTGTATTTTCTTTGTACCAAACTCACACGGTAGTCAACTAACTTAGTTCTTAAAAACTGACTGATCCATAATTGAGCAGAAATTCACGAATCATATGCTCTGTTATACACTACTCTCTGTGATAGTAACCTGAACAACAAACTTTTTGAAGAAATATCCAACTGAATGTGACACTCTAGCTAAAATTTGTTGTGTGTTCATTTACGTCGATGAATGAAAAGATCCATTAATTGTAATTAAATGAATTGCTCAGACTCCGTTAGAATAGCATTCCATACAAGATTATGGTTCATCTATAATCTACACTAATATACCTCCTATAAGAAAACCACTGGAAATTGTTAAAAAACACACACAAATTTAAGTTTATTCATAAAAATTTATTTTGTCACCTCCAAAGTAATCCCCATTGTTTAGTTATATTAATGGTAATATTGCTGGACCCACTCTTCCATATCCTTCTCATACGCTGAAAGTGGTATGGCCTTTAATTCCTGCACCAAATTCTGTTTGATGTCTTCAATCGATCAGTGTCTTTAATCAATTGATCAATTTATGCTCGTTTAGCAAAAAATTAATCTCTTTCAGAATTAGTCTTACAGTCATTACGAGAGCAACATTATTAAGATAATTTTACATTTGTGAAACCACATGTATGCCCTTTGGTTTCACAAAGTCTAGTCTAGTCTTAGTAATAATCAACTGGTTATTACTTACAGGACTTAAGGAAACGATTATCAATCATTCCTCAAGATCCGATGCTGTTCTCGGGGACTCTGAGACGTAACATGGATCCGTTCGAGGAATATTCTGATAATCTGCTGTGGCAGGTGCTTGAAGAGGTACGTTAAAAAATTTTTTTTTGTCATGACAAATGTATGAACAATAAACGCCAGAGAGCACGTGAAAATATTTCTCATAGACCGGAGGTGGTGTGGCCTTATACATTTAAAAAAAGAGGTCGTAAAATGCATCTCAAATTTTTCGATCAATTTTCACAGAACAAAAATTCAAAAACAATATAGGTTCTTGCCTCTTTAGTCTTAAAATTATCAAGCATTAAAATTTTTAGCAATTTAGATATAATTGATTGCCAAACAGTGCTAAATACTCAGTGGTTGCTCGGCTGTATATTTTTTTCTAGGTGGAACTGAAAGAGAGCCTGACGAATCCGGCTGGACTGGAGATGCGCGTGATGGACGGAGGCAGCAATTTCAGCGTAGGACAGAGGCAGCTAGTGTGTCTTGCACGTGCACTGCTCCGCAACAATAAGATTCTCATGATGGACGAGGCGACGGCCAATGTTGATCCTCAGTGAGTTTATTATTTTCTTTTTCAGTAAAGTTATACGTCTGCCATCAAATCCAGTTAAGGGGTAATAAACGTCTATTAACTGGTAATGGCGGAAGATTTAAAAAAATTTAATCAATTTCTTAATCTTGTAAGAAAATGGTATTATTTTAAATTACCTAGTTTTATCGTTAATTTTAAAATGAAAGTTGGTCACAAGGTGATGGTTAGATGTTGGGGTCACTGATTTTCTTCATATTTATGTATAAAAAAATTGTGAAGGGTTTCTTTCTGAGCATGGATCGATAAAAAAAGTTAATGTTACAAGTACGTGCCAAACTGAATACCTATAACGTTGGCTACTCTTGACTTGATAAAATATTTAATATTGAAAAAAGTACAATTATATATTTTTGAAATACTCGTTTTATTTCTTTTTTTGCTCAGCGAAGAAAAAACTCCAAAAAATCAACTTTTTGTTATTTTTCACGTGTTTTAAGGTATCATTTACCTACAATATACATTCATAATTGTGTAAATAAAAAAATTAATATCTAAATATTAATATACATCAAACATAGGGGAATAAAATACTTAAAATATAGTTGTAACAAACCATTTTTATTTATTTTGACTTTAGTACTCGTTTTTTTAAATTTTTTTATATTTTCATTTGCATTTTGGAGATAAGGAAAGCTTATCGCAAAGAATGTGACATATTTTTCAAACATAATGTTTCATTTGATAATTTAGTTTATAGACTTAATAGAAAAATGTTGGTTATACTTTTGCTCATCAAAGAAAAAAATTTATTTAAAACGCACACATAGTTTCTAAATAAAAAAATTAATATCCAATGTAAATACACAGAGTTATTATATATATTTATCAAAATAAAAAATTAATATCCAATGTAATGCATAAATTTATTTTAATAAAAAAAAACCTGGCCCATCTGCAATAGTGCCGATATAAAATCCCAATAATCACTATATCACCAACAGCCTATTGTAACTTCAATTAAAGTAGCATTAAGACAAGTGTTTTCCAATCTTCTTACAAATACTAGAGAGGTGCCCTTTACTAGCTTGGCCATAACCTCTACCAATGTCATCTGGGCATCTGACTGTCGTGTTGTTATCTTCTGTTTATATAGAGATGCATACAAGAAATTTTGTAACTTGTGACAACAAATGTATATATATCTCATATGATAGATAATAAAAAAGAAGTTGAAATGAAATGTGTTTCTAAACATTTCTTTCTGGTATATCATAATAATTATAAACTAGCGTGACCCGTGCGAAGTCTTCGCATTATAAATTATTCAACTCAATTTAATAAATCAAAATTGATTGCAGGTATTCAATTCATTTCTAATTTTGCACACTGCTTATTACGTTTTTATTCCATTATGAAGCTCAGATGACAGATCAAACAAATATTTTACTAAAATTGACATATAGAGGCGCAAGTATCAAAAGCATTGAGCTAAAGCGCCACTTTATTTATACGTGAGTGGATTTGTAATTAAACAAAAATTTTACCGACCGTCAATCATATTGACGTTGAGCCGTTAGATGGCAGCATTGCTGTTTTGTGTATATAATTTTAATAATTAATTAATTTGCAAAAACAATAGCAATAATAAATTTTTTAGTTGTGGATGCCGGTAGAGCAAGCAATTATCTATAAAATGATATATAATTTATGTGGATTAGTTGTGAGGTTTTTTCTAAAAAGGGAGAGTAACATCTTAACCTTAGCGTATTAATATATATGATGATGATGATGATATAGATTAAATGTAAAAATACGAATATCTATAATGAAACTCACTATATTCTATTGCCGATACTAATAAAAAATGCTTAAACTTCAATTATACTACTCTTATTCTGGGAATATTTATACAGTTCATAAGGTAGATATGAACTCAGTAGAACAATAGAATAACTATTCCGAAGTTATTTCTAAAACCAATGGGGCAACATTGCTATTCATAAAAAAACATGTAAAATGTGAGATTGTATCTATGATTGTGAATACAAATTACATCTGTCACATCACATGGCGTCTTTAGAGCATCGCTAAAATATATATTATTCTTTGCTTGTTTTTGTTGAATTTTTCCCTATTTTTCAGTTACTAAAAATGGCATTAGATGCTGCAAAAAGAGCATGAGCTATGCATGGAATCGTCATTAGAACAGCATGAACAAATAATGATTAATTTAGAATTCTGCAATAAAATTTTGGAAAAATGTCACAATTTTCCTGAAAGTATTCTAACAAGAAATAAATGTATTACTTGAACTTTATTTAATTTAAAAATTGTCATCAATAAATATTGATCTTGGTGCAGCTACGTACAATAAATGACATAATATTTCTTTTCAATAGTTTTGATTGCACAAAAAAATAGTTTCCTTTAAAATAGTTATAAACACAAATCAATTGCGAAAAATGACATGACATGTGACCTAAACTGACATATAACCTAAAAAAGTTGACATTTTGGCAAATACATGAATTCATGTACTTGCTAAAATGTCAACTTTTTTAGGTTATGCGAAAGTTAAACTTAGGTTGAGGTTAGAATAGTGTTTGACAGATGAAGTTATGACGAACGTGTAACTTCCTAATTCAAGTTTATTAGTAACAGTGTATATTGTGTTATCTTCTATTCCCTTCAAGTAAAATTCACAAAATGTATATAAAATTAAGTGAAAATTGTTATGTATATATAGAGATACGGACAAACATTTTTATTTAACATTTAAAACAAAAAGCCCGGAATAAAGAGCAAAGTGGAAAGATGGGACAAAATGAGTAGAAGTTAAGTGCAATAGGATTTTGATGTGGAGCATCTAATGCGTTTAAAGGTGGGAGTTAAAATTTTCTGATGGCAAGACACGCCTTAACATTCGGCCAGCTTCATGTATTGACGGTCGGCTCTTTCTGACTTAATTCGTCATTCAGCTACCTTCGTGTATTGTCGGTCGGCTCTTTCCAAATTAATGCGCCATTTGGCCAGCTTCACGTTTTGTCGGCTATTTCCGACTTAATTTGTATCATCATTGTTTCTTATTTACTAACGCTTAAAACTTTGTTTGTTTATATCAATATATTGCATTAAAATGTTTTAAAACGTTAACAGTGTTAAAAAGTTAACATATAATTTAAAATTATAATGTTAAAAATTAAACTATAATGAATACAATGTTAAAAATTAAACTTAAATGTGTATAATTATTATTTAATTAGTAGTTATTTACTTTTGCTGAGTTAAATTTGATTTTTTTCGTTTTTCTCTTCGTTCATATAAAAAATATTTCAATATAAAATGTTTCACATCTGCCAGGTGACTCCTGACGGATTCATTTATTTTTTTATATTATTTTTCAATGCACACGTCTTTGGAGTGTTTGTTAATGTAAATTATCATTTCTCTTACAGTACGGATGCGCTCATCCAGCAGACGATAAGAACCAAGTTTGCGGACTGCACGGTGCTGACAATTGCACATAGGCTGAACACCATTATGGACTCGGATAAGGTATCAATGCTTACTTTAGTAGATGATAAATATGAAAGGTCAATCACTACTGATTAAAAAATTTAAAAGTCTGATATACATATAAATAAAACTGTTAACTGTACATGTAAATAAACTGTATGTCTTAGCATAAGCTATTTTTGGAATCTTGTCTATATGTCCTTTTACCAACAGAATGTTCCAAAACAATTACCGGAGATTTGTGAAACTTTCTCGGATGAGAGATGGTGACCCCGGTCGCAATTTGCATTTCACATTATCTTGACATGTGTTCTGAAATTGTCAACAAAACTTTTTATGAAATATCGGTAAGAGGCTATACGATAAACGCAATATGATTAATATCATACTAATTTCTGTTGGAGAGATAACGTTCATAAAGTACAAGCAGACTGAAAGATAACGTTCAGAAAGTACAAGCAGACTTTCACGACAAAAAATATATATTTGTAGACATGCAAAATTGTGGTGTACACCCATTGTTACTGATTGAACTTTGAGCGATATTTGTGCATAAAACAAAGAAAATAATTGCGAATCTGTTAATATTGAATAGAATGAAAAATCGACAGTTGCATTGCTGTCACAACCGGAATAAGTGAATAGTAATGAACTCTTTCACTTATTTGTTTACGTATCCTTTGTTACTATAAAAAAAAGTTGCGAAACGTTAAAAATAAAAATGTACTATTTCAACTAATGTTGACTATGCAAATGAGAACCGAGAGTCGTCCATTTGCGATAAGCTCCAAAAATACCAAACAGATTGTAGTAGCATTGCTGTCACAACCGGAATAAGTGAATAGTAATGAACTCTTTCACTTATTTGTTTACGTATACTTTGTTACTGTAAAAAAACTTGCGAAACGTTAAAAATAAAAATGTACTATTTCCATTAATCTTGACTATGTAAATGAGAACCCAGAGTCATCCATTTGCGATAAGCTCCAAAAATACCAAACAGATTGTAGGGGAAACATTTTTTTTATTTCGAATTCATTTGAGCCGGTTTTTCTAAATGCGTGATTGCTATGTGATCTCAAGGAAATTTCTTAACTACTTTAAAAACGAAACCAAGGTTAAGCTGGTCAAATTATGTAGTTATTCTAAAGTTGTTAATCCACATAAAAATTAAAGAATATCTCTCTATTCTCCGCTGCTAGGTTCATCAACAATAACTGTACGGAACAAATTTCCATCCTTTTAATGTAGATTTTTTGTCAACTCACCATTAATAGAGCATAATGTTTTATACCATGTTCTGCGTCAAACTCCAATTTATAGACATCCGAAGATTCCTTACAATCGATGCACTAATTCCAAAGTTATAAGCAAATATTCAGACGGATAAATAATTTTTTTCCTAATACTATATTTAAACCCTAGGTGCTAGTAATGGACCAGGGCAAAATGGTGGAATTTGGCCATCCACACGAGCTACTGGAAATGCGAGGCTCAAACCCCAGCGAGGACGGATATTTCAGGAAAATGGTGCTGGAGACGGGACCGGACAATGCTCCCAAACTCGAAGAGATTGCTAGGGCTTGCTTTGATAAGTCGCACAGCAAAATACAGACGACCCAGTTATGATTATGTTAATTTTATGGATGTTTTGGTTTAAATTTGTTATAGATAACAGCTTAGGAGAGGCTTAACTGTAAATAAAAGTAATGGCGTCGTCTGTTTGTATTAGTGATATGAAACATAGCTGCGTTACACAGAAATTAAAAGTTATATTTATTCATAGATTAAATGAGGACATTGAATCATCTCGAAAAAATTTCTTAATATTATGCTAATCCCAAAGTATATGCTTTTGAAAAGTTTTTTATCAAATAAGTCTTTTATCAAATTAATTTTTTCAATTAAAATTAATTTATGTGCGGTAAGCTTGAATAAAAAATCAGCCAAGTAAAACACATCACATTTATTAGTGGTGAAGTCGTCTGTTTATAATCAGATTGTATACATTATTACTACATAAGTAATGTATATTTCAATTTTTTCATCGAAAACCCATTTGTGTGCAATAAGCACGAAACAAAAATTAGCCAAGTAAAACACATCAAATTTATTAGTGGCGAAGTCATCTACTGTTAGTCATATGCAATGTTACTACGTAAGTAATGCATATTTGAATTTTTGCAACAAAAACCCATTTGTGTGCGGTGAGCACGAATCAAAAATCAACCCAGTAAAACGCATTACATTTATTATTGGCGAAGTCATCTACTTTTAGTCATATTATATGCAATGTTACTACGTAAGTAATGTATATTTGAATTTTCGCAACAAAAACCAAATCAAAATGCACGTATCAAAAATGAATCCAGTAAAACACATCGCATTTATTAATGACGAAATTGTCTAAATATAGTCGGATTATCACAGTATCGCAACGTGATAAAACCTCCACATAATGTCGCTTTTTTCAGAAAGTTTTTATGTCTAGCGTGCTCACTATTTTTTCAATCAAAGATTATGTGTGGCCGTTAACTTGTAAATACTTGATTATGTGTTGCCGTCAAATTGTTAATTATAGTATAACTGCATTTGAAATTATATTTGTAAAATTTTTGGTGTCCTTTATGTCCCGCTGATCTCAAAGTAAACGAATCTTTAATAAGCAAAAATGACTCGCATTTATGAGATACGTCTAATAAAAAGAGTGGATATATTGAGTAATAGTTCCATTGAAATATATATATATATGTGTATATATATATATATATATATATATATATATATATATATATATATATATATATATATATATATATATGAATGTTGGTGAAATAATTTTAGTGTCAGTGGATAATATTACAATATGTTAGATTGATATATAGTATTTTTTCCACTGACGTAAAAATTGTTTGGATCTTACTGTGTAACAGTAAAAACATTACAACGTGATAGTACTGTGTAACAGTATAAATGTCAAACCAATAGTAAATAGTAGTCACATTGTACTAAGTACTTTAAAAATGGTGTTTCTTAACCTTTATACTTTTTGTATTGTACTTATATTATACATTTATTTTTTGATATGATCATAAAGTTTTTTTATTTACGTATATAAGATAGTATTAATAATATTAAGTGATGGTAACATTTTTTTTATATTTTTTCTTTAGAACAATTTTACATTTCATTATCAGTTACCAACGCTGTCAATGTTGGTACATTTATAATAAAATGTATAACACTTCGTAGTAAGGTTAGTTAAAATTATTGCAAAGCTATATATGGTTAAACTTAAATGCAATTTCCAAAATTTTTCTAAAATAGGTGTCATAATTTTTTTATGAAAGAAAAATTTGTGAGAAAATTTTGGAGCCATAACGTAATTCTCGAACTTTACACTGTATAATTCAGTAAATAAATGGGAAAATATTTGGACATTCAATATTAAAGACTTTTAGGTAATTTTCATTCATCACAACCATTTGTTTTATCTTGTGAAAAACAATTAAAGTGGCTTATTTAAAAAAAATTATTTACTTTCTACAAACGTGTACTTATATTTTTGTGAAGAGTCAATTGAACCGTGTCAATTGAACCATTGCTGACAGAGATTTCATTAACAGCCTATTACTTGTAGACCAATCGGTATATACTAAAGTTGTGCTTTTCTATATGCGGAGATGAGGTTCATTCATAATGCACGGTTTGAAATTCCCCTTTTCCCATCTTAAATAATTATACAAAACTTTTAGCAAAAAATTGTTACTGATCGTTGTTCATGCAAAGAGCGTTTGTTCCGTTACTGTTTATTTAATTTTCACTCGCTTATTTCTTCTAGAGAATGTGGAATGATATCCACAATATAAGAATTGAGGAATTACGCAAATATAATTTTCTTCACACAACAAAAAATGACTCTCAATAACCGTCATATTTACTTTCACAAAGACACTTTCCTTAATGTCGTATCTACTCTCATTACAACCTCCGATATTTACCATTTGTTATTCCGTCAGATCGGTGCGTTAAGAGAAAAATATTTCACTGAAATCCATTGGGCTGCGCCGATTTGCCATTAATTAATGTGGATCTATCTTTTTTAAGACTGAAATATAAGACAGAATACTGTTGTGCAAATCGGGAGGACGTTTTGTCAAGATACATGACTGTAAATAAAGTTTGACATCTAGAATATTAAATAATGAAGGCAAATATTTAAAAAGTTTCTCAAGGAACATGATCGTTTTCAGGGGAGCAGACTTTGGGATGCGCAGAAACGATTGTTGAGTCAGAAATTGGGTATTTGACTAATTTTTTTTATTTCGTTAATCATAATTTCAAGGTACAAACTGATGAAGAGTGAAAAAATTTTTTAATAATCTTATCTAGGTGTCACTTATATACAAATTTGTGTAGACTTTTTAATAATCTTAAAAATTGACCGAGTTATAAAAGTTTAAATTTAACTTTTAGAGAAGGACGGCAATACTATGATGTGAGGTCATTTTTAATATTGCACATTATATTCTACAAGAGGAAAAGAGAGGGATATACCCAACTCTATCCGTATCTTCAAATTTAGAAGCCTACAACTGGCTTATTTTACAATCAATTTTTGAATTTTTTTCAAGATTGGTTTTTAATTAACTTATATTTCACAATATTGTATGGAAAATATCAAAATTTAAAATGAGTCAACTACTATATTCCGAAATGATCATTGAATTAGGTGTAATGAATAGAAATGGCTTCGATCAATTAAAATAAAACTTTATTTAATTTTGGCAAAGAATAATTATAACTAAACTGATAGTATACTTAATATACTTTCCATGTAACAAACAGTTCACAAAAGCGGATATTATACACTAAGTTGGAGTATAAATTTGTGTAGAGTATCGTAATAAGCATTAAGTTACGTTATATATAAATTACGTGTAAATAAACTTTTTACATATTTTACATGTTTATATTATTTGTATTAAATATGAATAAAAATATTTCTATCAATCTGTTGCTATTTTTCCTTTTATTAATTATATATAGCCTTTTTTACATCTAGCCTTTTTCTTCAGCAGCTAAAGGTCATTCTAGAATTTAGGTGGAACATGTAAATGTAGATGGCTCGTAATTGAGTTGTATAAATTTATTTTATTCCATCAACGAGGTTAAGCAGCACACGCATGAGTTGGTTACTGAAGGGGTGACCATCAATTACAAATCTTAATAATATGCTTATAAGCGCCCCCATGCTTCAGAAGGCACTTTAAGCCATTGGCCCCGACTGTTTCTAGTAGATGTTGGTTTATGAAATCTAGTTTAAAAAGAGTCTATATGTAGAGCTTTATATATATATATATATATATATATATATATAATGTAGACACATATTCAGACGTATAGGCATAAGACTACGCACACGTGCACACACTCAAGCACGTGAGATGGAGGAATCAAAAGAACAAACATGCCTGTATCTAGGTGTCACTTATTCTACAATTTGACAGCATATATTGTGAATGAACATTTATCGAAGGTTATATATAAGAGACAAATGAATCAGGTCCCTAATTAATCATCTATATAAGGTCTATATTGATCACTCGGTAAGTCTTATCATTCGCCACTAAAACGTTATTGTCTTTCACTGTTAACACACTTTCATGCATGCAAGCATTTTCTTTCCAGGATCGGGAAGCATTCTTACTCCCAATCCACTAAAAACTCTTTAATAGCGGATCTCTTGCATCCATCTACTTAATCTTTCCCATACGAAAGAGTACCAAATTACAAAGCTCTAAGTCGGAACTATATGGAGGTTGATCTAATAATCCAGTGCTTGTTACTGATATTGTTTTCTGTACCAGTCTATTATAATTATGGCAACAGTTTCCAATTGCTCTTTGGTCGCAACTCATGCAGCATACAGAATAGCAGCAGACGAGATTCAGCATACAAGTTTTACTGTAATTCTGCATTGAGTATCCAAAAGAACGGTATCAATCACACCATGACGATAGCGATGGTGCCTTTACGGATTTCTAGAAGATCAATGAAACGGTAGGGAGAGAAAGATTATAGAAATTGTTGTCTATATGAATTGGATGAACAACTGATTTAGAGGATAAAATTGTTATATTAAAGTAATGAATCCTGTTAAAATCTATACAGAGATGAATGATTGATTTGACAATATCAAAGGTGTTAGACGGAGCCGCATTGTGTCTACATTGCTGTTCATCTTATATAGTGATAGTATGAGCTTTTTATGGATGTTGCTCATAAGTGGGAACTATAGATTAGTCTCATATTTGATATCTGTACCATATGCATATCTTGTTGGAAACAAATGTAGGAAAAAAAATTAATACAAAGTGATGTGTGAAATAAATATAGTAATGTGGTATTAGGCTAAACAAATGTGTTTATTTGTTTGAGAAATTTACTGCCAAGGGATGGTAAAAAAGCAAGTGGTGGAAAATTATGAGTAACAAACAGCTGACAGAATTAACGGCGCTCTTACAAAAGCCACTACTTTCAGAATAAAATTATACAAAGAAAAGTAAGACTAACTCTACGCAGTGGTGTATTTGTATCAATAATTATTAACGGAAATTACTTTTAGGTAATGTAAAAGAACAATGTACGAAAACTGAATGCAGTTCAAATGAGATCATTACGGAATAAGTAAGAAAGAAATTTAGGAATTAATTTAAAATGTATACATTCAACAACAATGCGTTGCAGAACAGAGTGTGATTGTAAAGGTAACGAAAGAAATATTGAGATACTCTAGACGTGTTGAACATGCGAATAGGGAGAGACAAAATAAGAACATAAAGAAGTGAGTGGGAAAAGAAAATATGGATGACCCAAGAAGTGAATAAAAGCACGAGTTAATAAAATTGAGGAATATCTAAGGATGTCCACAGCTTGGAGCTATAAAAATGGAAGAATGTTTGAATGAGACAAACTGAACTGGGAAGAAATTAATTCTGAGGATCATATGTCACGCAACTTTGGT
This sequence comes from Druceiella hillmani, assembly GCA_039881145.1. Taxonomy (NCBI): domain Eukaryota; kingdom Metazoa; phylum Arthropoda; class Insecta; order Lepidoptera; family Hepialidae; genus Druceiella; species Druceiella hillmani. Next base: position 8,010,052 of record JAYKKI010000035.1, read on the forward strand.
TATCAAGCCATTTGATTATAAGTCTATACTATTTAGAGGATAACTTTATAGCGTATAATTTTTATGACATTCTCATGAACTCCCGAATTCAAAACGATAATGAATATAACAAAAACAAGTGTTTCCAACAAGACATTTTGCATGTAACTAAAGATGCATTGGAGGATGTTCGTCAATAATTTCTATAAAGAGCAATTAACCAAAGGACAAATCCTGGTTTGATTTAAAAGGTCTAATTTTCATAAGGCTACTGATCAGTGTTGCCAACTTCAATAAATCAAAGTCGCTAGGCTCAATATTAAAAGTCGCTAAAACGGATTCTACCTATTTCTACCAGGGGGCAAGTCATATAATATATATATATATCATTAAAAAAATCAGGGGATTCCATCGGAAAAAAGTGAGCGGTGAATTTTTTTTTTAAATAAAATTACATGCCAATTATTTGATCCTTAAATACTCTTTCAGAGTCCGCAAATGCTCCACTTCTATAATTATTATTTAATTAATAATTAATTTTTTTAAAAATTGTTTATCAAAAAAGTAATTTTCCTATAAATCGAAAAATAATTACATTTTATACATTTTTTTGGCTCAAAAAATGCTCTAGATTTAATCTATCAATTAAGTAATAAAATTAATTAACTTTTGCAATATTTTTATCACTCCACTCCACTCCATAAGTCGCTAAATTATTTTTGTTCTTAAAACTTTTTTTTTGTCGCTAATATTTAAGCAAAGTCGTTATTTCTAACGACAAAGTCGCTAAATTGGCAACACTGGTACTGATGCTTGTATTGCTTTGACGAGTGATGGCGAAAATTCACAAAATAGTGAATCTGCAGCATTTGTAGTAGGGGCAGGTATAATGCTTTCCGTCAACTGGGTGGAAGGATCATATAAAAAAACGTAAATGTCTCTAAAAAAAGTTTCACTGCGACATAATAGATAGAAATAAAGAACTTTTGGTTACTACTTATCTGTCAATAGCAGTGCTATATTTTTAGTAAGACGTGTATAAAGTATGACTTTTAACTACTTATCATAATATGAAAAAGTACCAATGAAATTAAAAACTACTTAAACCTGCACACATTCTTAATATGGCAGAATTGAATTTTCAAACAAAAAAATTTTCAAATTTTTGGCCAAGTAGTCGTTAATGTTAATAATAAATGCTGTATTGAAATCACAAGCCAAAACGAAGTCATAATAAATTTTGAATATATTTGGTGTTAATTTTGTAGAAATTCATTATTCACAATTAAATGAAACTACATGATGTAGTATTATTGAAAAAAAAAAAAAGAAAAAAAAAATTTATCTTTGCTAATATCCCACCTGAAGATGTTGTAATACAACGAAACCTAGGTCGTGGTAAAGAAATTAAAGATAGTAGAAATAATACTACATTACGTAGTTTCATTTAATTGTCATAATAAATTATGAAAATTATAAAACAAAGGCTAATTAATTATCGTTTTATGAAAATGGTCTTATTCTATAAAATGAACAGTGATATAAAAATGAACATCGAAATATAGACTTTCACATACAGAGATAAATTATCGAATAATCCTACACTACATCATTTTAATTAACCATTTAAATTCTTTTACACAACAAACTACACCATATTCAGACACAACAAATCATTTTGATTACTACATTATGTGCGTTATAGAGATGTCACACAAAAAATTGAATTACTGTAACCGAGTGTTAATTTATTACCCACCAGATTGCGCTGATAATATTTTGCCCTGCTCCTATATTTCAGATATTCTGCAAAACGTCACAGACATTCTCTGTTATACTATTATACTCGCTAGTGGCAACGGAGCTGTTAAATCTAATCTAACACACATTAAATCAAATAAAACTCACTAGGGATCGACTTTGCAGTAGCCCCATCCATCATGACAGTTTTGTTGTTTCGGAGCAGTGCATGTGTGAGACACACTAGTTGTTTCTGGCCCACATTATACGTGCTGCCGCCATCCTTTAACAGACCAGCTGGATTTGCCTGTCTGCTTTGGCCTGAAGTTTGGCTTGTGCAAATTTTCAATTATTGCAGTGGAATTTGTCCTTGACTAGATGATGTAACACATTCCACCATGGTAAGGTTATGACTCGTATGTATAAACAAGTTATCCTTCAATTTTTATAAGAAATATATCAGATAGATCATTGCCGAATAAAACAGAAACAAACCTGATTAAGTACTTGCCAAAATGCGTCATCTGAGTATTCCTTGAATGGATCTAAGTCTTCCTAAATGTGCCCGAGAACAGCATCAGATTTTGGAGTATGATCAACAGGTGATTTTGAAGACCCTATCAAAATAAAAAAGGCTTTTTGTACTTTTATATAAATTAGCGGTTTATATAATTGTTCAGTTCAGTCTCTGTATGCGTATCTATCATCCAGTGCAATGTAACTAACGGAGGACATATAGCTGTTTATGCTATTAATATCCTCGAAGGAATCTGTATAGCAATAATCCTATTCCATAATATTTTAGTTGAATGGTAATCCATAAGTTTCAAAAATGAGCTTGAACTTGTTCAGGGCTATTGCTGTTTAATTTCTACCACCAAAGAGCAATAGACCTGACGAATAAATTGTTTTCAACATATATATGTATGAAATATATGTATATATATATATATATATATATGTATATATATATATATATATATATATATATATATATATATATATATGTATATATATATATATATGTATATATATATATATATATATGTATATATATATATTACACAAATGTATATTGTACCTATATATGTCAATAGATGGTGTTATGTGCATTTTAAATTGTGCAATGAAATTTTTCAGCAATGTAGCCAGAGGCAAAATGTGGAAATTTGCTTATAAATAACTTTATCTTTACGTTTTTCAGTGGTGTGCACGTAAAAATCACAGGCACAGCTAGTATTACATAACATATACATATTTATACAGCTGTTGTTTAATTGGTATAGTAAATACGCTTCTGTAGGCAACATTATACTAACAGCATAACAGTATATAAACTTATTCTCATACAGTGTCCTATTTCAATTACAATTATAACAAAAAATTAGCAAACCTATCTAATGTGCGGGATAAAGAAAATTTTGAACATTAACTGCAATCTTAGCCATTTTGACCTCAATGTTAAGAACCTAAAACACTACTTGTAATAAAACTAACTAAAACACTAACATAGCAACATTCATTTGAGCAGAGACGCAGTCACAAACAAGCTGATTCATAATTCAATGTTCACAATGACAGAAATACTGTATTTATGAATATAAATTTAGAAAATGGAATTGTGTACAAATACTTAAACCACTGTACAAACGATCGTATATTTCAACTTATCTTTGTGAAAGACAAATATATTTAATGTTTACTTACCTTTTACATAAGAGAATTCTTAATAAAAGTGTTGTATGATAAATTTCATTCTTGCTAATCAAGGACTCATATTGTCAACGTGTTTTTATCAATGTACTTATTTATATATAAAGTTGCTGATAAAACCAACTAAACAAAACGCAATGAACTCTTAGAAGGTGCTTTCTGCAGTTTGTTTGCTAAACAATTATCAATTTCCTGCTGAAATTGGAAACATGTTGCTGCAAAGTTTGCCGAGTGGCTGATGTAAGGTTCCTGTAGTACTGCAGCAATCTGTAAAGCCGTAAGTGGTTGCATGTTGTCAAACAGTGTCACTGAACATGTGCAACGAGGGGTATTTGTAATTTTTCATCTGCAAGAAGGCGCCACTGTAAATGGAAGTCTATCATACCATTTTTAGGGCATTTAATCGGATTATCAGAAATATATTGTTGCAAATTGTATAGTTATTGCACTAAAAGTTTTTAGTACTGAATTTTTTGGAGAACCTTTTTTAGTACTGTATTTTTCAGAGAACCTTTCAGCTTCGGTTATACAAAAGGATTTGTATCCTGCATCATAATGGCATCTTTAATTTCAAGATAAACTTTTTCTATAAATGACTATGATCAGGCTACATTTGCTCAATGTAGCTCCATGTAGAATGGATTCCTGCTAGTGGAAATTTTAAGAACTCCACCAGTGAGGAACATCCTCATTGATTTGACTTGATAGTTGCTAATCTTAATAGGACACATCTACTATAACTATGTTGCATAACACTAGAATCAAATTACCAAGCTATGAGATTCTTCGAAATTATATTCAGATTTGTTATAAGTGTTATTTTTTTTTGGCTACTCATGTGTGATTATTAATTATTTGATTATACTGTACCTCTATAATAACAATGTGTTTATGAATTGTTTGATTACGTAATATCTCCATAATCACAATTAATAATTCATAATTAATAAAATGCTAGCCGGCACAATTATTTGCATGCAGAGTTGGGTAATTAAAAATAATGCTAACAAATTTGATAAAAGATCGGTGAGCATTATTAGAATTTATTTAGATAACAACACGATGGCCAAACAATGAACAGAGTATTACAAATAAGAAAACATAGAAGTAATGAACGAGTAAAGTAAAATTTAATGATTAAATAAAATGGAAAAATTCACTTGATTTTTTAATATTTCATTTAAAAAATTAGTGCTTAATAATTAGTAGATATCATTCAAATGGAGGCAATCATTTCTAATGTTATCATTGATGTACAAGTATTGATAACTGGATATTACATGAATGTGCAAAATCATCTTGCTAATATTATACATTCAAAAGTTGGTTTGTTTGTCTGTTTCTTGTTACCTAACAAGTCTGCCACCAAGTGAGCAATGACCATAGAATTTTTCATGTCCATAGTTAGGACTGCTGTGTTTGCGTAAAATGTGTTGATAATTCAAATTTTTCTGATAAGTAGAGTATGTGCATGCATACATACGTTCATACATGCATACTAAACCCGGTAAATACGGTGGATGGTCTATGGTATTAATTGAGTTTTTGGCTTCAGTCACAATTATTGCTCTGTGAGAAGGCTCATTAATATCATGCAAAATCCAAAGTTGTTCTTCTACAAATCATTGGATAAAATTCCATGAATGGTTATTTTATCAATGTTCAAGTCTCAAGCCAACTCAATATTTAAATGATGATTTTCCAGCAGTAATTGTTGGATTTTTTTGATGCTATCATCAGTGGTAGATGTTAAAGGACTTCCAAGATGAGACAAATATTCCACCACTTTGCATCCCTCTTTGAACGATTTATTTATTTATTTATCTACTTTAATGTATCTAATTGATACATATGGCGGACTTATTGCTACGAAAGCAATCTCTTACAGCCAACCATAACACCAGTCCAGCCCTGCTCGACGAGCGGCCGGGTATCGAACCCGGGTCCCCACAGTGTGCCCTGCCGTCAAAGGCCGTATGCCTTGTGATCAACCCAACATACCACGGCGACGATTTATACCACTTATATGCCTGTGTTTTCGACATAGTCGAGTCACCACAGGCCTTTTTTAACATTTTTAAAGATTCGGCACAAGAAATTTAATTTAAAACACAAATTTGTGGGCAAATTCTTTGTTCAACTAATTTATCCGCAATAAAATTTGAAGAGCTACTTTGAGGTCGACCTATAACAATAGCTGCTGCTATCAACATACTAGTTGATAGATGGCGCTCAAGTTTGACTTTGTAATTAAGGAAGATTCTAGAATAGCAAAATATTAAATGAATAGGTTTTTTCTTGTAATTTACAACAATTAAATTTGATGTGTGGATTAACATTTTTTTTCTCAATTCATTAATATTGTATCTTGGCCCTATGCTATATAACACTAAAAACCCCATTAAAATCCATTTGGTAGTTTTTGCGTGATGCATTTCTCATTCATTAATTCTTCTCTTTGGTTTATAATCATCCATCATCATTTGCAATAATCGAAGTAATCTAAGAGTATAGTGACCATGTACGAAAACGTCTATAAAATTAGATTAGGTAACGTGTTCAAAATTTTCGATGTTGCGAAATTATGTCGAATTTCGTGGCGCGATAATACTGTGAATAATGAACTGATAAGAAATTACGAATTAAATCCAGGTAGCTTACTCTTTTAAGATTTTTGCTGGTTATTTCAACAATCAAAATAATCTAAGAGCATAGCGTGGTCAACATTTTCAATGCAATCGAATTAATCTAAGAGCATAGAGGCCGCGTGTGAAAACGTTTATAAATTAGATTAGATAGCGTGGTCAACATTTTCGCTGCAATCGAATTAATCTAAGAGCATAGAGGCCGCGTGTGAAAACGTTTATAAATTAGATTAGATAGCGTGGTCAAAATTTTCGACAGCGAAATTATGCCCAATTTCGTAGCGCAATAATACTGTGAATAATGAACTGATACGAAATTACGGATTAAATTCAGGCAGCTCTTTTAACATTTTGGCTGGTTATTTCAACAATCGAAGTAATCTAAGAGCATAGAGGCCGTGTGTGAAAACGTATATAAATTAGATTAGTTAGCGTGGTCAAAATTTTCGATGCAATCGAATTAATCTAAGAGCATAGATGCCGTGTGTGAAAACGTTTATAAATTAGATCAGGTAGCGTGGTCAAAATTTTCGACAGCGAAATTATACCCAATTTCATAGCGCAATAATACTGTGAATAATGAACTGATACGAAATTACGGATTAAATTCAGGCAGCTCTTTTAACATTTTGGCTGGTTATTTCAGCAATCGAAGTAATCTAAGAGCATAGAGGCCGTGTGTGAAAACGTCTATAAATTAGATTAGGTAGCGTGGTCAACATTTTCGATGCAATCGAATTAATCTAAGAGCATAGATGCCGTGTGTGAAAACGTTTATAAATTCGATTAGGTAGTGTTCAAAATTTTCAAAAACATGCAACTTAATTATGCCGAATGTCGTGACACAATGATATTGTGAACAATGGACGATGAAAAATTAGAGGTTAAATTCGGGAAGCTTACTCTTCTAAGAATGTAGCTGGTTATTTCAACATTCGAATTAATCTAAGAGCATAGGGGCCGTGTGCGAAAACGTTTAGAAATTAGATTGAGTAGCGTGGTCAAAATTTTCGACGTAACGAAATTAAGCCGAATGTGAACATTGGACCGATACCAAATTACGGTTTAAATTCAGAAAGCCTTAGTCTTTTAAGTACTTTTGCTGGATATTTCGATAATAGAAGTAACCTAAGAGCATAGAGGCTGTGTGGGAAAACATCTATAAATTCTATTAGGTAGTGTGGTAAAAATTTTCGATGCAACAATATTTAATAAGTTTTTAAAAACTGTTACAAAAAATATAAATATGATTGCTTCTTAAATGTGTAGGCATTGCCTGAATGAATTAAAAATAAACTTAACCGTACCGCTTTTAGGTTATTTTCTCTGTGGAGAGAACGAACTCCATATAATCAAAGATAAAGATCTGTGGTATCGTTTGTCAAATTGACTTTGTTCGTTACGAATTTTACGTGAATTTTTCGACGATTTTGTCGTTACATAACATGTGCTGTCGGGTCTATGAGTTTCATGGATAGTATACTTTCTATGTATAAGGTACTTGCGGCAAATAAGGCCCACGGTGTAATAAGGCCCACATTTGAAAACTTGCGCCTAAATGATTTTAAACGGAATATAACTTTACATACATATAAATAGACTTGACATAAACAGGCTCGCGTGGCGCTGCCATCGCTGGCGTCGCCAACTTAACAGTAACGAGCCAAACCTCACGAGGAGGAGTGCGTTTACGTGGATTTATAACTTTTAGTGATTTAAAACCGTAAATTTTTGTTTAATTATTGTTTTGTACTTAAATTAATTAGTAAAATGTTAGAACTTATTATTATGCTTAAATATTTTGTAATTTAGTTCCTTTTTGGATTCTTTTAAAATTAAATATTAGCAGTTTACTGAGATCAGGTTACGTGGGTAATAAAGCCCACGGGAAATGACTCTGGGCCTTATTACTCTACTAAGCCAATTTTGACAGAGCATATTCCAATGATTTTATATTATAACATTTAAGCCAATTTTGACAGAGCATATTCCAATGATTTTATATTATAACATTTAAGCCAATTTTGACAGAGCATATTCATATTTAAGCCAATTTTGACAGAGCATATTCCAATGATTTTATATTATATTATAACACATAAAGCCCACGGGAAGTGACTCTGGGCCTTATTACTCTACAAAGCCAATTTTGACAGAGCATATTCCAATGATTTTATATTATAACATTTAGTCAAATCTGTTGACTTGTTGTTATTAACCTGACACTTGTATCATTAGAAATGTCGTATTGTGAGGAATTTGAACCTGTGGTATTTATGTTAGGTAATCCATTGACTAGTAACATAGTACAGGCTTTGCTTGGTTAAATGATGTTATTGGTGGAATTTATTATTTTTACTGACGTGACGCAGTCACCATGCCTCATAAACGAGCTAAATGGTCAAAATAAAGTTTATGTGCAGCTATGGCAGTTGTAGAATGAGGTCAATTAACGCAATGCGCTGCTGCAGATCGTCATATTATACCAAGACGGACACTAAGAAACCACTTGCAGTCGGACAGCACGGTGAAACGTTTGGGACGTTCTTAAGTTATAACCAAAGAACAGGGAAAAGACCTCAAGAGGAGGATTATAAGATTTGCAAATATCGGGATGCCGCTATACCTTAAAACCATACGCAGACAAGCTTTTATTTTCGGTGAAACGTATTAAAACACAACTTTACTAAAGATTCTGGTCTCGCCGGCAAAGACTGGTTAAAAATGTTCTTGAAAAGGAATTCTGATATTATTAAAAGGAAGGCGCGATTTATGAATCCTGCACGTACTTAAAAACAACAGCATTTGAATAGCCAACAGCATTTGAATAGGTGAAAAAGTTATATAAAGAATTAGACATTGCTAACGATCCAGAGCGTCTCTATAATATTGATGAAAAGGGCTGTCACCTAACAGTTCACCATTAGCAAACTGTACTGGTACAAAAAAGAGCTCGAAGTGTTCATTTGATTGCACCTGAACTCGCCGAGAATGTGACAATTGCCATGTGTGTGAACGCTGTCCGTACTGCTATACCTCCGATGTTAATATTTAAAGGAAAGAGACAAAAGCCTGAATATAGCGACAACGTGCCGGCCGGATGTTTGGTAAAAATGGCTGTGAAGGGTAGTATGACAACATATTTATTTACTAAATTTAAAAAGAACTTATCTACATACAAATCACGAGGAAAATCGTTGTTGATTTTCGATGAAAACACGACAATATCCTTTACTGTTTGCAAAGCAACACGACTCACGAACTTCAACCTTTCGATAAATCCATAAACAAGTCGTTTGAACATTATTGGGATCAGGAAATCTTAAGATATATTTATCAAAATCCTGAGAGACGCATCACAAAAACCAGTTTGAATGCCATTTTTTCCAAGGTCTGGTCAAAATGTATGTCATGAAAATATTGTAAATGAATTTCGGGCTACAGGTTTATTCCCTTTCAATCCAGATATACTCCCGGACCAAGCATTTACGCCATCTGTTTTAACTGAAATGCCACCTTCTGAGCTACTTACAGCTGCTCAAAGCTACGAAGATGAACCACACAGCAGATCTCAAGTACAGCCCTTTATTACTGATAGTTCAAATACTGATAATTCAGAAGATGAATATATTAGCCGACCAACAAAATTTCAGCCACAAAACATTGCTGTGTTACCACCAATTTTAAGAGAAAGCTCTCAGTGTGCCTCTCAGGACCAGCTAGAACCTCCTATAGATGGTCCTTCTATAGATATCAACAACCTGTTCAGAAATTGGAGTAGGTGTAACCTACTCCAATTTCTGAACTGGTTGTTGACTATGAAGTCCCTACTAATTCTTTAAGTAAAGAAACATCACAAATAGAATTGGGGTTTGATCTGTTAAAAGTTTATATTCTTTTAAATTACTCCAAAGTTTATAAAGAAGTTTTTATATGTTTTATATAATTTATGAGAATGAAGATTGATTTTATTTTATTATATTTAGTTATGTTTGAAAAGAGAGTTATATAATTGCTGTATTTAAAAAGCCAGGCGGGCAATAAGGCCCAAAATAGTTTTATTATGAGAATTACTCTTGAAGATATTTTTTGTTGATTGTGTCCAGGGACAGATTCCGTTGATTATTTTCAGAAAAAAACTATTCTTTTTTTCGGGTCTTATTATACTGTGGTATTTTAATAAGGCCCATTGAAGAAGTTTTTAAAAACTTTAATATTTCTTTTATTATTGATCTCTTATAGAAATTGATTTAAGTTTGAATTTCTTTAATAAATAAATCATTCGTAAGACATAATTCCACGTGTTTCTATTATTAATTAAACCGAATATTCAACTTTCAAATTAGGTGAGCCTTATATGCCTCTTGTACCTTATCACATCTGTAAAGCTGATTGTGTTCTGTTACGTCGTGTATGTGTGTATACGACCAAGGGCGGATACAGAATTTTAGGGGGGGGGGGGGGCACAACCATGTTGGCAACAAGTGTCAGTTGAAGTAAATTAACAGGAAAAAATTCGTGCCGATCGCTCGCTCGCAGACAGGCGTGCAACTCAAAACTGTAGACTACATACGTAGTAGCTATGGGTACCAGTACCGGTATTATTTATTCTATAATTTCGAACACGAAAACGCGCTTTTCATCGTTAAAAAAATATTTGGATGGAATTTTTACGTATATTGTTTTGTAACTTGCGAGAACTAAACAAAATAAATAGATTATTCTGGGACTTCTGGGGGGGGGGCACGTGCCCCCGTACCTCCACTCCCCCTAAATCCGCCTATGTTACGACGCAACAGAACACAATCAGCGCTTTGTTTCAATTGGCTGGTTCAAACATAGACTTATATTACTTCGTAAGGACAAGTTCATAGCAACCGAAAAATGTGCAACTAGAAACGGTGCTATATGGTGAAATTAGCACCGTTTGTTTCAGTTGACATTTCGATTCTCACTGGTATGTTTATTCCAAAAACAGTCAAAAAATGCCGAATTGTGTAGTAAAAATTTGTTTAAATTACAGTTCGAGAATTTTAAAGATTGACATATATTACCTTCGATTAATAATCGTTTCTCATACCTATTTTTTGTTATTTATTGAAAAAATAACTATATGAAATCCAAAATTATGACCTTGTACGTGTTTTCACACGTTATTTTTTTTTAAATATTAATTTTTCTTCGTTTTGATTTTTGAAAATCTACCGATGAGTACAGTACCGGAAAAATAGGAAACCTTAGAAGCAAAATGAATTAGTATTTGTTTATCTGTTATATAAAAAAATATAAATATATATATATATATATATATATATATATATATATATACACACACACTCACGCACGCACACACACACATAAATATTATTGTAACAGAGTGAATTCTTTACATGAAAAATATTTTAAAAAGAGTGATTGATTTAGCATATAGAATGACAATAGAAGTCAGAAATACTTTTTTTAGAATTTTTGTTTGTCTTTACCTTGTGTGACAATCAAGTAAAATCAGCTGTAATAGTTTATATCCAAAAGCAACATACGAGAGAGAGAGAAAAAAAATTGTAATAACTTTTCTCATTCCGAATTTCAATGGAATGAAGTTGTAGACACAGCTAGTTTGGAATACGAAGTTGTAAACACAGCTAGTTTTTCAATGGAACGAAGTTGTAGAAACAGCCAGTTTGAAATACGAAGTTGTAAACACAGCTAATTTTTCAATGGAACGAAGTTGTAGACACAGCTAGTTTGAAATACGAAGTTGTAAACACAGCTAGTTTTTCAATGGAACGAAGTTGTAGACACAGCTAGTTTGGAATACGAAGTTGCAAACGCAGCTAGTTTTTCAATGGAACGAAGTTGTAGACACAGCTAGTTTGAAATATTTTCAAACAACTTGACTTTGTTTTATGTCTCTCTAAAACTAATTTAAATTGAATATGTTAAATGTCTAGCTAATTCTTAAAGCAGCTAAGAGTAATTATTAAGGGAATTTTTTTGTAAAGGTAGGTAAATAAAACGGGAAAGCATAACGTAATTGAAGATCATCTAAGTATATTCGATATAACCTCTAAATTGTATTATGACAAATTTGTAGAAAATTTGCGTTTCTTTATGTGGTCAGATAGAATTTAAATGTGACCCTGAATAAGTTGGTATTTTTCTGTATTCCTTAAATATTATCAATTGTGCACTACATTAATAAACAAATATTTTAAACTATAATAATATAAAATACGAGAACAGGGTACATTGTTATCGAAAACATGTCGTAGATATGTACCTGTATGTAGACAGAGAGTATTATAACATTATAATACCTTTAAGATAAATTTTATTTTTTTAATTTTTAACCTTTTCCTCGTTGATGAAGTTTATATCATTTCTTGCATAATCGTCTTACCAACGCCGACACCTGTAAATATGCAACCTCCCGATACAAAGAATAAATTAAAACTGATTGGCACAAAATGAAGTTAATTTTGAATCATTCTTAACATATTTATGTAGTATAGTGCCATTGTATCGACCTATTTTCAATTGCCTTTTGTTGTATAAAAATAACTTTCTTCATTACTTTATATAAATTTCAAGCTATTTAAGCGTTGTCATATCAATATGTATGCGACCGAATTGAAAATCATTTTCTTTTTAATTTAGTTAATAAATAATAAAATATGATAACGCCACGACAACATTACATCGACGGTCGCACACGGTCCGCCATGTGACTGACGAAGTACTTTCGTTTAATTGCAATAGATGGCGCACATGAATTGATGTTGTCATTTTCGAATTGTTCCTTGTTCCTATATTGATATTACGATCAATGGGTTCAAAGAGTTCTGTAAAAATAGCATTTACAAACAATTTTGAAAAATAATCCGACTTTTTATAAATAAAAAACAAGATTGTTAATTTCTCTGATTGACGATTCAAATAAAATTTTTAGGACTCCTTTTTAGTATAAGGCCAGTTTAGCGTAAATGAGAATTTTCGTTTCGAAAAGATAGAGCTAGGTCGGAGTTAATTTTATTTTAAAAATTTGATTTGAAAAATGTCCTGACTATGAAGAAGCGGCTGTCAAACATACATTTTATAACCTCTCAACGCAACTTTTTATACTTGGTTTTTCTTTTAACTTTTTCATATCAATTCCTGTTTGTATTTGCAAATTCTGTGTTTAGTGTTACTAAGAATGAAAATTAAGTTCAAAGACTTATAACTTAAAATTTTGTCCAAAAAACTTTGTATGTGCATATGCAATGAGTTTCCATCACGCAAGGAGTATTTAATAGTGGCTTTGGAGTTATCTTACTTCCGTGGAAAAACAGATTTCTAGTTGTTTGATAATATTTTTGTCGCGGATTTTAAAATCAACATTCTGCAACATTTTATAAAACTGTTGTTATTTTATAGTTTTAAGTTTTCACTTCTGTCGGCAGTCCCCATGACTGCCTACGTTTTTGGGAACGAAGTTCTTTTACACAGCTTACAGTAGAGCAGATTGGCAGATCGTCACGTAAGGAAAAAGCGTTATGCCCCCTCCAGGCGACCTTTCCCTCTCTGTCTCTTTCCATTATTTATGGTTGTATGTGTGTGTGTGTGTTCACGCGAGTATCAGTTACGAGTATTAATTCGAGCAGTAAGCACTGTGCGCGGCGAGTTGTATAACCTCAATTCTAAACACGTGTAAATATTATTTAAAGTTATTTATATTGATATTTACAACATTGAAAATGCCCAATAAAATTCATCTTGCAATGAGATTTGTCTCTCATGTGAAACACAAATCATTTTGAAATCTTTATCTTTGATTATATAGGTTTTGAAGTCAAGTGCAACAGATCATATACTAAAGTCATTTGTCAATGTATTTTTTTTTCTGCTGGCTTTCTATTGTAAGCCAATCATCTGCCAAACAGTTTCCAATTCGGTATGTATTTATTTGCATTATAAATTATGAATTATAACTTCATTTACTCAATATTGAGTACTTAAAATTGATAAATTACAATAAATTTTCGGCAAGTTCATTTATTTTCATCATTTCAATAAATTGTCAGCACATTCTTTATTTTCATTGTTAATTAAACTTTATTTAGATTGCTTGATGAAATAAAAAAATAAATTGTTCGAATAATAAAGTTTATGTTAAAATTAATTTTAAATTTAATTCAATTAAAAATTAAAATTTAAGTATTTTAAAATTAACATATTTTTATTTTAATTATTTCAAATTTGACATAAATTTTAAAATGAAATTTTATTATTCTACTAATTAATTTTTTTCTTATTTAAAATTTTCTTTATTAAATCAATCAAATTAAATGGAAAGTTAATTTTAAGTTTATATTAGTATGAAATTTAAATAAAAAATAATTATATGAAATTTAAAATATATTATAAATAAATTAAATTTAAGACTTTATCATTAAATTATTAGTCTAAAAATTTAATGTTTTCTCATTTCATTATTTTCAAATTTATTTATTAAATCAAACAAATTTAAAGTTAATTTTAAAAATGAAACTTTAATCTAATTATTTTATTTTAAATTTAAATATTTCAAATATAATGAATTGTTAAATTTACTGAAACAATCTAAATAAAGTTTAATTAATTATTGGAAATATATGGATACGCTGTCAATTTATTGTAATTTACTATTTTTAAGTATTTAATAAATAATAAAGCAATAATTTAAATAAATAAATTTGCCGAAATTTTTTTTTTTATTTATAAATTAAAAAAATATTTAGCAAATGATATAGCGAATGTTTTAATACGCCGAAATGTTTTTATTCCTGTATATAATATAAATTTAATACATAATATATAACGAAAGGAACTTGGTTCCCACGACACCTCTCGTTAACTTTTTTTAATTACTAGCTGTGCTCGCGACTTCGTTTGCTTAGAATTCGGAGTAAGAATAGTTATTAGGAATTTTTTTCTTTTTTCTTTCAGAACTCTATGTGCATCAAGTTTACTAAAACGCTAATAGATGGCGTTGGTAATCAAATTGGTTCAGTCGGTTCTGGATTCTGATATTAGCGTGCACAACGAACATAAATTAAAGATGGAGGCATCTTTTTTATTTGTAAAACGCTTGAAATGAAACTGAGCCTAAATGTTAGCTAATCTAAATAAATAATTGAAAACCGCATCCAAATCAGTTCAGCCGTTTGCTGAGATTTGTGTGCACAACAAAGGCGCGTACAGATAAACCAGCAAACCTCTAAAAACTTTTGTTTTAGGCTTAGCAGCATGTCTTTAGTAGGTAGCGCTTAATTTCACATAAAAATATTTAATGTTCTGTACATTAAATATTTTTTACGAT
This sequence comes from Druceiella hillmani, assembly GCA_039881145.1. Classification (NCBI taxonomy): domain Eukaryota; kingdom Metazoa; phylum Arthropoda; class Insecta; order Lepidoptera; family Hepialidae; genus Druceiella; species Druceiella hillmani. Next base: position 8,025,469 of record JAYKKI010000035.1, read on the forward strand.
TTTATTATATATATATATATATATATATATATATATATATATATATATATATATATATATATATATATATATATATATATATATATATACACGATGTCCGGGAATAATGTTGGACAAAGAAAGACGCTATTCGTTGGCTGTAAAAGAATAAATTGTCGTGGTAATAAAACGTAAAACATGCCCTTTTTCTAATTAAGTGCAAAAAAGTATTACACATAATTTGTGCGGTGTTTACCCGCAGTGGTGATGTCATCGCAACTGTTCGCGGATTATTCCCCCGAGCGGCGCTGATCAATGTGCGCAAGTATCGTGCGTACGAAAAATATGACAAATAATAATTAATATTATTTCAAATTTTCTACAAAAAGTCATTTTTTAAATTTTATTTTAACGACAATCAACTATTCTTCAGTTAAGGAATAACGTCTTTCTTTGTCCGACACTTATTCCCGGACACCGTGTATATGTGTGTATGTATATTTCAATATGTACAAGTAGTTGCATATAAATTTGAATATTTTGCATGTGGTCGTTGGACAGTGCTGGTACTACAATTTTCTCGTTAATCCTGCTATTGCCATCAAATAATAACTACGCTAATCTCTACATTGTTCGTAGATATTCATTCGTTAACTTTACACGGTAACACTTCTCTCTGCTCCGATACACGTACATTTCTTGGTACAGGTACGTAATACCAATATCGGCGCGGTACACGTTACTGGGCGATATATAGTTTCGAGAAAAAAGTAAATTCTCGTGAGCGGGATAACTAGTTATCAGTTACTGCAACGATAGCTACTTACGTTTCGCCACGTCACTATTCAAACGAAACGAAAGTGGCCAAGCAAGAACATGCTGTTCACACCAAATCTTGCCCGGCCTGTCTCGGCGAGTGTGTAAATGTGCCATGATACAAAAAAACTTAACTAGCATTTAAAAAAAATATTTTCATACCAAATATTTCATTACAAAATTAAGATAAGTTGAAACTTCATAATCATACAAATTCAAGTACCAACATTTTCGGTTTCCTTTTAACTAACTATGGTACAACTCTTTATTTATTTTCCTACTTGGTATTATTTCTGTCGAGGTTTATTTAAAGAAAGGGTAAAATATGAAATTAATATGGTTATTCTGGATAATATGGCCATGTTTTTTTTAATCTTAAAATAAAGGGATGTAATATAAACAAAATGCTTTGCTTTGTTACGCGTACACGTATTTAATCAGTTTTGAAACTGATATTGAAATTACGAAATAATTATTTATAAGGTATGAATTAAATAGCGAAGCCTTGCATTAGACATCTAATTGAATTATGGCACTAAAGATAAATTGTAAGTAGTGTAGTCACTAACTACTCTAAGTGTGTTTTTTCTGACTATTCTGGCGCTAAATACATAGTTATTAAGGAAACAAAACCTAACATTTCTTTGAATTCTTTGTTTTGTATTTGGTTTCTCTCTAATATGTGTCGACAACGAGGAAGGCGTGACGTACGACCATGTTTTCATACCCTGCAACGACACCGCACTAATTTATCGTGTTTACATAAAAATACGTACAGAACACTCAAATACATATACAAATACATATATCACCTTAATAAACTATTAGCCAACTTATACAAATGTACTGATTACAAGGTCACATGGTCAAATCTAATGTCGCGTACTAAGTTGAGATTTATTTTGAGGTTATATTACAATATTTTAACGAAAAAACAAAAATAAAGTCATAATTCTCAAACACTAACCTGATTACCATGAATATTTAAAAAAATCTGAGGTCGATTCAAACTTTTGAGTTAAAAAATATTTAGATACTTTTAATTTTTTAGAAAAATAACGTTTGCAACAATTCGTTACGACATAAAGTGAAAGAACACTGAAATATTTTGTCATATGAAGTGAAAGAAATAAGAAATATTTAAATTCGCCAGCCTTAATGGACTGGCCATTTTACCCTGAACTAACCTACTTAATTTTAAAAGCCGGAGATTTTCTAAACAATTTTTTATCTTTGACATTCCTAGTACACAAATATTCTCAGGTTTCAAACGTCAACGAATGTATCTTTCAAACTTATATACATAATTTATTTCAATGCATTATCATTATAATTTTAGCTTTACCATTCAATCTTAACAATTTCTTCGATCAAGTTGGGAAGCTATTTTAAATACAGCAAATTAACCTTTTGCACTAGGAATGTATCCTCCAATTAATTTTGTCGTAATCCATTAGTACCCAATTTATATTTGGTTAATTCCTTATAAATTTCATACTGAAAGTACTGTAAAAAAACAATAAGAACGTAAAGTATCGTTTCTTTCGAACGAACGTACGAAACGCCTGATTAAAATCTTAAAATTCTCAAATAATTTCATTTATTCCAAGTATCAAAATAAAATCATTTGATTTTATTCTAAATATTTTTATTTTCAATTCAATCATTGTCGTATGATGTTGTCATTTCTGAAAACGTGTAAAAAACAACGTGGTGTTTACATTTTTGATAATCAGTTAACTCTTGTTTATCTTGTCAGAGATGCTCGAAATCATTATCTGTGATCGAAATGTATATAAATGTAAAAGTCGCAGGCGCTATTGAGGTTAAAATAGTTTAAGTTTTATAGTTGTAAGAATTATTAGCGAGCTATTTGTTTAATTAATGGATAAGTGCTAAATGAGTAAGTTTTTTTAAAATTTTTTAAGAGTTTAATAAAATAATTGTAAAATAGTTGAACAATTTATTTTCGATAGTTATGTGATAGTTGGCAAGACGTTGTTGAACTTAAAAAAAAATAGTTTCGCGCGAAAAGTGCAATTGTACTTCGCATAGATAAGTACTTCGTAGTCATTAACTATTGACAACCGTTTTGTGGTTGTGTCAAATTATTTATTCCAAGTATTAAGATTTAGATTTTATGTGGCATTAGTGGGAGAGAACTGAATAGGGAATTATTTTATTATCCCAGCGGTACGAATTTCCCAAGGCGATGATGTTAGTTTTTGCAAAGATTTCTTTTGATTTTTTTGTACTCGTTATTAATATTGACAACACTTTGGAAACGCAAAGGGCTTTGTTGTTGATTTTTAAATGTATGAAATTTTTTTTAAGTTATAAATCGGGGTGTGTGTGTGTTAACAATTTTTTTTACCTATTTTAAATTTTATTGTTTTTTTAAATATGAATTCTTGTCTTTATTTAAAATATTTATACATATTTAAATTTTTTGTTTTTTTTTTAATTGTAAATTTTTATGTTGTGAGTCGTACGTTGCGTGTTGTGTTGTTATAAGTCGTGTATTGTGTGGTAAGTTTATTTTGTTATGCAGCGCAATATTTTTATGAAACGCAGCATCATTATCAAACACAGTAAATATATGTTTTTAAAATTTTGTTTGGGGAATATTATGTTTTTTTTATTACACATCGTCGCGTGTATATGTTTATATTGGAGGGAAGTACTCCCCATCCCACTCTTCACGCTGTTCTTGGGAGGTGAGGTTTCTTATTTCTTTGACCGTTTTGTGTATTACAACTACATTTGTAATACACAAGGATACTTTTTAATATTTTATTCTTTTGAAACATATTCCCTATTAAGGTATAAATGCCATTTAGCTATAGTGTAAATTCATATTTTTCTGTCTTTAAATGAAAGAATACTACCTCCACATAAAAAATAACGTATTTAATGAAAATAACGCATTTACAATTATTTTATTATAATCGATTTAAAAAGTGTTTTCACTACTGACAATCGGCTATCAAACGTCAAATTTGGAACTTGCGCAATATTTGACTTTTTTGTTGTAATACTTATTTGATGGTACAAAAAATGGCGTTTTAAAAAAACAGCATTAATAAAAATTACACTTTTTTTCTTCCATATAAATAAAAAAACAATGTATTCAACAAAATAATTTCTGTTTGTGACCATTTTGCCAAAAAAAATCGATTGAAAAGAACTTTTACCTGCTGTCAAACGTCAAATTACAAAGTCTACGCATCCCGCGTTTGTTTTTTTAGTCATAAATTCATGTTTGTATTGGCAGATTCTGTGTTTAGTGTCACAAACAATGATAGTCATATGTTGCAAACAATTTATTGTAAAAACCCAGTTTAAATGTGAAATATTTTCCAATTCATTTTTTGTAATGAAATAATAGTGAGTGCGTGTTATTTTTGATAAATATATCGTTTTTGCTTTATATTCTTGCATTTAATAACCAATAGAGTAAAATTTTAATTGCAATAAAAAAACGTATTTTGTGGGAAATTTGGTATTGAATGATTTTTTTTGTAAAATTACATTTGTAAACATCTGCCTAATTATGCGACTGCCATCTTTATATCTGTGATTTCGTGAATTGAGGTTATATTTTTTGTATATTTTGTGTTGTGTAACTGACAGTCTGGATATAATATTATTAAATTGAGAAAGAAAAACCTTAGTCCACATATAAAATTGATTTACATTAAATTCAACGAAAAATCTATTCGTTTAATTTTGCTTTATTGCCCGTTTATTTTCATTTTGCAAGGGAATTAATATTAAAATAATGTTTACGAAGGAATATTAAAATAATGTTTACAATAGTGCATTTTTTACTACCGCTTCCAATCGAATTGTATAGATGGCGCTGTACGTAAGTTAGTTCACACTTTCGAAATAGCTCCGTATATTAATGGCCTATTGTACATATAAATACAATTAATGATGTGCCGATTCGATTATTGTAAAAATCGATAAATCATTTATTAATAAGTTAATAATTGTAATTGATTAATAATCGGTAAAAAACCGATTATTAATATTAAAGTAACGAAGGCACAATATATTTACCATATGTTCAGGACAATCTATACAGCTTGTCCTGAAAAGAAAAAAGTTAATAAAACAGACTAATATGCATTTTCAGATTTATTAATTAGGCTAACACAATATTGTGCTTAATGATTAAAATGCAAGTTATTTAAAATTAAAGAATGAGAAAAATATTGAGTTTCATCAGATAATCAGCCAACAGATATGTCAGAATTTGTTTACTTACAACCCTTAATTTTCCAGCAGTGTCCAGTTTGCATTTAAAAATATAATCAAGGTGCTTTGAGAGTAGCCGGTTCTTTCTCAAATTGGTTATTTGACCAGCTTTTGAATGTATTCTCTCTGAGGGAACTGGGGTGGCCAGAATACACAAATATTTTACATTTAATTTGTATACATCTCGTAAAGATATTATATTCTCTGTTGTACATTTAGATGTTGCAATATGGGATTCTTTTTCTCAAAGTGATCTCAAATTGATAACGGTTTTGTTCTTTCTTGTTCTTTAGGTTGACTCGTCACTCCTGTGTTTCTTTAGGTTGACTCGTCACTAAAGTGCTGCATCTAATATTTGTCAGTTCTTTTAGACAACGTTGCTGGGCATTTGTGGCGTCAGAATCTATGCCAATCCCAAGCTTCTTAAAACGTAAACCCAAAAGACAAGCTTTCGCCACATGTTTGTTGCTTTCCATTTCACTAAGACTTAGTTGAAGGACATTCATCAAAGTTTTTTAATTTGACATCCCATCGGTGTTATGGTGTTGGTCATATTTAAATTATATTGCGGACCTCGTTTTATCGATTATGAATTGTCATAATCGATTATAACCGATTATTTTAATATTTGATTAATTGATTATTGATAATCGGTTATGCACATCACTATACATAACCCACATGAACTTAGCTGTAGGCAAAAGCTCACTTTAAAATATTTCTGAATATAACGGAATATTATAATAGTGTTGTTCAAAAAGGTCAAAGCACTTTCCATTTAGTTTATTTAATCTGTAGGTTACTTTCTGTTAACGCAATCATTTGAGTTCTTTGAAGATTAACATAAAACGAATTAGGAATATAAAAAAAATAAATTGTACAGGTCCTGTGATATAATTTAGTAACATAAAAATATAATTAAAAAAAAATGATAAAAATAATGTTTTACATTACGTGCCATCGTGATGGAAAACAATGCCTCGTCTTTTTGCGAATTCAGATTGTTTTCTGGCAATCACTTCTTTCGGTTTAATTAATTAGAAACAGAACTGTATCGGATTGATTATTTTATCTTGCAGAAGCAGCTGATAATAAATTATCCCCTTCTGATCACACCGAATGCATAACAAAACATTTTTTTGGATCAAGACCAAGTTTCGTGATAGTCTCTTTATTATTTTTATTTATTTTTTGAAAACTGGTTCAAATTTTTAAAACATGAGGTATCCCATACCATTTATGTGCTTGAGTTATGATTTAGACTACTCCGATTGGTTGGTTATCTAAAACTGTGAGGTTAATGTCTCGACATGTGATATTTACATTATAATTTAATCAAATATTTTTGGTCCGCCAGACCGAACATTTTGAGGGTGACTGTTTAGATTGTTTTATTATTTACTCATAACATCGTATTGATAGTGAAGTTGATTATATGAATACATTCGACAATGTCACTGATTAATCATCATTAGGACAATAAAAGACACTTGAATTAAATAGGGGAATGATTGAGAAGTTTCGGCCCTCATTGCACTGCATGTGTCTAGTGACCTCTTTAATTATTTGAGCTACGGTCAAGCTGCTTGCAGATTGAGGAGTCAATGACTATTATATTAAGGCAATTATATTTGTTGGTATCGCAGAGAGAGGTTAAGGAAGCATTGTGTGCTGAACATTTGTGTACCTACGGTGTAAATAACAAAAATAGAATCTAAATCAGCTAAGTAATTTAGCTGTTTGCCAGCCTGTCGGTGACGGCAGCGTGTGTTAATATTAAACCGACTGAATTGAAATCTGAGTGATACATATACGTCCAAGATATCAGTATAAAGATAAGAAAATTATAGTAAAAATGTTATATGCATATTTTATAAATTGGTAGCTAATTGAAAATATATTTTATAGTGAAAGATTTTACGTCTTAACTAGGTCTCGCCTGTTGTTTTGTCTGTTTCGGTAATAAAATAAAATAAACCAAATTAAAGTTGAGGTGTCACAACTGGCCAGAAGAAGGTGTTTTTTCGTTTTTTTATTGTTTTATTAGGCTGCTGTTCAAACTAATAATTCGTTGATTCAAGATAATTTGAAATTAAAAAATTTTGGTCTTTTTTAATCAGAGGATTTCTCAAATTGAATGTTGACTGTAAATATAACAATTGCCGTTCAAATTTAATGTATTTTTTTTAATAAAAAAATAAACTCATCGTTGATTAATAAAAAAACGTTTATGTCACAAATAAAAAAGTTTAGATCAAAGATGAGTTTGTGATATCTAGAAATTTCCAGAATCAGAAAAATGTAGGTAAAATATTTTGGTCACTAATTTACAGAAAAATTTGTTTGTAAATTCACAATCAGTTTGCATTTAAATAAAAAATTAATTTCTGAACTTGCATGGATCTGTGAGTATTCTTGCGAGAAGTGTTACTGTCAACAAGAAGGCCTGGTTTGAGGAGTATAGTTATCACAAAACGCAACAATTTTAAATCCTAGATGATGTGAAAATTACCGTTTGAAATGTTGTAGTCCCATCACAAACTTTAGGTGTACAAAATTTGAAATTGCAGCAAACGCAAGAACAAAACTAAACATTCAACTGAATGCACAGTGCCTTAAGTTACAATAATTTTTTTGTATTTTAATTATGTCGTAGTTATACTGAAATGACTCTCTTGTTTTTAAATTATCTTTTAAATAAACACTTTTTTTATCCGAGGGATGAGGATAAAAAGATTCTTTTCTGCATCACTACAACCGGTAAACTCTCTGAATGAGCTCACAGTCTTGATATACCATTTGCCGAAATTGTCTTCCAAAATGTTGTTTTTGAATGATGGTTAAAAAGCAGTTTTCGACATTGTATTCATTGTATAGTTTATGACTTACGTTACACATTAATTCATTGATATAAATGCTACAAAGTCATGTTTTTCTGTTTGTATTAATTTTTAAAACATTTGTAGGGGATGTCAATAATTTTTTTTAATTTCTTGACTTATTGTCTGTATTAAATATGATTAAAAATTAACAAAGCGAGCAAAGAGATTTTGTGTATTATTTGTCTTCAATACTATTCTGTATTTTACTCTATACGTTTTCCCTTTCCCATGTTTTTAACTGAAGAAAAAAATAAAAAATTTTGGAAGAATTTGAATACAATACTCTCAGGAGATGCGAGTGTTTGTAACAAATCATCTAGTTAGCAGTGTTCATTCCCCAAAACGTTTTCCGGACCTCTCACGTGTAAGCCTAACTTTTGCCGATTCATGCTTATAAATGGTTCTATATGAGATAAGAATGTTATTCTTTTCGCTTAGTATTGATAGCTTTCATTAATATGTGGATTTCACTTTATTTGTTGATAAGATATAACTTATGGATTTTGTGAAACAGTATGAAGTTATGAATTTGAATGAAGCAGTATTTATATCAAACGCCTGGTAAAAAATATTGGTTGTTTTTAATTCTTAAATTAATTTAACCGTTTGAGTGCCATCGCGGTTATGCGCGTACTAACTAAATTTGCCACGACGCCAAGGTGGTGCTTGCGAAATCAGTTGCTGTTTAGCGCACGGTAGGAGAGACCGCTCGCACGATCGCTAATTTTTTATCTTTCTACGTGTTACATAAAGTTCAAATTATAATATTATTACTAATTATGATATAAAAATTTTTGGGTTGATCACAAGGAAAAGAAAGTTTTTAACCATAATGTCGGAATACGAAAATAATTCGAGTGAAAATGATTGTTTTTTCAAGTTGTGAAGAAAGTGATAGTGGGAGTGACATTGTGGTGCGCTCACAATTTGGCGTAATGCAAATTTTGAGTGATAGTGATAATAGTGACGATAACAATTATTTTGCTGATATGGAGGTTGTACCGGACTGTGAAAATACGATGTGACCTTGATTTCAGTTTTTGTTATAATTTTTATTCACAATATATATTTCCATATTTTTCTTTGTATTTTATTATCCTTGGACAAATTTTTATTAAGAAAACATCGAAAAAATTATTAAAATTGGATAATTTTTGGAAGAGATACAGTTTTTTTTCGAGTCAAGGATAAATGACATCAAAAACAAAAGATTTCTTTGGCATTTTTAAGTATATATGAGTAAAAAACAATGGCACTAAAACGGTTAATAAAGTTATTGTTTTAGGTTATATTTTTAATAAATAAAAATGTAACTGAATGAGCGTGTACTGTACCAATAATGTTTAACCTGGGACTTATAATCTTATTGCTTATATCGACTGCAGTGTTATCTCTTGCTATATCTTGTTTTTAAAACACTAGTCTGAGCATAGATGTTTTTAAATTTTTTTCAATGCAATACACGCAATATCTGTTTTTTAAACGATAGCGTGTCGGACAAGCGTTTCTGGTTTCCTTTTTATTTATAAATGTATTCGATTGCCTTCATAAAATATATTCTTTTGCAGTGGTCAGCAATATTAAGGAATTAATAATGTTTCAGAAAGTTGTTACTCAGTTTCAAACGCTGTAATTACGTGAAATATAGTCATTATTTTTAATTTTGTTCGTATTTATTTATATAAGAAACACGTTCACCGAATAATCAACCGAAAAGATTTTTACTGTACATAAAGTGGCTCTTATCATTTTTGGATGCTGATTTTTCACTATTTATTAAGTGGTTACAGCAAAAACTACAGTTTTGCATTGATTACATTTACCTAAAAAAGAATGATCATATATCAGTCAATAAATTGTATAATAGAAGGAGCCCTGTCTAAAACTCATTTATTGGACGAATTATTATAATTAGCAGTAACACAAGAAAAATGATTATACAGTTATACTTAATGCAACTCGGAAAAGCCGAGGGTTACTTGCTTATTTAAAAATTGTTAAAACTTATTTTTCGTAGAGATACAACCATACGAATAAATTTTTTAAAAAACTTTCAATGGTCAATGTATGTGTTAGCTTCGAACGTCATTTTTATATCATTAACAACAAGTTGTGATTTTAATATTTCAATCATGACACAAATTTAGCCATCTTGTTGCTGCAGAAAACCATTTGATATTAAAGTCAGATTTTGTAGTTTCGGAAACAGATTTTTTTCTTGTTAATGTGGCAACTCTCACATGCTACATATAAGATGACAATAGAAAGTAATTATATTAATAACCATTCATATAATAATTAAATACATTAGTAATTGTAGGTAGAAAATTATTTATTGCCAAACCTCGTCCGTTAGTAACATCATAATTCAGTTTTTCCTATAATTAATGGTGCTGACGGCTTATTTTATATTTCTTTATTAAAAGATTGGTTTGTTAGTGTTTGATCCTTTAGTAATATTTTAGATTCATAATTATCAATGAAAATATTTAAGCTTTATAAGTGTATTAAATGATAATTCGGTGCAGAGATTTGATACTATTCTCAGCGTTTTGTTTACATTTTTACTAAACCATAGCTTATATAGTTTGATTTTTGTTAACTGTTATATTATATCTTTATGACATAATATTAACAGACTTTTCTTATCATCTATGCTTATATTTAACTATTTGTAATAGGTAAATATAAGATAACTTTGTACCACTTACAATCTTTTAGTTATGGAGCTGGTGGCAGTCAGAGTGATTACATCGTTTGCAGAGGTTGATAAAAGTAAAGATGTAATTAAAATTAATGATAAGAGTTATATCTGCTTCTCGTCTGTTGCTACGATATTTAATGAGAATGTGTGGAAGTTATTAAAAAAAAACAAATACCTTAAACAATAACATTGCATTTGCTTGTTTTTTTTAACTAATCATGTGAAGTCCAAGGTAAGGTAAATGGAAGTGGCGGACATTTATCATGCTGCGTTTGAGAATAATTGATCTTTTTTCAAATTAATTTAAAATAATGATTTCATCGTCAGTTGGATTGCGTTTAATATTAAAATTACCTCATAAAAAGTAAGAAAAGTTCCTTCTACTACATACACAGTGCTACGTTAAAAACAGCAGCGTGTCAAGCTGTTGGTCTCGGCTGTTTTCATTAGATAACAGTTATTATAAACACCTAACCCAAGACGCATCTGGTTTCTCTTATGGATTGCAAATGTCAGATAAGAATCACACATGTAAAGTCAGCATTGAAACTATGTAAAGTCAGCATTGACCCATCTGAAAGTTTTCGGTTTGGTAAAGATTTCTGATTAAAAAGAAAAATAATATTGCATAATGCTAAGTTGAAGTAAATAAGTGTTTAGTTTGCAGGAATCTTTTTGAAAAAACCTGAAAAGCTAGCTATAAGGGTAGTCAGTTCGTGGAATTAGGCTGGGAGGTGATGATAATATAATAATTGTTTCGTAAAAATTGTTCGAAATATTCTATTTTTCTGTGTCGATTATAGTTTGATTAAAAGTAACATCATCTGGTCATTTACTGTTTTCTTTATCAATTAAACCTTGCGATTGCTTTAGTTTAAAGACATTGTCGCAAAATATTGAATAAAATAGTGTGTTAATTATTAAAAAAAAATTGCAAAGATCTGTTTTTTTTTAAATTGTACCAGTTTAGCTAAATTATTCTGTTCATATTTGTTTTAGTACACAAATAATGACGATGTGTGCAATTTCTACATGCACATTATTAAAAGATTAATAAATAAAAACATTTTAAAAAAGAATCCAAACATGATATGAATGCATCGGAAAAGTATGACTCAGAAATAAATATAGATAAAGTCCACTAATATTAAAAACAGGAAGTGTTTGCATATTAAGATGTCCTTGTCATGTAGATATGTAAATTGATTACAAATATTATGGCTGTTGATTATATTTGAGTTTGCAATAATTTGTTAATCCATACTTGATAAAAAACCAGTCAATTATAAGTGGAACCTACACTACGAGATTACACTTAAACAAGGTACTTATAAGCATAATAACATTTAAAAAGGGTATATTCGATTCTATTAAACTATTTGCAAATATTAACCGTTTTAGTGCCATGATTTTTTACTCATATGTACTTAAAAATGCCAAAGAAATCTTTTGTTTTTGATGTGATCTATTCCAAAAATTATCCGATTTCAATAATTTTTTCGGTGTTTTCTTAATAAAAACTTGTACAAGGATAATAAAATACAAAGAAAATTATGGAAATATATATTGTGAACAAAAATTATAACAAAAACTGAAATCAAGGTCACATTGTATTTTCGCGGTCCGGTACATCCTCCGTATCAGCAAAATAATTGTTATCGTCACTATTATCACTATCACTCTAAATTTGCTTTACGCCAAATTGTGAGCGCATCCCAATGTCACTCCCACTATCACTTTCTTCACAACTTGAAAAACGATAATTTTTTCTCGAATTATTTTCGTATTCTGACATTATGGGTTAAATATTTTCTTTTCCTGGATCCTTTTTATATTGTAATTACTAATAATATTATAATTTGAACTTTGTGTAACACATAGAAAGATAAAAAATTAGTGATGCGTGCAAGCGACCTCCCCTACCGCGCGCTAAACAGCAACTGATTTTGCTCTATGTGCACGAGCGCGATGGTGCTCGTCGGCACTTAAACGGTTAATATTATTCTTAGCTGTGTTAAAATAATATGTAGTAAGTTCTTTATATTACCCAGTACATCTTTATGAGGAAAAGAAATTTTTTTTTTTAGTATTCATTACTCGTATACTATTTATAGACTATTTTTTGTTTGAGTATGGGACATGTGTAGTATTGGGGTCAATTCACAGCTTCCCAGGTAGTGCTACTTTTGAGATCGAGTTATTAAACAAAACAATAAAAAATATCTTTAAAATTTTAAATTATTCATTTCTTTACCACTAGACAAATATGGATACTTAATATATTTCAAACTGCCATTTTAACTCCTCAAACGGCCCAGCTAAAATTAGCATCCAGATGTAGAATAACCTAATCTAGGTTTCGCCTATATTTCGGGGAATCTGTGTATTGGGCCAATGTCGGTTCTTAGGTGCTTATGGGGTTAAAGCAGAAATTTTTAGAGAATTTCAATATTTCAACTTTATTTTATTTTTTGAGCCATTTTTGAGATAGAAGCCGAAAGTTGATATTTTGATGGTCTCCTCCATTATATCTATTGGAGTAGACCATCAAAATGGTCTCCTCCATTATTATTTTTAAAAAATTAGAAAAATGTGTTTATACTCTTCGCAGAGAGCTTATTCCAGTGATATTTCACACACGTAGGTGGACAAAACAAATTTTCACCCCTCACTTTGTATATTTGTAATGCAAGAATTTTTTCCTCACGTAAAGATAAGACTTATCATCATATATATTAATACGCTAAGGTTAAGATGTTACACTCCCTTTTTAGAAAAAACCTCACAACTAATCCACATAAATTATATATCATTTTATAGATAATTGCTTGATCTACCGGCATCCACAACTAAAAAATTTATTATTGCTATTGTTTTTGCAAATTAATTAATTATTAAAATTATATACACAAAACAGCAATGCTGCCATCTAACGGCTCGACATCAATATGATTGACGGTCGGTAAAATTTTTGTTTAATTTCAAATCCACTCACGTATAAATAAAGTGGCGCTTTAGCTCAATGCTTTTGATACTTGCGCCTCTATATGTCAATTTTAGTAAAATATTTGTTTGATCTGTCATCTGAGCTTCATAATGGAATAAATAATAATGCGAAGACTTCGCACGGGTCACGCTAGTTAAAACTTATTTGGCTTGTTGGAGAGAACTAATTTATTTTTGAATAATATTTTATTTCATATTTTTAACATTTTTTCAATCATAATTTCACAGTAAATATTTAAACGTTTCATTATCGTAAATAGATCTTCCAATAAAAAAAACATAAGTAAAAAATATGTTGCGAAATATCACTCACATGCTCTCGCAATGTTCAAAGCAATATAGGGGTTTGTCATCTCACTACCGTTGCCTGGCGCTCGGTTTGCGTGTACTGTAGGGTGCTTAGCCCTCGCTTGTAAGTTATTAATTATAGTAATCTTGTTTTATTCTTTGGGATCCACAGAAGTGGATGTACTATACTAATTTATATATGGATATGGCGACCCTTTGAATGAAATTACCTAATTTAAATACAGGTGTTAGGCCAACGCACCATAGCGCTGCTTATAAATTTGAAGTCTGTAACTCATTCTGTATGCGAGCTAAAGGTCTTTGTAATGAACGGATCGAGTGACAGGCTGTGTTGTCATAATAACAAATAGGACCCCATTCCAATTCACATTTTGGGAATCAAACTCCAAAAATTAAAACTAATTTGTAAAGGAGTTGAAGATAAAAACATAAATGCATTTTTTCTGAAACCATAATAAGAGTGAAACGCGATAAGAGACTGAAAACAATTTTAAATTTAATGTGAAATTTTTTTTTGTTTCAGATCTATGATGACACTTCGATGTACTTAAAATATAACAAGTCTGCTTCGTATTATTTAAAATTATGTTTAAAAAACATTTTGATAATTGAGTAAATAAATATTTTAGCCGAATTTATAATACCAATGATGTTTTAAATAAGAAATTTTCGAATAAATTTTTTGCATTTATTTTAAAATTGTTTAAACTGTGATATTTGTGCATTAAAATTAAACGAAATTTAAATAAATAAATTCAAAACTTAATATATTTACTTAAAATATTTATCTTAATTTAAAATATATATTTATGTACAAGTCCCTTAAAAAGTGATAAAGTATTTAAAAGATAATTCAAGTGCGACTTAAACCTTATACAGATTAAGATAAAAGAAATTCTAATACTAAATCAAGTTTTATACGCTTAATTTAATACAATGTTTGTAGTGTAAATGTTGGATCTAGAGTGTAAAATAGGTGTTGAATATTTATAATGGATAACGCCAAAAGGACTTTGGGCGTTAGCCCTTACGATAAAGCTAATTTCTTATCCAAGTTTTCCTTTTTGTGGACAATTCACTTCTTCAAGCAAGGCTCTACGAAAGATCTGGATATCGATGCTTTGTCAGGGCCGAGAAGCGATGATGTGTCAGATAAACTTGGAGATACGTTGGAAATGTAAGCTTAATGCACGTTATTTTATAATTATGTTATATTTCTATGTTTAAATTAGATTTATTAAAAAAAAAATTAAAGTTTACGTACTGAGATTGTCTGCTTTAAAATGGCCGTTTGTAATGTGTTAAGGATCCATTCTTGTCTAGTGATGAAAAAAATTATTAATTTTTAAAACATTGTTTGTGTAACAAAACTTGTTTATTTTTTTTTTTAAATATTTGTTAAGTAACAATATAAAATCAGAAAAGATATAAATGTATTTTAAAATTGAATGTAAAAAATCCCTATCTAATATCCCTTCAGCTTCTTAGTAACCCTGATTTTTCACCATTTTCATCATCATCATAATGACTAATAAAGATTTAAAAGTTCTTGTTTTACCTCCTGTTTTGGACATAACATTTTCTTCTTCTTCAATGGCACAGTAACTGGGGTAGACCCCGACCTTTTCAAGAAACATCCTCCAGAGTGATTTATTCTTGGCTTCGTTCTTCCAGTGTACAAGTTTTTTATATAATTTATAAATTCTTTTCAAAGCATCCAGTCCACTTCAGTTTGTATCTACTTTTAGGGCTGGAGCATGTTGGAGTGGTCAGGAAGATTATTTTAGTATTTCTATTTTCATTAATTTTTTTAAGTGTTTGACTAACTTTGTTGTATTTTAATGATCGAGTTACATCAGGTTCTTTATATTGTCTAACTAGTTCAAGATTTTAGCTTCTCTGGGATGTTCCATTTATCTGAATACTCAGGGTTATTCTTTTGAAAACTGTAGCTTTTCTTTGTTTTTTTTAGTTAATGTTCCTGTTTTTGAAAAGTATGTCAATAAAAATCTTCGTAAGGTCTCATCAGATATATATTTTACTCCATTTTATTCTTTGGAATATTGAAATATGACAATTATTTTATCAATTTCTATATCACCAGCATTGCTGTTATGATTGGCGCTACCCACTTTTTGATGATCTTCGTATCAGGCTATATATTTTTGCCATTGGTCTGAAGTTGTTTTTGTGAATAAGTAATTGTTGCGATTGTGAGAGGCTTCAGACGGATGTCGATTCAGTTTCGCGATGGAGTCTGAAAAACAAGTTTCATTTTAAATTTAGTAAATACACAGTGATCATCACAGAACAGAGAGTTGTGGTGATCACTTTGGGCCGAGCTCCAATCATGTATGCTATGCATTAGACGTCTTTTGTCTTATGTTTGGTTTGGGATCTCGGTGTGGTTATTGTTGTGATTGTGAGAGGCTTCAGAGGGATGTCGACTCAGTTTCGCAATGGAGTCTGAAAAACAAGTTTCATTTTAAATTTAGTAAGTACACAGTGATCACTTTGGGCTGAGCCCCGATCATGTATGCTATGCATTAGAAGTCTTTTGTCTTATGTGTGGTTTGAGATCTTGGTGTGGTTATTGTTGTGATTGTGAGAGGATTTAGAGGGATATCGACTTAGTTTCGCAATGGAGTCTGATAAAAAGTTTCATTTTAAATTTAGTAAATACACTAATTGGATCACTTTGGGCCGAGCTCCAATCATGTATACTATGCATTAGAAGTCTTTTGTCTTATGTGTGGTTTGGGATCTCGGTGTGGTTATTGTTGTGATTGTGAGAGGCTTCAGAGGGATGTTGACTCAGTTTTGCAATGGAGTCCGAAAAAAAGTTTCATTTTAAATTTAGTAAGTACACTAATTTGATCACTTTGGGCCAAGCTCCCATCATGTATGCTATGCATTAGACGTCTTTTGTCTTATCTGTGGTTTGGGATCGCAGTATGGTTATTGTTGTGATTGTGAGAGGCTTCAGAGGGATGTTGACTCAGTTTCGCAATGGAGAATGAAAAACAAGTTTCATTTTAAATTTAGTAAATACACAGTGATCACTTTGGGCCGAGCCCCGATCATGTATGCATTAGAAGTCTTATGTGTG
Organism: Druceiella hillmani; assembly: GCA_039881145.1. Classification (NCBI taxonomy): domain Eukaryota; kingdom Metazoa; phylum Arthropoda; class Insecta; order Lepidoptera; family Hepialidae; genus Druceiella; species Druceiella hillmani. The sequence continues at coordinate 8,042,537 of JAYKKI010000035.1, forward strand.
GTTTGGGATCTCGGTGTGGTTATGGATAGCCACCTCTCATTTTACGATCACCTTATTGATACTTGTGAAAGTGCATTTCGGATACTCAGTTTTGTCATACATTCCTGATAATTCCAAGACACTAACTATAATAACGCTTTGTGTAAGAATCGTTGGCAGAAAATTGGAGACAGATTCAGTTATTGGTGTCCATATGAGGTAACTAACACTTTTATGTTGGAGGAAATATATCTGAATTAGCCCGTTACATTAAAATTACGTAACGTTAGAGAAAATAAATATTGAATGCATTTGACTGGCTACAGAATCGGTTGAGTGCTAACACCATGGTGATAGAGAATGTCAAAAAGTTTATTGATACACTAATCTGCGGACTGCGATGAATCAGCAGAGATTTTTGTGCCTTTGTTTGTTGCATTTAGTTTTGTATGCAATTATAATGCAAAAATTATGAGTGAATTGGCGTATCACATTATTGAATAAACAATTTGCAGTGTGACATTTGTCATGTTTTCTTTAAGAATAGTTTCTTTAATATCTCATTACTAAAGTGTAACGAAGTTGCAATTATTGTGCTTGTTGATTGTGTGTAAATATTTGTTAAATGTTTTTCTTTTATCTCCAAAAATAATAACATGTCCGAATAGATATTTATTGAAAGGGATTACTGACAAGCGTTTAGTGTGTGCATTTGCGCATATGTGTGCATAGCGTATGAAAGGCAAAGATGGAAGAGAATGTAATAGATGGTGCATGAACTAGAATATGTTTATCATTGTGTGATACATTTCTATCAACACTGAACACCATGAGCATTGCTTAAATTTATCAAGTATATTAACAACAAGAAAGAAAACACTTCTAGCCAACAATGTAATGAATATTATAAATTATTAAATAACATGAGCCGTTAGAGAAGTTTCACTATGCGGGTGAGGGTCTTATTTTTTTATTTTTTGTTCTTCACTCTGATTGCTTTAGTGCTAATTGTTTATGGTTTGGCGCTAATTGCTTATGGTAATATGTTCATGGGTTAATTGCTTATGGTGTATACATTAGTATTACCACCGAACTATAAGTTCAGTAATGATTTTGTTAAAAATAAATAAAAAAAAGACCATTGTTCCATCACCCGACGTTTTTAAATGATTTTTAATACTTCCTTTCTCATCTTTCAGCTTTTTTTCCTCATTTAGAGCCACTACTGTTTTTGTTACATTCTAATATTTTCATAATATGACATTTCAAGATACATAAAATCAATTGATTCAAGGTTACAATTGTATTATCAGACAAAAATGTTTATTTATCTGAACATTTAATTGAAGTTTAAAACTTAGGCCGCATTGTCCATATTTGGAGGTGTATTTTTACAAAATTTATAGAAAACTGTGTCGGTAATAATATTCTCCTGGCCAAAGTATTGGAGACTAGCACAACTTGCCATTTTGTTCAATTTTTCACTATTTATTGTCAAGCTAGAAAAGAGTATGTTCTCTTTGAAAAATTGGAATTCTAGCCTTATATTATAGTGTTGGGAGTCAAACGAGTTTGTAATTTAAATGTTATTTTGTTTTTTTCCTCTTAATGGGATTATTTCTTTCAGTCCTTAATACTCTTCATTGGTTTCTGTTCCAATGTGAAATGAACTTAGTATTAGGGTGCACTCTGAGCAATATGCTACATTTTAAAGTCAGCAAATATTTCCAGAGTGTTTGTAAACAAAGCAAAATGATAGCTCAGGTATTGTAAACCTTTTTTTTGCATTCACATTTGTAATATATTATAAATTTATTTGGTGTTACACTGTATAAACAATATTTAATTTATATTATTGAAAATTATTGGTATTACACATATACATTGTATAATATAATAGCAAAATGAGTATAAGTAATGACGAATATTGAAATATTACAATTATATGTATATGTATGTATGTGTGTGTGTGTGTGGGTGCGTGCGTGCAAATAATAGCAAAATAATACTAATCTACATCCAAAATGATATAACACTTGGTTTCAAAATTAAATATAATTGTTTTGGCTCACTTTTCTTTTATTAAGTATCCTGTATATTTATTATATAGCACAAATATTCTGTTTCAATTACTTTTTCTGCCTCGCTTAAGCATCACGACAGAAAGGCAGTTAAATATAATCTATGGCAAATTAAAACTGATTTATTGCAATATTTCACATCAACACGTTATAAAGTGAATGATGTGTAATAAATAACATATATAGATATGGACTTCATACTTGTCAGCATATTGAATATTTTTTCGAAATGTTTTATACCTCTGAGTGACAGTTAGCTGACTTGTGATTGACAGTTAGGGTTGTCCATTTTCTCCTCTTAATTGTACAATTCATATTAGTAAAATATCTGTGTAATATTGTTATTCATAATATTATTTAATATGACGTTTTATTAAGTTAATGTAATGTTTGCAGCACTATTGTTTAATAATATTATACATAAAATAAAATGAGTTTTGTGAATAGTCATCCACTGATTGAATTTATATTTGTGTCAACCATATTTTAACTGTCAAATTGGTTTGTTTACAAAAATTCTCTTTTGAATTGGAATGGAGTATAAATGATAATACAATTAAAATGGTGTTATTAATTTAATGACTATTAATGGCTGTAGCCACATTTTACAGTTACATCTTCGAAACTTGTCAGAAAGTATATAGGATATTTCTTTAACGCTCTGATTAGTTGTATATATCTTATATTGAAGAAAATATTGAACACGTTTAATAGATACAATTAAATAAAACTACGTGATGTAGTATTATTTCTACTTTCTTTAATTTCTTTACCACAACCTAGGTTTCATTGTATTACAACATCTTCAGGTGGGATATTAGCAAAGAGGTGGGATATTAGCGAAGATATCTTTGCTAATATCCCACCTGAAGATGTAATACAACGAAACCTAGGTCGTGGTAAAGAAATTAAAGAAAGTAGAAATAATACTACATCACGTAGTTTCATTTAATTGTAAATAATGAATTTCTACAAAATTAACGCCAAATGTATTCAATGTTTAATAGATTTTAGTATAGTCTGTTCAGAAAAAAGCATGTCGTTTAAATATTTTTTATAAACTGTAAGAGGGCATATTCGCAGTGAACTCTTCTCCCATAATAGTATGCATCGGAAGCCTCAGTTGTCATTCCACCTGGCTCACAAAAGGATTCAGTCAAGTTTCTCTGTTTGTATTTGAAAGAACTGAAAATGTTCAGAGCGACTGCTAAATACATGGAAATATCATAGGCCTTTGTAAGTAGATGGATGAAATAATATTTTGGCACATTTGACGTATAAATCAAATCTGTCGAATTAACTTTTTCAGACCTTTTTCCCTTGGAAATAAAATTTTATGAGTGCCCACATATTTTTTATCACTATTAAATCGACATCATTTTCTTGTTTCCAAGCTGGGCAAAGACGACTCTGATATTTCGAATTATTGTCTTCTTGTCTCATCTAATTTTTATTTTTCCTTATAATACTTAAATATACAAACCTCTAAACGTTTTCCTCAAATTCATATCTTTATGCAGACGGTAATTTCGGTATATTTTGCACATTTTAGCAGCGTGCAGATTATCAGCTACAGATATGCATCTTTATCAGCTTTTTAACCGTTTGCTGCATAATTCTTTTTATCAGTAATAACTCGTCACCATTTGTGTCATATAGTATGCACATATATTTTTCAAGGCTTTATCCTAAATAGTTTTAAGTATCGCAGTACACATTCATGCGGAATAGATTTCAGGATGAAAAAACTGAATATTTTATTTCTATATTTGTTTCTGTAGGTTTTATAACATGGTCGGATAATTCCTTCAACTCTGATAGGATGTGTTTTTGTTTGTGCATTTTTTCATGTTGCTTTTCGTAAGTTAGTTAATAAAATTTGGAGATGCTTTTTGCTTCCGGTTGTTAGATGAGATGATGAGAGTGGAGGTCATGAGAAGTATTGTAGCTTGCTTAACTTAATGAGAACTTCCACAAATATTATATAGAGCTTTATGGTTTTTTGATCTTTACATTGATTGGCATGGTTTTAAGTGATGTGCCCAGTTTTAATAGCTTCTCTATCCCAATACCTGCTCCATTGGGTATTATTTTAATTATTATTTAGTTAATTCAAATTGTTGAGTACTTTTATGTCAAAACGCAAGATAATAAATTGTAGCAATGTGTGATAGGTTGTATACACTCGGTTTTATTTATTATTTTGTTTACACCTCATACATTATAACGTTTTCATATTTCAACCTTTCATGTTCAAAAATTATTATGCAGGTATTGGGAGAAAGAGGTCAGGAGATGCGCCGAAAAGATCAAGAGTCAGAAGATAATGGATCCTGAAAAGATGCCTAAACCCAGTTTGATCAGGGCATTGTGTCGGAGCTTCAAATGGGACATCATCGAGTTGGGTTTGCTGGTAGTCATAGCTGAGACAGGACTGAGGTAAATGATTGTATCGATTTCCCCTTCCTTTTTTTTCTGTTAATAGCGTCTATAAGTATTACAATTAAATGTAGTAACTCGTTACTACCGTTGGATTTTAGGAGTAAAACTGCTTTTAGGTTAGTACTAATGAATTATCAAACTTGAAATCGGTTATCATTCTAAAAATATGATTTACACTGCTAGACAAAATTTGAAACCATTAATGAAATGTTTTGTATTAACTAATTAAATGATATTTTAGAATTGTCATCCTCTGTGAATTTATCCTCTGCGTCTCTTCAATTTTCTTTGCATTTATTGAAAATCATGAAATTGGCTAGCTCTCATTTTCTTTGTATAACTCTTAAATCTTCTCTAAATTTCTTTTATTACGTTTATATCAGAGCACCTCACTATTATCTTTATTATAATATAAAATGTAAAATATTTCTTTGGACATAAAAAATTAAATTCGAACTTAAGTTCTCTGAACTTCAGTGAAGTTCAGCGATTCTTTGAACATAAAAAATTAAATTCGAACTTAAGTTCTCTGAACTTCAATGAAGTTCATTTGATTTTTTATTGCAATCTTGAGTTGCTAACTTAGTACATCACAATTTAGTAAAAATTAAAGAAAAATGTACAGACAACTTTCAGAATAATACGCTTTTTAATTTTACTTTAATTTTTTTTTTTATGTTGTAATGGGAGTCCCAAACTTAGATTAAAATTTGGCAGAGTCTTCTTGGAGTAACGGTAAAGGGAAATTAAAATGACTCAGTCATTTTACTTCCTACTCTTTCTACTAGGTGTCACAAGAATTGCAGGGGTCATTGTCCATGATACTCATGGGGAAATATATGAAGAATCACCGACGTGTCTTTCACAAATTTAATATAACAGGTTATGGGCCCAGTAGCTCTAGCTCACAAATAGTTCTACGTTTAAAATGATATCATTACAAAACTGTTAATAATTTAAGCTACAACATGTACTTGTCAAATTACTGAAAACCAAAAAGAATTAAATGATTTCGAATAATTCTTTGACGTTGAAAAGTTAATGGGCTGAGAAAATTATTCCACGCGGAGATTTGCTGTCAAAATTTATCTTCAACATGACCGATTGTGTGATTGTTTTGTGAGTTTCAACGTTGTAGGTCTGAAATAAGTTTTAAAGGATAAATCGAAAAAAAATTATTAATAGATCTGACGAATATGTAGATGCACAAGGTTAAACTGCAAGGGAAGTATAGTATAACCTGTTATGTGCTTTCGACGATATAGAATTAACATGCTGAGCCGGTTAATCCTTAGTCGTCAATTTATATATGACAACTTTTGACGACTGTCAAAATATAGATGAATATGTTAACAGAATAATGACTACAGTACATAAAATCCGAAATATCAGATTTAGAGTATATAAAGAGTGGATTAAAACAATGCTTCTCTCTAGTCACCCCAATCGGTATAAATCAATGATCATAATGATTGAAAATTCCGGTATGAAAATAAGCGCTGACTCAGTCTAGGTAAAATTTTGTTACAGAACAGAACTAGAGCTAAAACACCACAAAAGCTTTCGCTATATTTCAAATAAAAATTTTGAATTTTTCAAAAGGATATAAAAATAATTCTCAAATAGGATTCTCTTATTTTAATTGCAATAGAAATTGGTGACATTAGTAAAGAATGCAGATTAAAGTAAAAACTGAAGAAAGACTTAGACAAGAAAGCTTAAGTTACATTTACAACCTGGATAAAAAAAATAGACTCCAGTGCTTTCATGCACATGATGAAATACATATAGCCTCTGCTTGAAGAAATTATTACTATAATTCAGCAGCAGGGATGGTAATACCTGTTAAGACAACAAAAGTAGCAAAAAATAAACCTTTACCAGTAAAAGATTTCAGTCAAGTGAGTCTCGATGTCTACAAAAACAAAGGTCAGATAACAAAATTTTATTTAAAGATATATGTACCAGGATTGACAACTAATCTATAGTGTGATCAAGTGAAATTCGGTAGAAGAGACTGTTTACTAACATAAAGAATGGAAATTGTGACTACTGCAAATCTAATCAACAACGTGTACTGGCTAAATACATAAAATATATATTTATACAGCATATATGCTTGAACCTATTAGCCACTGCAGATAAATTTTTATTTCTTCGAATGTGTTCACCGTTTTACATATCTTGGTACTGTCATTACTAATAGAAACCATATCAAGCCTGAAATTGGCAATAGAATAAAAACCTGAAACAAAAATTAATATTTATACTACTCTTATTAGACCAATAATTCTGAATGGCAGTGAATGTTGGCCTTTAGCAAAAGCAGATGAAGATAGACTTCTTATTTTTGAAAGAAAAATACTTCGTAAAATAGTTGGTCCTGTCCAAGAAAATAACGAATGGAGAATTTTGTTTAGTCATGAAATTTATGGAAAATTTAAAAAACCAAATATTGTTAGAGTCATTAAATTATTTCATATCAGGTGGCTTGGGTACATTTTTAGATTTGAAGACAACAGCCCGGTCAAGAAAGTGGCCTTTGCCAATGTGGAGGCACCAGAAAAAGAGGAAGACCACGCACAAAATAGGTTGATTGTGTCGAAAATGATTTTAAACTTTTAAAAACGCTGATGGGCGGATACGCTGGAGAAAGCTTGTCGAGACAATGTATACCTGTAATAGGTTGTAGTGCTAACCATGAAGAAGATATATGCTTGTATAGAACAGAGGTACAGAACATGTGAAGAGAACACTCATTGAGGAGGCAAAATACCTGCTATTTAATGCCAAGCAACCAATTCAGTACTCTGCAGTCAGTTGTTCACTTCACTAATAGAGCCTCAACACGGATATTAGAATGCAAAACTCCAGAAAAAGTGCAGTCAGAAAAAAAGGCCAGATATCAGTCATCTGAAAGTCTTTGGTTGTGAGGCAATAATTCATTTACCGAAAAAAAAGGGAGGAAATGGGATCCTAGATCCTATCGAGAAAGGATCTTTGTTAGGATCCTTTCTCGATAGGATCTAGGATATATAGGATCTTAGAGTAATTTCCACTACTGTGAAAACACAGAAGTGTACAGATTCATAATAACCAATTCAAGAACAGGAATAAAAAGCAGACATGCAGTCTTCTTAAAATTAACTGTAAAAAGAAACTTTATCCCGATGAATTTGACAGAATCAGAATGTGAGTCATATACACCTCATACTCATTCGGAGAGCTCCTGTAATATGCCAGAGTCCACAGATCTCACCACACAGACTCAGTCTATTTTGGAAGTCACTCTTCAGAATGAGGTCCCAAAATACCCAAACAACTGAAGTAAATGGTTACTTTTGCAATATGAAAGTTTATTTGGCTTTACACTTTAAAATGACAGGATTCATTATAGTCAGCTGACTCTGAGAAGTGGAAAATGTCAATAAAGAAAATTGGGAGCATCTAAACAAGACATAGACATTGGTGAAGCGACCTCAGAATGCTAAACCAACAGTATACGGAATGATAAGCACAAAGCGATGGCATTGAATATTGACGAAACATTTTTCCCTACGACTGTAGGGAAAAAAAAGTTTCATATGTATATTATAATATTCGCGGAAAAATGTAATGTAGGTATGACTCTATTCGTATACTATTATCCATAGTCACTCAGCAAAATTGAGAAATAATGTAGTATTACATAACTATAGCCTTCTTATAGTGTGTCTTAAAGGAGAACATCTACATGGACACCTCCTGAGGGACTAGAATGCGAACCAGATAAAGTATATAAACTCAAGAAATCCCTATAAAATAAAAACAAGCACCTAGCTTCTGGGACATGAAATTTGGTCCATTTATAAACAAGTTTTAATTTACTAGAAGTGAAACTGATCAATGTATTTATGAAGGACAAGTCAATGAAATCAAATGACTTCTTTGCCTCTATGTTGATGATGGACTGTAATTTTTAGTCCTAAATAAGTTAATCAATAACCTTCAAGCCAATAACATGTCGTCAGACAACGACATGTCAGTTTAATATAATGTAACTGTCTATATTGTTTAGATAATTGTTTAACTTTATTGAATACTGTTCAGTCTGATGCTATCATGGCAATTGTTTAATGTTATTGTAATATTGTCTAGTGTATTGTTAACCATTAACCTCATGATCCATCAATACTGTGTTGATAATTGTTTACTTTTGAGTAATATTATAATTTTAGATTAACCAGGTCTCTGTATTGCATCTTTTGTGTTTAAAGAACCTACACTCTTTCAGTAACGTTATAACTAAGTGTTGAAATAGTGACATTGGGTCAGGTATATGATAATATCACCCCTTCCTGTGGGATCCTTATAGTCTATGGTAGAGAGTATAACAACTGTGACTGTTTTTTCCGCATGGTGACATCAAGAATTTCAGAGGGAATTTGTCGAAAAATAATAATGACTTTGGTGTTACTTTTAAATTAAGTTTATTATAAAAGAAAAAGGTTTTTCGGTTTGGATGGGATTTGATCTCGCATATCTAATTTACTGTGTTTGTGGTTTAAATCCATAATAAACTATTAAACCATAGTGACAATAAATGTTAGCGCTTGCGTATATTGTACACTTGATATTTTTTTGCAGGTTGGGTACTCCGATAATGTTGGGACGACTTCTGGAATATTTCTCACCAAACAGCTCAACCACTCGAGAAGATGCCCTGTTGAGCGCAGGCTTTATCGTGATATTGAGTTTCATCTCGATATTCGTGCTGAATCACTATATGATCAATTCGTACCACCTGGGCATGCGGGCAAAGGTTGCAGTTTGTTCATTGATTTATCGGAAGGTAATATACATACTTTTATATATTTTTTCTAATAAATTTTCATTTTTAAAACATAAAAGATTATACTATTTTCAGAACTAAAGATAAGGAATGTTGGGTACTTTTTTTTCTACTTTTGGGTTTCCAAATTAAACAAATTATTTTTCTACATTTGAACCTAACAGCAATAGTAAAGAGCTGGTAAAATGTCCAATTGACAAAATAAATTGCTGAATTTTGTACGTTTTTCATGCAATGTTTAGTTGTAACGTCTGAAAGTAATAAATCTATCACATAAGGGATGGAAAATAAGTATTTTGTGAACAACAATAGATGAACATGATAGAATAAGACAAGAAATATATGCAAACAAAAATGGCACTCACTACTGCAGCTGTTTTGTATGTTATTTGTGTCAAAAGAAACTGTCAAAATATTTATTGATTTATTGCATCTAATGCTTCGATACCATTAATTAACTTTGTGCATGAAAAATTTAATCTACATATGAATAATGATCTTAAGATGGCAACAACAAAATCTGTAACTATAATAGATGTCGTTTTTACACTCTGTCTGGAAAGTGTAGAATCAAGAACGTACGTTTCATATTTTATTTACCTTAGCGCTATAGAGTCAACTTTACCAACACAAACATCACTAGATAATACTGTAAATATCTAGGAATTAAATTAAGAAATGTAACTGATATTTTGTCTATATTATTCTCATCTTTATCCTTTAAATACTTTTTTATATTACGTTTAGATCGCCAGAGAAGTTTCACTTCTGTCATGTGTACTGATTTGCATGTGATCTAATTTTTTTTTTTTTATTTTATTATGACTAATTATTGTTATTACTTTTTGCCTAAATGAAACTATCATGTTACTTCTTGTCTTCTTGTTAGTGTGAAATAAAAAGCAGACGGTCACTATTGCTTGTTGATAGGACATTATAGTCATACTAGTTATTATTTATTTTCATTACCATAAAATATGTAAGTTTGTTTTTACCATATCCAATAAGTCCATCATGGACACGTGGTGTAAATGATTGGCTTATTGAAATGGGGGAAGAAAAAAATAAGCGGATGATTTATGGAAAATGATCCAAGACGTTTCAACTAAATATAATGAAAAATTCTCAGAAACAACCTCAAAAACTTGTAGTTTCAAGCATGGAAAGGCTATAAGTGCATGCAGTATGTATGTCATGTGGGTTGAAGGCATTGGTTAGCAATGCACGATGGCAAGATCATTTTTCGACTGTTTGGTTTGCTTAAATATCTTAACGACTCTTGATTATTTTCCCTCGCGGTTGATATTTCGAGAGTTTGTCACTATTTACATCTTCGTTAAATATGTAGCATCTAATTATAAATTAAAAGTGAAAATAGTAAAAAAAATGGCTAAACAAAAATGGGGGAGTTATTGTTAGTAATTTTTTTATCCAATCAGTTTGCCGTAATAAAATAATCGCGACAGAGACCTACTTTTTTTAAATATGTTTTTTTTATGTATATTCTTTCATTAAAAAATTAGTGAAATTTACATTTATGATAAACTACTCTGGTTCCAAGAGTAAACATGACAATATATGTAAATAAATTATATTATCTATGACAATATTTAACGGGAGCCTTTAGATATATCCATTGTGCGGTCAATTTTGTTACTCACACTCTGTAGTTTGCACCCGGCCGATAATGACAAGTTGTTGGGTAAATAAATATTAATATTTTTTTATTACCATATTTGTGTTTGAGTAACTAACTCATACAATTTTTTTTTTATACCTTTTTTAGTCCATCGATTCATTTAGTTAGTTTTCATTAGTTACTTTATTTTTTAATTAATTTACATAGTTCTGTTTTTTTTCACTGACCATCCAATAAACCGACCAATCCGACAATTCCTTGTCTAGGCTCTTCTGTTAAATCTAGAAAAATAAAAAACATTTTTCAACAGGCTCTGAAGCTGTCTCGGACAGCCTTGGGCGATTCAACACCCGGCAAGGTTGTGAATCTGCTGTCTAATGATGTGAACCGCTTCGACTTGGCTTGCTTCTTTATGCATTATTTGTGGGTAGCTCCCATAGCCTCCATTATCGTACTGTGGCTGCTACTCGACTGGATCGGTATGGCTGGTGTTATGGGAATTGCAGTCATCTTTTTAGTGGTGCCGATTCAGGGTAGGAAAAGAAATACTAGAAAAGATCACTATCTTTCATATAAACACACACACGCACACATATTTTTACTTATATATATATATATATCCAATGTGGATTTGACTGTTCGACATTAAATGAATCCTCATATATTAGATGGTGTTTCTCAATCATACACTCAAAATCAATTAACAAAATTCAGTAGTTTATTCACGGGAACAGTTTTAAGCGGCTTGTAATTTCAAACACCATGTATTTTCACCAAGAATTCACTAGGCCAATGTACATTCTCACATCGAACTACACCTTTGCATAAAGTTATTTTATTTCTTAAAGAATATTTTATTATTTGGCTACAGCCAAATAGTAAAATATTCTAGGAAAATAATTCTTATGCCTGTGTGATAAAAGTTACAATACAATACAAGTTCCCCATGAAAGTGTAAAACGTGTTGTAACAGTGTGCCGAGCAAAAGTTAGTAACATAAACATTGCACATGGTGTTTATATTTTGTTTATATTTAAATTAAATTGTTTTTAATTTTTTTTAAAAACATTTTTTTTATTTTTGGCGTAATTATACTATTTTACTATTTTAAAGTATTTGTGACAACTAGTATTGACTGGATCTTCATTTAATGATGAATGGTCAAATCAGCATGTTATATATACACATAACACGAGGATACAGTCCACCTTTCAACACAAATATTAAACGAAAATTATTTATTAATCCGTTCTGTCTAGGCCCAAAAATTTCCGGGCTTTTCCCCACTTAACAGCTTGATTGCTGATCTGCCATAGATGAATATTTGCCTCACTGTCGATTTTAAATTTGCTGATAAAGATTAATAAGCACCAAACTATGAAACTGTAGTTCCAAACATGATTTTTGAACCCTTTTGTTGGCTATCCGATTGATGGTGCAGATGGTGGTGCACTTATTCAAAGAATTCACGAGGCAACTATCTTATCGGTGGGAGTAATGTAAATTATTAAAATATTGAACTTTGTATTAATTTAGTTAGTTTAATTATGGTATTATAGATTTATATTCACTGTGATATATCATTATGATACATTATTTATATATTTATCTATTTTAATGTATCTAATTGATACAAGGGGGACTTATTGCTACAAGAGCAATTTCTTACAACCGACCATAACATCCATCCAGCTCCGTATGACGAACTGCCGGGAATCGAACCCAGGTCTCCGAGGTGCGCCGCGCCGTCAAGAGCTGAACACTATAAGCAAAAACTATATATATTTTATAAATAATATATATTATATATTTTATAAAACTATATCTTATCTGATATAAAACTATATCCTGTCTGAGCACAAAAATCGCAGAAATTGCTATAAGCAGTAACAAAATGTGAACAAAATGATACAAAAATGGCACATTAGTGTGTAAACAAAATGATACAAAAATGACACATTAGTATATAAACAAAATGATACAAAAATTACACATTACTATATAAACAAAATGATACAAAAATGACACATTAGTGTGTAAACGAAATGATACAAAAATGACACATTACTATATAAACAAAATGATACAAAAATGACGCATTAGTGTGTAAACAAAATGATACAAAAATGACACATTAGTATATAAACAAAATGATACAAAAATGACACATTAGTGGGTAAACAAAATGATACAAAAATGACACATTAGTATATAAACAAAATGATACAAAAATGACACATTAGTATGTAAACAAAATTATACAAAAATGACACATTAGTATATAAACAAAATGACACATTATATCTTTTATAAACTAAACAAATTAATTTGTTCAAGAAATTTTTTTAGCCTTTCAAACAAATAATAATTATACTTGCCCTGGTATTAACCTAAGTAAGCATTAGTTCCAGTACTTAGAACTGGAAAAATAATTTTTGTACAAAATTACATATAAAGTAAAAAATATAGATAACAGGATTTCGCTGCTTAATAATGAGTATTGTATATTATATGAAAATTATATATAAAGTAAAATATATAGATAACACAAGTTCGCTGCTTAATAATAAGTATTGTATATTATATGAAAATTATGTGTAAAGTAAAATATATAGAAAACAGAATTTCGCTGCTTAATAATAAGTATTGTATATTATATGAAAATTATATATAAAGTAAAATATAGATAAGACAATTTCGCTGTTTATTAATAAGTATTGTATATTATATGAAAATTATGTATAATGAAAAAATATAGATAACAGAATTTCGCTGCTTAATAATAAGTATTGTATATTATATGAAAATTATATATAAAGTAAAATATAGATAACACAATTTCGCTGTTTATTAATAAGTATTGTATATTATATGAACATTATATATATAAAGTAAATATAGATAACACGATTTCGCTGCTTAATAATAAGTATTGTATATTATATGAAAATTATATATATAAAGTAAAATATAGATAACACGATTTCGCTGTTTATTAATAAGTATTGCATATTATATGAAAATTATATATGTAAAGTAAAATATAGATAACACAATTTCGCTGTTTATTAATAAGTATTGTATATTATATGAAAATTATGTATAAAGAAAAAAATATAGATAACAGAATTTCGCTACTTAATAATAAGTATCGTTCAAAAAAACAACCATCTCCAAGTTTACACTCTAAAATCATTCGGTGAAATTAACAGTCACCCTATCATATCTTTTTTTTTTAATTAATTTAGTTGAACAATTTAATAATTTCAAATTATTAAATAGTAAATATAATAATAAAATATTTAATTGCAATATAATATGTATTTTTAGTACTAATTGTTTTAATATTTTAAAAAGCAATAACAGCCTAGATCTTGTTTGGTTTGTCTTTGCTAAAATTAATTTTGACATTCCGTGAAACAATAAGTTAGGGGATTCATGATAAAAGCAAACATGGTATCAATAATTACATTTTACAGGTTACACTGGGAAGCTTTCGGCGAAGTTTCGATTTCAGACAGCAGTTCGTACGGACGAGAGGGTTCGCCTGATGAACGAGATCATCTCGGGTGTGCAAGTCATCAAGATGTACGCGTGGGAGAAGCCCTTCGCGAAACTCATCGCATTGGCTAGGAGGTCAGTGTTCGCAAATTTATTGATTAGCTCAAATTGCTCGTACGAGAAATATACCTTTTGTGAAGTATGAGACAACGTTTTGGCTTGATTAAACCAATCACAACCAATTAACCCATTTTTTGTTTTTGTATAGAATTTATATAGTCAAATTTTAATTGGTTTTAATTATGTGTAACTTTGTTTAATGAAAACGATTCTGTGTGTACTTATGCAGTTATTTATATATGTATAATAGATCATGTCCAAATTCTGGAGCCGTCATGTGAATATCTGCATTTTCTATTAACAACTTGTACATCCAAATAAGGGTAATTTTACTATTTGGGGTAGTATAATACAAACCATAGGAATAATTGCACCTAAACTTTGAAGGTTGGCAGCTCTTCTCCAAAGAGTTCACATGAGGGATGAAAAACTGATAGAAAGCGAAGTTTTATGTATGTAACACCTAATGTAACTACCTTATTTATAACAACTTAAAAAAAACAGAATATAAATAGTTACAAAGTCAATGGTAAACCATGAAAGACACAGAGTAAGATAATAACATAGTAAAATCTTGAGAAATACATCTGCATCGGGAAAACAAAATTTTCACTTTTCTCGAGTATATTTATGCAAACCTGGAAAATTTCAATGCTATTCAAACATTTATTACATATTTGTGTCAACCTTATTTTAATTGTCAAATTGGTTTGTTTACAAACATTCTCTTTTGAATGGAATGGAATATATAATGAGTCCAAATGGTTCAAGACTAACTGTAGTCTTAACCCTCGAGGTGCAGGTAACGTATACGTAACATCCATGTACGTACCTTCTCGATAAAATAATGTGTAACTCCGAAAGTACTGATTTTATCGTAATGGATTTTTTTCTGTAGACAGAGCAAAAATGTAGTTACAACATAGTAATGTAGACATAAAAATGTAGTTATAAAAATAAGCTTATTTCTGTAAGAATAAAATGTTTTTAAAGGAACTACCATAATATTTTGTTACTACCATAACAAAAGCATCAAACGATAATTAAACTTAAGCATAAAAAAACATTTATTCTAATAAATTTTTTTTCGTTACATTGTTACGTTTGAGAACAAAACGCAATCACACGCAGTTATCAATAAGTCATAGTGGCAAAAATAACCGTATGTTATGGACGATTGTATTACCATTTAATTTGTTATTTCGTTTTCTTTCCTATGATATATAATTAATTATCTATATGTTTATCTCATTTTAATCTCATTATTTATGTTTGAGTGGCACTGGTCGCCGCGAGTGGTAGTGTCACATAATAAGTGACATACACATTCAAGGGTTAATTATGTATTATGTTACTTCTCAGTTAGTCTTGGCCCACATGACAAGTGATGCGACCTCTACATTGCTCTTTTTGATAAATAATCTTATGATTAATTTAATGACATGTCTTCTGTATTAAGCAAAAATGTGGACTAAAACCAAAAAGCTAGCTAATCTACTTTAGTTATCTGTACTTAGTTTTCTTAGAACTATCATTAACTTACACATATATTTTGCAGGAACGAAATCAACATAGTCCGTAAGAACTATTACGTGCGAGGGCTCTTCATGGCCTTCTTAATTTTCACCCCTCGTTGTGCAATCTTCTTTACGATGGCTTTTATGGCATTGGGAGGAAAAATGCTCACTGCTAGCACGGTATGTTATTGCTTCTTATGTTTTTATGTACATTTGAATGTATGTCATACAATACTAAAAATGTTTAATGAATGTTTGAATTGTTAGATGATTAAACTAAATAATATTCATATTATATGTACAATAATACTTTTAAAACATATTTACTTTCTGAGTAAGTTTTAGGAGAAGGTATAAATGGAGTAATCATTTTTTGACATAGGGCTATGCATATTAGTTAGCATCAAATAGGGAACTCTGCAGTGTATGATTCAAAAACTTACGTCTAAATTTGAATATATATAGTCCCAAAATGAATTATCGTAGAGTAATAACAAATATAAATGACTTTCAACTCAGCACTATTTCATTTCTTTATGATTATTTGTTCATAGATAATATAATTTACTTATGTCAATAGATGGGACATTCAGTACAACGTTTTCGACACTGTCAATAGTACCATATATAACAGAGTAATGTTTGCCAATTGAACTCGTCAAAAATTACTAGAGTTAGGTTGGGTTTTGTTAGTGAACTGAACAAAAGGGCATCACTTGCGCGCTTTCCTTTTTGCTGCCGACCGCCGTAGAGCTCTCCATGTGCCACACTGCACGATGGCTCTACCGCTCGTACCGCGTCGAGCCAAAGCATTATGATATGCGGGACCGCTGTAACCTTCTACCGCATGCTGTCTTTGTATTCAAGTTCTATTATTATGAATTTGTATTGCTTTCTGTTATTTGGAATACTCTTCGTGAAGATAATCCTGCATTCTAACAATCGCCTTTTGGCAGGTTAGGTGAGAACAGTTATGTGCTGATGGTACATTGTCAGTGTTTACCAAACGGAGGCAACCTATACATTAAGATGGTGCATAAATACATAGTTTTTTGTAATAACCAGTTGGACCAACATAATTATATGTATATATATATATATATATATATATATTTATATATATATATATGTATATATATATATATATATATATATATATATATATATATACTTTTACTTTTTCATATAATTTTTTTGACACAGAAAAGAAGTTTAATTTTGAGCATGCTAAATATGAAGTGACTTTGTGAAATGATGTGTAGTTTTTTTCATGTTTTTGTCGGAAACTTTAGTGATTGAGAGCTTTGTCCCGTGTCTCCATCGATGCTGAAGCTTATTCTAAGCGTTTTTCAAGCCAGTTACACTCTTGATCTTTTGTTACATCTTAGTGCATATTATTGTCATAAATATGTCTAAAGAATTATAATGTTTACGAGTAAGTGCTTTTACTTCCTACAGGTATTTGTGTTCGTACAGTACTTCAGCAACCTTGCAGAGACATTGACGGGAATGTTCGTGCGGGCAATCTCTGAAGTGGCGGAGGGCTGGGTCTCTGTGCGGCGTCTCCAGGCTTTCCTGCTGCAGGATGAATTTGTTGTTAGACCTCCGGCGTTAGCTGCTGGAGGCAAAGGTGAAGACGGCAGTGGAGATAAAAAGGATATTGCTGAAGTTGTGAGTGGTAGGTATAATGGTCACACATTATATATATATATATATATATATATATATATATATATATATATATATATATATGTATGTATGTATACTATAAGTATACAAACAATCGGACAACTATGCTAAGTGGTTAATAATTTTTATGGCGGTTGGTACTTTAAAAGCGAAGTGATTGCAATGGAGGACCCATATAGTTTTGTGGAATGTTTTAGATTTGTGTGACGTATAAGGCACTTATGTTCGTCCTATAATTTTAAGTCTTAACATTATTTTACGTCTTTTGTCTGCGAGAAGTTGTATGGCAAAGAAAAAGAGAAAATTATTGAATTAATAAAAGTTGTTTACTACTGGCATCTGGAGTTTCAATGCTGAATTTAGCTTGTCATAAAATTACAGATAAATTTAAAAAAAAAATGGCGGTGTTAAAAGCGGATATATTTAGTGATAACAAACATACTGGGGAAAACATCACTGCAAAAATTTAAAATATTTACATAGTGAAAAAAGGTATTTCTATGTGAAAAAAGGTATTCTAGATATTAAAACACATAATTCAGCTGGTTGTCAAAGAGGGACTTGAGATGCAAGAAACTGTTTTTGCTGCCCAATTCTATAACAAGATTTCATCAACCATATCTCATAATTTCACACGAAGATATTACAAGGAAGAAAACGGAGACTCATTATCTGTACGCATCGACCAATAATAAAATACCACAACTGACTTCAGAAGAGTAGACGATTGTGGGAAAACTGATTTGTTTACACTTAAATCGTTTGAAGAAATCCTCGATGAGGAAAGTACGGTCAACATTTCTGTATCATCAGTAATTTTTTTTAAATGCCACTTTCGGAAAAGGAATTGATGACTTTGATTTATCCAATTAACATATTGGATACGATTAACATATTGGTTCTTTAAAACGAGAACACAATTGTAGATTTTCGTATTCGTAAAATGAAATAATGTTTGCCGCAACTTCTTTCATAGAAAACTGCGTGGGTTTTCTATTAAGTGCTATTAAAAATCTTATAGAGCACTTAATTAAAAAAATTATTGCAGAATATTCAATAGAAAAATGTGAAGAAAATTATGCGTATCCTGTAATACGGTGGAAAGTGAACAAGTGAAAGTATGTTCTTTTGCCTCTAGTAAGACAATATTTGTTTACATCAATCATGAGCTTGACCTTGTTTACACACCTCATCAGAACAGACTTCAAGAAGAAAAGGCATCATAACTTTTATTTTTAAAATTTTTTATTCCGTTGCTCCGATTTTTATTATTAGCTGATAACCATTTTATTTTTGTTTTAATTAGAAAAAAAAAAGAAATTGTTTGAAAAATTGTTATTTACTCTATTAGATATTTATGTTTAAAATGTTGTTTGGCGTCTTAAAAATGTGATAATTTTGAAGGTTTTATTAATGTTATAATTTGCTGTCTGGTAAACAATGAAAAGTTGTTTTTTTTTCTTTAAAAAAAAAAATATCTTAGTTTTTTCTGTCGTAAAAATTGTTGTGTAGCTTAGGTACATTTTAGCACGTAGAAAGTTTGTATTTATGTTAAAAAACACAGTTTTTTTTGTTTACATAACTTACCAAATATCTTGCAATAAATTATTTTTCGAGCTATTGTGTTTTTTTATTAAAAAAACATTTTGTATTGTTTTTGTATTTTAATGAATTTAACACAAAAATCTCATTGAAATGTCATTGGTAAAATGTTCAATAAATTATTATTCGAGCTATTGTGTTTTTTTATTAAAAAAATATTTTGTATTGTTTTTGTATTTTAATGAATTTAACACAAAAATCTCATTGAAATGTCATTGGTAAAATATTCACGTCGAAACTAAATATAGTTCCATAAAATGTATCAATTATAAATTATATTCATCGAAAATAAATTGCACTCTAGTGAAATTGTAATCGGGCCTCAAGCAACTGAATTTTTTTGGAAATTGGGATATTTCGTTATGTAATATTCACTTCTACGCAGCTGTTTGCCTTGAAGAGTTCAAGGTGTTAACCAGAAAAAATAAAAATTAACCAAAAGAGTACTTTTATTTATCAGTATAATGTCCTCTGATGTTAACATACTCCATCTACCAGTTTTGCAGCGACTGCTCAAACACTGCTTTAATGTCTTTATTTTTTGTACACTACAGTAATAATCCGCCCATTTGTTGCTTATATGTAATACATTCTCTAAAATTAATTGTTCAGTAATAAAATTTACTGTTCTTTTACGAGTTCCAGAAATTTCTCTCAATGGTTCTTCTGAGAGTAAGGTGGCGCTGAAGATCAGTAAGGGCTCAGGAAGGTGGCTGCGCGATAGTGAGGAGTGGACTCTGAAAGACATTAATGTGGAGCTCGGCCGGGGAAAGATGGTGGGGATTATAGGGCCAGTTGGAGCAGGAAAGGTTTGTTAATTGTTTTTTGATATCTTACATATTTACTGAATCGTGTTTGGCATATTGAACTTAATTTTGAAACTGACTTTTTTTGGCAGAAATTTTTTGAACTTGAATTTTGATGCTAATGAGTCTTTCTTTTAAATTAAAGTATATATATATATATATATATATATATATATGTGTGTATATATATGTATATATATATATAAATATATATACATATATATATATATATGTATATATATATATATATATATATATATATATGTATATGTATATATATATATATATATGTATATATATATATATATATATGTATATATATATATATATATATGTTTATATATACATACATATATACGAGGTAAGGTTTAAGTTTCCCGCTGACGCCGTTGAAAATAAAGCAACATTTGGATATTATGTACGGGTACTCTTCGCCTTCGTATTCCACCGTAAAAGAATGTCGAGACAATCACGACATTGACACGACAATCACGATACTGATAGTATGTCGAGATACTCAGTTGTGTTGCTTGCACCTTAAGAAGTTTCACTTCAATTTACCTGCACTTACGTTATGATTTTACAAATTCAGAGGTTTGCTGTAAGCGTTCATTACTTCCTTTCGTATTATTTACAGCAAATAAATTAGCTATTTGGAATTGCTATAATAACTTCGTCTAACAACGAGTTACTTCTATAATGTTATTATTGTAATTTTGATAAAACTTATAGGTTAAGTGTAACTCAGATGGTGGAAGTGAATTTTCTACCACTTCATTTATCACATTTTAACTGAGATAGTTAATAAAAAAAATTTTTCTTTGGCATATGAAAGTCAACAAAAAAAACATTTGAAGAGTCATGGAAAATAAGAACATCTACTGCTTTTCTAAATTGGCACTAATGTCTACCAATCATGTCTTGAAATATCAAATTTGACAGCAAATATTCTATATCAATTCCTAATTCTTATGGATGATTCTCTCTTTGTTTTAGAGTTCCCTGCTTCAAGCCATTCTTGGTGAATTGACTCTAGAAACAGGGTATGTAGTAACCAATGGGCGGATTAGCTACGCAAGTCAGGAGCCTTGGATATTCGGCAGCTCAGTGAGGCAGAATATTCTGTTTGGTTTGCCATACGATAAATTCAGGTTGGTTCACTCATTCGAGTATTGGATTGTGTGAAATGGAAGAATACATGCGGTATTTAGCTCTGCGCCTTGAGGATGTAGTGCTTCAAACTTCTAACTTATTTTCCTACATATGTTCCATAACAAGTTTATATAATATATTTGTTTGTTTGTTTGGTTTGCCAACAGTACAAATTAGAATTGACAGTAAATCAAATAACTTTTTTTTTACTTAGAATTTTACCAGAATATGGCATATTTACTTTCAAAATTTTTTTACAACTTAAAAGCTTTTTTTACATAGAGTAAATAGATGGTGCATTTTTGCTACAAGAACAATCTGTCACAACCAATTACAATGCAATTAGTGAGAAATCTTAGTACAGTTGTAGTAGTGTTGTAGTTCTGTTGGTTGGTACTAATTTCAAACAATACAAATTATGATTACTTATAGAGCCATTTTGTTTTATCTTTATATTTTTCCATGTTATCGGAAAACGACCATTGCGAAATGAATTGCCTGCTTATGAAAATTTATTACAACTTGAAAGGACAAGTAGACAAATAGCAGAAAGACGCCACAAGAGCAATCTTTCACAGTCAATCACGATGCTATAAGTGAATATATTAGCACAGATTTGGATTGGTTGACACAGGCTAGTTAATGACAATAAATAAAAAAATAAAGATTATAATCCATAGATATCAGGGGTACAAATAATTAAAAAAAAAACATAGGCAGTCAAGGGGCTGCCGACGGAAGTGAAAATTTAAAACTAGGAAATAACAGTGATTTTAT
Source organism: Druceiella hillmani (assembly GCA_039881145.1). Taxonomy (NCBI): domain Eukaryota; kingdom Metazoa; phylum Arthropoda; class Insecta; order Lepidoptera; family Hepialidae; genus Druceiella; species Druceiella hillmani. The sequence goes on from JAYKKI010000035.1 coordinate 8,064,673, forward strand.
AAAATTTTATAGAATTTTTTATGTTAAAATCTACGACAAAAATATTATCGAACAACTAGAAATCTGTTTTACCACGCTAGTTAGATAACTCCTAAGCCACAATGAAATACTCGTTGCATAATGTGTTGCAGAGGTCAAATATTTAAAAAAATTAAAATAAATTGTATCAAATTTTTAAATGCAAATATTATACGAATATTGGAGATATTTGAAAATAAATGTTTTGTTTTTGTTATTCATTTTTCAATTTAAAAATATTAAGATACCTAGAGCTCACTGTTGCACTGTGCAGTTATCTTACAATTAAACAAATAAAATAACAACCAAACAAAAACAATTTAAACAATGCACAGTATACACACATTGAACTTTCCACGTAGTCAATTTAACTTTACATGTATAGATAAACACTGCACTAATATTGAACAGCACTTCACCTTTATAGCTACAGTTATACTGCTATTACAGCATGTTGGTGATGCGAACTCACAAGATTTTACTCATCCAAAAAGCGTCCAATGTCCCACATCATACAGTCGAGTATAGATGTTATATATATATATATATATATATATATATATATATTTGCATATAAGTTCAATCAGGTTTCCTTTTGTGTTCCATCAAATTTGGAGTCAGTGTTAATGTCGATGGACTCATCACAATTTTTAAAAATTGTTTAATTAATTTTAAACATTTTATGTATTAAACATTAATTAAATCGTCGAACGATGTAAAGTGGACAGTCGAAGAACAAAAAGAATTTTGAATGCGATATTATAATGAAACTCAAAAGTTTACAACAAAAAGTTAAACTATAGAACAACAACTTAGATTGAAGTAGGATAGTTGCAGTTCTTAATATATTTAAAAAGAAACGTGGTTTGATGTATTTATTTTTCTTGTACATTTATATATATATATATATATATATATATATATATATATATATATATATATATATATATATATATATATATACCGAGAATGAAAGTTGAAAATATAGTCAAAAGTCTAGTAAAACCGATTGGAACGAGGAAAAAGGAATATCCAAGTTCCGCTGGATTGACTCTATTAAATTGAGCATCAACGTGCGTGGGGTAAACTTGACGAACAAAAATAAAAGAGTAATCAGCCTACGAAGGCTTTTAAAAATGGCCAAAAGTTTATTCATTGAGGTCCATCAAGGTTCGTTAAGATAAATCTAATGCTGGTACTTGTATCACTCTATTTGCTTTTCACATATTCGTTTTGACATACAATTTCACTGGGAAATATCAGTCAGGCCATATACGTGTTTCTCAACAATAGCCCGCCACTTAAATTATTAAAACCTCGGCCGCCTTACTGTCCCCCATTTGCCGCGCTACCCAACTCCGAAGGCACCAATGCCGTATTACTTCGCTCATACGTGGAGTTGAGTGGGGAGCGTTTCTGGGGAGCCAAATTAAACATTTTTAAAAATGTGCAAGGATAAAAGTGAAGAAATATTTTTTGTTGGAAAACTATTTCCCTATAACAAATTGTTATAACCATTGATTACCCTAGAATTTTTAAATCCTGATAATTTTGATATAATTTATAGCTAATTCTCAATATCCATGGTTTTCTTAATTTTCCACTGCGATATATTTGGGGATAAGGGCAGGGTATATATATATATATATATATATATATATATATATATATATATATATATATATATATATATATATATATACACATACACATACACATACACATATATATATATATATATATAAAAGTGAAGAAATATTTTTTGTTGGAAAACTATTTCCCTATAACAAATTGTTATAACCATTGATTACCCTAGAATTTTTAAATCCTGATAATTTTGATGTAATTTATAGCTAATTCTCAATATCCATGGTTTTCTTAATTTTCCACTCCGATATATTTGGGGATAAGGGCAGGGTATATATATATATATATATATATATATATATATATATATATGTATATATATATATGTATATATATATATGTGTATATATATATATATATGTATATATATATATATATGTATATATATATATATATATATATGTATATATATATATATATGTATATATATATATATATATGTATATATATATATATATATATATATGTATGTATATATATATATATATGATATATATATGTATGTATATATATATATATATGTATGTATATATATATGTATATATATATATATATGTATGTATATATATATGTATGTATATATATATATATGTATATATATATATATATATATATGTATGTATATATATATATATGTGTATATATATATATATGTGTATATATATATATATATGTATGTATATATATATATATATATGTATATATATATATATATATATATATATATATATGTATATATATATATATGTATGTATATATATATGTATGTATATATATATATATGTATGTATATATATATATGTATGTATATATGTATGTATATATGTATGTATATATATATATGTATGTATATATGTATGTATATATGTATGTATGTATATATATATATATGTATGTATATATATATATGTATGTATATATGTATGTATATATATATATATGTATGTATATATGTATGTATATATGTATGTATATATGTATGTATATATATATGTATATATGTATGTATATATATATATATATGTATGTATATATATGTATATATATGTATATATGTATATATATATGTATATATGTATATATATTGTATATATGTATATATATTGTATATATGTATATATATATGTATATATGTATATATATTGTATATATGTATATATATATGTATATATATTGTATATATGTATATATATATATGTATATATGTATATATATGTATATATGTATATGTATATATATATGTATATATGTATATGTATATATATATATATATATATATATATGAATATATGTATATATATATAAAGCCAACTGCAACACTTCATACTCATAGCTACAGATATACTGTTAACATTAGCATGTCAGTGATGCGAACTCTTAAGATATTTCCTTACCAAAAATCGCTTAATGCGCTTAAAGAAATTTTCATTTTAATTAAAGTTTAATAAAGGAAGACCAGCGGTACATTTACTCGTGAGTAAACTTACATTCAGTACACTAAACTATCATACCTGTCATAAATTACAAATTATAACACTAGTAACAGCAACGTAACAATAATACGTTTTATTATAGAATCTTGCTACCTCAAATTTAAAGAAAATAATCAGAATGAATTAATTATTTTTAATTATTCTCAGTAACGGAATTTTTTTTAACATTATATGATGCATATTTTAAGTGGCTGCGGAAATCAGAAAATCAACTATTTTTGTACCCTATACACATAGGGCAAAAGAGGAATGTAACTGAAATGAGATATTACGTTTTCAGATATAACGAAGTGGTACGAGTTTGCGCTCTGCAGAAGGACTTCCAGCAGTTTAGTCATGGTGACCAAACATTGGTCGGAGAGAGGGGCACTTCCCTGTCGGGCGGACAGAAAGCCAGAATTAATTTAGCTCGGTAAGTTTATGATATTTTTTTCTATAAGCATCGGGTTAAGAAAAGTAGCGAAACTGGTAAAGCATTAGTTATATGGAATACATTGCATATCACATATGGGTAGAGTAATTAAAAGTTCCTTTAAGGTATCACACGAGATCGAAAACATGAGTAAAACTGTTGCGAAAAGATATAGCAATTTACAGTGATGCAATAATAATTTTTTCTGATCCTAGTTCCGTGTTGAAATTATCTCCAGATTTTATTAAAGAGGAAATGCTGGGAGATTCTTTTTGTCTTCACCGTTTCCCAATATGCAGGTTTGAATTTCTTAATTTTGAGGGGCCGTTTGCTTTCCATATAAGCATCTTCTTCAGATAGACCCAACTCCTTCTTGTCACACTTTACATTTGTCAGCCAGGTAGTAGCAGATCTTTCTCTCCCCTTTTTACTCAAAGTCATAGAAAGGTACTTTCTCACAACAGGATTATTAGATCTCCAGTTTATATGACCGTATCATCACAGTCTCACCTCCAGGATTTTATTAGGAATTGGAGCAACTTTGAAATCAGTTGCTGTTTAGCGTGCAGTGGGGGAGGTCGCTCGCACGCATCGCTAATTTTTTATCTTCCCACTTGGTACATAAAGTTCAAATTATAATATTATTAGTAATTACAATATAAAAAGATCCAGAAAAATAAAATTTTTAGCCCATATTGTCGGAATACGAAAGTAATTGGAGTGAAAATGATCGTTTTTCAAGTTGTGAAGAAAGTGATAGTGGGAGTGACATTGATGTGTGCTCACACTTTGACTTAATACAAATTTTGAGTGATAGTGATAATAGTGACGATAACAATAATTATACTGATACGGAGGACGTATCGGACTGCGAAAATACGATGTGACTTTGATTTCAGTTTTTGTTATAATTTTTGTTCACAATATATATTGTATTTTATTATCCTTGTACAAGTTTTTATTAAGAAAACACTGAAAAAATTATTAAAATTGGATAATTTTTGGAAGAGATACAGTTTTTTTTCGAGACAAGGGTAAATGACATCAAAAACAAAAGATTTCTTTGACATTTTTAAGTATATATGAGTAAAAAACATTAGCATTAAAACGGTTAATTTCGTACTTTGTCTTTGAGCGTTACTCCATCCGCCCAGTGCAGGACACACATTTCAGTCACATGGAGTTACTATTATGTTATACTCACTATCAAATAATATAGTCTGGCTGCCGTTTTATAAACCTTGCCCTGACGGGCAACATACATCACTTATTTGTTCTCAACAAATAGTGGTGTTCTCAAAAAGATATGCTAGAGAGGGAATGCTTGGAGATGTATATCTAAAAAGAGACAGTTGTTTTTTTCATTTTTTATTATGGCTGTCCAAGATAGTTTTCTTTATTTAATGGAATATGTATAATATTTGATTTTGAGGTTTATTCAAGTTTAAAATTATCGTATTAAGTATTTATGTTTTTTTATTTATTTTATTACCGTTTTGAAAACCATTTTGAAATGTACCTAATTATTTGTAAAAATAATTTATGCAATTGATAAATAAAAAAAAAATGGGGAAGGTTTTTGCTCTTCTGGAAAATTTATCTCTTTGAGTTACGACTATCTCTTCCATAGACAAGTTGTAACACTTAGCAACGAACAAGAATTAGCGCGACATAAAACAAATAATAGTTTAAGAAAAAACAATGACAATAACAAACGTAATAAAAGAAAATTTAACTTGATAAGTGAACGAGAAAATAAAAGGATGACAAAGGCGATGAAAGTGAGATGAAGATAGGAGAAGAGAGTGAGACATAGATATGGTTATATACATCCTTCATCATATTGGGTCTTTACAAAGAGTGATTGCATTTTTTGCAATTAATTGCAGTTAAAAAGAATATACATAACAATATAAAAATATACAGAATATTAAAAAGAATATACAATTAAAATAAATTCTCAGCCAATAAATAAATACAAGAACAATGTTGACAAAATATTGAAACTATCACAACACAATATCACCATAGCAACAACAACAATATGACAGTTATTATTCTATACACTTGCACAGCTTTGTATACCCTTCCGGTGCTCAATCTGCTACTGAATTTGAGACCATTCAACATAATTTTCATTGAATAAAAACTTCGATGAATATATGGAATATTCATGAACTGTCATTTGCCAACAAAGTATTTTTCAGTTTTTAATGATTTTTTATATAAATTTACATATATAATCTTAATAAATTTACATATATAATTTTACAATATAATCTTAATAAAAAGACTAATTGTATTGGGAAAATGTGAAATTATTGTTACAATAATATAATTGGTATGGTAAAAGAGAGGTCTAAATTTTGATTGATTAATTAAAAATATTTTTTTTTAATTTTACACAATTATATATATATTTAATTTTTTTTTTATTTATTATATAATTTAAATATTTTACTAAGAAGATATTAAAAATAATGACAAGTGTCAATAAGGCATGCAGATTTTATTCATAGCTTTTAATCTATATATTATGCACATATCCAATTTAACCCTTTTGCCGCCAACTTAATAATTAATACGCCAAGAGCAGAGCTAGCCTCAAACTGAGTCATAGAAACAAAATGACTAATCAGCACATGTGCAGGACTGGCAACTTCCCGTAAGTTGTGCAGCAGAAAAAAAAATATCGTACATAATAATAGCAAATTATCAATTACCATTGTCTTTATTTCAATTTGTTCGTAATTTCCAAATTCCAAATTAATAATTTAAATATATATTGTTTAGAATCATGTTGTGATTTGTAAATATTTCTTTGTTCATGTATTCTTTTTATTGCAATTTTGGATGAAGTTTTTTACTATACATATTAGTTTATATTTTATTTATAAACAGAACCAAACGTTTTAAATGAAGAAAATATATATAATAATTAATATATTAATATTCTAATTACCATATTCTAGTTTTGCGGGGTAATGTTTCATTTTACTGTTATACAGAAATTGGAATCAATTATTACTTAATGTGAATTAGCAGCGAAGGGGTTAAGGTTTAAAATTTAAATATCTTTACACACTGTTGTAAGTGTATATTCTTTTTGTTTTCTTTTTGTGTTTATACATGTTTGTTTGTATGGGTATAATCTGCTTGTGTCCACTAAGAATAAATCGGTAATTTCTAGTGTTTAATCATGTTATGGAGGAAACAAGAACAAAATTATTTATTATTAATAGAAGATTATTATATATAAATAAAGATTATTATTATTTTTAGGAAATAAATTCGGCAAAATTAAAATTCAGTCACATGACAGTGAACACCAATCAGAAAGCGTTACGTCACACCTTGCAAAACGCCATGGTTGTTGTTGACATTTTCATATACAGAAGACGTTATTTGATTTATTTTTAATTTTTAACAATTTTTGTCACGTTGACACAGTTGTCCTCAGTTACACCTAAAAAGACAAGTAAAATTCGCAATAGAATCAAGTTTTAGCAAAGCAAACAGTAGTAATTTGTCCAAAAGTGACGCCGTTATGATTGGTAGATTTTTTGCGTCAAACACTGACTTCTGTTCATCAGAATTTTGGTATGTTAAAGCTTCAATACAAGTGTACACAAATTTAAAATATATATTATAAGCTGATATAGTGTTATTTCGTTTCTTTAAAATACAAAGGCTGTGTTTATCACAACAAATATAACACCAAAATAAAATTTTAAATGATGAAATCAAATAACTCACCCCAAAAATAGTGACTGGAAAATTCATCAACTAGTATTGCTTTAGATTTAGAAATAGATTTTATGTGAGTAATATTAAACTGTCCGTCAGTAATATTAAATTGTCCGTTTGTAACTGTTTCTAATGATACAGAAGAATGGTACTACCACGCATGCTGTGAAAGTGAAAAGTTGGCTATGCAACAATGTAGCAATTATAAGGAGTGGTACCATAAGGAGTGCGTAGGTTTTTCAAAAGTTGATAAAGAATTTATTTGCTCAGATTATTAAATTAACACCAATTCTTAAGTCCCAAAATAATTAAAAATTGTCATTTAATAATTATATATTATATATATATATATATATATATATGTATATATATATATATATATATATACATATATACGTATATACGTATATACATATATACATATATACATATATACATATATACATATATATATATATATATATATGTATATATATATATATAAAGTAAGTTCTAAACCTAGCTCATATTATTCATCTCATACTAAGTACTTATTAAAAGACTTACTTATGTATAGCTTTTTTTATCAATATTCATTATTGTCATATATATTATCTCACGGCATCATGGCTCTTTGTCGTTTAATAACGCCCAATGTAGGTTTACGTATAATCTTATTTTTTAATAAAACAGACCCCTAAGAATAACCCCTAGGAATGTATTTTATGCGTGCAGCCTTTTATGTAGTCAGTTCAGAAAAAATATGCTTAATTTTAATACCTTAGAGCTTCAATTTTTCTTAATTACCTTAGAGCTTCAATACTTTAGTGTTTCTATAGAAAACACAAATTGAAATCATTATTGTAAGACAGGACCAAAATCACAATGATTGTGTAGTGGAAACACAGTTTATCAAATAGTTACTTAAACTGCGAATAAATACTTACATCAAAATGATCTTCACAAAAATACATGCTTGAATCTGTAGAAGAAACCACGTCCTTGCAAGTTTTACCCATCTTTGCCATATTTCTTCATTGTTTGGAACATACGTAAACAATTTGTGTGGCTTTTCAATAGATACACTTTTACACTGGAGCACTATAGGTAATTAAACAAATTCATTTTTAATTAAAGAAAAGAATCAATTGCTATACAAAGACACAATTGTTTTGATTCATTTTGCACGGTTGGACGTCATGCAAGACGCCATGACAGTTTTGTTCATTTTCGAGGTAAATATAAATTGGTTTTTGAAGACGCAAAATACATAATGTAAATGATTGATTTTTTTAAAAAATATTTTTTTGTTTAATGTTGATATTAAGGTAAAGTATTAATCTTTTTCTCAAATTCAGTCAACTAGCCTATTTGATTTTAAGTATGTTCGGCAAGCATTCGATTCAGATGTTTAACACAAACATTCTCATGCAATGAACACATCTGTTGACAGTTAGTGTATGTTTCCACTAAAGTTAAACGTTCTTTTATGTTATATAAATTATGAATATAATACAGAAGTTAAGCATATCATTCAACTTTAGTACCACCTACATCTTAAACAATATACTAATTTTACTTAACGTTAACTAAAATTTTTTTCTATTGAACACACTTACAAATACACAAACATAAAAAACACACTTTAGCATTAATAGCATACAACAGTATTAAATAAACACTGTACTTTTATTTTTAATTAATGAAATTAAAGTTTTCATTATAGTATAATGTGAGACGCGTAGATTTTATATAGATGTAGCAAGTGTCCAGGAAGTTAGTACCATTTTTAAAGGGCACCAGGATAGGTGCCCTTTTTTAAGGAATTTTTTTACGGGGTCAACATGTGGCATTAGGAATATGTTAATAGGGAAATAAAAATGGGCATCACATAGCTATTTTTGTCTCAGCGCTACATCCGTTTTCCCTAAGGAAACCCTCACTTCAAAAACAGCATCACCCTCCTTACAAAATTAGGTCTCGTCATTTTTATTATTTTCTTAGAAATTTATTTCATTAAAGTCATGGGAAGTTTACTAATGTGATCTTTTTTGTTTATAGAGCTGTATATAGACAAGCAGACATATACCTCTTAGACGATCCGCTATCAGCTGTTGATGCGCATGTCGGCAAACATCTCTATGAGAAGTGCATCCAGGGGCACCTGCGAAAGACCACCAGGATTCTCGTCACACATCAGCTTCACTACCTTCAGGATGCTGATTATATTATTATGATGAAAGATGTTAGTAATAATATTTTCTTGTTGGTGGAGGTTTAGCACACCCCGAGTTTCGTGGGGGCGGTGTTTATTTACAGTGTCATATCTACTTCAGACTTTGATATTTCCTCTTCCTCCAAGAGTGTTAATCCAAAGCCAGTTTGAGGATGTGGACAGGTATCCTTTTGAGCATTTAGTCAATCTAGTTCCCTTTTGGGGTGTTCTATTTGATATTTTATCTGAATAGACGTATTGATATATTAAAATACATATTCTAATGAATATCATACAACTGGGAATTCAGTCATCACAAAATTATAACTGCATGTATTTTAATTTTAAATTTTTATGATAATTACATAGTCATAAACAAATAATTTGGAATATTTCTCGAGATGAGCACTTTTGTCAATTTTTTTTTCATTTTATATCATACTTGATTTCAAGTTGAATAACAGTTTTAGCAGTGCTTGATCTTGAGCAAGTCATAAAGTTTGTGGCTCTTCCTGGGACCGTGATCACACCTTCCATTTTCAACTTGTTATGTAAAAAAAGGTTTTATTCCAAAAATAGGCAAGCGCCTGTAAGAAAGTGAGTTTCTCAACTCATGGACGTAGTCTTTAGAGCATCTCGGCGAGCTGCACATCCTCCTTCATAAATCATCTGATCTTAGTTACCAGATGGATAGGTTACTGGAGTCATAGCTTGAGGGTGATTCAGCAATGCCCACAAGTTATGATACCCCTATTATAATAACATCCGTGTTGATATATACCCAATATTGTTTTACCCCACTTCCTCTGATCTGTATTATCCATCAAATTGAATCAGTAGATAAAATTTACATATGAAAGGCAACTAAGTTTTATGTTTGTACCTAGATATCAATATAAGTCTTAAAAATTACATAAGACTCTTCTCAATTTCTGCATTAAAGTTTATAAATACGTAAATTTAATATGGAAAATATTTTTTGTCCTATTTGATATTAAACATCTTGATAGACAATCACATTCGCTGTACAGCCAATATGTTGGAAAATAAATAAATTTTGCAGGGTAAGATAGAAATGCAGGGTACGTATCACGAAATTGCGACCAGTTCTTTAGACTATGCTCGCCAGCTTATAGGACCGAGTGCTGACAAGCAGGAAGCAGAGTTTGCCGAGAGCGAGGGCAGGGACGGCCTTAGGAACAGAGGGAGGAGATCACGGCAGAACAGTACTGCTTCGTTACATTCGTATATGGTTAGATTATATTCTCATGTTTTTTAAAATTTAGATATTAATTTTATGTTTCTATTCTGTTTCTTTAAATGTAGCGTTTTTCCGTATGTAGGAAAATATGGCAGTTGTAAAACATATATTCTGTGTAAGTAAATATTTGCCATAGCGGAAGAAAAATGTTATACAACATTTCGTTCGTAATTTAAAAAATTTTAACTCATTTCATTCATAAGAAATTTAAAGTTATATCGTAAATGAAAGTCAACAGTTTTTTTGTTAAATACAAATATATATTTTACATAAACATTTTTATAGAAGCTGTCCTCGTAATCAATGCAGATTAAAATTTTTGTTATGAATGAAAACAATGTGAAGAAGACATTTCTGACATGTTCCTTGTCGTTAGGTTTCAATACAAATTGTTTTCTTATTTTTTATATTGCTCGAATTGTTTCTGAACAAAAATAAATCGGAAAAACAATAAAGTCGAAGAGCTTCAGGACTGGACCTTCAGGACTGGACTTCTGGACCCTTGAACCCTCTCTATTTGATCTCTGATTTGATCTAGCTCTTGATATGAGCTTGTTAGTCTCTAGATATGTGCCTGTTAGCCTATATCTGATCTCTGATCGGATCTAGCTCAAGATATGTGCTTGTTAGTCTCTAGATATGTGCTTGTTAGTCTCTAGAAATGTGCTTGTTAGTCTCTAGATATGTGCCTGTTAGTCTCTAGATATGTGCTTGTTAGTCTCTAGATATGTGCCTGTTAGTCTCTATCTGATCTCTGATCTGATCTAGCTCTAGATATGAGCATGTAGTCTACATGGATTGTGAGAGAATATGTGTGAATGAAATAATAACTAACTCATACTTTTGAAAGTATTGCATCAACATCCAGTAGGGTAGGTCGTGAAAGAGACTGTTTCAAGAATCGGATAAGCATGAACCACATCGGAGCTGCAAGTATGTATGTACATACGTGTGTATGTACTTTTCATATGCCTTCAAAGGTTAGTCGAAATTGAAAAATATCCCGATGCCGTAAGACTTGTTTTATCATAATGTCTCATGACATACGCTCTGTACAAAAACTACCCAAAAAATCATTAAAAAAAATGAACCGCTTGAAAGGAATCAGTATAATTTTTTTTGTTAAGTTGGTAGAACCTTCCTTAATTACCAAACCAAACTTGAGCACGATCTGTCAACCGCGTATTTATAGCAGCTGTCGTAATAGGTAAACCTGAAAGTTGCTCTGCGAATTTATTATGGATAAATTAGTTGAACACAGGGTTTTCCTTAAATTTTGTGTTTCGAACAAGATTTTTTGTGCCGAATCGTTAAAAATGTTAAAAAAGTTCTATAGTGACTCAATTATGTCGAAAACACAGGCGTATGAGTGGTACAAATCGTTCAAAAGGGACGTGAAGTCGTCGAAGATTTGCTTCATCTCAGACGGCCTTCAACATCTACTGACGATAACATTAAAAAAAACAAACAATTAGTGCTTGAAAATGATTATTATTATTTATTTGTCATTTCAGTATTAGAGCGTTGGCTCGAGAGTTGAACATTGAGAAAATGACCGTTCATGGAATTTTAACCAATGTTTTGGCAATTGAAGATACAGATTACAGACAGAGTATCAAATGAAGACACAGATTGATCGATTGAATCAATTGAATTGAATGAATGATTTATTCTATTGAAATTGATCGATTGATAACTTGATTGAAGACATTATATGGAATTTACAGTGGGAATTAAAGGCCATATCACTCTTGGCTTATAAGAAATGTATGGGAGATTTGTTTTAGTATTATCACAGTTGTATTGCAAAAAATGGGGTAAAACCCGAGTATAACCTGGGTAAAACTTATTGGATATTAATGATAAGTTTCAGATTCTTTGTATACATAGAAATTGCACTTACCTTTTTTTTTTTTAAATCGGTAAAGCTGCAGAGTCCAAGATCTGCTGAAAAAATTGAAATTAATTTACTTAAAAATAAGAGCAGTTTTTTTTTTAAATATCCAATTCGGAGGGGAATCACATTTTAGTTGCAAAGTAATTTCATCTTTTTACGTTAAACGTTCATGAGTCACGTATTGTAAAATATTATCTTGATAGAGTTTTCATTTGGTAAGTATTTCGCTATACCCGGTTTTTGCTTTTCATATGAGCTTTTATTTTTTTAGCTTTTCCAATTTGTGTTATTAATGGAGCTCAATTTAATGGGCTTTGAATGCTTTTGTAACTCCATTTTGGCCACCGAATATCTAATCTTCTGACAAACGCTGATTCCATATGCGTCGAAGTAGAGAGGCTGATCTGTGCTGTTAAAGATAATGCTTTGTCAAGAATACACATCGTTTTATTAACGAAAACACAAAGATATGTTTACAGCTGCGTATAATTTGTTTACGAATGATTGCTATACGATATTTATACAAATTAGTATGTATTTATTTTTCAAATGTAAGTGTATTGTTCTATCCATCATTGTTTTATAACTCTTTGTCATAAGTTCTTTCACACACCCAGCGCTTTGGGTAATATTGTAAGTTTCCAAGAAATAAATAATTTAAAATGAACTAAATAAAACAAATTGTCTATGGACGTATCAATACAATCTCGGTATAGTTAACACTTTCTCAAGTTTCATTTATTTGGTGTAAATAACATTTCAGTGATTTGTATGCTCTCTGAATGTAATGATGCTAGTCAGGAAAATGGATTTTATCATCAGGAAATGTCACAGAACTTTGTTTAACGTAAATTAAGCAGACCAAGAAAATAATAATGTATTAATATTTAACATATTATATAACCTAACAATTAATAAAAATATTTATAACAACCAATGAAAATTAAACGTAAAATGGGCAAGCAAGATGGCGGTCGTTTAAAGCATTTTCTTTCATTGGTTGATTAATTAGTACTTGATATCCATTTAGTACAAATTTAATAATTAAATTTGTATTGTACGTTTCACAGACTGCATCTTCAAATTCTCTGTTCGGCGATCTTGCTGACAATATTGACGAGGAAGATGAGCAAAAGAGAGTAGCTGAAGGCAACACAAAAGGTTGGTAGCAAAATAATTAATTTCTTAATTCTCATCATCAATGTATGGTCTTGAGAAGACGTGCCATTTGACTTTATGATTGCTGGGCTTAGGTGGAAATGATAGTGAATGGTATTTATTCTATTTCCAAACTCAGTTTTTGGAAGAGACAGTTTGGTATTTCTAGGAAAGAAAATAGAGTTTGGTATTTCTAGGAAAGAAAATAGAGTTTGGTATTTCTAGGAAAGAAAAGAGAGTTTGGTATTTCTAGGAAAGAACAGAGAGTTTGGTATTTCTAGGAAAGAAAAGAGAGTTTGGTATTTCTAGGAAAGAAAATAGAGTTTGGTATTTCTAGGAAAGAAAAGAGAGTTTGGTATTTCTAGGAAAGAAAATAGAGTTTGGTATTTCTGGGAAAGAAAAGAGAGTTTGGTATTTCTAGGAAAGAAAAGAGAGTTTGGTATTTCTAGGAAAGAAAAGAGAGTTTGGTATTTCTAGGAAAGAAAAGAGAGTTTGTTATTTCTAGGAAAGAAAAGAGAGTTTGGTATTTCTAGGAAAGAAAAGAGAGTTTGGTATTTCTAGGAAAGAAAAGAGAGTTTGGTATTTCTAGGAAAGAAAAGAGAGTTTGGTATTTCTAGGAAAGAAAATAGATTTTGGTATTTCTAGGAAAGAAAATAGAGTTTGGTATTTCTAGGAAAGAAAAGAGAGTTTGGTATTTCTAGGAAAGAAAATAGAGTTTGGTATTTCTGGGAAAGAAAAGAGAGTTTGGTATTTCTAGGAAAGAAAAGATAGTTTGGTATTTCTAGGAAAGAAAAGAGAGTTTGGTATTTCTAGGAAAGAAAAGAGAGTTTGGTATTTCTAGGAAAGAAAAGAGAGTTTGGTATTTCTAGGAAAGAAAAGAGAGTTTGGTATTTCTAGGAAAGAAGAGAGTTTGGTATTTCTAGGAAAGAAAAGAGAGTTTGGTATTTCTAGGAAAGAAAAGAGAGTTTGGTATTTCTAGGAAAGAAAATAGTTTGGTATTTCTAGGAAAGAAAAGAGAGTTTGGTATTTCTAGGGACACGTTAAAACAATTATATTTTTAACATCAGCCAAACTGTGCATAATTTAAAATGAAATTACACTGGTCTATTAAAAATGGGGTATTAACATTTTTGTAACTTAACGCTGTCTGTGTCTATCTGCTGTCTATGGCTGTCTATGTCTTTGCGCTACAAAGAAAAAATGCACATTCTATATTCTTAATGTAATGTAATTTATTTCCATTTTCCTTGGTGGAAACTTTGTTTCTCCGATATGTAAATATTAATCCCTCAAACGCCTGGACTAAATTTAGCGACTAGATGAAGAACGCCTCCACCTAGATTTTGTATACTATTTGGGGCTCAATATCGGGAACTTGGGCGGATTAAAGTTAATGGAAAATTAAATCATAGATTATTAATTAACCATACAGGGTTGTGGTTATTTGGTATTGCAAAAAGTTCTTTTATTCTATTTTTTTTTTTTAAATTTAACCTCTTGAGTGAGCATGTTACCTATAAGCAACACTTGTACTCGTACCATTCAGACGTATATATATTTCCGTTAAAATGATATTAATATATAGACAATTATATACCATAAGAAAGAGAACAAAATAATGAATCTAATAGGGATACGTTCGTCTATGGCATACAGTTATTTTTGCCGCGATAATTTTTGGTGAAACTTAATATTGTAAATTTTTATTAGAATAAGTAAGTTTTTATTTATGTTCAAGTGTTATTAATGTTTATAATTTTTATGGTGATAACAAAAAAGCTTTTTTTTTCGAAATTAGGATTTTACTCTTGTTCAATCTTTTTTACACTTTACATATTTAAGATAGAAATGCTTCGACTATGTTGTGGCTATATTTCTCGTCTATTAACATAAATAATTTAATTTTAATAAAATCGGTACTTTCGGAGTTATACATTATTTTATCGACATCGCATGCAGATTCGAGGAGTTAACATTTGAAAACAAAAAAGGGGTAGATGCAATAGCAGTGTGCTTACAGAGATTCTGCGAGATGCGGTCAGTGTCATATGGTGACAAGTTAATGAATTAAGTATTTGACTAAATTTTTTTTATTTCATTAATCATAATTTCAAGCTGATGAAGAGTGAAAAAATTATTTAATAATCTTAAAAATTTAACAAGTTATAAAATTTTAAATTTAATCTTTAGACAAGGATGTGAATACTGTGTTGTGAGGTCATTTTTAATATTGCACATTATATTCCACAAGAGGAAAAGAGACAGGGATATACTCAACCCTATCCCGTATCTTCAAATTTAGAAGCCTATAACTGGCTTATTTTTCAATCAATTTTTGAATTTTTTTCAAGACTGGTTTTTAATTAACTTATATTTCACAATATTGTATGAAAAATATCAAAATTTAGAATGAGTCAATTACCGTATTCTTGGTTACCCTACTGACATTTTTTCTTGTAAGTTACAACAAATAAAAGTATTTATAACGTCTAAATATGGTGGAGCGTGTTGTATAAAAGCATTTTAATAATTCATGATAACATCACCGTGTTTAGTTTTTCCAAAATCAAATCTCATGTTCACTCGTAACATAACCTCTTTACATTTAGTGACATTTACTATTTTGAGTCAATAAAATACTGGGCTGATATTGAAAAACATATAACGTAAAGTTTTTCAAGTGATCTGTATATTTCTTGCGGGATTCTTATAACTGTTGATGTTTGTTGTTTAGGTGTTATAAAAGGATCGGTCGGGGTTCATTACGTTAATGCGGGAGGCAGCAAACTGGTACTGGCGTTTGCTGTCGTCTTCTTTATCTTAACCCAGTGCTTAGCATCATTCTTCGACTTCTTTGTATCGTATTGGTGAGTATCTACTAATGGGGTGTTTTATAAAAAACAATAAATTAATTGTTCATTTTAACCCAAAATTAAAAACAAAACAATTAGAATATTTGCTTTAATAAAAACTATTTACAGGGTTTGTCTCTCTTAGTATTACAACTCATTAAACATTTCCAAAATAGTTTCCACCTGCGTCGATACATCACTTCCGGCGATATTTCCAGGCATGAAAGGCATCATGGTAAGCCTTCTTCGGAATGTCTTTTAGAGCCTTGGTGCAAGCCTATTTGACTTTATCAACTGTTCCGAAATGAAAGTCTGGAGCAGTCACGTCAGGATTGTAGGGCAGATGTACGCTGGCATGTTGTCATAATGAAGTTTTCAATCATCCGTCGTTTCAATCATATGTCAGACCATAAACGAAGAATCTTTCGCTTGAGTCTCTTGAGCACTTTAATGTAGAATTAGGTAGTCAATGTTGTATCATATGGGAAAAACTCATGGTGCACGAGTCCCCTGATGTCGAAGAACAGAATGAGCATATTCTCGACCTTTGACTTGCTCATTTTGGCTTCTTATGCCAAGGGAACCTTAGATTTTACAGTTTTCTAAAAAGGCCTTGTGCCACCGGTAGATTTAGCGTTCCGACAAACAATCATCGCCAAAGGCTTTCTTTATTTTTTTATGGAAAAATTTTCCCCTGTAGTTTCCACTTTGTTCCAATGAGCTTTGCATTACAGCTTGCCCAGGAGACAAAAAAGGGTTTCACAGAAAAGCCCGTCCTTACTTTCCATATGGTTAGAGACGACTAATCGAATGCTTGTTCGAAAGCTAACTTCCTCTTTTACCAAACCCAACAGGTTTGAGAATGTTGCGATATGTAGTCGCTTCACAATAAAATCATGCAATATGGTTTGCAAAACAGAGACAAACACTAGTTTCACAGAAAAGTCTGTCCTTACTTTCTGGATAGTTGGAGACGACTAAGCGAATGCTCGTTTGAAAACTAATTTCTACCGCTACTAATCCCGATAGGTTTGAAATTGTTGCGACGTGTAGCCGCTTCACCATAAAGTGACGTATTACGGCTTCCACGACACAAAACCGAGTTTCACGGAAAAGCCCATCCTTACTTTACAGATGGTTGGAGACGACTAAGCGAATGCTTGTTCGAAAGCTGACTTCCTCCTCTACCAATCCCAACAGGATTGAGAATGTTGCGACATGTAGTCGCTTCACAATAAAATCACTGACTTTACTTTTCAGACAAACCCTTTATAATAAGAATCGGTATTTCTCTTGTACATAACCTTTATTATTAGTGAGACTGTCAGTCATAGAAAAAATGTAATTATTTCACAATTTAACTTTTAAACACTGTTGTCGTGTAATAAATTTAATAATATTTATATTTTATTTATTCTACATCTCAGAAAACCCAGATAATTATAATTAGAACTATATTAATTTGTCTAGCAATAGTCTATTAAAAAAAACTCATTTTGTATTTACAGGGTGGCTCAAGAAGAATTGCGAACTTTCTATCATAACATAAACGAGACAAGTGATTCTGTCGCAAATGTCAATGTGACAGCTGTCAGTGTGAGAGCACAAGTTTGGAATAAAACAGCCGATGAATTCAACATCACTTTACCAGCCAATATTCAATCTTATCAATCTCTACTTTCTACAAATGTTTGTGCGGCCATTCTTGGCTTGTCCGTGTTATTGGTACTAATAGTGGCTCTGATCAGAGCTGCCTTCTACTACCATCGATGTATGACAGCTGCAAATAGGTTACATAGTGATATGTTTAAAGGTAATACCATCTATGTATGTTTTTTGATAAACTATTATCATAACGGTACTAGATTTTTTTTCTAATGATAGTTATAAAATGGAATCAGAAAAGGTGTTTGGGATGGTTTTGATGCTAAGAACTTAAGTGCTGTATTAACATTCGTTGGATTTTATGGGTACTGTTTTCTTGAGAAACAACATGGAGGGATGTAATATCTTTAATTTTATTATAACAAATCAATTTTTTTATTACAAGAATGACTAGTTTAGTTGTGTTTCTTGTCACGCGTTTCTTGTCATTCTTGTCACACGGCCCAAGTTGCATCTGGTTATTTGAAAGAAATAATCTTTTGGTAATAATAGCATACTTAATACCATTTCTTAGGACACCCAACAGTCTTACAGCCAACTTGTTTATTCAATTTAGACCTGCCCCCTGATTATGCAATTTCCTCACAAGTCTTCAAGATTTCCTCAAGTCTTAGGCATTATTAGATCATCCTCAAAACAGTTCAGATCTAGTACACTTGTGTTTTCATAATTTTATATTTGTGAAAAATCAATTGAAATGAAGCAAGTTTCACTGATATAAAACTTTGGGGAAAGTAATGCATTTCTATTCTAAAAAACAAATGGAAAGACAGGTCTGTGGACAAGATTTATTAAGTAATCTACATATTTTTTAGATTATAATTCAATTCTAAACATGTAGACCTCCAAATAGGATGAAAATAAAAGGTTTTGAGGTCTTTCTTGGCTTGCTCTCTTAAATAACAAGTACGTGATTCCACCTGGTAAACAAAGTAATCAGAAATGGTTATAACTGCACGTGTGGAGACTTGAAACATGACTGAATATGTATGACAAGCCGTAACATGACATTCAGTATATTTTATAAGGTCAGTCAATTGAGAATCGTCATTTAGCTTGGTTGTGTTTTCTGTAGTAAACCTGAAAAATGCTTAATTGAAAAGTTGGACAATGCGTTAATTTAAAAACTACATCAATTTGGTACAAATCCAAATCTATATTATAAAGTAATCATTTGTGACATGACCTGAATTTTTCAGTGTACATTAATCAAAAGACGAGATCATCACGAAAAAATGTAAAAGGTTTTTCAAAATACAAAGCCATGTTTTCTCATATCAAGGGTTACTTTTGGAAGAATGGGTTCCAGAAGGCACAGTTATCCAACATTATATAAGGAAGTTTTAATAAAGTTGAGAGACGTCTGAAGAAAATGGTTACTACGGAAAAAAATAGCTGCATTCTTCACCAATCATTCAGGAAAATGTGACTGTCCCCCAAAGTACTTTTAGGAAAAGCATTTTTTCACCGATGCACATTTTTATACCTGAACAGCTGATTTTGTGCAGTACGACTTTTGTCTTTTCCTAAAAGTTAAATCAGTATTTGAAATAACCAGTTTTGTGTCAGTTGTACAGCATTAAGCTGTAAAAAAGAAAACGGTGGACATGTTGAAACAGCTGACAGAAGTTTTTTTCCTCCATGCCTTTGATGATTGCAAAACAAAGCTGCAGCAGCATATTAGTTCAAATGGAGTGTATATGGAAGTGGTTAACTGATATTCAATCAGTTTAGTTATTTAAGACGGACCTCATATTAATGCTACTAGACAGCTATTGTGGGGGATTTCAAATTTGTATCGACATGTTAATAAAATTGTGTGTAATATTATTTATTTATATTTGGCTTCTAAATTATTTGCAGGCATAGTGCGTTCGCCAATGAAATTCTTTGATGAGAATCCATCTGGCAGGATAATTAACAGATTCGCCAAAGACATGGGCGCTATAGATGAACTGTTGCCTAAGGCTTTGCTGGACGCGTCTCAAGTACGTGTAAATTTGTATATTTTTTCAGACTCTTTTATGTGAAGTAATTATATTCGTGTGTAAATCCTTTTTAGGTGTTTTTCAACCATTTCGTGGCTATCGATCGTGCAGCTATCAATATACAAATCTCTTGCAGTTATTATGATACTTAGATAACAGGAATGCATTGAGTATTCATAGCTGCAGTTTACAACAATACTTTACTGTTTCCTTCACTAATAATAAATTGTTCAGTAAATTTACCGCTAACTTAACCACAACTTTACACATTTTTACAAAATTTTCCATTAACTTTTACACAAACTGCTCTTTAAATCTGCAAGCGTAGTCTGCTGTCAGATCTGCTTCAGCCGGCCACAGTTCTTCTTCCCTCAAGGGCGAAATCCAAAGTCTGGTAACGAATATGGACGGTTTGGCATTCGAGCATATTTCCAAACCAGTTTTAATTGCAATATTTTATGTAATACTCAATCAAAAATTATATTCATCTTTCTACCCAGTCTTCGTTACATATTTTCTAGAGCCCGGAAATATGGAGAATATATTATAAGCCGTTAATGAAGGCTTAGAGTCACCAAAGACCTAATGGTCTTTCATTATATTACTGTGTTCATGTCAAAGTATTACGTATCTAATATTGCATCAGAATTATTTAGAGTTTTACTTTTCGAGTCAATGTCTAGGGTGACCATATGGGACACAGTTACGTAAAAGTCATCCTGCCTTGGAGATCCATGAAGCCATGTTCTTTTCAGGTCCTCCTGTATTTGACATGATATTTGAGAGACAATAAACAGTATTATAGTATTGACTGTATCGACAGCGTTTCACACATTAATCGTATCTTCCATAGCTTCTCTTTCGCTACTTGTTGCAGGCCTTTTCCAATTCTACAAAGACATAGTAAATTCTTGTTTCTAGTTATTTGACAATTGTGTATCTTCTATTTCTACATATGTGAACAGTTCATCATCACGTCGTATGTCCGAGATCTTCTCGTATATTGGCAACATAGTATTAATCTATGTACTTACTCAATTTTGACATAGCATAAATGAAGATTCCCGAAAGGCATACGTCTTTTGTAATAATATATTTTGCAATATCATTCTTACGACATACAGCATTCGAAGGTGTCCAATCAGATTGGCACATTTTTTGTTTAAAAGGTACAGATTTGTTTAAGCGTAATTGGCTCAGTTTATGTGGGTTAAATACCAGTTTTAAACATTTTGTTTTCTTCTTTCAATGCAGTGTGAGAACTATGTTGACATACACTATAAAAGTACATACTAAGAGATATGTTTATAGCCGAAGACGTGTTATGTTATGAGCGATATGAGCGAAAAGTGTAAAGGACAAGAGTCTTAACACTTGATATCCGTAACAATTGCTTAGATTCATTCAATAATACAAAGTACCATGTCCCATTCTGGACCATGCAGATATATATCTTATATCCTACATAGGTATGTAAGAGCATGATAAATACATCTATTAGGAGACATTGATATAGTTGTATAAAGACCCAATTGTGCCGTAATACAGGTTTTGTAAAGTGACTTCTCAAGAGATTGTTGCAATCATACTATTACATAAAACAATTCAGGAGGGTGTGTGCACATTGGATATTTTTCTAAAATTTTTTATCTATGGCCTTTTTGGAATCGGGTAGAAAGTAAAATGGATAACTTTGTGACATTGTTATGAACGAGCAAATATTCGTCTCAGAATTGCGTCTTTGGCCAAGCACAGGAGAGCTTGGGATTTGATTCTGCGGAAGGCAGGGTCCCATCCTGGGCTGTCAAGTAAATGCTGGCAAGCTCTATAGATAAACAAGTTTTATAACTAATAATAGTAATGTTTTAATCATGTAATTAACTTTGTAAAGTGTACTATGCATCTGGCTTTATATTTAGATAGCATTACCATATAAACAGCTGCACGTTTTCCACTTTCTATGCTTTAACTTGAAAATGGCTAGTCATAAAAGAATGTTTATCAGAAACTTGTAGAGAATTTTATGCTCGACAAGTTTTGTCGAACCCCTAAAGAGATGCAAAGTATAAAAAGCGAGATAGGGACTTTTGACTTTTTATATTTTGACTAGCAAAGGTGATACCTTATAGAACTGTTCAGTCCACGTTCAGATTATCAAAATAGAGGCCTGTGCAAATTTTCAGCTTTTCATTCCAAGGTTAAATTTTATTTGACTGTAAACACTTTGCGAAATAAATACTTTCTAAATACCTCCTTTGCAAATCCATTTCACGTACTACTTACTAAAAACTCGTAACTACAATGCCTAACTGAATTTCTATGATTCCAAAACAAGACAAATGGGTACTTTTCATTTAAATTGGGAGTAAAAAATTTTAACGCATTCCAAAATTTATGTCGAATTGTTTATTACGCATAAATTTTTTATGCATAAATTTATTTCCATTGAGACTTTTTATTATAGTTGCTGACTTTTCTGTTTTGATATGAAAATGTCTAAAATCTATCCCTAATGTGGGGAGACAATCGCACACAAATGAATGACAGTTTCTGTTGAAGTAATTTCAAATGTCCTTAGCTCCATTAAACGTAGGGATACTACTGCTATCTTATCTGATTTTAAAAAGAAAAGATGAAAGTTTATGGCGGTGTCAGTCCAATATTCGTGATGAACATCATGCTCTACACATGTGGAAAGTAAACCTATGATTTTCAAACAATAGATTCGACATTTGCAAAAGCTATTCAAATAATTTCGAAGCCATACCCTATTTGTCACACCACTATTTAATAAATATAAATTGTAAATGAACATAATTGATAATATAAATTTACTAGCGTGACCCGTGCGAAGTCTTCGCATTATTTATTCCATTATGAAGCTCAGATGACAGATCAAACAAATATTTTACTAAAATTGACATATAGAGGCGCAAGTATCAAAAGCATTGAGCTAAAGCGCCACTTTATTTATACGTGAGTGGATTTGAAATTAAACAAAAATTTTACCGACCGTCAATCATATTGACGTTGAGCCGTTAGATGGCAGCATTGCTGTTTTGTGTATATAATTTTAATAATTAATTAATTTGCAAAAACAATAGCAATAATAATTTTTTTAGTTGTGGATGCCGGTAGAGCAAGCAATTATCTATAAAATGATATATAATTTATGTGGATTAGTTGTGAGGTTTTTTCTAAAAAGGGAGAGTAACATCTTAACCTTAGCCTATTAATATATATGATGATGATGATGATGATAATGATGATGATTTGCAGTAAGAACAATACAATAACAAATCTGTCTCTGGTCCATAGGGTGAATCTCCATACAAATGCTCGTAAATGTGTCATTACGATAAAATTAAATAACTTTCTCCTTATTCAGCACTCACTTGTTATAATTGGATCGTGCGTTCTGACTGCCATGGTGAATCCAATACTGCTGGTCGTTCTCGCTCTTCTGATTATATTACTCTTGCTGATACGAAAGGCATATCTGAGGACGTCTAAAAATTTGAAACGCCTAGAAGGAATTTGTGGGTATTTCTTTCTTTTTGTTTATTTTTGTATTGAAATGTGTGTGTAAAAATTGCTTTTTTTACAACGGTATGGGGAAATAACAGTACATATTTTTTTTTGTATTAAATCAGATACCAAACTAGTAGGATTGAAATAATTTCGTTGGTTTGTCTGTCTGTGGTGTGATTTAATTTTAAAATGTTTCATATAAATTTAGTTGAATTTAAATATACAATTCATGTTATTTTTTTCATTTTATAAAAACATTATAATTAAAGAAAGGTTTCTATTACTATGCAAATTGTACTAAAACAATTTACGAAAAAAAAAAATGTATGTTTCAGAAATCTTGAATTTGTTCACTTAAAAAAATTTTTTAGTCATTTTACGTTTTGAGGACTAATAAATTGAACTCTTTTTGGAGGAAATTTGTCTTTAGTACAATGTCTGAGTTTGTTGGTGGTCACTATAGCGGCCAATCTCTAATATTTAAGATAAAATATACATATTACCATCTAAATCACTGTGGAATAAATTCTTTCTCAAGTAAGTTGCTTCGAATTAAAATTTAAGATTATCGTAACTCTGTCAGAATTCCTTTAACGGTTCAAGTAAACATACAAACAGACAAAAAATTTAAATAAAATATTTTTCTGTTCTACTTCTTTATTATATGTAAAGACTGTTAACGATGAATAATATTCGCCACCATCTTGATCAATCAATATTTAGTTATTAAATATCTTCCGCTATTATGCCACAGAGTCTTATAAAGACTTCTGATTTCACTATTATTAAGAAAAAAATAATTTGTTTAAAAATCCACATCTCTTGAAGTGAAACTTCTATATTCAATATATAATATTAACAAATATATAAAATTTACATACACCAATTTGATTATATAAAATATGACAAATTTATTTATAATACCTATAGGGCATGCAGTCTCGGAATCTTCGGAGATTTTGAAATCTTTAGTAATAATATGTGATTATTCTTTAAAAATGTTCTTTCATTTGTACGTATTTGATTTTGAGGTTATGGTATACTTTTGTATATAATTATATTTGAATACATTGTATAAAATATGACTGTATGGATTCAACGCAACATGCACGCATTGTAAATTATATATCTAATACTCTATTGTAGCATAGTCTGTCGCATCAGGTTACGTTATTTCTGTCAAGTATTTTCGTAATGCTATCCAAATTATTTTATGTCCTGTGATGATAAGAAGTTGCATTTGCATTCTGTCATATTGTATAGCCCCAGTTTAAACAATAAATACACTTTATTATTATTTAACTCGTTTATATTCTATTTCTAGATCGTAGCCCTGTGTTCACGTATCTCGGGGCGACCATGCAGGGTCTACCCACTATTAGAGTCTGCAAGGCACAGGATATTGTCAAGTCTGAGTTTGACAGTTTGCAGGTATAATAAGATCATTTTTCAAATTTTACCATGG